>CM037160.1:19767732-20394815 GCA_020921065.1 Vaccinium darrowii | reverse complement strand
CTTAAGGGATGAAGTCCTACCAGAAGATAAAAAGGAGGCCTATAAGATCAAATTGAAGTCCGCTCGTTTTTTGCTCTCACCACAGGGAAAGCTGTACAAGAAGTCATACCACGGTCCCTACCTGCTTTGCGTACATCCCACGCTGGTGCAGAAGTTCTTACATGAAATACACGTCGAGACGTGCGGCGGACATGCGGCAGGGAGATCAATAGCGCATAGGGTAATAACCCAGGGGTATTGGTGGCCATACATGTAGGAAGACGCAAAGGTGTTCGTCAGAAGTTGTGAAAAGTGTCAGCAGTTCAAGCCAATAATTCGAACACTGGCAGAAGACTTGTAACCCCTCACTAGCCCATGGTCGTTCGCTCAATGGGGGCTCGATATCATAGGGCCCCTGCCCATGGCAACGGGCAAGAGGAAGTTCTTGCTAATGGGGACAGATTATTTCACCAAATGGATTAAAGTAGAACCGCTTGCAAAGATCATTGAGAGTAATGTGGCGAAATTTGTCTGGCAAAATATCATAACAAGGTTTGGGGTGCCCTATTGCATAATTTCGGACAACGGGGTGCAGTTCGGGCCAAAATTCGAAGCTTTTTGTGCCCAACATGGGATACGGAACTACTACTCAACACCAGCGTATCCTCAAAGTAACGGACAAGCAGAAGCCTCAAACAAAACAATCCTCATAGGAATTAAGCGAAGATTGGAGAAAAAGAAGGGAAGCTGGCCCAACGAGATCCCAATAGTGCTATGGGCATTCAGGACCACACCAAGACGTTCAACGGGAGAGACTCCATACTCCTTGGCGTACGGTACTTAAGCCGTGATCCCCCTCGAAGTGGGGTTACCAACGAACAGAACGGTATTGGTAGAAGCTAGTGGGAACGACCAAGCTTTGGCAAGAAACCTGGATCTCACAGAAGAACGATGAGAAAGGGCTTTGGTCACATTGGCAGCCTACCAACAACAACTTTGCAGGACTTACAACAAAAAAGTTCACCCCCGCGAGTTCGGAATAGGAGACCTTGTGATGAGAAGAGTGGTAGGGAATACCAAAAAGGCATCGGACGGAAAGCTTAGGCCAAACTGGAAAGGACCCTACAAAGTAATTGGCATGGCAGGGGTTGGAGCTTACAGACTTGCAGATTTAGATGGGAATCTAGTCCCCCGCCCTTGGAATATCCAGAACCTTATGAAATTTTTTCCTTAAACTTTTCTTTTTTTCCTTTGAATAATGCCCTGAAAGGCAAAGTAAGATTTTTCTACCTTTATTAAGAATAAAGTAACAAGACTATCATGGTTGCGAATAAAACCATCTACTTTTTCTTTTGCAAATCTGTGCATTTCTTTACTTTGAGTAAATATGGGCTTTGACCGTACGAACAAACCCCATATTGGGGGCATGATTCACTTAATCAATCAAAATGCAGCGAATATTGCACGTCCATGGCCTCGTCCATGATTAGGCGTGAATATGCTTAAGCACGTCCATGATTAGGCGCAAATATGCCTAAGCTCGTCCATGATTAGGCGTGAATATGCCTAAAAATTGTCCATAGTTAGGCGAGAACATGCCTAGACCTCGCAGCGAATATTGCACCCCGTGGCCTCGTGCATGGTTAGGCGCGAATATGCCTAAAAATTGTCCATGGTTAGGCGCGAACATGCCTGGACCTTGCAGCGAATATTGCACCCTGTGGCCTCGTCCATGGTTAGGCGCGAATATGCCTAAAAATTGTCCATGGTTAGGCACGAACATGCCTAGACCTCGCAACAAATATTGCACCCTGTGGCCTTGGCGCGACTATGCCTAAAAATTGTCCATGGTTAGGTGCGAACATGCCTAGACCTCGCAGTGAATATTGCACCATGTGGCCTCGTCCATGGTTAGGCGCGAATATGCCTAAAAATTGTCCATGGCTAGGCGCGAACATGCCTAGACCTCGCAGCGAATATTGCAACCCGTGGCCTCGTCCATGGTTAGGCGCAAATATGCCTTAAAAATCACTCATGGCCTTGTCCATGATTAGGCGCGAATATGCCTAAGCTCGCTTGTGGCCTCGTCTATGATTATCCAAGGTTAGAATGTATCTAAACCTAACAATCTATGTTGTCTGCCCCATACAAATGTGGTGGAAGTACAGGAACACCTAGGTTCCAAGGAACATCTAGGTTCTAGGATATTTGTCTTATTCAATTCTGACTAAGTGCAGGAACATCTGGGTCCTAAAGTATTGGCCTTATTCAATTCACTCTGAATTCAATGTTGGCCTCATTCAATATTGTCGTCTGACTAAGTACAGGAACATCTGAGTTCCAAAGTATCTACTTTATCCAATTTTGTCTTATTCAGCCCTAACTAAATACAAGAACGCCTGGGTTCCAAAGTATTTAATTTTTTGAAATCTTTACTACGTACAGGAATATCTGGGTTCCGAAATGGTCATTCTATGTACTTTTGATCACAAACAGGAACTTCTGGGTTCCACAAAGTTTGCTCTACATAGCCTTAATCATATGCAAGAACGTCTGGGTCCCAAAATGCACACCTCAACTCAATGGTGCAAATCACCAGTCAGGGCATAAGAAGGATCAGGAGCACTAACAAAGACAAATTCAAGTACCCAGAACATGCAAAGCTAACACAAACAGAGTTCAAAGTTATGTCAACGGGCAACCAAAACCTCAGCCCACCTAAAAACACCAAGAAGGGTGTAATTACCATAGTATCAAAAAAACTCGACCACACAGGGTCACTCATCCAAATCGCCACGCAAGGCATGGGACCAAAAAATTGTGTTAAAGCATCATCAAAAGTCAAGGAAGATTTAAGGTTGTGATTAAACAGATCAAACAGGCACAAAGCCTCTTCACTGGGCCTCACGAACCTCAATGGTAGAGATATTACCTGAACCGTCACCACCAGCGAAGGGGAGCTCAACCTGATGCTCGTCTGGGACGAATGTGTTGCCACTAGCTTCCTTCTGGCTAGGGTCAACAACTGCACTCTGGATTGGGACAGCAGCACTCTGGGGAGCAGCATCCCTACGACTGGGGTACTCAATCTCAGTCCAAATTGTATCTCGTCTGTCAACGTCTTATTTAGTCAGACACGCCTTCCAGCCTCTAGCAAAGAACAGGTCTTCAAATTGTGGCATCTGGGCCTTAAACTTCATTTTTGTGTCACTCACTCCCTAGTTGTAAGCCTGGTCAGAAGATGCTTGGGCAACAGCTACCTCGGCTTCCAGGTTGGCTTTACTCCTCTGAACATTGGACAGCTCCGTCTCTAAAAGCCCCAACCTGGCCATAGCATCATTGAAGTTACGCTCAGATTCACCCACATGACGCTTAAGGGAAGCCAGTTCTTCTTTCAACTTTTCATTCTCATTGGTCATCAGCTGGTTGGCGTTGATCAAACGGTTGGCACTGACCTTCAGCTCGTCATTCTCAGTCTTCAATTGCATATTGGCACTGGTAATGGCTCGGTTGTCCTTGGCAGCACAGTCACAAGCGACGTACATGAGTTGCATAGACTGCAATTCATCACAACCAAACAACACGTCAACCAAGAAGAAGGGACCCTAGCAGAAAATGCCACGAGGATTGAACAGTAAAATTCATACCTTGATGTGGTGTTGAAAGCCATTTTTCAAAAGCTTGAGGTAACTGGACCTAGCCTCTCTCTCAACATCCCCAGGAAGCAGAACAGCTCATCTAACAGGCAAAACAACCTTAGCGTTATCACAACTATCAGAGGCCAGGATGGGCTGGGTGCCACAGCACAGAGGAGGGTTCCACACGACCAATTCAGGCTCAGGTTCAGGCTCAGAAGTTGGGGGAGGTGGTTAAGTAGAAGAACTCCTGGTAGTGCGACGACACTGCTGTGGAGGATTGGGAGCAGGGGCGGACTCTTCTCTGGGCCTCTTCTCTAGAGCAACATCAAACCCTCTTTGCTCTGGAGGGGGAGGAGGAGAAGAAGGGGGACGAGCAGAAGAAGAAGCTCCCACAGGATCAAGGAACTGGACAGGGGACTCATCATCATCAAGGGTTATAAAGTCAGAAAAGTCAGGCACAACTCTCTACATGGCTGAAACAGGGGATTGGTCTCTCACTGGAACACTGCTAGTACTCTCTCCAGACAATTCACTCGGAATATTTTCACAAGAAAAATCAATTCCAAGATAATTGTTCGTACGAGAAGCGTGGATAACTTGATTACAGAGAAAAAGCTTCTGACTAGAAGAACGTCTTACCCCAATACGACCTCTTCCCCTATGTAAATTCCTAGCAGAAGTAGAAGCCTCACTTATACGGACACCACCACGGTAGGAGGGATTGTACTTCAATAAAACATGTGCAACCCTACCTAGCCCTTCTCGATCAATCCCCCTGATGCCTAGAAACTTGAGCACTCTTTCAATGTCAAGGAGATGGACACCGTTGTGCACCACCAAATGACCGTCGTTGATGTTCTCCGCTGTAGAAACAAAAAGAGTAGATGCAAGGAATAACAGGGAAGAAGTTACTAAAATGAAAAAATTGACAAAGGACAAAAAAGAGGAAAACCGACGTGTACACCCAAAAGTGTGGGGGCAAGGAGGCCCCACGACGTTGCCACCCTTATCCCTGGGCAAGAAATTTCCAGTCACAATCAAAAAGTCATCATTCTCCCCACGACAGGAATTGGGAAGATCGGTCACTAGACGACGCTCTTTGTCCCGGATCTTGAGATAGTAGGTCCCATGGGTGGCGGGGCCGACGCTGTAAAGATGGCGGATGTCATACCATCCCAGGTTAAAGCCCAAAAGTCTATTCAAGGCCACCACTCCCATAACCACACGATAAAAGTTGGGACAGAGTTAGAGAGGGGTCAGGCGACAGTTATTGCAGATCTCGACTAGCAAAGGTTGTAAAGGAAACCTAACACCTCCCTCCACAACGGCTAAAAAGGGGACGTGAATCCTATCCTTAGTTTGGTCATGGGTATCAATACTAGAAAGAGCCAGGGCTAGATTAACGTCATCAGGGACTTCGTAACGGAGGCGAAAGACCCCCAGATGAGCCTCATTATCACAAAAGGATCCTAAACCTACCCATGGTGGAAAGCGTTGTAGGTACAAGAAAACCCTAAAGCAACTGTGCAAGAAGAACGGAAAGGGTTGCAAGAAACTTACAGGCAACCGACGACTGCCGGAGAAGATGTTTTCCGGCGAAAGGGAAATCTGTGAAAGGAACAACTCAAAAGGCACAAGGGTAATGACGCTCTCAATGGAACAACTCTCCCTCTCTCAAAGCAACACAGATATGGAAAGAAAAAAGAAGGGGATTAAGGAAACATCTTATACCTTCTCGAAATTCAAATAGTGTTTCATGACGTCATCTCCAACGACGGCGTTTTAAAGGCCCTCACGCCTTTCCAAGAAAGGGTTGGAAACGTCAAGTCAATAATTAAAAGGGTGTAATGATTCAAGCCACCCGCAGAACGAAAAGGTGCTTTGGAAGTTACGCTCGCACCAGTTGGCACAGACTTATCGTTTGGACAAACTGCGCAACAACTGACACGTGGCAGGCACATCGGTACGAAGTGGAGCGACGGTATGAAAAGATAACATAGCAGTAACTGTTCGTCAATTAGCTTCAGCTCGTCATGCGCGAATATGCATGGACGACCAAAAGCTGGGGAGCAATTGTGTGGGGTATTTTCCAAGGACTACAGAAGACGAACAGAATAGCTCGTCCAAAGCTACCACGTGACATGGAATAGTACGCCGACGACCGTCACGCCCTTAATCCAGTAATAGACCGAATCAGCCAGCTCGTCGGATGGCACAGGTGAAACGGCCCAATGTGGGATAAACCCTAGCAACAGACTTACCTTGCAAAGATAAGGAAAGGAGGAAATATTCGAAGATATTCCCAGAATCAGTTGAAATTGCGAAGATAAGCACGATCTTGCCCAAAGATGGAAAGCAAGCCAAACATACTGAACAAGGAGCAAACTCCCATGTAGGGTAAAGCTCTGAGCCAGCAATATGCGGCCATCTTGGCAAGTGTAGACACCCCGATTTTGAACCCGGGATATGTTCGAGCATTCCCGATGATGAAGCGGATCAATCATGACTAACCGAAACGTGCACAAATGACTTGAACTTGGTAAAAAAAAAAAAAACCAAACACCACCAAATAACCCAAACCAACCCAAGCATCATCAAACCAAACCAAACCATCAATCTGCCACCAAGAGCCTTGAGCGCTCAAGCTTGAGGCCTTGAGTGCTCAAACCCCCGAGGAGTACCTTGAGTGCTCAAGCCTACGGCTTTGAGCACTCAACTCTGAACTAGTCAGGAATCTGCAGAATATCTAATCATGAGATTTTCTGCATGGGAGCGTCTGGGGGTGATCTTATACGATCTTTATGCGTACAATACACCCTAACCCTACTCCTAAACTACTCCTAAACTACCCCTAACCCATCCCAAATACAAAACCCACTCACTCTCTCTCTACACTTCCCTCCCACTCACTCTATTTAAACCAACCATCACCTCTGGTTGTGGGGTTACCAACTCTCACACTCCAGCTGCAAAATCATACAGAAATCGTCTCTCCTCTCTCTCTCTTCAAAAACCACTCATTCTCCATTAAAACCACTTGCCAAAAACCACTCTCCAAGTCCAAAATTCAATCCTTAATCTTCAATCAATCACATACATTGCCTCACTCATCCAAAATTCCAGTAAAAGCATTCATAGTCTCCCATTACCAAGCCCAAAACCAAGTGCAAGTTGCAACTATTTCCAAAAGGTAGTTAAGCATGTGATCCATTCACTGTTTTGGTTCTTCTGAGGGAGACTAGTGAGTTCAAACAAGTTTTTAATACTTGTATTGAACTCACAAAGGTCTAAAAGTTGCCTGAAAACATTTCAAAATTTACAACCTTGGTATGGCTTGAGCGCTCAAGCCTCAAGCATTGAGCACTCAAACCCAATTTTGGGCAGTTTCTGCTTTGTTATTTTTGATGCTTTCTCTTGATGTTGATCATTATTTAACAGTCAAACATGCTCATGTATCTCTAAAAATACTTTATTTTACCTCAAAATCACATGCATGAGCATAGATTAACCATTTTCATGATGGTCATACATCAAAATCTTTGAAAACCAAGCATTTGAGTGCAAGCCAGTGGCTATCCAGTTTAATTAATCTTCAGATTATGTATTTTTGGATCATTATGGAGTATCAAAAGCTCATTTGAAAGGTCAAAAACCAGAAAGCCAGATCATGGCTTGAGCGCTCAAGGCTATGAGCTTGAGCCCTCAAGCTGTTCTTGAGCAGTTTTGATTCTTGCACTTTTCTCTTGTAGATTGTTGCTGGAAACTAACTGGGGGGGGGGGGGGGGGGGGTGTGAGATATTATTGCTGTGTTATGATCTGGACCCCCTTTTTTATTCCATTCTCAAATATTTTCTTCTTTTCATCGTTCTTAAGAGATCAATCTGATTGATTTTCCACGAAAAATGTTTTATCAATGTTTTGATCTTGTAAAGAATGAGCAAAGAAGCGATAAAGGGGCTCGAATTCACAAAAGTCAGAAACTGGTTTGAGCGCTCAATCCATGAGCCTTGAGCGCTCAAACGGGTTTGGGAAGGTTGAGCGCTCAAGCCATCACCCTTGAGCGCTCAACCCCAACTTTGGAATCCAGATTGAAACCTAGTTTATCAGGTTTTATATCCATGATTTCTTGAGTTGCTGTACAGTATCTGTGTTGTTTTCCTCTGTAAATATCCGTAGTAATTTTTCTTTATTGTTGTCATCCCCATGTAAACTACGCGCACATGCATCCACGTTAAATTTGCATTTTGTATTTTCTTGTTGTTTGCGTGGTTCCTATCCCCGATTCCCATTTTTATGATTAGAGTTAAATTTTAAACATTTTTAGAATCCCATAAAATATTGAGTAGAGACCGGTTCACGGACCGGGCGAGAGGGGGTGCCGTAAAACCCTTCCCCCCTCGTAACCAAACCCCCGAATCCGAGAAATCCTTGGTTCCGCCATGATCAGTAAAACCTTTTTCAATGGGCAAATGAGTCATTTTTAATCGGTTTCTCGGGTTCGGACCTCAAATCCGGGTGGCGACTCTAACAATCACAATCTTTTCAAACGCTAAACCGAGCCGATCTCCCGTGGGTAGTCCACAGCAAGTATCCTTATTGAATAAGGATACAGAATCATGCAGGCTATGTTGCCCAATAAGGAATAATCCTAAGCTTGGAAGGATTCCATACAGAGAAGAATTCCACAAGGAATGTAAGTGCAAATTAATCGCCTATATAAGCATATGACTCTGAAACACTAAGGGTATGCTTAAACCCATTCTCATACTTACACACTCGTTTCAATTATCCTCCAGTTTGTCGATACTAACTAAGGCATCAGAGGGCCCTTGCCGCCTAGAGGCAGGGCTGCTCTGACTGTTTGCTCGTGTTGCAGGATCGAGGTCGCTCCATTAGAAGAGGATTTGATTTCATAAGAGCAAGGAAATAACTTCGTGAGTTTTTCCCCTCTTACACTTCTCTTGAGTCCAGCCATGACCATCTTATTAGATGCCTCGGCCTGGCCATTACCTTGAGGATAAACGGGGGTGGAGTTGAAAAAATGAACCCCAAGCTTGTCGCACACCTCCTTCATTTGTTTCCTAGTAAACTGCTTACCATTGTCCGAAACGATTGCGTACAGGACACCATATCGAGAGATGAAGTTCTGCCATAGAAAGCTCTTCACATTTGCCTCGAAGATGAAGACCAAAGGCTCAGCTTCTACCCACTTAGAAAAATAATCTGTGGTAGTAATCAGATAGCAAAATCCTCCTGAAGCAAGTGGAAGCTCTCCTACGATGTCCAAGCCCCATTGGGCAAAAGGCCACGAACTGGCGATTGGTTGGAGGTCCTTGGCTGGCTGGTGAATCATTGGCTTGAACAATTGGCACTTGTGGCACCTCTGAACAAACTCTTCAGCGTCTTCCTTCATCTTATGCCTCCAATACTCCTAAGTGATGGCTCAGTGAGCAATAGATCTTCCCACCGAGTGGCAGCCTCCGCTACTGGCATGGAGCTCCTGGAATGTTGAGTGGACTTGGTTCTAATGGACTACCATTGGGTATGGCCCTGTCCGAGAACGTCTGTAGAGCGAGCCAGTTGGTGAGATCCAATAGTTTGCAACTTTGCATCGGATCCGGTGAGCTTCTTGTCGGTCTTTGGGCAGGTTGTCGTCTCGGTGATAAAATACCAACTCGTCCATCCAGCTTGGACTAAGATTGATGTTCAAAATTTGCATTCGAGGAGGGTCAAAGGTTGGTGTAGAGATTGTTTCGAACGAGATAGTGTGTTGCTTGGAAGCGTTGCCAGCAGAGGACAGTCCTGCAAATGCGTCAGCATAAGCATTGTGCTCTCGGCCCACCTGATGAACTTCGATCTCTTCAAATTTCTCGATTAAACTTCTTGCTAGGTTCAGATACTTAGCCATTCTTTCATCCTTTGCATCGTACTTTCCATTGAATTGGTTCACAATGAGTTGAGAGTCGCTGTAAACCAACAAAGTTTTTACATCCATCGCCTTGGCTGGCCGAAGGCCAGCAAGGAGGGCTTCGTACTCGGCCCCATTGTTGGAGGTCGGGAAATCAATGGTAATTGCATTCTAATGTATGATTCCTTCCAGAGAGACTAAAACGATGCCTGCTCCTGCGCCTCGTTGATTTGATGCTCCATCTACATGTTACTTCCAAGCGCTGCCATGGAACAATTGCCAAGTGGAAAACAACACGGTTGCTGGGTCTTTATTTACAACCTGGCTCGGATAACCTTCCGAACCAATTGGGAGTACTGGTTGTTCAACTTCAGCTTGTGGTTCTTCAACTATAGGTTTGGGAGATGAGTTGTCATCCAAGACTTGATCCGTAATGTCTTCAATTAAGACGGGTGCATCAGGGTCTTCAATGGTAAGATGCTCAGGTGGGGTTGGGTTGGGTTGGGTTTATCCTCCTTTGGCTTTTTTGCTCTTGGTGTCAGCTCGGCAATGAAGTCAGCCAACACCTGCGCCTTGATAGCTATTCTCGGGTGGTACTGGATGTCAAAGTTGGCTATCTCACAAGCCCACTTCGAGACTCGGGTGGAGAGATCAACCCTTCGGAAGAGTGCCTTAAGAGGATACTCGGTCAGACCAATGATTGTGTGAGCTTGGAAATATGGGAGCAGCTTTCGAGAGGCAGTGACAAGGCAACCTTTTCAAGAGGTAGGTACCTCATCTCGGCACCAGCCAGTGTCTTGCTTGTATAGTACACCGGACGGTGCTCGGTACCCTCTGCTCGGACGAGTACCCAACTGACCGAGTGTGGAGAGATGGAAAGATAGATAAACAAGTCTTCATTTTCTCGAGGCATTTCCAGCAATGGCGGCTCAAATAAGTAAGTCTTCAAGTGCTGCAAAGCCTTCTTGCACTCTACAGTCCATTGAAACTTCCTTTTACTTGTCTTGATCGACTGAAAGGGGGGTTGGCATACATCTATCGAACGACTTATGAAACGATTAAGAGCTGCTGCCACTCCTGTAAGCCTTTGCACCTCCTTGATCGTGCTAGGGGAAACCAACTGTTGCACGGCTGTGACTTGAGCTGGGTCGGCTTCAATACCCCTTCTCATGACCAAGTGTCCGAGAAACTTTCCTGATCCAACTCCCAAAGAGCATTTCTCGGCATTGAGCTTTAATCCGTCCTTTTTGACCACGACAAACATATCGGAGAGATCTGCAACATGATCTTCTTCTCGGACACTCTTCACTACCATATTGTTGATGTAGGCCTCCATTGTGTCTCCGACCTGATCTTTAAACATCCGAGACACCATCCGTTGGAAGGTGGCCCCGACATTCTTCAGCCCGAAGGGCATAACGTGGTAACAATAGAGACCTCGGGGGTAATGAATGCCGTCTTCTCCGTATCTTCCTTATCCATGAAAATTTGGTGGTAGCCCCTATATGCATCCATAAAGCTCAACCGACCATGTCTTGCCGTAGCATTCTGGAGTTGGTCTATCCGAGGGACTGGGAAACAGTCCTTGGGATAGGTATCGTTGAGGTTCGCGTAGTCTACATAGACTCTTAGTTTGCCGTTCTTCTTGGGGACTACAACCGTGCTCTCGAGCCACGTTAGGTACGCACCTCCTGGATGGCTTGGGCCTCTAAATGCTTATCAACCTTCGACTCAATCGCCTCGGCGTGGATTGCAAATGACCTTCTCGATTTTTAAATCACTGGGCACCTTAACGAATCAACATTAAGTTGGTGTTTGATGAAGCTCGGATCGACCCCTGACATCTCATACGGCGTCCAGGCAAACACCTCAATGTTTGTCTTGAGAAAGTAACCATTTCTTCCTTTTTGGTCTTGGATAATGAGGATCCGATCAGGAAAAAATTGCTACCGTCCTCATTAATTGGTACCGTGACGAGATCTTCTACGAATTTTGCCTCGGCTGGTCTACCGACATCCTCCAAAATTGATGCATCTGGAACCTCCACAAGCAATTAACATGCAAATTACAGTATAAAAATCAAGGGATTCAAACTGTTCATACAAGGAAGTGATTCAAAATTTCAGATTTTACAAAAGTGTGCCGTGCGGCACTGTTCATTATTCTAACGGTCAAATTTTCAAAAGAGTGCCGTACAACACTCCAAGTGTACCATGCGGTACAGGAGAAGTGTTGTGCGGCATTGTTTCTTTCACAAACAGTTCAAAACTTTGATTTTCTAAAGGAATGAAATAAAGGCACAAACAAGGCATGAAACTTAATTGAAAACAAATTATTTTATGTAGGAAAACAGTATGTTTAAGTAAAGAATGTTCCTCCTCACTAAATTACCCCGTACGAGGCGATATTTTCACCATACAACGCAACTGGGAGGTTTATGAACAAAACGGTTTTTAGTATAACATTGGCGTACCGAATGTGGAGACAATACTGATGATCACCCCGCACTCGGTACCCCTCCCCTCAGGGTACCAAACTTAAGAAATTTGGCGAAACGGGATTATACCTCGGTTTGAAACTCTCTAATTGAAGCACTTCTGGAACTCCTTAGGCACGGCTTGGACTTCCTTCAATACTTGCAAAATCACTCCTCAATGTGGTACAGAAGGCTTGGTGGAAAACTTAATAGAAATGGTGGTGATCAGTGAAGGTTTTGGGGTGAAAAACAAAGTAATGGGTTTCGGGTTGCAACAGGGTTGGTTTCGGCAATATGAGGAAGATTTCTGGAGCTTGAGGGTACTGGTGACAGATGTTTTTTTTAATATAGGAAGAATTTAGGAGTAGAATTTAGAGGAGCTTTCCATGATTTCTCTCTACGTAAACTTGTTCTCCACACAAATAATCATAGCTATGAGGTAGCCTTTCCTCCTTGCAAGAAATCATCATGAAGATGGGGGAACTGAATGTCAACAATTCGAGCTGCTGGAAGCTCTGTAAAAGCTGTGTGACAAGTGACAGTGCTGTGCGGCACACAAACTGTGCCATGAGGCACACTTCCACTGCCAAAGTTCAAAAAGGCTGCTGTATGTGATTGAGGCTGTACCGTGTATGAAAGATGAGTACCGTACGGTACTGTTGACTGGGTTGACTTGAAGAATTTCAATCTGAGAGGTCTTTCGGGCGTTTCTTTTCATCATCGGGGACTAAAATGTACATAAACGTCTCATTTTGGGGTGTCTACAGTTGCCCCTCTTTGATGAGGCTTTTCAATCATTGTGTGATGAAAGTCACGTCAAAGACAGAAGACACCCCTCAATTCAAACATTCGCACAAAAACAAACAAGTAAATTTTGATGCATGTGGTCGTGCTCGTACAAGCTGCCTACGTACCCCATTGTAGGGATCAGACCAGCGTAGTTCGTCAGGGCTTTAATGCATAATGATGAATTACAAGGGTTTATTGAAAACATATTGATTGGATCTGTGGGGATTGTTACTTTATTTTTCAACGAGGAAAAAACGAATGATGTGCTGTGTACAAAACTTGCGACTTGATGTCGTCGGAGAATTTTTGAAATCTGTAGGTGCTGAATACCTTGTTAATGCCGGAGAGGACTTACGAAACCAGTCGGTGTTGACAAAACCGTTGTTAATGCCGTAGAGGACTTACGAAACCGGTCGGTGTTGAGAAAACCATTGTTAATGCCGGAGAGGACTTACAAAACCAGTCGATGTTGAGAAAACCGTTGTTAATGCTGTAGAGGACTTACGAAACCAGTCGGTGTTGAGAAAACCGTTGTTAATGCCGGAGAGGACTTACGAAACCAGTAGGTGTTTCAATGATGGAAAAACGAGTGATGTGCTATGAATGCAACCAGTGAGATTTTGTGACTGCGGGGGATCATTGAGGTCCCTATAAAGTGATTAGTGTGAGACCAGTGAGGTTCCAAAAAAGGTTCGAGTGAGACCAGCGAGGTCTCTAAAAGGGTTCGAGCGAGACCGGCGAGGTCCCCAGAACGGGTTCGAGCGAGATCGGCGAGGTCTCCAAAAAAGGGTTCGAGCGAGACCGGCGAGGTCTCCAAAAAGGTTCTAGCGAGACCAGCGAGCTCCCCAAAAGGGTTCGAGCGAGAACGGCGAGGTCCACAGAATGGGTTCGAGCGAGACCGGTGAGGTCTCAAAAAAGGGTTCGAGCAAGACCGGCGAGGTCTCCAAAAAGAGTTCGAGCGAGATCGGCGAGGTCCCCAAAAGGGTTCGAGTGAGACCGGCAAGGTCTCCAAAAAGGTTTGAGCGAGACCGGCGAGGTCTCTAAAACGGGTTCGAGCTAGACCGGCGAGGTCTCCAAAATGGGTTCGAGCGAGACCAGCAAGGTCCCCAGAAAGGGTTCGAGTGAGACCATCAAGGTCCCCAGAACGGGTTCGAGCGAGACCGTCGAGGTCTCCAAAAAGGGTTCGAGCAAGACCGGCAAGGTATCCAAAATGGGTTCGAGTGAGACCGGCAAAGTCCCCAGAAAGGGTTCGAGCGAGACTGGCGAAGTCTCCAAAAAGGTTCAAGCAAGACTGGCAAGGTCTCCAAAAAGGTTCGAGCGAGACCGGAGAGGTCTCCAAAAAGGTTCTATGTAGTGTGTTGTGTGGAGCTAAAACACCGCGTGGTGTAAACGTGTATCATGCAATAGAGCAAGTGTACCGTGCAGGAGAAAGTGTGTGTCGTGTGACAAGGAAAATGTGCTGTGTAACAAAGCAAGTGTGCCGTGTGATATAAAAAGGTGTGTCGTACGGTAGGGTAGGTGTGCCATACGATGGGGATAATGTGCCGCGTGGCACAGGTGGTTATGTAACCGCTCAAACTCTTGATTTTCTTCCACTTTCAAAATCTTGATTCGGTTTATTAAGAGAGGGAAACCCAAAAATCACTTCTACCCTTATTCCTTTCCTTCTTCCTTCCTTCCCCCAAATTTTCTTCAACTTTTCGGTCCAATCACACCTGATAGGCGCGTGGAAAGCTTGCTTTTGAGCGCCTAAGTAGGGTGGTTTAGCATGTTAGACATGCGATTTAAGCTTTATTTTCCATTTGATATATGTGCGTGGTGTTTTTGTGTGTTGAGCTTAATTTGCAGGTAATCTAGGGATGTGGGCGCGAATTTCGAGACATTGGGAGTACATGCAAGTAGACCGAGAGTGAGAATCAAATGTTTTTGCATGGAAGTGATCGTAACCCGTCGGGAGCGCTTCCCCATTTCTCTGGAGCGCTCAAGTTTGGCACAAAAGGGCTAAAAAATGAACAGAAGGTTTAGGAGCGCTACACCAAAAGTGGTGTAGCGCTACCTAGTGGTCAAAGGGTCAACGAGTCAACAACCGAAGTCGTACGGACCAGCCAAGATAGAGAAGCGGTAGCGCTACACCTAAAGCTAGGTAGCGCTACTGAGGGCTTTGTGAGGGTCATAAAACGGCAACGTTTAGCTCTTCCCATCGGATTTTCATCGGTTTTTATTAGGATTACGGATTTTAATATAAATACTTGTTTCTTAACTCGTATTAGGGTCCCAGATTTTACACCTAAGGTTTATTGTTCTTCGTTTTCTCGGCCACAATTTTCAGCACTCAATTTCTCAGCAGTAGATACTCAAGTTTCTTTCAGATTTTCGGAATTCTAGCTTCGAGATTGGTGTTTTCAAGTTATATTCAAGTGTGCTTTCGTATTGCAATCTGCGGTATCGTTCTTTATTGTTATTTTATCCTTCAAGCATGTCTGGATCTAGGTTTAATTTAATTTCTGTTATTATTAGCATCATGAGCGAGTAGTCGCATAGAGTGTGGCTGCGGGCGAAGGCGTTTTGCCGTTAGACGAATTGATGTTCTACCTCGAGGCCGAATTAACTTAATTTTCGAGCAATTTTAGGAAACAGGAATTCATCTAACAAACAAACCCAGGCATCGCTGGAATTCGAATGCGCACGGAATCTGGTGACAGGTGGTGCCCATTTGTAAGGGAGCCTTTCGTTTATTCTAAAATCAGTAAAAAGAGGAATTGTGGCTCGAGTAAACATCGGTTAGGCTAGTCGCGAATGCTGGGATCCCTCAGCCGTGCTCTCATTTTTAACCTGCATTAAGTAAATCAGTTCAGTAGTTTAGTAATTAATCTCATCTATCAAAGGGTGGCTACCTAAGAGCCAGGTTAAACTGCAATTTCACACTTTTGAGTCAACACTATTAGTCGTCTCTGTGGTTCGACTCCGGTACTTCCGGATATTGTGCTGCACTGGTCTAGAGTCCTATGCTTGGGACACATCTTTATTTTTAGTCACCTGGTCGGTCAAGCATTTTTGGCGCCGTTGCCGGGGACGGCAGCAAGTGTTCAGAGGTGTAGAGTTGTAGTTTATTTTTGTCTTTTAGTTAAGTCATCATAGGTAAAGGTAAGAAGGGTTCTCCTAAGCAGGACCCTCTTTATTTTCGTGACCCTACGTACCGGTTAGTGCGAAGAGAACTGGGGTCGAGTCAACCTTTGTCTCCTAGTTTTTCATCTTCTAGCTCAGAGTCAAACTTAGCTGAACTCCATTCAGAACCCATTCCCATTAGTGGTCTGTTTATAGAATTACCTTTCGAGTCAGTAAGTGTCAGTAATCCACTTTACCAGTCAGAGTCAGAGATAGAGGATATGGCAGACTAGCAAGTAGCTCCACAGCCGTCTTTGAGGCAACACCTTCATCCCGAGAGGACCACTCCTCTCGGACCGATTGTGTTCCCTCGAGAGACACAAGAGGCACGTAATGCTTTCATTTCTAAACCCGGTGTCCTTAACAGCCTCCCTAGTTTCTATGGGAGGGAGTGCGATGACCCATACGAGCATGTGCGGACATTCAAGGGATTGGTGCGCAACCTTGCGTCCAATACCCAATATGAGAATGCATGCCTTAAGCTGTTCGAGGCAACATTAAAGGACGGCGCACTCTTGTGGTTTAGAATGCAGAAGTCTCAGTCCTTCACTACCTGGGTGCAGGTGCGCGACGCTTTTTATAGAAAGTATTTTTCTGATGCTAAGACGACGAGTTTTAGGTGTCAAATCCAAGGCTTTAGACAGGAGAGAGGTGAGTCATTTCTCAAAGCCTGTGAGCGTTTCAAGGAATTAATACTCAGGCTGCCACACCATGGCTTTGAGAGAATCCAGTTAGTCGAATTCTTCCACCTGGGTCTCAACGCAGAGACCGTCCAACACATAGAGTACTCTTGCAAATGGGACGATTTCTTGTCCAAAACAGCAGATGAGGGATGACCTAGGTGATAGGCAGAGGGCTTTAGAACCATCCAATTTTGAGCGATCCGGACCTTCTGGGTCCACCATTGTCCCTGTCACCATTCGTGACCAGCGACTTCAGGCTCAAGTTGAGAAGATGGCTCAGAGGTTAGAGGAACTAGAAGTGAGACAGACTCGTCCAGGCAATGAGGTAGGAATTGAGGAAGTCTGTGTGTGGTGTGAATGTAAAGGGCACACCGCGACCGCATGCCCCGGGTTTCTAGCTGCCAAGGGGGCAAGTCAGTTTAATCAGGAAGAGATCAATGCTGTCAGGACATGGGATCCATATTCTAATTCTTATAATCCAGACCTGCAGGTGGAGGTCAAGCTCAACCCCTTGCGCTACCTCCGCCGCAGCAATTTCCACAGTCCCAATCATTCAGGCCTCCGTAGGGCCAAGTCATTCCATTCCACTACCAGCAACAGCCTGGTAGGGGGGCAGGTCCATCCACTCATGGTCCTCCCCCAGCTTATTCACAGATGATTGCACGTGACCATAAGTTAGAGGAGAATGTCAATTCCATGATGCAGTCACAGATGACATTTCAGACTGAAACGAGACAGCAAATAGGAGCCCTTACGACCCAGATGTCACAACTCACTGCGGTTCTTAGCCAAATGCAACAGGAGAAGGGTAGGTTTCTAGCCCAGGGTAGCACAGCGGGTGCTCATTATCTGGGAAATTCTTCAGGTCCTAATGTTCAGAGTCTGAATCAGGAGGAGGCTAAGTCGGTAACCATTCTTAGAAATGGGAAGGAGATCGATAAGTCCATTCCGCCAAAGCAGAAACCAGCCCCACCCCCGGAGCCGGTTGATGCATCAAGAGCAACTCCTGAGGTTGTTGAGGAATCACCTGAGGTGGTGGTGCCTGCTGTTGCGGCCCCCACGACTCAAACGCCGCCAGCGATACCATTAGCTCCATTTCCGCAAAGGCTGGCGGTAAAGCCTAACCAGAGTATGAACCATAAGATGTTAGAACTTTTTAAGAGGGTGCAATTCCCTATTACTTTAATGGAGGCAATTGAGTCTTTCCCACAGTGTGCAAAGGTTCTGAAGGACCTTTGCACGACTAAGCGCAAGAATCAGAACAACGTGGTTCTGACAGAGCAAATGAGCTCCATCCTGCAGACTGAGATTCCTGCCAAGTGCAAGGATCCAGGGTGTCCCACCATACCCATAGCTATCGCAGGTTAGACATTCGATAAAGCGTTATTGGATTTGGGTGCGAGTGTTAATTTGCTCCCTTATTCTGCATTTTTGAGACTGGGCCTTAGAAATCTTAGAGAGACTCCCGTCACGCTACAGTTGGCAGATAGGAGTGTTAGAGTACCGAAGGGAGTGGTCGAAGATGTGTTGATTCGGGTAGGTGAGTTCCAATTTCCTGCTGATTTCATTGTCTTAGATATTAGTCCAGGTCCCGAAGTCCAAGAAAAGACTCCCATCATTCTAGGTCGTCCTTTCTTAGCCACCTCCAATGCTGTCATGAACTGTAAAACTGGCAAGGTCCAGTTATCTGTTGGCGAGGAGAGAATGGAGGTGGATGTTTATAGTGTTAGTACTTTGGGTGGGGATGATGAGGAGTCAGAAGAGTTGTGTTTGATAGACACGCTCATTCAGGAGCACATCGATACAGTCCTGTATAAGGACCCTCTGGAGGTTGCTCTTACCACTGAGGAGGTATCATTCTTAGATTCAGCAGAGATAGGAACTTTTTGAGATATGTTAGAGGTCGAGGATGTGTGCGAGGGTTTATGTGGGGTCGCTCATGACCCAATGTTCGAGCCTCTGGGCAACCCTCAGCCCAAGGTTCTCCCATCTTTGTTTCAGCCGCCTAAACCAGAGTTAAAACCTCTCCCGGACACGCTCAAATATGCCTTTTTGAAGGGCAATGATGCTTATCCCGTGGTGATTTCCTCAACCCTTGACTTACTGAGAGAGCATATAGGCGCGCTAGGTTGGACCATAGCTGATTTGCATGGTATAAGCCCCACAGTGTGTACACACCGAATCATTTTAGAGGATAGTGTGAGACCTTCTAGGCAATCTCAGAGACGCTTGAACCCCAACATGAAAGAGGTGGTTTGGGCAGAGGTTCTTAAGCTTTTAGATGCGGGTATTATATACCCAATTGCCCATAGCGAGTGGGTAAGTCCAGTTCAGGTTGTACCTAAGAAGGTTGGGGTCACTGTGGTTACCAACGAGCAAGGTGAATTAGTACCGACCCGGATTCCTACAGGTTGGAGAGTGTGCATCGATTACCGGAAGCTCAATGCGAGCACCCGGAAAGACCACTTCCCTCTCCCTTTCATTGATCAAATTCTGGAGAGGGTAGCTGGTCGAGCTTTTTACTGTTTCTTAGATGGGTATTCGGGGTACAACCAGATAGAGGTCGCGTTAGAGGACCAGGAAAAGACCACTTTCACGTGTCCGTATGGGACATATGCCTACCGTCGCATGCCCTTTGGGTTGTGCAATGCACCTGGTACCTTTTCCAGGTGTATGATAGGGATTTTCAGCGACATGGTTGAAAGGATTGTAGAGGTCTTTATGGATGATTTTTCGGTCTTCGGGGACTCATTTGATGGGTGCCTCGAGAATTTAGGGAAAGTACTATAGAGGTGTGAGGAGAAGCACTTAGTGCTAAATTGGGAAAAGTGCCACTTCATGGTGACCCAAGGGATTGTGTTAGGGCACATTGTGTCCTCCAAGGGTATTGAGGTGGACAAGGCTAAGATAGACCTGATCCGTAATCTTCCTACTCCTAAGTCTGTCAAGGATGTGCGTTCATTTCTTAGACACGCTGGTTTCTACCGGCGGTTCATTAAAGATTTTAGTGCTATCTCCCGCCCATTGTGTCAATTGTTAGCTAAGGACGCACCCTTTGTGTGGTCCGATGCATGTGAGGAGGCATTTCTTAGGTTAAAGCGGAGTCTCACTACTCCGCCTATTGTGCAGTCTCCTGATTGGAGTCTTCCCTTTGAGTTGATGTGTGATGCTTCTGACTATGCAGTCGGAGCTGTTTTAGGACAGAGGAGAGGGAAAGACCCATTTGTGATTTACTATGCAAGCAAGACGCTCAATGAGGCACAGATGAATTACACCACTACTGAGAAAGAGTTGCTAGCGGTGGTGTTTGCCTTAGATAAGTTTCGATCCTATCTGGTGGGTTCGCAGATCATGGTGTTTACCGATCACGCGGCCCTGAAGTACTTGATGACCAAACAGGATGCAAAAGCTCGCCTTATTCGGTGGATTCTGCTTCTGCAAGAATTCCATCTCATCATTAAGGATAAGAAAGGAGTAGAGAATGTAGTAGTTGATCATTTGTCTCGTCTGGAGTTCGAGGACCCCACCTCAAATCTTCCCATTAGAGATTCCTTTCCAGACGAGCAATTGTTCGCTGCTCATGAGTGCCCATGGTATGCTGATATCGCCAATTATTTGGTGACTGGGCAGATTCCTTCTCGTTGGTCTACCCAGGAGAAGCAGCGGTTTTTGAGGAGTGTCCGGCAGTACATATTTGATGACCCTTAATTGTTCAAATACTGTGCGGACCAGATTGTGTGTAGATGTGTCCCCGAGTCTGACCAACAGGGAGTCATAGAGTTATGTCATAGTGAGGCGTGTGGGGGTCACTTCTCTGCGAAGAAGACCACCGCCAAGATTCTGCAGTGTGGGTTCTGGTGGCCCAATATGTTTAAGGGTGTACATATGTTTTGTAGGTCATGTGACTGTTGCCAAAAGCTTGGCAAGTTGTCTGCACGTCATGAGATGCCCTTCAAGCATATTCTTGTGCTAGAGGTATTTGATTGCTGGGGCATCGATTTTATGGGTCCATTTCCTATGTCTCATGGTTATGAGTACATCTTATTGGCAGTGGATTATGTGTCGAAGTGGGTGGAAGCGATTCCCACTAAGTCTATGGAGTCGAAAGTCGTGCTAGAGTTTCTTAAGACTAATATTTTGTCGAGGTTTGGCGTGCCACGCTCCATTATCTCGGACCAAGGCACGCATTTCACGAGTCGGTCGTTTGAGAGACTAATGGGGGAGTTTAGAGTTACTCACAAGGTGTCCACTTCATACCACCCCCAGACTAATGGGCAGGCCGAGTTAGCGAATCGGGAAATCAAGAGGATTTTGGAAAAGACTGTAGGTGTGACTAGGAAGGATTGGTCCACCAGGCTGAACAATGCGTTGTGGGCCTACCGCACTGCTTATAAGACCATGTTGGGTGCTTCACCCTATCGGCTTGTTTACTGTAAGGCCTGGCCACCCGCCTGTTGAGTTAGAGAAGAAGGCCTATTGGGCCATTCAAAAAGTCAACTCTAGTTTGAGTGAGGCGGGTGAGCATAGGAAATTGCAGTTGTGTGAGCTTGAGGAGCTTAGGAATGACGCGTATGAGAACGCTAGCATCTATAAGGCTAAGGTTAAGGCGTATCATGATAGGAACATTCAGCGCAAGACCTTTAGGGTTGGTCAGAAAGTGTTACTCTATAATTCGCGTCGCCATCTGTTTCCAGGTAAGTTGAGGTCCCGTTGGGATGGTCCCTACGTGGTGGTTAATGTGTATCCAAATGGTTCAGCCGATGTTCGTGACCCTAAAGATAATCATGTGTTTAAAGTTAATGGGCAGCGTCTCAAACCCTATTTGGAATTTTTAGAGGCAGGTGAACCTGATGAGGAGTTGGTCGATCCTGTTTATTCGGACGACCCAGTTGAGTAGGCTTGTTTTTTAGCCATGTTTTGACGGGTAGCTCACGTGTACCATGCTCTTCATTGAGTGTGGACCCGACCCCTCGCAATAGGGGTACCCATCATTGACTTGGGTTTGTATAGCTTCGCACGCCGCTATTAAAAGGAGGATCGTGTGCCCAACCCCGGTTAGCAAGGGCAATTTCTGTATATTCGTGTTTGTTTTTCAGTTTAAAAAAAAAAAAAAAAAAACATGATGGTCTTGTATAGCCACCCACTCTTCAATTCAAGTTGGGGGATGGGGAGAAAAGTATGACATGTGAGACTGCATGAAGGTCTGGTGGTGTTCTTTATTTGCTTTCTTTATTGTTGTGGCCCGGCTTTCCCAAGCGGGCGGTACTGACGTCATTTGTTGCCTAGTAGGTAGTTTGTTCTTAAGTCTTTTGCAGGACGAGCATGCTACCACACCAGCCTTGGTAGTTTGGGCCTCTTCGCCGGAGTGAGTGAGGCATTCAGGGGCCTCGAGCAGGGGTGCCACGAAATGTGGCGGTTGTCAGTCTAATACAGCTTCGGCGCGGCTCTGTGTGACTAGCTGTGGACCTCTTTAGGTCCGAAAGAGCGGATCCTGGGAGCAGTTCTGATGACGAAACGCAACAATGATGCCAAATTCCCCATACATCGGCCGGGGTCATGATGGTTGGCTGCCATCCGCCGGTCCATCTCTTTCCCTTATTCTTCTATTTTCGATGTTTGTCTTCATGCTCTGAGGACAGAGCAATTTTTAAGTTGGGGGAAGGGGTGTACTTTGTACACGTTATTTTTGTTTTGAGCGTTGTTAGTAGGTTAGGGGTCATTTTTAAATTTTTGGTTAATTCTTGAATGTGGGGATACGATTGTTATGCTTGTTTGTATGAGTTAGGTGAGCATGCTAGATTCTTGTCTCATTGTTTGCCTGTTTAACTCTTTCACATGCATATATCTGACATCCATGTTTGAGTATTTTCCGCACCATAAGCAAGTCTGAGTAGGTGTTCCCACGTTATGCACAGTATGTCCTTAAAGCATCCCATGTTTCATTGTTCTTCACTTTCCACACTCGCATAAAATAGTAGGTGTTTGTACCACATATCATAATTTAAATATTTTACATGCACGTGTGAGAGTTGGTGACGTGTTTAGGGGATGAAACAAGGCCATCTTTGCATGATTGAACCACTATACGTGTCCCATTGATCCCATGTTAAACCAGCCCGTGTCAGTTTCGGTGTCAAACCTAGGAAATCGGTGTTCGGATGGTGTGTCAGTCTGGTGGTTCAACTCTATGCATTTTTAAAGGCCTGAATCGAGGAGAATTGTTGTTAGGAAGAATTTAAATTTTGCTTGTGGATGTTATGTTCTTGAGAAAAAAAAAAAACCTTTAACCTTAATCCTAGCTAAAATCCCAACCCTCACTCAAAACCAATTTTCCCCACCAATAAATCCCTTTTTGTAGAGAGAGATGAAATTTTTGTGGGCCCCAAGGACATGGAGTCTTTCATCCTCACCCGGAGTAGGGCACAAGTGAGAGTTGCTGAGGGGTCGTTGCTTACTCCACCGCCACCTAGTGCTAGCACCAAGACTTGGCTTGAAAAGATATTTGGGTGTGTAGCGTGTTTGGCAAGGAGCAACCGGAAGCTAAAAAGAGGGCAAGCGCAGTTGGCTAGGAATCAGATGGACTTACTTGATAGGCAGCGCCACTTAGAGGCGTAGATTTCTGGTCAGAATCCGGGACCTTTCCAACCCAGACAGTGGCCGGAGTTGGAGGTGAGCGATGACTTCGCAGATGCACCGGCGGAGGAGGCGCATTCGGATGCCGAGTTTGGAGAGGAGGATTGAGCATGGAGTTGGATATGGGTGGTGGTGGTGGTGTTAGTTTTATGAGTTGTTATTTCATGTGTTGTTTAGGTTAAAAACTCTGGTATTTTATGTGTTTGTTTCATGTTGGTGGTGCGACCGTAGTATGTGGGTCGGTGGTTTGTGTCGAACTTTATTCGTTATGTTGTGATTAGTATGGTGCTATGGTATTAGTTGATATTATGTGTTGATCATTATTGTGATATCTGTGTTGGTGGCGGCCAGTCAGGGTAGACTGTCCATGAGCTTCTATAGGCCGTCACCCTTTGCATGTTATCTTTCTTTTGTGAAACCACGGTCATTATAAGCCTAACGAAGTCCTTAGTTGACCCGATGCACGCCGTTTGACTCTCCTGCATGCATGTGTTATATTTAATTATGAATGTGTGGTATCTTGACTTGTGAGCTTCCATTGCATATTTCGGCGTTGTTTTGACTGGCACGTGGTGATTTTGTTCATTCCACGTTGTTTGCCGGGCGCCTCACATGGGATGTAGAGTGTTCTGGCGAGTATGAGTGATATTGTGACACGTGGGAGTCTTCTATCTTAAACCTTGTTGAGGAGTGGAATATATTCGGATGTTTGCTAGGGCATGCATGTGACCGAGTTGTGGGTAGTTGATAGGCGCGTGATATTCCATATATAAGCGCCTAAGTAGGAGGAGTTGGCGTGTTAAACGTGCGGTTTTATAATCATTTATCTGTTTAATGCGTGCGTGGTAGTGTTTGTGGTGCTTGCATGATTTTATCAGGTAAGAAGATGCTTTTGGCACCTATTGCATGGCTTGAAGCGGAGCTGGGCGTGGGAGTCGAAGTTTGAAGTTGAAATGCTGAAAAGGACGGCTTAAGGGGTTGGTATCGATACCCCCGATAGCCGTATCGATACCAGTTGGTTATGAAGAGCGCAAATTCGTCCAGAATGTTTAGTATCGATACCCCTAAAAAGGGTATCGATACCTACGTCTTACGCGGAAGAAGGAGATAAGGGTTCGGTATCGATACCCTTATTAGGGGTATCGATACCGATAGCTTTCGGAAGCATCAGATTTGATACTACGTCGTTTTATTGGGCGTCGAACTAATTCTTTAACGTTTTTATTCGGTTTTTATGAGGATTCGGAGTGTTAGTATAAATACCTAAGTTAAAACCCATTCTAGGGTTCCACGAATTTTACTTAGGTTTTTAGTTTCTCAAGTTTCGGCTACGGATCTAGAGTTCTACATTCAAGTTCTATTTCTAGAATTCCAGTGTTCAGTTTGTGTTGCGGATTGACATTCAAGTTCAAGTTTTTGTTCTCCTTTGGAACTACGGTATCGATTTTTATTGTTTTTATATTGTATTCATTAAAAGCATGTTTAGTTTTAGTTTCGATTCATTCTCTGCAATCTTCACAAGCATGAGTGAGTAGTCGTTCTGAGTGTGGCCATGGGACGAAGGTGTCCCGTGGCTAGGCTAATTTATGTTCCACCTCGGTGCCGAATCATTTTAATTAATGCGCAATTTTTGAATACGAAAGTTTTTCCAGCAAACAAACCCGGGCATTGCCAATTCCAAATGCGCGCAGAAATTGGTGACAAGTGGTGCGCATTTGTTGGGAACTATTTTTCATATTTTTAAATCTATTAATTGAATAATTGTGGCCCGAGTGAATGTGAATTAGACTAGCTACGGACACCGTAGTGCCCACGGCTGTGCTCTCGTTTTTAAATTCAGAGTCCAGTAGTTAAATTAGGTTAACTTAGTTAATTAATTAAATCATTTGAGCAAGGGGTGGCTACCTGAGAGCCAATTACAAACGTAGAGCTGACATTGTTTGATTTAAGCACCGTAGACCGTCTCTGTGGTTCGACTCCGGTACTTCCGGATTTATTGTGCTGCACCGGTCGATAGTCCTACGCTTGGGACGAAATTCTAGTTAATTATTAATCACCCGAACGGTCAAGCATTTTTGGCGCCGTTGCCGGGGACGGTGACGTGTGTTCAAACGGTATTAGTTTAGTGTTTGTTAAATTTTTAGTTGAGTCATCATAGGTAGAAATAAGCAAGTCGTCCGTAAGCCTGATCCTCTCTATTATCGTGATCGTACTAATCGCTTAATCAGGATAGAGAACAGGTCGAGTTAGTCAGAGTCTTCAAAGTCTTTGTCAGAGTCAGTAGATAGTCGGTCAGAGTCCATTCCCATTAGTGGACTCTACATAGATTTACCTGTCGAGTCAGTTAATTTAAGTAATCCGCTGTATCAGTCAGAGTCAGAGTCAGAGTCAGTTTCCGAACTAGAATCTTTTGAAATGGGAGACCAGCAGGTAGTTCAACACCCATCGTTGAGGCAGCACTTGAATCCCGAGAGGACCACTCCTCCCGGGCCGATTGTGTTTCCTCGAGAGACACAGGAGGCACGCAATGCCTTTACTGTGAAGCCTGGTGTTCTGAATAGTCTCCCTAACTTCTATGGGAGAGAGTCTGATGATCCGTACGAACATGTGCGGACGTTTGAGGGGTTAGTGCGCAACTTGGCGTCTACTACCCAATACGACAATGCCTGCCTCAAGCTGTTTGAGGCAACTTTAAGAGATGGCGCACTTAGATGGTTCAGAATGCAAAAGCCTCAGTCCTTCACCACATGGGCGCATGTGCGTGACGCGTTTTACAGAAAATATTTTTCTGAGGCTAAAACTAATAGTTTAAGGCGTCAAATTCAAGGCTTTAGGCAAGAGAGGGGAGAGTCCTTTGTGAAGGCATGGGAGCGTTTCAAAGATTTGCTCCTAAGAATGCCACACCCTGGTTTTGAAAAGATACAGTTGGTCGAATTCTTTCACCTGGGTCTCAACGCTGAGACAATCCAGCACATAGAGTATTCGTGTAAAGGGGGCGACTTCTTGTCCAAAACTGCGGATGAGGGTTGGGATTTTCTGGATGACCTAGCAGATAGGCAGAGGGCGTTAGAACCCTCTGATTTTGATCGGTCCGGACCTTCTGGGTCCAATGTTATCCCCGTTACCATACGTGACCAGCGACTCCAGGTCCAGGTTGAAAAGATGGCGCAGAAGCTAGAGGAGTTAGAAGTTAGGCAGACTCGTCCAGTGCATGAGGTCAGTATAGAGGAAGTCTGTGTGTGGTGTGAGTGTAAGGGGCACATTGCAACTGCATGCCCCGGATTTTTAGCTGCTAAGGGAGCGAGTCAGAATAATCAGGAAGAGGTAAATGCGGTGAGGAATTGGGACCCATACTCAAATACGTATAACCCGGGATGGAGAGATCACCCCAACTTTGGGTGGTCAGACCCGAGACCCGCAGGTGGAGGTCAAGCGCAACTCCTTGCACCGCCTCCGCAGCAACAGTTTCATCAGTCCCAAGCACCCAGGCCTCCGCAGGGCCAAGTCATTCCGTACAACTACCAGCCACAGCCTGGTAGGGGGGCATGTCCATCCACTAGTGGGCCTCCCCCAGGTTATTCGCAGATGACCGCGCGTAATCAGAAGTTAGAGGATAACGTCAATTACCTAATGCAGTCTCAGACAGCATTTCAGACGGAAACAAGACAGCAAATTGGGGCCCTTACGACCCAAATGTCACAACTCGTTGCTGTTGTCAGTCAAATGCAGCAAAAGAAGGGTAGGTTTCTGGCCCAAGCTAGTTCAGCGGGTGCCCATTACTTAGGAAATCCTACAGGGCCTAATTTTCAGAGTCAGAATCAGGAGGAGGCTAAGTCGATCACCGTTCTCCGGAGTGGGAAATCGATTGATAAATCCATTCCACCAAAGCAGAAACTAGCCCCACCCCTGGAGTCGATTGATGCAACAAGAGCAAATCCTGAGAGTGTTGAGAAGTCACCTGAGGTGGGGGAGCCTGCTGTCGCGGCCCCCACGACTCAAACGCCGCCAGCAAGACCGTTAGCTCCATTTCCCCAAAGGCTGGCGGTGAAGCCTAAGCAGAGCATGAACCATAAGATGTTAGACCTTTTTAAGAGGGTGCAATTCCCTATTACTCTGATGGAGGCTATAGAGTCATTCCCACAGTGTGCGAAAGTACTGAAGGACCTTTGCACGACTAAGCGCAAGAATCAGAACAACGTGGTTCTGACAGAGCAAGTGAGTTCCATCCTTCAGACTGAGACGCCTGCCAAGTGTAAGGATCCAGGGTGTCCCACCATCCCCATAGCTATCGCAGGTCAGACGTTCAATAAAGCATTGTTGGATTTGGGGGCGAGTGTTAATTTGCTCCCTTATTCCGCATACTTGAGACTAGGCCTAGGCGATCTGAGAGCTACTCCTGTCACACTACAGTTGGCAAATCGGAGTGTTAGGGTGCCAAAGGGTGTGGTAGAAGATGTGATGATTCAGGTAGGTGAGTTCCAATTCCTAGCAGATTTTATTGTCCTAGACACCTGCTTAAATCCTGAGGTTTTAGAGACGACTCCCATCATTCTAGGTCGTCCTTTCTTAGCCACCTCCAATGCTATTATGAATTGCAAAACTGGTAAGGTCCAGTTCTCTGTTGGCAAGGAGAAAATGGAGGTGGATGTCTATAGTGTTAGTACTTTGGATGAGGATGACGAGGAAGTAGAAGAGGTAAGTTTGATCGACGCGCTCGTTCGGAAGCACGTTGATCCAATCTTGTATAAGGATCCTCTGGAGATTGCTCTTACCGCCGAGAAGGCGTTATCTCTAGATTCTCCAGAGGTAAGAAGTCTGCTAGAGATGTTAAATATCGAAGATTCCGTTGAGGAGGTTTTACGGGTCTTTTGTGACCCAATGCTCGAGCCTTTTGGCGACCCTCCGCCCAAGGTTTTTCTGTCATCGGTTCAGCCGCCAAAGTTAGAGTTAAAACCTTTGCCGGACACGCTCAAGTACCCCTTTTTGAAGGACGATGATACTTATCCGGTTGTGATCTCCTCATTCCTTGAGGAGGATCAGGAGAGGAAGTTTCTGACGGGTAGCTCACGCGTACCATGCTCTTCATTGAGTGTGGACCCGACCCCTAGCAATAGGGGCACCCATCATTGACTTGGGTTTTTATAGCTTCGCACGCCGCTATTAAAAGAAGGATCGTGTGCCCAGCCCCGGTTTGTAAGGGCATTTTTGTATGCATATTCGTGTGTGTTTTTCAGGAAAAAAAAAAAACCTTTTTGGTCTTGTATAGCCACCCACTCTTCCATTCGAGTTGGGGGATGGGGAGAAAAGTATGACACGTGAGGCTGCGTGAATGCCTGGTGGTGTTTGTTATTTATTTTATTGTTCGTTGTTGTGGCCCGGCTTTCACATGCGGGCGGTACTGACATCATTTGTTGCCGAGTAGGTAGTTGGCTCTTGTTCTTTTGCAGGGATATATTCTGGGAGCGATTCTGCTGCCGCGCAGCGACAATGGTGGCAATTCCCCATACATCGGCCGGGGTCATGATGGTTGGCTGCCATCCGTTGGTCCATCTCTTTCCCTTGTTATTCTATTTTTATGTTTTGCCTTCATGCTCTGAGGACAGAGCCATTTTCAAGTTGGGGGAAGGGGTGTACTTTGTACATGCATGTTTAGTTTGTTTGGAGCGTTGCTAGTAGTTTAGGGGTATGCATGTTTAGTTTGTTTGGAGCGTTGCTAGTAGTTTAGGGGTCATTTTTAAATTTTTGGTTAATTTGTGAGTCTGGGGATACGATTGTTATGCTTGATTGTATGAGTTAGATGAGCATGCTGAATTTTTGTCTCGTTGATTGCCTGTTGAACTTGTTCACATGTATATATCTGGCGTCCATGTTTGAATATTTTCTGCACCATAAGCGAGTTAGAGTAGGTGTTTCCACGTTATACACAGTATGTCCTTAAAACATCCCATGTTTCATTGTTTTTCACCTTCCGCACTTGCATTAAATAGTAGGCGTTTGTACCACGTATCATGATTTGAATATTTTACATGCATGTGTGAGAGTTGGTGACGTGTTTAGGGGATGAAACAAGGCCGTCTTTGCATGATTAAACCGCCATATGTGTCCCTTTGATCCCATGATTAAACCAATTTGTGTCAGTTCCTGTGTCAAACCTAGGAAGCCGGTGTTTGGTTGGTGTGTCAGTTTGGTGGTCCAACTCTGTGCGCATGTTAAAGGCCTCAAATTAATAGAATAAAGGAGTATCAAAATTTAAAATGTTGCTTTTTGGGTGCCATGTCTTTGGTTAAAAAAAAAAAAGAGGAACTCCTAAACCTTAATCCATTTCCTTTCCCCCCAAATTCACTCATCTTGATGATAAGAGAGAGGTGGAAAGACGGTCAACTGACCCTTTGATCCATTGCTATGAATTTCCAAGTTTTCCAGGAAAGAAAAAAAAGAAAAAAGAAGAAAAAAAAGAAAAGGAAAACACAGTCAAGGTGAGGGGGACCATCCGATTCTTCCTCGCTCTCTCTCTCTCTCTCTCTAACCCATCATTCTCGTTTTCTCTCTTCCTTCTTCTCCATTCAAACCTTAACCTCTAAACCCTCCAAACCTGGACTCATCAAAGTTACGGAACCCTAAGAGACGAACTGAGCTGGAATTGAGCTATGATTTCGAGGATGTGATCACGAAGGAGTGTTGAGCACGGAGTTGGACATGGGTTGGACTGGTGGTGTTAGTATTACTTGTTATTTTATGTGTTTAAGTTGTTGGAAACTATGACGTTTTATGTGTTTGTTTATGTCGGTGGTGTGACCGTGTATGTGGTCGGTGGTTGTGTTGAACTTCATTTGTGATGTCTTGTTCTATATGGTGTTAGAATATTAGTTGTTATTATGTGATGTTCGTGTTTGTGTTGTCTGTGTTGGTGACGGCCAGTCTGGGTAGATTGACCATGAGCTTCTATAGGCCGCCACCTCTTTGCATGTTGCCCTTTTTGTCTTGTTAACCGCGGTCATTATAAGCCTAACGAAGCCCTTAGTTGACCCGATGCACGTCGTTTGACTCTCTTGCATGCATATATTATATTTAGATTGTGAATGTGTGGTATCTTAATTCGTGAGCTTTCATTGCATATCTTGGCGTTATTTTGACTGGCACGTGGTGATTCTGTTTCAATCCACGTTGATCGCCAGCCGCCTTACATGGGATGTAGAGCGTTCGGTGAGTTTGAGCGATATTGTGGCACGTGGAGGCATACTATCTTGAACCTTGTTGATGAATGGAAATATTTGAATTTTTGCTAGAGCATGCATGCGACCGAGTTGTGGGTAGTTAAGGGATGATGTTCAAAATTGTTCATATGATTCTGTACAGGTTGCATAATCCTCGTATCCCTTATTGAGTCGTTGTAGTTATTTCGTTGTTTTTGTTTCGTTCGTTACTAGGGACTAGCTCAAGTTGGGGGATGTGATAGGCGCGTGATATTCCATATATAAGCGCCTAAGTAGGAGGAGTTGGCGCGTTAAACGTGCGGTTTTATAATCATTTATCTATTTAATGCGTGCGTGGTAGTGTTTGTGGTGCTTGCATGATTTTATCAGGTAAGAAGATGCTTTTGGCACCTATTGCATGGCTTGAAGCGGAGCTGGGCGTGGGAGTCGAAGTTTGAAGTTGAAATGCTGAAAAGGACGGCTTAAGGGGTCGGTATCGATACCCCCGATAGCCGTATCGATACCAGTTGGTTATGAAGAGCGCAAATTCGTCCAGAATGTTTAGTATCGATACCCCTAAAAAGGGTATCGATACCTACATCTTACGCGGAAGAAGGAGATAAGGGTTCGGTATCGATACCCTTATTAGGGGTATCGATACCGATAGCTTTCGGAAGCATCAGATTTGATACTACGTCGTTTTATTGGGCGTCGAACTAATTCTTTAACGTTTTTATTCGGTTTTTATGAGGATTCGGAGTGTTAGTATAAATACCTAAGTTAAAACCCATTCTAGGGTTCCACGAATTTTACTTAGGTTTTTAGTTTCTTAAGTTTCGGCTACGGATCTAGAGTTCTACATTCAAGTTCTATTTCTAGAATTCCAGTGTTCAGTTTGTGTTGCGGATTGACATTCAAGTTCAAGTTTTTGTTCTCCTTTGGAACTACGGTATCGATTTTTATTGTTTTTATATTGTATTCATTAAAAGCATGTTTAGTTTTAGTTTCGATTCATTCTCTGCAATCTTCACAAGCATGAGTGAGTAGTCGTTCTGAGTGTGGCCACGGGACGAAGGTGTCCCGTGGCTAGGATAATTTATGTTCCACCTCGGTGCCGAATCATTTTAATTAATGCGCAATTTTTGAATACGGAAGTTTTTCCAGCAAACAATCCCGGGCATTGCCAATTCCAAATGCACGCAGAAATTGGTGACAAGTGGTGCGCATTTGTTGGGAACTATTTTTCATATTTTTAAATCTATTAATTGAATAATTGTGGCCCGAGTGAATGTGAATTAGACTAGCTGCGGACACCGTAGTGCCCACGGCTGTGCTCTCGTTTTTAAATTCAGAGTCCAGTAGTTAAATTAGGTTAACTTAGTTAATTAATTAAATCATTTGAGCAAGGGGTGGCTACCTGAGAGCCAATTACAAACGTAGAGCTGACATTGTTTGATTTAAGCACCGTAGACCGTCTCTGTGGTTCGACTCCGGTACTTCCGGATTTATTGTGCTGCACCGGTCGATAGTCCTACGCTTGGGACGAAATTCTAGTTAATTATTAATCACCCGAACGGTCAAGCAGTAGTAAAGACTTGATATTTAAATTGCTCGTTTTATTTTGTACAGGTTGCATAACCCTCGTATCCCTGATTGAGTCGTTGTATTCATTTCGTTGTTTTCATTTTGTTCGTTACTAGGGACTAGCAACGCTCAAGTTGGGGGATGTGATAGGCGAGTGGAAAGCTTGCTTTTAAGCGCCTAAGTAGGGTGGTTTAGCATGTTAGACGTGCGATTTAACCTTTATTTTCCATTTGATATATGTGCATGGTGTTTTTGTGTGTTGCGCTTAATTTGCAGGTAATCTAGGGATGTGGGCGTGAAGTTCGAGACATTGGGAGTACATGCACGTAGACCGAGACTGAGAATCAAATGGTTTTGCATGGAAGTGATCGTAACCCGTCAAGAGCGCTACCCCATTTCTCTGGAGCGCTCAAGTTTGGCACAAAAGGGCTAAAAAATGAACAGAAGGTTTAGGAGCGCTACACCAAAAGTGGTGTAGCGCTACCTAGTGGTCAAAGGGTCAACGAGTCAACAACCGAAGTTGTACGGAACAGCCAAGATAGAGAAGCGGTAGCGCTACACCTAAAGCTAGGTAGCGCTACACCTAAAGCTAGGTAGCGCTACCGAGGGCTTTGTGAGGGTCATCAAACGGCAACGTTTAGCTCTTCCCATCGGATTTTCGTCGGTTTTTATTAGGATTACGGATTTTAATTTAAATACTTGTTTCTTAACTTGTATGAGGGTCCCAGATTTTACACCTAAGGTTTATTGTTCTTCGTTTTCTTGGCTACAATTTTCAGCACTCAATTTCTCAGCAGTAGATACTCAAGTTTCTTTCAGATTTCCTGAATTCTAGCTTCGAGATTGGTGTTTTCAAGTTATATTCAAGTGTGCTTTCGTATTGCAATCTGCGGTATCGTTCTTTATTGTTATTTTATCCTTCAAGCATGTCTGGATCTAGGTTTAATTTAATTTCTGTTATTATTAGCATCATGAGCGAGTAGTCGCATAAAGTGCGGCTGCGGGCAAAGGCGTTTCGCCGTTAGGCTAATTGATGTTCTACCTCGAGGCCGAATTAACTTAATTTTCGAGCAATTTTAAGAAACAGGAACTCATCTAACAAACAAACCCAGGCATCGCTGGAATTCGAATGCGCACGGAATCTGGTGACAGGTGGTGCGCATTTGTTAGGGAGCCTTTCTTTTATTCTAAAATCAGTAAAAAGAGGAATTGTGGCCCGAGTAAACAACGGTTAGGCTAGTCGCAGACGCTGGGATCCCTCAGCCGTGCTCTCATTTTTAACCTGCATTAAGTAAATCAGTTCAGTAGTTTAGTAATTAATCCCATCTATCAAAGGGTGGCTACCTAAGAGCCAGGTTAAACTGCAATTTCACACTTTTGAGTCAACACTATTAGTCGTCTCTGTGGTTCGACTCCTGTACTTCCGGATATTGTGCTGCACTGGTCTAGAGTCCTACGCTTGGGACGTGTCTTTATTTTTAGTCACCTGGTCGGTCAAGCCACACCCAAAACCGCGTTCTTTCTTCCAAGATACATTCGCCATGGCGGATTTCGGCGATGAGCAAGGCAGTTCTTCTGTGTTCACCGAAGATACATCGTCGTCGGTGTTTGAGGAGAGAAGTACATCATCCGGCGAGACTGGGAGCGACTCTTCCGTGAGTATTCCGGCCGATGTCGGCCCAATTGCTACAGACCCAGTTCACGAAGCTTCTCGGACAGTATCGATAGAGGTTGAAGCGGCATCCTCTGTGCCGGAATTGGGATCGTCGGGGCTCGGCGAGGCCCATACGGTTGAGACATCCACTCCGGTGGAGGTGCGGGGCACTATGGGTACTGGTGGTGCCACAGTGATGGGTGGCGGTGATGTCGGTGGAGACTCAGGTACTGTGCAGCACATTTAGAGTGTCGTGGGGTGATGTTGGGAGTGCCATGGCTAGGGATCCAAGTGGCGTGAGCAATGGGGGCACCGTTGGTGATGACCAGAGTGCCGCGCGGCACATTGAAAGTGTCGTGCCTGTTGATCAAAGTGTTGCGCAACATGCCGAGAGTGCCGCAGCTATTGATCAGAGTACCGTGGTGAGCCCTCCGGTTGTTCATGAAGGTCCAAAGGCTATGGACATTGATCCTCCAGGTATGGGTACTCCACTTTCTGATATCGCCATGAATCTTGATGGGATTGATGTTGTTGTAGAGAAAACTAGTGCTCAGGAAGGTGGGTCTCAGATTGTTGTTATTCCGGGTGATGTTCTGGGGGCTTCCCTTGTGACTAAGGTTACTATAGGTGGTGAGCATGTTGTGACTGATGTACCGGCGGTTCGGGGAGGTCCCGGTGATAGGGATGTTTAGGTAGAGGATGTTGTAGGAGAGAGTAGTACTGATAGTGAGGAGATACCCTTGGTGAGACGTATTGCTCCAGGTCCGGCCATTGCAATTGGTACTCCTACAGTGCCAGAGGTGAGTGCTGATAGAGAGGTAGAGGTTTCAGAGCCTCCACTGTTTATACCTGCAGTTGGTTCTTTTCGTAGGTCAGGCTTGACTTTGGCAGATACTTTGGAGGGAGCGAGAGATGAGGATATTGCAGCGACTTTGCAGGAGTCTCCCCAGTTTGAGAATATTCTGATTCAGGAGGGTGTACCATCTCATATTCGAGATGTTGAGCAGGAGGAGAGGCAAAGAGAGGCCAAGGTGGCTGCCGGGGAGGAGCGAATGACCATAGTCCGGGAGGTTGAGTTGACGTTGGAGCACTGGGTTCCTTTTGCGCCTACTACTTACGTGTCATGGGTTCATTTCTTTGTTCCCCAGGGATGTGACACATATACTCCTTTACTGCCTTCGTACTCAGACACAGATGTCTTGCGTGACCGCTCGACCCATATTGCTTTCAGAAATCTCTTGGTATGTATCTTGTTTATCTTTATTGCTTGTATCTGTTTGCTATACATTCCTTTTAACAATGACTGACAGAAATTTTACCATGCCTTTGTTGACAGACTCAAAGATCCATGGGTGGTTATGGAGGTTCTGCGAGTTCTCTGGCATATTACCATGCATTGCTGCCGAGTGTGAGGGCTTTGGTCGATGCTTCTGGGTTTACCATCTTCATTCAGCTTTTGACAGTGACTAGGACAGATTGCAAGCTGATACGGGCTCTAGTAAAGAGGTGGTGGGATACCACCAATACCTTTCACTTCAGGTTTGGGGAGATGCCTATCATTCCTCTTGACTTTGTTGCTATCACCGGTCTGAGAGTTGGAGGTGAGCCCATTCCATTTGATTCAGAGCTATACCTAGACACCGCTGCCATAGAGCATTACTTAGGGAGGAGGCCTGGAGGCATTGAGCCGGGGGTGAGATATACTGTCTTGGTGAATTTCTGGGACCACGAGCCGGAGTCAAAGGAGGAGGCTAGACAGATGGCGAGGGCTTACTTGTTATATCTCTTTGGAGCTTCCCTGTTTTAGAACAGGCAAGGCATAGTACACTTGGGTTGGCTACCGGTGCTGGAGAACTTGGAGACTGCTAGACGGTTTGACTGGGGTGGTGCGGGCTTGTGCACCGTGTACTGCTTCTTGGGTTGCGTCTGCCATGGAGTAGGCACGAGCCTTGGTGGCTCCTGGAGAGTACTGGAGGTAAACTTTGCTTGCATTTCTCCTTTGTGCAAAATCATGATAATGCATTAGCCATATTTCTTGACTTGATTGGTTTCTGAACATGCAGGTATGGGCTAATGAGGTACTGGGAGTATTTGCTCTAGCCAATTCACATAGCAATGAGAACGTGCTTCCGCGTGCTGAGAAGTGGGGGTTGGAGTTCACAGGAGCAGGTGATCATAAGGGAGATTTGAGGAGCTTCAGACTTTTTCTTGATTCCACCACAGGAGACAGAGTAAGCCTTTTTGTGATCAACTTTTCATGTTCCCTTGCCTTTTATTTTTCTTGAATATGACAAACTTTTTCCTTGCAGGTGAGGTGGAATGTCTGGGACAGGTCGCGTAAGGATTACTATGGGTAACTTGTTCAAAAGTCCTAGGCAAAGAATTTGTAACCCCATTAATCCACCAAACAAGTTTATAACCTATCCAGTCCCAACGCTGACTTTTTTTTTTTTCTTTAACCAAAAAAAGTTTGTACAGCTATGAAAGGGCCAAAAAAGTTTGTACCCTATGAAAGTGCCTAAAATTCTAGGGTACCCTATGAAAGTGCCTAAAACCCTAGGGTACCCTATGAAAGTGTCTAAACCACTAAAACCCTATAATAGGAAAGTGCACCCTAAAACCTAAATCCTAGGGTACCCTATGAAAGTGCCAAAAAAGTTTGCACCCTATGAAAGTGCCTAAAATCCTAGGGTACCCTATGAAAGTGTCTAAAACACTAGGGTACCCTATGAAAGTGCCTAAACCACTAAAACCCTATAATAGGAAAGTGCACCCTTAAACCTAAACCCTAGGGTACCCTTTGAAAGTGCCTAAATTCTCTATAAAAAAAAATTGGTAGACCTTAGACCTTGTAAAACTTTAACATGGACTAAATAGCACAATAAGTCCACACTTCTGGACCCTAGAACAATTACCCCTTTAAGAGCAGGGAGTGGACGCGGAGTCGAGTGCTGTTGGAGTGTCCATACGGCTAGCGATGGTACTTGGGTGACAGAGTGTCCCATCAATCTCTAGGGATTGACCATTTCAGAGTGCCTTTGCCCCTTCCTCCACTTGTTCAGAGGACCGCTGAGTATACTCGAGCAGAGATAGAGAGGTACACAGTTCCGACAGAGGTGATCTTCAGCCCTTCGATAGATTATGAGGGATACTTGAGTACTCACTTGGCATATGACTTGGATATGGAGAATCGTTTGAGAGGTGCTCCTACTTTACCTGAGTTGAGGAGAGAGATTGAGGTAGTGACTGCTGATGGAGCACTTGGAGTAGTGATGGTGCCTTTTATTACTCTTGCAGTTACTCTTGCCACGACAGAGGTGACTTCTGATTGCTTCACTTGCTTTAATTACCTTCTCATACCAACATTCCATGCATTACTGATGTATCTTTGCATTTTAGATTCCTGCTGAATGGGCGGCGCCTGCGTTCTTGGTGCAAGACTTGCATGCCATGGTCCATCAGTTTGTGATGGGCATGGCTCCAGACGTACACCTACGAGTTGAGCTAGGAGTTGTACTTGGTCATAGGCAGAGTACTACCAGAGAGAGGACACCGGCTTGTGGTATTAGAGAGGCTAGCAGAGGCACAGGCCGAGGCGCTGGAGACTAGCAGAGTTAGAGAGACAGGTCATGGCACTCATAGGAGGAGAGAGAGTAGCCATGGAGCAGGTACCAGCAGTGAGAGAGGAGCTAGTCGCAGAGTCACTCCTAGCAGTGGAGTTGCTGAGGTATATATCATACTTGCCTTTCCTTTCTATTGATCACTCATACTTCTCTCATTATACTTGACAGTCTTTGTTGCTTGTGCAGGGAGCGTCAGGTTCCTAGAGTGCCAGGCGTTCAGCGCCTCGAGCTACTTCAGCAGTTCTGGCTTCAGGCCGAGTCCTTCATTCCACTGCAGCCCAGGAGAGGCGGAGGGAGAGTGCATAGAGAGAGGAGTCTGCGGAGAGTGGTAGTACCGAGGAAGCTCCGTACTTCCTTTTCTGTTTGTGGCGGGTTCATTTCAAGAATGGCCTTGATTTTGGATGGATCCACTTCAATTCCTTAGGTTGTGATCAGGAAACCCAACATCTTTCCGGCTGTAACCCCGAATGTGCACTTTTCGGGATTGAGACGCAATCTGTACTTGCGAATTCTTTCAAAGAACTTTCTGAGAGCGTGCAAGTGCCCTTCTCTTTTCTTGGACTTGACGATCATGTCATCCAGGTATACTTCTTTGTGGATCATATCATGCAGTAAAGTTGTAGCGGCCCTTTGGTAGGTTGATCCGGCATTCTTTAACCCAAACGGCATAACCCTGTAACAGTAGGTGCCCCACTTTGTGGTGAAGGTAGTCTTCTCTCGGTCCCCGAGGGCCATGAGAATCTAATTGCAGCCTGAAAAACCATCCATGAAAGAAAGCAATGTGTGCCCTGCAGTGTTGTCAACGAGTACATCTATATGTGGTAGCGGAAAGTCGTCCTTAGGGCTGGCTTTGTTCAAATCTCTGAAATCCACGCAGACTCTGATCTTCCCGTTCTTCTTGGGAACAGGCTCGATGTTGGCGACCCACTAAGGGTATTCTGTTACCATTAAGAACCCTGCATCTATTTGTCTCTGAATTTCTTTCTTGATCTCCAGCACCTAGTTAGGCCTCATTTTCCTCAATTTCTGTTTAACAGGCTTTGCATCAAGATAAAGTGGAATTCGATGCTCCACGATTTCAGGGTCAATTCCGGGCATGTCCGCGTGAGACCATGCAAAAACATCTTGAAATTCTTTTAGAAGATCTGAATGAGCTTTAAATTCCTCCGAAGACAACTCAAAACCGATTTGAACCATTCGTGGATCACTCTCATCCCTCAAATTTATTGAAATTACTGCTTCTTTTATAGGCTGAGCATGCCTTTCATTTTCTCGTTCGATTACAGATCGGAGTTCTTTTGGAATTTCTTCCTCAAACTCAATCCCATCATCGTCAGGGTCAACACAATTTATTTCAGACACAGCAAGATAAGCAAAGTGGATTTCATTCATTGTAAGAAAAGTGGCCCCAGGGGCATGGTACATGAGAGTGGACTCGAATTCAAAAGAGAAATGATGACGTGGAGGACCAACAGACAGGTGCTTTGACTCAGGAGTGGACTCAAACTTAGTGCTAAACTCAGACTCAGTGCTAGACTCTAACTCAAATTCAGTGCCAGTGTAAATAATTTTAGGTACAAAGGTGCAGTTTTTTAAAATTCCATTGGCATCCACAATGAGCGAGGTAACATCTCCAAGGGCTTTTTGGCTTAGCATCATCAGCTTCATGTCTCTAATAGGCTCCAAATCAATCATCATTGCAGCAGGCCCGTCCTCGACCATACCTATTGGACTTTCATCCCTAAACAACGATATCAAATTTCCTGAGTCAAAAACTTCGATCCAGTCAGACTTGAAATCTTCAACTGATATTTCCATTTGAACAACTCCGACTACATCCCTGTGCGTATTATCGTAGGCACGCACTTCGAGGTTTGATGGTTGGAAATCTTTAGTTCTAAATCCCACACAGTAGGCTGTGCGCAGTGGGCAGACGTTTAAAGCAAATCCATTGTCTAGGAGAACAATGGGAACCCATTTCCCCATACACTTCATGGTGATGTGTAATGGCTTGTTGTGACCAGCTCCTTCTGGCGGCAAATCCTTCTCAGTGAATGTCACAACATGTTTTGCACGGTTTGGTGCAAACAATGCTACCAATGTTTCAGGAGGAGTGTCAAGTGGCACTTCCATGTTAGACAAAGTCTTGATCAGTTTCTAACGATGTTTCCTGGACGAGGAAAGCAGCCCCTAGATGGATACTGATGCTGGAGTTCTTTCAAGTTGCTTCCGGATGGGATCTTCTACCGGCATAGGATTCCTTTGTGGTGGTTGGGTGACTACTTCTGGTGTTTGAATGACAACTTCTGGATTACTTGAAATTGAATTGTCCTAGACGGGATCGTCCCAAGTGAATGCCCCAGCCTGAGCGTGGTTAGAGGTGTTGCCTCTCTGCAGATTAGCAGGTTGATAAATCCGCCCTCTTCTTATTACTCGGTTGATCGACGGTGGCTCTTCATCCCAAAAGTCTGAAAATTCATTGACCTTTCGCTTTCCATCCTTGATGGATTCCAACTTCTATTTTGTGTCGAAATACTTGGACTAAAAACCTGCAAGGCTATCCTCGACTTTTCATTTCTCGATTTTGATGTTTGTCATCTTCTTTCCCAGATTTTCCACTGCTTGGTCATGCCAAAATGAATTATCTAACATGGCCTGTTGACGATCCACACTTCATTGTTGTCGACTCGGATATCGATCACGTCTTCTTCGCTCGAAAATGAATCCATGGAATCTGTGATTAGAACCGAAACATCTGGCTGAGGAGGAAATGGCATAGATGGCCAAGGCAAGGATTCTCCGATAATGTAGGCCTGAGGAAACCAATCATGATCACCAAAGATAGTTTCTATGGCAGAATGTTCTTCAATCCCAGGAAGTGGAGGTGGCAACAAGCTATCTGGAGGGTTACTGCTAGGGATCCAAAGATAAACTTCACCGAGTGTTCGATTCCATATGTCTCCAGGTTCTTCAAACAATGCAGGGAGTGAAACTGCGTCAAGAGGATCAGCACAAATTGCTTCCCACCTTTCTCGCCAATCTTCTTGTTCACTTGATTCAACATATTCAAGAGTATGCACACGACTTTGTCGATCCGACAGATACGAGAATCCATTGGTATAGAAACAACCGGCTTGGCATGAGAATCTGAGATAATAAGCTGGCTTGGGTTCCACTCTTGGCAGAGTTCTTCCCAATCTTGATCATTCATGGCCCATTCTTCGCTTTCCGCAATATCTACCCATCTAGATTTCGGTTTTGGTTTAATGCTTTTGAGGAAGCAGACTTCAAGATCCTCCGGTACAGGGACAAAGGGTTTAGGTTTGGTGGCTGGTATGATGTATAGGCTAGGGTTAAATTTGGTGGAGCTTGGGTTATTTGGAGTGTTATTGAGGGAGATTTGGTTGATTTGGGTATTGGGCTTGTGTTCTAGCATGGGATTTGAGACAGTGTTTGGCTTTTGAGGGGAAGCGGAAGTGTTCTGTCTTCAATGATGTCTTGGACTTTGTGCTTGAGACGAATACAATTGTTGGTGTGATGACCGGGCATTTGGTGGTAGGAACAAAAGACATTCGGGTTATGGTTTGGAGGAAGTACTTTGGGTGGTTCGCGAGGCTCGAGTGGCTTGATGGTGGCTTTTTCAAGGAGCTTTTTGTAGACTGTGGTTAAGGGAAAAGGGAATTACTAGAAATTTCTCATTTGCTGGGTTGGCTGGGTTGCTATCTGGTTAATGGGCTCAGTTTTGGTTGGCTTGGAGTTTGAGGAGCTGGTCTGGGCGTGGTTGTATTGGTTGGTCCCGAATAGGGTATTGCTGTTGCCAGAGTAAACTCGTTTGGGCTTGGCAGATTCTCCTTTCTCAAATATACCAGTTCTGAGTGCATCTTCAACCGCAAGGCCAGCTTCATAAAAGGTCTTGAAGTCGACGGTGGTTTGGGAAACTACCGGGTGCTTTGCAAAATTAGACGCCAAGTTCTTTGTGATAATTCTCATATGTTCTTTCTTTGAGGGTTGATCTATCATCTGAGATGCTTTTCCTCTCCATCTTTTGATAAAGTCAGCAAAGGATTCGTTTGCTCCCATTTTGGTTGTGTCCAACTCTCGAATGGTCATTTCGAGTTGAATGTTGTAATTGTACTGAGCTATGAAGGCTGCCCCAATATCTTCCCAGCTTCCTTTCTTTGAAATGTATAAATTCAAAAACCAACGTAGTGCCGGTCCTGTCAAAGTTTGCTAAAACATTTGGCCCATGGCATTCTTCTCAATGTTATACATGGACAACGTGCCCACATATGTCTGCAGAGGAGCTTTTGGATCTCCACTTCCATCGAATTTTTCCCAGGCTATTGGCTTGAATCCTTCCGGGAGTTTGGCGTCGGGAAACAGACACAACTTGTCCATATCAACACTTGTGGCAGCTACTTTCTCTTGTTTCTGGACTGATTCTTCCAGTTTGGCGACCTTCGTCATCATTGCTTCCAAGTTTGAATTCTCTTGTGGAGGTGGATTCGGTGGTGGTTGCTCGCCTGGACCTCCTGGCGGCCTATTCTGAAGGGTTAATCCTTGTATCAGCAGTAGTAATTCAGCCATTTGACTATCACTGTGTTCACGCTATTCTTCAAAGGCTAACTTGAGAGCTTCGATCTCGTTCTTGTTTGACATATTTGCAAAGCCTGCTGAATCTGATTGTACCGTTTTTTACTCAGTTCGAATTAATCGTTGTTTGGGAGTTCTAGTCCAACTAGGTACAATGTTCTTCTCGCTCTTACCAATGATTAAAATTGATAATGAAAACAAAACTAACTTAGTGACTGGTGCGAAAAATGCTATGTGCATGAAAGAAGAATTTATATACAAATGAAAGAATGATGCATAATGTGTAATGCAATATTTACAGAAACCACAGTCTTAGAAAGGATTGCCCTAATTTTCAGTGCTCTGTTGGATTTATTTGAATCCCCATTTTACTTGAAAGATTTTTGCAAAACAAAGGCCGAACCTTTTTAAGGGTTGCCTACGTATCCTTATTTCGGAGGAATCAGGCCGTGACGTAGTTCGAGACTACAACTGGCTCTCTTCCTCAAGCAACGGGAAATTCAACATGGCTGAAGTACAAATTGACTCAATCCGACATAAAGAAAAGTACAAACTGACTCGATAAAGCAAAGTACAAACTTGATAAAGCCCAAACTGACTTGAGCTACAAAAGATAGACTTGACAATCTCAAAAAGGCCCTGTAGGCTAGATCTACTGACAACTGACTTGCTATTGATTCTTGATCTGACTTAGTTGCTGGATTTGTTGGGGGAGCATTCCTGACTTGGTTCCTCTTGCTTTGTTTCTTTGCTTGGCTCTGGCTGCTTTGGTGAATTCTCCAGAGCATACATTTTCTTGAGCTGTTTGGGTGACAGGCCATCATTCAGAAGGAGACAGTCTTCATAGCAAGCTTCACAGTCACATTCGTCCCAGTACTTATGTCCTGTCACCGGGTCTTGGAAGTAGTAGACTGGTGTGCCGTATGGCTGAAAGTACTTGACTGGCGGCATGATGTCTACATCTTCATCATCACTTTCTTGCTCTACCTTGACAGTGATCTTGTCGGGGATATTCTTGGGTTCATCATCTTTAGGGAGGTGGAATTCCCAACCTTGACCATTCATGCTTTCAAAGTCGTGCCATTGGTGGGTTAAGCCTAGTTGATCAGACATGGCTAGCTGGTGAAGCAACTGTTCAAGCTTGTCTTTTTCCAGAGTTTCATTTCCAATTTCTTCATTTCCCACTTCTTCAAGTATCCAGACTAGCGCACCATGATGGATGGCAAACGTGGACTTGAGCTTCTTGCTTCAGAATTGGTTACTCATTTTCGGTTACAGATTCTGATAAAAGAAATACAACATTCTAATTACTGGGAAGGAATGAGCCAGTTGCAGCACTTTATTTGAAAAAGGGAGTTTGTTTATTCAACAGAGCATTTGATTATTGGGATAATCCTTCTTATTACTGTGGAGGGGATGTGACAACCTAGGGTGAAGAACTATCATGTATGCATGCAAGACAGGCAAACAACAAACAGTAAGCAGTCAAGCAATAAACAGGATATATCACATAATCCTAACATGTGGGTCTCTGTCCTAGGTTGGAAGGTTTTAGGTAAACTATATGTAAATGCTGGTTTTAGTTTAGGGGGTTCCCTAGACTAGAGCCAATATTTGCCTCCCAGAGCCAATATTTGCCTCCCAGTGCCAAGTGTACTGCATGGCAAAGGTCAAGCGGCAGGCTGACTCATCACGGTCCAGGGTTACTGAGCATCCGGGGATGTCCTAATACCAGTGAACTGGGTAGGGTAACCAGGACGCAGCAACGGGGTTTATCCAACATCGATGCAAGTGATGCGAAAGTTCAGCAATAAAATTGTTTTAAAAAATCCCACAAATATTTTTCAAGCTTGGCTCTCCAAATAAATCACTTCTTTGATATCTTTACACAAATAAACAACCCAAAAAGCTCCAATCAGGATGGCCGGGCGAAGCCCTGTTAGTCCGCCATGCCTTCCTTGCGATAGCGCTAGGCATTTTCGTTTTGACAAGCTTTCGGGAAGTTCATAAGTATAAAAACACCAAACCAGAGATTAATTTGAGAATCCCCAGTAGAGTCGCTATTTTGTGGACGGTCGATTTCCACCGGTTGTCGTTTGAAAATGATGTTTTGAAAATAGAGTCACCACCCGGGTTTTTGGAAAATGGTTTAGGACCCGAGAAACCGTTTTGAAAAATGGTTTGGAAAACAATTTAGAAAATGATTTGAAAACCAAAGATTCGTTTTGGATTCGGGAGCCAGGTTACGAACGGGGAAGGGTTTTAATGCACCCCGCTCGCACGATTAAAAATCGGTCTTTACTAAACATTTGTGGGATTTTTAGAAAATATTTTAATGCCAAACTTTAACAAATAAATATTTTTAAATCAAGCTAAGCAGACGATAATAATGAAAAACAAGCAATTAACATGCAAATTACAGTATAAAAATCAAGGGATTCAAAGTGTTCATACAAGGAAGTGATTCAAAATTTAAGATTTTACAAAAGTGTGCCGTGCGGCACTGTTCATCATTCTAACGGTCAAATTTTCAAAAGAGTGCTGTACAACACTCCAAGTGTACCATGCGGTACAAGAGAAGTGTCGTGCGGCATTGTTTCCTTCACAAACAGTTCAAAACTTTGATTTTCGAAAGGAATGAAATAAAGGCACATAGAAGGCATGAAACTTAATTGAAAACAGATTATTTTATATAGGAAAACAGTATGTTTAAGTAAAGAATGTTCCTCCTCACTAAATTACCCCGTACGAGGCGATATTTTCACCGTACGATGCAACTGGGAGGTTTATGAACAAAACGGTTTTTACTATAACATGGGCGTACCGAATGCGGAGACAATATTGATGATCATCCCGCACTTCACACCCCTCCCCTCAGGGTACCAAACTTAATAAATTTGGCGAAATGGGATTATACCTTGGTTTGAAACTCTCGAATTGAAGCACTTCTGGAACTCCTTAGGCACGGCTTGGACTTAATAGAAATGGTGGTGATTAGTGAAGGTTTTGGGGTGAAAAACAGAGTAATGGGTTTCGGGTTGCAACAGGGTTGGTTTTGGCAATATGAGGAAGATTTCTGGAGCTTGAGGGTACTGGTGACAGATGTTTTTGAATATAGGAAGAATTTAGGAGTAGGAGTAGAATTTAGAGGAGTTTTCCATGATTTCTCTCTATTTTTTTTTCATCCAAAATCGGTCGGGATTTATAGGCGTAGGAATTCTCTTGGTCACTACGTAAACTTGTTCTCCACACAAATAATCATAGCTATGAGGTAGCCTTTCTTTCTTGCAAGAAATCATCATGAAGATGGGGGAACCGAATGTCAACAATTCGAGCTGCTGGAAGCTCTGCAAAAGCTATGTGACAAGTGACAGTGCCGTGCGGCACACCAACTATGCCGTGCGGCACACTTCCATTGCCAAAGTTCAAAAAGGCTACTGTATGTGATTGAGGCTATACCGTGCATGAAAGATGAGTACCGTATGGTACTGTTGACTGGGTTGACTTGAAGAATTTCAATCCGAGAGGTCTTTCGGGCGTTTCTTTCCATCATCAGGGACTAAAATGTACATAAACGTCTCATTTTGGGGGGTCTACAGGAGCCATCTCGATGCTCGATTGATAACTATTGTTGTACGCGAATTCGACTAATGGTAGATGATCCTCCCAATTTGCCCGAAAATCTAACACACAAGCTCGAAGCATATCTTCTGGAATTTGGATCGTCCTTTCGGATTGTCCATCGGTTTGAGGATGATACGCGGTACTAAACAACAAGTTGGTGCCAAGCGGCTTGTAAACCTTGCCAAAAACGAGCCGTAAAGCGCAGATCCCAATCAGACACAATAGATACCGGAATCCCATGCAATCGGATAATCTCACGGATATACAAACGACTAAGTGCTTCAATCGAATCGGTAACTTGAATCGGTAAGAAATGTGCGCTCTTCGTCAATCGGTCCACTATAACCCAAATAGCATCGTGCCCCCTCGGCAATCTTGGTAAGCCCGTAACAAAATCCATCGTCAGATTCTCACATTTCCACTCGGCTACCGGTAAATGTTGCAACTCGCCCGCCGGTCGTTGATGTTTCGCTTTCACTTGTTGACACGTCAAGCACTTAGACATGAAAGTCGCCACGTCCCTTTTCATTCCCGGCCACCAAAATTGCCTACGCAAGTCATGATACATTTTCGTCCCACCCGGATGTACGGCTAATGGTGAATGATGAAATTCTCGTAAAATCTCGCCCTGACACGAATTCGGTACGAATAACTTTCCTTGGAACAGAATACTTTGGTCGGCGTGAATCATCCAACCAATAGGTGCCTCCCCGCTAAGAAATTTGCTTCGAAAAGAACTCGCTTCCTCATCCATTTGTTGTGCTTCTTTTACTCGGGTCGATAAAGTTGAATGAACTGTCAAATTGCACAAAGTAACTCCTTCGCAGACCTCCTTGCAATGCAAGGCATATAAACCCAACTCGTTCATCATTTTCCACTCATCAATTGCCAAACTCGCTAGTTGTGCCGGTTTTCTACTCAATGCGTCACGTTTGCCTTGCCTAGATGATATTGAAGTTCGAAATCGTAGTCCTCCATATGCTCCATCCAACGGCGTTGGCGCAAGTTAAGCTCTTTTTCTAAAACAAGTACTTCAAACTCTTGTGGTCGGAAAACACCTCAAATTTTTCATCGTATAAGTAGTGCCGCCAACTCTTCAAAGCAAAGACCACGGCTACTAGCTCTAAATCGTGTGTAGGATAATTTCGTTCATGAGTTTTAAGTTGCCGTGACCCGTACGCTACCACTTTACCTCATTGCATTAACACGCACCCAAGCCCTTCCCGCGAGGCATCACAATACTCGGAGTAGCCAGTTCCACGCTCGGGCACAATCAAAATAGGCACGCGAGTCAATTGCTTCTTCACCTCCTCGAATGCTGCTTCACATTTATCGTCCCAAACAAACCGTGTCCCTTTCCATGTCAATCTAGTCATAGGTGCCACTATACGCGAGAAATCAGGCACGAACCGATGATAATAACCGACTAAACCCAAAAAGCTTCGGATCTCAAACACGCTCTTCGGACGCTCCCAATTCAAAACCGACTCGATCTTAGTCGGATCAATGGACACCCCATCCCTCGATACCATGTGACCCAAAAACTCCACCTCGGCCAACCAAAACTCACACTTACTAAGCTTGGCATACAGACGATGCTCTCTTAAGGTTTCAAGCACAATGGAAAGAAGAGATTGGTGATCTTCCTCGGCAGATAAATAAACAAGGATGTCGTCAACAAAGACCACCACAAACCGATCAAGATAGGCACAAAAGATGCAGTTCATAAGATCCATGAATGTAGCGGGAGCATTGGTTAAGCCAAATGGCATGACCACGAACTCATAATGGCCATATCGGGTACGAAAAGCGGTTTTGGGAATATCTTCACGGCGAACCCTTAATTGGTGATAACCGGACCTCAAATCAATCTTAGAAAAGTAAGTAACACCTGGGAGTTGATCAAACAAATCATTGATCCTGGGCATTGAATACTTATTCTTAATCGTGACCCGATTGAGCTTATGGTAATCTATGCACAAACAGAGCGACCCATCCTTCTTTTGAGCAAAAAGAGCCGGAGCTCCCCACAGTGAAGTACTTGGACGAATGAACCCCACGTCTTGCAACTTTTGTAGTTGTTTCTTTAATTCTCTCAACTTGGCCAGTGCGAATCGATACGGAGGCATAGAGATAGGTGCGGTGCCCGGGACTAAGTCTATGGTAAACTCGACCTCCCGCTAGGGTGGCAAGCCCGATAACTCCTCCGAAAAGACGTCCGAAAAGTCACAAACAACCGCGGTAACTCCCCACATGTAGACATATCCTCATCTAGCGTCAAGCTAGCTAAGAGATAAGCGATCGATTCCCTTTCCCGCGGTTCACACAGGTACGGCTACAACGGTTCCAGACGTTCCCCAAAAAATTTGAAACAATTACCCTCCGGCAGACAAATCTGAACCCGACGCTTAAAACAATCGATAGTAGCGTGAAAAGTCGATAACCAATCCATTCCCAAAATAAGATTGAACCCCGTCATGCCCAAAACTATGAAGTTGAACACAAAACGACGATCCCGGATAACCAACTCACAATCCCAACATGTACGATCTAATGAAGTTCTACCACGCAACGGCGTGTCAACAAACAACGTGTACGAGGTAAAATCCACGTAGCCCTGGATCATGTGCTTCCTTGATTCAACCCTAAATCTGCAAAACAGAGAAAGGGTTAGAGCACCTTTGCCTCTCGTTGGCAAAGGCCCTCCGGTGCTTAAGTTAGTATCACGTACTCAAATCACAATGCGTATGAAAATAGGTTTCACCGCGTACCTTTTGTCATGGCTGTGGTCTTGTATTTATAGGGGTAGATGTTCTTCATCTTTAGGCATCTTATGCCCCTGTTTCCTATTCCCTTTAGGAATCCTTTCCTTAACAGGACTTTCCTATATGGGGCATACTCCTAATCACATTAGGATTTCCCATATCTGTCCCTTATCCCACCCCACGGGATTGCTTTCTTATCACATAAGGAACTGTTTTTAGAATATTCTGGAATGTCTCACCGCCTTATTCGTGGCGGTGTCGTGCTTCCACGTAGCTCGGCATGACTCGTACATAACTCAGCTACTCACGCTGAGCTGAGTCCATGTATTCCAGAATGCTATTCAAGCTTTATCCGTAGCTCCCCCAGCTCGGCCATATCAGGGGTATCCCCTCATGACCTATACCGAGCTGGCACACCCTGGTATATTAGTTCATTTCTTTCATTCTGGCCTTACTCATGGCCAAACCAGCTCGGCACAGGGCTCACGAATACCCTACGTGGTGCCGAGCTATTCGCTCCTTCGTGGTGACCGTCATAGGCACATGTTATGCCTAGTAGTAGGGTAATCAGACTTTACCTACTACAATTGCTCCCCAGCTCTGTTACTGCTGTTTCTCGTCAGCGGTGTGCAGAGCTTCAACGGCTCCTGATGCAGTCCTTGCACACCTTCCCTCCACGTGGGTGGCAACGCTGTCATTGCATTAAATGCGAAATGACCCGTTGGTGGCTCGGATAAGCCCAAAGGACAATTCCGCTGATGTTTTTCACACGTCATCTTCCACTTTCATAGGGTTCCGGGCGGGGTCATCATTGCTTTTCCCTCTCAAATCCCTCTAAACCCAAAAAACCTCTCCCCTTCTCCTTCATTTTATACTCGTCAAAAGCAAAGAAGAGAGAGAAGAGAGTTTTGTTTGCCATTGTCGTTGCTCCAAGCTTCCTGCAATCACACTACCGGTTTTTCGTCGGAAAGCACCGATACCTTCCGTTCTTCGTCGGAAAGCATCTCCTTAAGTTCACTTCCCCTCGTAAGTGCCTCTTCCTTAGATTTTTCCGTTTGCACGTCGAAATTTTTGTTTCGTGTTTTGCCCAAGTCGTTCCTTCTAGTGTCTGTTCATCTTCCTGTTTTTCTGGGTTTCAACTGTGAAACCCTAATTTGTAAGAAATGGGTAGGCATAGATCCCTTCTTAATACTCCAGAGAAAGTAATTGAGTTTCGTAGGACGTATGGTATTCCCGCCGACGTTCAATTCCGGCTGAATAGATCAGAAGACTTAGAAGAAGTGGGTCAGGATGAGACTAGGATTCACATTCCTTTGATTTTTATAGTTGAGGGTGGTTTGAGATTACCTCTGCACCCGTTTTTCAGAGAGGTTTGTTCTAGATGTCAGCTGAACCCTATGCAGCTCTGCCCCAATTTTGTTAGAGTGGTCATGGGCATAGTTGCCCTTAATGAGCTGCTCGGCCTTCACCTTGATTGGTGGGACTTGCACTATCTCTATAGTGTAGTCCCTACAGAGCACAAAAATTATTATTTCAAAGCTAGGGACCCCAAACAGAAGCTCATCACCGATCTACCAAATTCCTCAAAGGGAGAGGCAGATGACTATCTCGTAGTCACTGGCAACTGGCAGCCTAGAGACGCCGAGGGGAAGATCATTGGCTTTGCCTGCCCCACTACCACAGGCGGACTACGTTAGTATTTTCATTCCCGAGCTGGTTTTATTCCTTATCTTTTCCCGAGCTGTAGCTAACCATTTTTATGTCGTGTTGTTTTGCAGCGGATAACCTTAACCACAGTGGCCGCCTGATCCACGGCAAGCTCCACCGCGAGGACATTGCCAAGGCCCTCTGGTTCGACGGCTTTGAACCAACTCCTGTAGGGCTCGGTCGTGCAGCTCACTGGTTGCTGGGTTACACCCCGTCTTACTGGGGTAACATCAGGAGAATTGGAGAGCCCAGGTCAAGGCACGCCTGGCCGCCCCCCTTTTCAGTGATCGCAATAAGCCGACCGGCCGACCGAGAGAGGACTCGTGCCCGCAGAGGCCGAGCTAGACAAAGGTCATCACGGTCCCAAGCTCCTGAGGACCTTCAGCGGCAAGTCACCTTTGCCCATATACCCGAGATCCAAACTGCCATCCCAATCCTTGTGCGTACCGACCTAGAGCCGAGTACCTCCGGGAGAGCCGTTGAAGAAGAAGAAGAAGAAGAAGAAGAAGAAGAAGAAGAAGCGGGTGGGGTGGACTACCGCGCTCTCGTCCAAGAGATCGCCGAGCAATCTTCCCAACTAGCAGACTCGGACGACTCACCGGGCTACTCTCCTTCACCAGATCGCTCAGAGATGCCTCTGCAACCGATCAATTTGCTGGATACACTTAGCCTTGGTGGAGCCTCCCGTGCTCCACCATCTGCTAGTAATGTCACTCCCCCTCCTCCAGCAGCAACTTCAATCACGGATCGTCAGAGGGACAAGAGGCCCGCTGAGAGTCCTCAGGACCCACAGCCCTCTCCGCAAAGGAGGAGGACCGGTGAGCAGAGTTCCAGGCAGCAGCCAATTGAATCCCCTCCTATGGTTCAGCTTTGGGCTCCTGCTTTGATTCGACCAGACGGCACCCCTCTCTCGGCCCTTGACAAGATTTCCTCTACGGAGGTTGCCTACGGTGTCTCCAGGGCTGCCCTCCTCCCTAACGATATGGAGTGAGAAAAGAACAGCTCTTACGAAGTGCTCATGAAATCAATCTTCCAATCCAGCGCCAAGGTATGAATTTTGAACATAGTCCTTCACTTTGTCTATTTGAAATTGTTGTCTATGTTGTCGTACTAATCCGTACCCCCCATTGATTGAAGATCATGCAAAAGGCCGCCACTGGGTTTGAGAGGGCTAAAGAGGCCGAAAAAGAGCTCAAGAAGGAACAGAAGAGGGCAGAGAGGGCTGAGAAGGAGATCACCCAATACTCCCAGTCTCTGAAGGAAGCCCGAGCGGAAGTGGAGAAGCTGAAAGGGGAGAACGCCGATCTGGTGAAGAGGTCGGAGGAGGTTGAGCTCGGTCTGAGTAATCAGTTGACGGCAGCAGAGGCTAAGGCAGCGGCGGAGTACGACCGAGTTGTCCTTGAAGTCACGGAGAACTACAAGGCGCAAATGCCCGCCGTGCAGGATACCATATGGAAGGCAGCTTGGCGTTGCTGCCTTGAGAAGCTCGGCATCGATGAGTCCTTCCCTCATTGGGTTGACATGGAGCTGCCGAGCGAGATGGCCGCTGTTCATGCCCAAGCAGATGCCCAGGCTCAGAACGATCCTGAGAACCAGACCGGGCTTGCCTCCGAGCCAACTCAGACTGAAGGTACCCGTGCCGACCCTTCTGTCCCCGAAGATGCTGGTAACAATCCTGATCCCACCCTTGCCACTGATGCTTCGTGGCTCAGTGAAGAGGCTTGATGCCTGCTGTTAGACTTGCTCCTGCTTTATTTTGATTTTATTCTTGACCCTGCGTGGTTTGTCCGGCCGCCTGTGGCCCGTTGCTGCTTTGATTGTTTGATACGTTGGTTTGCTTCTTATGCCAAGTGCACGTATTCTAGTTCTGCTAAATGTTTCAAGTGTCTCCTTACTTGAGTCTTTCATAGCCTAAGTGTTTTCATACTTAGGATTTATTGCAGTATTCATTGCAGACACTTGGATTCGTTGCAATGTTTGTTGCAGGTCTAAGTGTATTCATACTTAGGGTTTCTTTGCAATACTTGTTGCAAATCTAAGTTTATTCGTACTTAGGATTTCTTGTTACAATATTCGTTGCAAAGCTAAGTTTCTTCATACTTAGCAGACTAAGTTTCTTCATACTTAGCACTCTATTGCAATACTAAGTTTCTTCATACTTCACATTTTGTTGCAATGCTCGTTGCAAACTAAGTTTCTTCATACTTTAGAAGTAATTGCTGCAATGTTCGCTGCAAACATACACATATACATATCCTCTGCTCCCCAATAGGAATCCAAATTTTGAAGTGGAAATTTCGGTTCATATTAATCAAAATCATGATAAAATTCTATTAATGCTAAAAATACCAAGAAAAATCTGAATAACAAATGTTGGTGATTTTACTCGTAATCCCAACTAGGTACTAAAAACAAATGTGAATTCATTCATATTCACTAAAAGAAATGTGATTGTATTCGTAATCACATAAACAAACTACTGGAAGAATTTTCTAAGGTTCTGGACATTCCATGGTCGTGGGACTGGGTCTCCATCCAGGTCGGCCAAGCGGTAGGCCCCAATGCCAGCAATCCCCACGATCTTGTATGGGCCTTCCCAGTTCGGTCCAAGTTTTCCATCAGTGGATATTTTGGTATTGGCCAACACTTTCCTCAGGACTAGATCGCCGATTTTGAATTCTCTCGGCTGCACCTTCTTGTTGTAGCTCCTTCGTAGCTGCTCCTGGTATGCTGCTAAGGTAATGAGTGCCCGCTCTCTTTTTTCTTCAGCGAGATCTAGTTGATCGGCTAGGGCTTTATTATCATTGCCCCCCGATTCCACAAGAGTAGTGCGAATGGTGGGCAGACCAATCTCTAGGGGAATCACTGCCTCTGTCCCATAAGCAAGGGAGTATGGCGTCTCTCCCGTAGATCGTCGTGGGGTGGTCCTGTATGCCCAAAGCACGGCTGGAAGATCATCTGGCCATTTTCCCTTCTTCTTTTCCAACCTCTTCTTGAGACTCTTTAGGATAGTCTTGTTTGAGGCCTCTGCCTGGCCATTGCTCTGTGGGTAGGCAGGGGTCGAGTAATAGTTCCTGATGCCGTACTGGGCACAGAAGGCCTTGAACTTCTTGCCGAACTGGAACCCGTTATCTGAGATAATGGAGTAAGGTACTCCAAACCTTGTGATTATCTTATTCCACACAAATTTTTCCACCATAGCTTCTGTGATTTTGGCGAGAGCTTCCCCCTCTATCCATTTGGTGAAGTAGTCAGTGCCAATGAGTAGGAATTTTCGTTTCCCTGTTGCCATGGGGAGAGGACCTACGATGTCCAAGCCCCATTGGGCGAATGGCCATGGGCTAGTCAGAGGTAGCAAGTCCTCTGCTGGAGCTCGGATAAGAGGGGAATATCTCTGGCACTTCTCGCACTTCTTGACAAAAGCCTTTGCATCCTCCTGCATGTAGGGCCACCAATATCCCTGGGATATTGCTCGGTGGGCTATGGATCTGCCACCAGTGTGTCCCCCACAAGTTCCAGCATGGATCTCATGGAGGAACTTCTGAACAAGGGCTGGGTGCACACATAATAAATATGGACCAAGGAAAGACTTTCTGTAAAGCTTACCTTTTGGAGAGAGCCAGAAACGTACTGACTTGGTCTTGATTTTGTGTGCTTCCCTCTTATCTTCTGGCAATGTCCCATCTCGGAGGTATGCCACTATTGGGTCCATCCAGCTCGGCCCAAACTCTGTTTCCATCACGATCACAACAGATCGGCCAATGCTTGGTTCGCTCAGGTAATCCACCGCCACAGTGCGGCGATATTCCGTCCTAACTGTTGATCCTAAGCAAGCCAACGAATCTGCATGTGCATTCTGGCCCGAGCTGATCTGTTGGATGTGCACCTCATCAAGTCTGTCAAGAAGGTCTTTGGCCGCTTCTGAGTACGCGGCCATCTTCTCGCTTTTCGTAGCATATTCTCCTGAAAGTTGGTTAACAACTAACTGTGAGTCACAAAATATTCTCAACTTTTTTACCTTGAGTTCCAGGGCACTCCTTAGCCCAGCGATCAAGGCTTCATATTCTGCCACATTGTTAGTAGCACTAAATCCCAGCCGTAGTGCTTGCTCCAAAACCAATCCTTCTGGAGAAAAAAGCACAACCCCTGCCCCAGATCCTTTGTTGCAGGCTGATCCATCAACGTAAAGCCTCCATTCGTCTGGATCTAACTTGGCCATTTTTGTTGGCTGCTCGAGATTGTTGACTTGCTCCTTCTCGTGGAGAGCTGGTGGTGGTGGAGCCACTGTTGGGGTAAACTTTGCTACAAAATCAGCCAAAATTTGGCCTTTGATTGTCGTTCTAGGCTGATAATCAAGGTCAAATTGGCTCAGCTCTATAGACCACTTCGAGATCCTCCCCGAAAAATCTGCCTTCCTCAGCAAAGCCTTCAATGGATGCTCAATGAACACAGCGATGGGATGCTACAAGAAGTAATGGGGCAATTTCCTTGATGCGATGACGAGAGCGTATACCAACTTCTCTAGTGGTAGGTAATGTGTCTCAGCATCTAACAAGGTCTTGCTCACAAAATAAATTGGAGCCTGCTCTGTTCCCTTTATTCGTAGGAGAACCGAGCTGACCGCGTGATCAAATACTGCTAAATATAATATCAACCGCTCCCCAGCTTCTGGAGTAGAGAGTAAAGGAGGTGACGACAAGTAAATTTTCAATTCCTGGAAAGCCTGCTCCTGCTCAGCTCCCCACTCATACCCTTCTCTCTTCTTCAGAAGCTGAAAGAAAGGTCTGCACCGATCGGAGGATTTACTGATGAAGCGATTTAGAGCTGCTGCCATCCCTGTTAACCTTTGGACTTCCTTCGTGGTCCTTGGGCTTTGAAGGCCTTGTAGAGCCGTGATTTGGTCCGGGTTGGCTTCGATCCCCCTTTTAGTCACTAGGTGCCCAAGGAACTTCCCCGAGCTGACTCCAAAAGCACATTTGGAAGCGTTTAACTTTAGCTTGTATCTTCTTAGAATGTTGAAAGTTATTTTTAGATCGGCAAGGTGATCAGGCTTCAACTTGCTTTTGACTACCATGTCGTCGATGTAGATCTCCATAGTCTTGCCGAGCTGCTCCTTGAACATCTTAGTCACCAATCTCTGATAGGTTGCTCCAGCATTCCTTAGCTCAAACGGCATAACCTTGTAGCAGTAGAGCCCTCTAGGAGAGATAAAAGACGTCTTCTCCTGATCGGGTTTGTACATAGCTATTTGATGGTATCCTCGATATGCGTCAAGGAAGCTCATCCTCTCATAGCCTGATGTAGCATCCACAAGTTGATCAATCCTGGGGAGTGGGAAGCTATCCTTGGGACATGCTTTGTTGAGACTGGTGAAGTCCACACAGACCCTCCACTTCCCATTTTTCTTTTTGACTACAACCGTGTTGGCCAACCAATCTGGATAATTCACCTCCCGTATGGCATCTGCTTCTAGTAGCCGTTCTACCTCCTCAATTACAGCGTCCGCATGCTGTGGTGCCGACCTCCTTGCCTTCTGTACAACTGGCTTGTGCTGAGGGTCCACGTTTAAGTGGTGGCAGATGACTTCAGGATCTATCCCAGGCATCTCCTGGGGGGTCCAAGCAAACACGTCGATGTGGTCTTTAAGAAAAGTGACCAAGTTTCTTTCCTCTAGCTCGGAGAGGGTCTCGCCGATCAGGAAGTACTTTTCTGCATCGTCCTCCTGAATCTGAATTTTCTTCAGTCCTTCCACCATCTTCTTAGTGGGATCGCCTCCGACGTCTTCCAAAGTTGGTTGGTCTGGAGCTTCAACCGTTTGTACCAGCAACGCCCTTGGGGTTTTTTTCAAGACCATGGTGAAACATTGATCAGCCACCTTCTGGTTTCCTTTGATGCATTATATTCCATCCGCTCTGGGGTATTTGATCTTCTGGTGGTACGTTGAAGATACTGCCTTCATCTTGTGCATCCATGTTCTTCCTATAATCACGTTATAGGAGGATGGGATGTCCACCACTAGGAAATCGATCTTCAATACTACTGATCCTGCTCGGACGGGCAGTGTGACCTTTCCCATAGGCCATACTATCTGCGCGCTAAAGCCAACCAGGGGGACAAGACACTTTTGCAGCGAGTTTGTTGGGAGTTCCATCCTTTTGAAGGTGTCATAGTACATGATTTCTGTGCTAGCCCCCTGATCTACAAGGATCTTTTCCACGTCATATTCCCCTATTCGTAGGGTGATTACTAACGCGTCGTTATGGGGTACTGATACCCCTCTAGGTCATCATCAGTGAAGGTGATTGGGGTCTCTATGACCCCTTCCGCCCTCGGCCTCTTCATGCCGAGCTTCATGACTTGTTTTGCTTGTCCGTTGACCCTCTGGATGTGCCTTATTTCATTATTTGTGTAGGGGGCAACTAATCCATGTATCATATGGATCGTTCCCTTTGGGCCTTTCTCGTAGTCCATTTCTTCTACCAGCTCGGCGTCGTTCTTGCTATCAGCCAAGAATTCCTTTAGGTGGCCCTCTGCCACCTTCTCATCCAGGAATTTCTTATACTCCACACAATCCTCAGTCATATGCCCCCAATCCCTGTGATAGCTGCAGTGCTGATTGGTAGCCCTCCTCTTTTCCGGGTTCCCAGTCATCTTTGGGGGTCTCCTGAACCATTGTTCATTCTTGATTCTATACAGCATTTTGTAGATGGGTATATTGGAAGTTGCCATGACGCTGAAATATGACTTGGGGTCTGGATCAGCTTTGTCCTTCCTCTGCTGTGCATAATCCTTCCTTCCCGTTGTGAAGTCCTTCTTGTATACCTTTGGCTCCAATGTCCTCTTCTCCGGGAGCTGAGGTTGTCTAGCTACAATCTTCCCTCCAGCTTGTAGGATATCATCTTCTACCCGTGCATGCTCCTGAATTCTCTCCATCAACTTGGCCACAGTTTTGACTGGGTGCATGGTAAGCGATTCTCGTAGCTTACTATGCACGGGCAGACTTGTTTTGAACGTTGCTAGAGCATATTCCTCACTACAATTTTCGATTTCGTTGAAAGTTTCCCAGTAGCGTTTCGAATATTGACGCAAGGTCTCATCATCCCTCTGTTTCATAGAGGTCAACGCATCAAAGGTTTTTGGAGCTGCTCGGCTTGTGAGGAACCGAGCGGTGAACTCCTCTGCCAGTTGAGTCCAGCATAGGATTGATCCTTCTGGGAGCTTATGGTACCAACTCAGGGCCACTTTCCCCAGGCTGGACGGGAACATTTTGCATAGCAGTGCATCATCTTGCTCATGCATAAACATGGCCTGCTGATAGTGTTGGATATGGGCCACAGGGTCCATGCTAGTTTCATAGGGAATGAACGCTGAGTGTTTTACCCTGCTCGGCGTCTTCTCCGCGCGAATCCAATGAGCCAGCAGTGACTTGGAGATCTGGCCTAGGGCCTCCTTAGCTGCCTCTCGTGCAGTTTTTAGACCTCCATCAGCTCGGCCTGCGTCCCTCCTTCTCACCTACTGCTCAGGAATATGCTCGTTGGACCCAGACCTCTCATATCTGTCCCTAGCGTGCTTTCTTCTGTCTCTTTTCTCAACAGAAACGCTCCTATCTCTCCTTTTTCGTGGAGAGGCTGCTCGGTCGGTGGAGACGTTGTCGTGATGACGACTTTCTTCTCTTGCTCATGGTGCACGGATCTCGTCCGTGAGCGTAGGTCTTTTTCTTTCTCTTGAAGCTGCTTTTTTAGGTCCTGAATCTCTCGTTCTCGTCGAGTGACTTCACGGGCCAATTCCTCTGCCTCTTGTTCCTTTCTATCAAGGCTATCTTCCCTATCTCGATTCCTCGTGTGCCTGTGACCATCCCTCCTTGGGGGGCTCCTTCCCCGTTCACGTCGGGTGGAGGCCGCCCCACCTCTTGGTGGTGTCTTTAAGTGTCTTGCCCTTGGAGAACCATGGCGTATTAGGCGTGTATCCCTGAATTTTGGAATCTCAGGGATATTCCCTATGTCGAACCTCTTTGCTGCTGGCTTTTTCTGTGGTGCTCTCAGAATCAGGGGAGTTTTGTCCATCCTTGTGTTCTTTCTCGTAGTATACACAAGCGTGGTCCCATCATCTTCCACATACCTTCGTCGTGGAGTGCACAGAAGAGGCTCTGAAAGCACCATTGTTGATCTCTGTTGGAAGGGATCAAGCTTTGTTGTTAGCGTTTCCCACAGACGGCGCCAATTGTACGGGGTAAAATCCACGTAGCCCTGGATCATGTGCTTCCTTGATTCAACCCTAAATCTGCAAAACAGAGAAAGGGTTAGAGCACCTTTGCCTCTCGTTGGCAAAAGCCCTCCGGTGCTTAAGTTAGTATCACGTACTCAAATCACAATGAGTATGAAAATAGGTTTCACCGCGTACCTTTTGTCATGGCTGTGGTCTTGTATTTATAGGGGTAGATGTTCTTCATCTTTAGGCATCTTATGCCCCTGTTTCCTATTCCCTTTAGGAATCCTTTCCTTAACAGGACTTTCCTATATGGGGCATACTCCTAATCACATTAGGATTTCCCATATCTGTCCCTTATCCCACGGGATTGCTTTCTTATCACATAAGGAACTGTTTTTAGAATATTCTGGAATGTCTCACCGCCTTATTCGTGGCGGTGTCGTGCTTCCACGTAGCTCGGCATGACTCGTACATAACTCAGCTACTCACGCTGAGCTGAGTCCATGTATTCCAGAATGCTATTCAAGCTTTATCCGTAGCTCCCCCAGCTCGGCCATATCAGGGGTATCCCCTCATGACCTATACCGAGCTAGCACACCTTGGTATATTAGTTCATTTCTTTCATTCTGGCCTTACTCATGGCCAAACCAGCTCGGCACAAGGCTCACGAATACCCTACGTGGTGCCGAGCTATTCGCTCCTTCGTGGTGACCGTCATAGACACATGTTATGCCTAGTAGTAGGGCAATCAGACTTTACCTACTCCACAACGGCAGACTAATCTCCTCAAACTCCAACTCTAAAGCACGTACAAATGATGCAGCTATGAAAGAATGCGATGCTCCTGAATCAAACAAAATTTTTGCAAATGACTGAAATAAAAGGAATGTACCCCTCACAACGGATGCCTCTGGCGTCTTAGAAGTAGTATGAGGTAGTGGTGGTGGCGGTGATGGTGCAGCTACAGAAACAGTGAAAACCCAGCCCGGTGTAGTCTGCACTGGCGTGGACGAACTCGCTCCCCGCTCAACCCGTGACCCCTGAACATAAGTGGTCTGGCGAAAGTGTGGCTGATCCTGACTACCTCTCTGCTGTCGACCAAACCCCTGCCCCTGCCTCAGCTGCTGAACTGAGCCAAAATCACTACGGTTACCTCCCCTCTGTGGACAAAACCTTGCTACGTTGCCAAATCCGCCACACCTGAAACAAGCACCCAAAGTCTGAACACGCGGCGACTTTGATGAATTTCCCCCAAACCTGAAAGAAGTAGGTACCTTGAAAGTCGAACAATTCAGCATAGATTGGAAAGAATCCCTCATCCTCTTCCTATTTTGGTTCGCATAACCCCCCGTCGGTGCACTCACGGTAGTAGTCGGTGGTCTAGACTCCAATCTCCTAGCACTCTTTTGTTCACCCTCTTCGCTCTCCAAACTCCTAGCTAACTCCACAATATCGGAAAACCTTTCAAGCCTTGCTGCTCATCACAAAATTCCTAATGTTTGGGTCCAAACCCCTCACAAACCTCCTGCATTTTCTCTCCTCCGTATTCACTAGTTTTGGCGCGAAACGGGACAAAGATTGGAACTTCATGGCATACTCCGAAGCGGTCATTGTGCCTTTCTCAAGCCTCTCAAATTGCTCCCTAAGTTGCTCTTTATACGAATTTGGAAAGTATTGGTCCTCGAAGTTCACCTCAAACTCGGCCCAAGTTATGTTCTCAACGTCCGGTTCATCAACATTTCGTGCCGCCCTAGCCGCTTTCCTAGCATCCTTCCACTCCGCAAGAACCGATTGCCACCATTCATTAGCTTCCCCGGTAAGTTGGTGATAGGCGCGTGAGATCCATGCATTTAAGCGCCTAAGTAGGATAGAGTTAGCGCGGTTTTCGTGTATTTAATCCTCATTTTCCATTTAATGTGTGCACGTGGTTGGATTTGGTGTTTGTGCTTAATTCGCAGGAAAAAGAGGTGTTTTTGCGCTAATTGGAGTTGTTGGAGGGGCATGCACGAGGATCAAGAGTGGGAAGGCTGAGGAGGCTAAGAATGAAGTGGATTTCGCGTGAAAGTGTTCATACTCCGTCGGGAGCGCTACACTAATTCTTTGGAGCGCTCAAGATTGGCACAAAAGGGTGTAGAAGATGAACAGAAGGTTCTTGAGCGCTACACCAAAAAAGGTGTAGCGCTACCGGTTCGTTAGTGGTCAACGGTCAACTTCGCGGAGTCAAGGGTCAAACGGCTCTTAATGGGTTTTGTAGCGCTACACCAAAAGTGGTGTAGCGCTACCGCGGGCTTAACTTTGCTCTTAATGGGTTAGGTAGGGCTACACCACTTTTGGTGTAGCCCTACCGAGAGCTTATCTTGCCTTTGAAACGGCGGCGTTTTGAGTCATATGCGGGTCCAATTCCGATTTGCTTTAGGATTTTAATTGTAAATTAGTGGGGATTACTATAAAGACCCCGTTATAACTCGAAATTAGGGATCGATTCATTCATAACTTAGGTTTTATTTTTCTTAATTTTGGCTGCTGTTTTCAGGATGATTTCAGATTCAAGTTTAATTCAAGTTCTTCAGGATTTCCAGTTTTGATTTCTTGTTCTTCACATCCGTTCTCTCGCTGCAAATATTTGGTATCGTGTTTTATTTATTTCAATTGTTTGAAGCATGTTTAGATCTAGGGTTAATATTATTGTTGCGTTTAATAGAATCATGAGCGAGTAGTTTCATAGAGTGCGGCTGCGGGGCGAAGGCGCTTCGTGGCTAGTGTGATTAATGTTTTACCTCGGGATCGAATTAATATAATTTTTGAGCAATTTTAGGAGACGAAAACTCTTCTAACAAACAAAACCCAGGCATCACCGGAATTCGAATGCGCACGGAATCTGGTGACAGGTGGTGCGCATTTGTTAGGGATCCTTTTTCTTATTCTAAAATCAATAAAATGAATAATTGTGGCCCGAGTAAGCATTGGTTAGACTAGTTGCGGACGCTGGGTTCCCACGGCTGTACTCTCCTTTTTAAATCTGTTTTTAGTTAATTTAGTCTGGTAATTTAGTTAGTAAATTAATCTCATTGAACAAGGGGTGGCTACCTAAGAGCCAAGATAAACTATGAACCCGTCATCTTTGAGTCCTGCACATGTTCGTCCGTCTCTGTGGATTCGACTCCGGTACTTCCGGATATTATGCTACATCGGTCGAGAGTCCTACGCTTGGGACGCGTCTTATTTTTAGTCACCCAGTCGGTCAACCATTTTTGGCGCCGTTGCCGGGGACGACAGCGAGTGTTCAGAGGTGTCGAGTCGTAGTTTATTTTTGTCTTTTAGTTAAGTCCATCCCGCCAAAGCATTTTTGGCACCGTTGCCGGGGACGACAACGTGTGTTCAAAGAAGTCGGGTCGGGTTAGTATCTTGTGTTTTTATCTGAGTCAATAAAAAAAAAAAAAGTCTTTTGTTTTTAACATCTTTTTGTTTCTAGGTTGAGTCATCTAGAGTTAGTCGAGTGGTAAGTATTTTGTGTCTTGAGTCGAGTCAAAAAAAAAAAAAGAGTAATAAGGAAACAATTGGGTGAACGAGGTGAGAATGGAAGAATTCTGTGAGATGTGTGAGTGTTGGGGGCATTCTGTTTATACCTGCTCCGCTTTTTATGCACTCAAGGAAGCTCATCGAAATAATCAGGCTAGGGTGAGTGTTATTAATCAGCGGTGGGATCCATATCCAAATACATACAATCTAGGGTGGTCCCACCAACCATCTTTTTCATGGTGGTATTCCGAACCCCCAGTGCCACCACAGGCATTGCCTTTGCCTCTGCAAGAAATACAGTCGTTCGAACCTGCCCAGGACCACATGACCCAATTTGGCTCCCTTTTCCAAGACCCGCAGGGGTTTGATCCTTATTCTACTGGCCCACCCCCAGAGCTGACTTATCCCCCTCATGATGAGAAGCTTGAGGAGAGGGTACAGACTCTTGTGCGATTGCAGATGACCTTCACCGCGGAAACCACCCAAGCAATTGGGAACCTTAGGTCCCAGTTGACTCAACTCACAGAGGCAGTGGGACAAATCCAATAGGAGTGGGAGACATTTCCTTCTCCGCCTCAAGTCAATAGAATAGAGGAAGTTGACCCACTTTTCATTGCGGGACGGGTTGATGGTCGTATGGAGGATTTTGATTCGTGGTCTGACAGCTCCTCCGAGTTTGGAGGGAGTGAAGAGTTTACTCCTAGGGAAGAGGAAGTAGGTCTAGTTAATGATGTTGAGGAGGTTGACTTAGTCTTACCACAGTCCTCTGAATTAGGCGGGGATGAGGAGCTTACTGCTAGGGAAGAGAGAGAAGGGGAAGTTGACCCACTTGTCATTGAGGGTGGGGTTGATGATGGTTTGGTGGAACCTTCTGAGTTGAGAGCGAACACGGAGCTAATTGCCCAATGTTCCCCCCTTGAGTCTAATGAAAAGGCCGAACCCCCTCTGAAGTATCTCCCACTGTTAGTCCGCGCTGCCTACGTTTTCCTTTTGCGCTCCTATGAGTCTAGAGAACGAGGAGCTCACTGCCCTCCGTGTGATGGTCCAATCGAACAATCTCCCACTGCTGAGGAGTGAGACGCTGAGATTGATTATTTGCGGTCCTTAATGGACGAGCAAGATAGGACGTGTGGGTTTGAGAGTGAGTCTTTTATTTTTGGGGACCAAGACTTTGTTGAGGAGGAATTAGTTGAGAAACCAAACTTGGTTGAGGAGGTTTTGGTAGAAGAGTCGAAGTCGACGGTAGTGAAACATATTGATTTTCTTGGTGTTGATGATTACGATTTTGTTTATCTTCCTTCTATTGCCAATTATGTCCACTGCTCGAAAATTAATTTGGTTCCACATGAGCACTTAGAGGCACTTCAATTTCTTAAAACAATTCGGCAATTGCTTTACTCGAAGTATCTTTTCTTGTGGTCTGGCCGAGTTCAGTTTTTAGCAAAGAGTTTGAAGTGGAGTGGAATGTTCATAGTACTAATTTTTGTTGATATGTTAAATGTTCAAATCCACGTTTGGCTAAACTCTCTCTCTCTCTCTCTCTCTCTCTCTCTCTCTCTCTCTTTATTTCTTTTCATGTTAGTTTCCTTGTGGCCCGGCTACTACAAGCGGACAGGACTAATGTCATTTGCATATTTTCGGTAGTTGTGGTTTCAGTCTTTTGGCAGGGTGCGCGTGCTACCACACCAGCCTTGGTAGTTTAGGCCTCACCGATGGGGTGATGGAGGCATTCAGGAGCTCTCAGACCTGAGTGCCATTATGTGTGGCGGTTGTAAGTCCGAAGCCCCCAGTGCGGCCTTATGTGACTAGCTGTGGTCCCACTGTTGGGGGGCCGAAGGAGCAAGCCCTGGAGCAGCTGCAATGACGAGAAGTGCAACGGCAGCAAATTCCTCGCACACCGGCCGAGGTCATGGTGGTTGGCTGCCACCTCAGGTTCACTCTTTCCTTCTCTTTGTTTTTCTTTTCTTTGTCTCCATGCTCTGGGGACAGAGCAATTTTTGAGTTGGGGGAAGGGGTGTACTTTGTACACGTCTGGTTTGTTTTGAGCGTTGCTAGTAGTTTAGGAGCCATTTTTAAATTTTTGGTTAATTTTTTTTAGTCTGAGGATACGATCGTTATGCTTGTTTGTATGAGTTAGGTGGGCATGCTGAATTTTTGTCTTATTGTTTGCCTGTTTAACTTGTGCACATGCATATATCTGGCATCCCTGTTTGAGTATTTTTCACACCATAAGCAAGTTTGAGTAGGTGTTCCCACATTGTGCACAGTATGTCCTTAAAGCATCCCATGTTTCATTGTTCTTCACTTTCCGCATTTGCACAAAATAGTAGGCGTTTGTACCACATATCATAGTTTGAATATTTTGCATGCATGTTGTGAGAGTTGGTGATGTGCTTAGGGGATGAAACAAGGCTATCTTTGCATGATTAAACCACTATATGTGTCCCATTGATCCCATGTTAAACCAGTCTGTGTCAGTTCCTGTGTCAAACCTAGGAAACCGGTGTTTGGTTGGTGTGTCAGTTTGGTGGTCCAACTCTGTGCGCATTTTAAAGGCCTCGAATCAATGGAATAAAAGAGGAGCGAAAATTGAAATGTTGGTTTTTTTGGGTGCCATGTCTTTGGTTTAAAAGAAAAAAAGAGAACCCCTAAACCTTAAGCCATTTCCTTTCCCCCCAAATTCACCCATCGTAATGATAAGAGAGAGAGGGAAAGATGGTCAACTGACCCTTTGACCCGTTGCTATGAATTTCCAAATTCAGAATCAAGAAAAAAAAGAAGAAAAAATTCACCAAAAAGAAAAAAAAAAGAAAGAAAAAAAAACGCAGTCAAGTTGAGGGGTACCATCCGATTCTTCCCCACTCTCTCTTTCTCCATCACATCATTCTCATTTTCCCTCTTCCTTCTTCTCCATTCAAACCTTAACCCCTAAACCTTCCAACTCTAAACTCACCAAAGTTATGGAACCCTAAGGAGCAAACTGAGCTGGAATTGAGCTATGGGGGCAAACTGAGCTGGAATTGAGCTATGATTTCGAGGATGTAATCAAGAAGGAGTGTTGAGTATTGAGTTGGACATGGTTGGGGTGGTGGTGTTATTATCTTAGTTGTCATTTCATGTGTTATGTAGGTCGCAAACTTTGTTATTTTATGCGTCATTTCATGTTGGTGGTGTAAACAATATTATTATGTGGTCGGTGGATTGTGTTTGGTATGATGTGATGGTTATGGTTAGTGTTATGTGTTAATCGCCATTGTGATGTATGTCGAGGTGGTGGCCAGTCAGGGTAGATTATTCCCACGCTTCTATAGGCCACCACCCTTTGCATGTTTTCCCCTTTCCTTGTTAACCATGGTCATTATAAGCCGCTAAAGCCCTTAGTCGACCCGAGGCACATTATGTAACTCTCTTGCATGCATGTTTTATATTTAACCGTGGACATGTGGTATCTTGGATTGTTGAGCTTTCATTGCATATTCGGCGTTGTTTTGACTGGCATGTGGTGATTTTCGTTTCATCCCACGTTGTTCGCCAGGCGCCTCACATGGGATCTAGAGTGTTCCGGGTAGTATGAGTGATATTGTAACTTGTGGGAGCATTTTATTTCAAAATTTGTAGAGGAGTGGAATTACTCGAATTCTAGCTAGGGCATGCATGTGAACGAGTTGAGGGTAGTAATAAGGTGAAATTTTTGTGGTCACTTGACCTTTGTACAGGTTGCATAACCTTCGTATCCCCGTTTGTGTCCCTTGAGTTTTGTGCTTTCCTTATTTTTATTTCGTTCGTTACTAGGGACTAGCAACGCTCAAGTTGGGGGATGTGATAGGCGTGTGAAATCCATGCATTTAAGCGCCTTCAGTTGGCAAGCCACAAGACGAACCCTCAGATTATCCTCGGTAATATCAAGCACATCAAATAATTTTCGAATTTCCGATAGCCAGTGGTTGGCGACCAACGAGTCACTATTAAGCCCGTCAAACTTAGGTGGGTCCATGCAACGAAACTCCTTGGCCACTTCCATGGCGCGAGTAGTAGTATTAGCCCTAGCATGTTGAGCCAAAAGGTTATGCGCCGCAAGCGCCGCCACAAAATCGGTCATAAGTGGATTCGATGGGTTTTACTCTCCCAATTGTTGCACCTCTTCCTCACGGCTCTCATCTCGACCCCCCGAACGTTCCCCATGTTGACTAGCCTCATCATTAGCCCGCTTGACCCTATCACGCCTAGCATTTCGACCCCCTCTAATGGTTGCACCACGTCTAGCACCTCTCCTTGGCGGCATAGTTCTAATAAGATTATAAAAAGAAGAATCATTAAATCCAAAATTATTTCAAATGAGGTCAAAGCCTCTACGTCAACCCAACACGGGTAACAACTCAACACTATGCTCTTCAACTCATATGCACCTTGATATGCCAATGTGATGATCATGAATGTCACACAAGCACAATGAATGAGAAAATATGATTTTCATGAGAAAACTTATGCAATGGTTTAAGCCCCAAGACTCAAAGTCTTCCCCACGGTTCCTAAGTATTCGAACTTAAGCTCTGATACCAAGTTGTCACGCCCTCGAATTTAATAAACCAAATACAAATAAAATCCACGTAGGATAAGTCAAAAGTCATACATTTTACCGTTGAAAGGTCAAAGTCAAAGTACACTGAGTTTCTACAAGAGGTACCCGTATCCATGCATAAGTAATGAATAATTAAGAGTTATTACATAAACCAAGTTTTGTCAAAAGATTGAAGGAATTAAAGTTACAAAATCATCTCCCAAAATATATTAACGATGGAGAGGATAAAATAACTTCATGTCAAATGAGCTTCATGATATGCGTCCACACACCAAGCATTTCAATCATGTGCCTTGCCAAGTACCTAAAAATGATAGGTTGAGCTCACTAGCCCAGTAGGAAACTTTTCTACCAACACTAAGGGTATAGAGGATGAAACATGCACATGGAGATGTGATACACATGAATGAATAAGCATCAACTTGATGATAGAGTGTCCAATAGATGCCCCAAAGATCGAATCAAGCCCAAGTGTCCATAGATTTCCTCATAAACGTTACATTGCATGTCGTAGGTTCAATCCTTTCAAAACATAGTCATTTTCATAAAACATTTCCTTTTTCACATCTTCACAAATAACCACTTATTTAAATAGGGAATGAATCCCTCTGCCAGATTTCGTGGGCTCCGAACACCCCTACTGGATTTTGTGGGCTCCTAACATCCATGGCTAGGGACGCACCAAATGGTGGCCCTAGAAATAGCAAATCATCCTTTTCAAAAGTTTATTAAACAATCAAGTGTCCAAAAACATCCACGTAAATCATTTAGTTCAAAAGCTCGTAGTGTGTCGGTTGTGGCAAAATTAACATGTGTCCAAGAACGAGAGAGATCATGACAAAACATCATTCATACCACGATAGGCTACCAAAGCTTAGAAGTCTATTTGAGAAGCTTAGGAAAGACCAATGAAGGCCCGGAGCAAAGGAACATGAAAATGGAGTTATGAACCTCAAGAAAACCAGACACCTTGATAGGAAAAAACACATTTCAATCAAAATAAAAAGGCTATGAATATGAGACCAATTGGGTTTGAAAGTAGACTCATAGAGATTTCCAAAGGTTCAAGAATCGCTTCAATCGGAGTTCGGAGGAAGCCGGGGCGTGCCCGCGAAGTTGGGTCAAAAATCTGCCTTACAGACAGCTGGGTATCGATACCCATGAAAGTTGTATCGATACAAGGTCACCAAAATCTCAACAGAACATTGGGTATCGATACCCCTAAAAGGGGGTATCGATACGAAGGCCATCTCGAGCAAAATTTTCAGATTTTCCTAAAATGGAGGGGGTTTCAACCCAAGCCAAAAATTGAGGTTCCAAACAACAACTACTCATAGGAGAGGGATATATCAACAACTAATTCATGACTTTACCAACTAAACATGTAAAACTCAAACTCAATAAAAAAAACCAAGCTCATTTCCATGGTGATAACAAGTTTAACAAGGAGTTTGGGAACAAGAGCACTAACAATGCAATCATTCAACTAATATACACTTAGAGGAGGTAGAAGATTGTTTCCTACCTCAAGGATTGAACTTGAAATGGGTAGAAAATGAAAAACCCTTGCCCTTGAAGCTTCTCAACCGAAAATGCTTGCTCTAAGGTGATTCCAAGGAAGCCCGGACTCCAAATCACATGTAGAAGATGAAAATGAAGGTGAATCTTGAACTATATGAGTGTGGAGAGTGGATTTTGTGGAGGGTTTTTGGAGGAAGTTTGAGAGAATAGAGAGAACCGTGTGTTTTGGGAGAGGATGAGAAGTGTTTGTGTGTGAAAATCTGATGTACTCCTCTCTCTATATGCCCCTTAATTGCACACTCACCCCCTTGTGTTCCTAATGTGTAATAAAGACACCCCAATGTACATGCTCATTTCACATTGACCCCATAAGCACTTTATAACATTTCACACACTTCCCCAATGTTATTTCCGAAAAATTTATAGAAAACACGGGTCCTTACACTTGGACTTTGTGTAATTTATACTCCATCCATTCCATATTGTTAGTCCCTTTTCACTTTTGGCACCTCTCAAAGAATTGCCTATAACTTTCAATCTATAGTTCTTTTTATATCCAATATGGATCTTATTTGATAGATCTCGATTTGTTTTATAAAACAAAATTTTGCAATTATAAAAAAACATTATAGATTGTGAAATATAGATAATTTTTTAAGTGGCACGACTGCCGAAAAGGGACCAATAATATGGAACGGAGGGGGTACTTAATACGCATTCTACAATCATTTGCTGAACTTAATTGTTCAATTGTTTTCTGATAATATCTAGTGGGTATTAAACTTTCTTGGATGTAGTTTAAATTTGCTCTAGTATCAATAAGGGCAGTGACTTCAATCTCAAAATCATTAATTATTAACTTGACTTTGGCTGCCACTTTTGGATGTTTATTTGATTTATTATGTTTAATCTATTATTTTCTAGATAACATTCCTAGTGCTCATTTTCTTCGTGATCACTATTTGAGTGATCTTTGTGCAAAGTTTTACTATTTAATTCTAGAGATTCATCAGACGACTGATTATGTATTTCTTCTTCAAAATTTTCAAAACTTTCTTTTAGTTGTAATACTGCTATATTATCTTTAAAGTTTTTACATTTTCTTTTAACTTAATAATGTCTTGTTTAATTTGATTTATTTCATGTTGTAAATCTAGCAGTGTAAAGACCGTAATTTTAGTAATTACATTATTAATTTGAATATATTATATATATGTTTCATTGCCATGATATATGTATAAATTAGTTTTCATATGTATTAATTCCTTAGTTAGTTTTTCCCTTTATATGCAAGTATAATTATTTACTTCCATGTTCTAATAATATTACATTTCCAAATGTGTAAATTACCTACCAATGTTTTCCCTTTAAAAATTAGCTTCCTAGCCAAGAAAAAGAAATCGTGCCATAATATACTTTTCTCAAAAAAAAAAAAAATGCATTGACTAATTGAATTCAAAATTCCTCCTTACATATATGCTTGCGACCTTGGATTGTATTGCAAAAGTTGTTTCCCTAAGTGTAGGGTTTAGGTCGGCAGTAGCATTAAAACCGGTAAGACAGGGTCAAATCCACAGAGACCGAATGCGCCTTGCGTGACGATTGATTCGCAAATGAGGGTTTTTAGCCTTAAAGCGGCAAACTGAATTTTTGTGATTTGTTTGGTGGAATTCTCTCGACTTCGAGAACGACTTGGAAGATTAAAAATGACTAATTAAACTAAAGCAAAGTTTAGGAGTATTTAACGACCATGACTCAGGTTAATCCATCCTCTCTTGATAACCGGCTCGGGGCATCATTAAATGCTCCCGAACGGAAGATTTAGAGTTTAAAACCTTTTACGAGAAAATGTGCTTAACAAAGATTAGGGTTTTTGGGGTCATTTTGCAAACAATTGAATTGACATCGCCCAAACTATCCCACGTGCCAAGTGGTGAAACCCTTGGCTACGTGGGATCAAAAGGGTTAACAAACCCAAACTTTGGTACATAAAAATAAACCCTAAATCTTTGAAAAACGAGAGATGCATGCCTTTTGAACGAGATGAACGGATTAAACTTGAGTCATGGAGTATTAATCACCCCATGACTAAGCCCATGTAGACTACTCACCCATTACACTAGTAAACAAGCCTAGAGATTTGAAGAAAACTGAAAACATGATTTGTAACTCTCAAAACTGATTTTTAGTGAAGATCCTAAGTTTGCCTACAACATTAAACTTTGCGAAATACACATATAACAACTACTTACTTGATTTTTCAAAGGAAATGACTACAAAAGCATCAAAATGAGATAACCAATAAAAAACGGAAACAAACTAGATTTATAAAAAGATCTAAGTATGTACTACAACATTAAAGGAGAGGATTTACCTTGAATCCAAGTGGAAGTGCATCAAATCCTAGAGGGAAGGGAGAGAAAATCCTAAGTTACAAACTAAGGGAGGTAGAGAGAGAGAGAGAGAGAGAGAGAGAGAGAGAGAGAGTAAAAAGTAAAGTCACCCTAAGAAACTGAGTTTGGGGCTTATAAAGCCCCAAAAAATCTTCCAAAATATTTACAAAAGTGCCACTAGATATTTTTAGATCGGGCCAAAAAAATCTGGAAATTTCCCAGGGATATTGGTATCTTATTTTTGCAACTACTGGTATCTACTTCAAAGAGCCTTCTAATTCAAGGATACCGATATCTCAGTTTTGCAGCTACCGGTATCTCTTTTTTTTTTTTTTACCTTTTGTTCATTGGATACCGGTATCTCAGTTTTCAAGGTACTGGTATCTCCTGGACTTTTTCTTTTTGCTTCCTTTGTTCATCTCCCGGCCTTTTGGTCTCCCCAAGACTTGTTTGGTACTTCGTTCTTGGCTCTCGGGGCTCGGTGGCGGAGTGCCACGTGGCCTTGGGTACTTGGGTACTTCTTTGGTTGAACCATGGCGTCAAAACTCGCCCTTTTTCGCTCATGAATCCGACTATGTGTACGCACAAACATGCATGGATCATGCACGCACACCACGCAGTGGGGCCCCAAAAAAATCCTAAAAAAATACCATAAATTTTAAAATATTATTTTAGGGGGCCCCGTAAAAAATCAGCTCAATTGGATATCGGCAAGTATGTTTTCTAGATTCACAGGGACGAATCTGCTGTTTCGTCCCTATGAATCTAGAAAACATACTTGCCGATATCCAATTGAGCTGATTTTTTACGGGGCCCCCTAAAATAATATTTTAAAATTTATGGTATTTTTTTAGAATTTTTTTGGGGCCCACAGTGGGGCCCCCGCGTGGTGTACGTACGTTTTTTGTACACAAACGTGTGTACACGTAGATTTTTCGTTTCGCTCATTTGCCCTGAAACTATCAAAATACACCCACGCGCAATATCAATAGTGTAAAAGCTATAATATGCATACATGTGTGACCAAAATGAGAGAGATAAGTCCCTTTATTTATATTTATAATATCGGGGACTTATCCCCCCCCAACTTGAACTTTACTCATGCCGAGTAAACCCATTAACTTACTAGCTATGCTAAGTAAACTTCCCAAAATCTAAAGATACACAACTTATGCTCAATAGACAAAAATTAGGCAAGATTCGAACACACTGCGATAGAACCAATCACGTGCAACCCACGCAAATGCATGCCATGAACTAACGTGAACAACTATGCCAAAACAGTCAAACACACGCACCATATCGAGTGATCGATCCCAAAAACTCACAAGGATACGCTCAAACTCGCATTTTGTACACTTATTGAAATCTAATCACATCCCATGATAGGCGCCAGCGAGAAAAATGCAATAGCGAGATACAAAAGAGCCATGCATGCTATCAAAGTGCGTCGAAAGAAGAAAGAAACCAATTATTCACAACTAATCTAACTAATATGGAAATCATGCTTAAACAAACATAAATATCAATCATGCATCACGTGGAGTCGAATTAGCGTACCTAAAATCAATTAAGGTCTTTAGTGGCTTATAATGACCATGGTTTGCAAAAGAAAGGGACACAAAAGGTTGGTGGCCATATACTTGCTCGGTCAACTACCCTTGGCCACCACCGACCCACAAAATAAATGTCAAGGCCACATGCTGGCCACAAAAAAAACCACATAATATGAGTTCTAATTAAAGTTAAGAGTTTTAGAATGAAATATAATTAAACTACTATCACCGACACTACCACCCAACTATGCATCATCATCATCGCCATCACCCTCCTCCACATCCTCCTCCTCTTCGGTATCCGACTGATCGAAGTCGTGCAATCCCTCAAGTTCAGACCCAGTGTCCTCCTCTTTGTCTGCCTCGGTCTCGTCATATGCTTCACCCCTCCTTTCACCCTCGCATGTGACCAACCAGTTAAGAAGCCTCTTTATCTTGTCTATGCCCTCTTCATTCGCCGCTAATTTGTTTCCAACTTACGTTGGTTGTCCATGAGAATCTGCTGGCGGGCATGTTTGATCGTGTGCAATTCTTCATTTCGCTCATGATGATTTGAAGAGGTGGGAAGAGAGTTGGCAACGGTTTCGAGGTGAGGGGGCTTAGATGCTGATGCGCTCTTTTTAACTGAGCCTCCATGGATTGGCCCTAGAGATGCCTTTGTCAATCTGTCCCCCGAGGTTGGTTTGCACCCGGCATCCTCACACATCTTTGTTATCATGACCGGAAATGGAACATTACCATTGGCGGTGCCCTTTCTCTTGACATGCGCCATTTCCTCCCATATCCACCATGCCCAATCAACTTTAGCATTTTTTGACCCAAACACAACCAAGACCTCGCTGTCATACCTTGTCGGTGTCTTCTCCAAACTAAAAGGGTGAAAGTTGTGGTGCACTACCTTGTTTAGGGTACGGTATTTGTCTTTCAATTTTCCTTGTATGTACCTCCCCGTGCCCTTAGGATCGAAGGACTTAGGGTGATCGGTAAGAAGTCCCACTAGATCATCTTGTATCATTTCCCACTTCCCCCTAGGGTAGTTGGTGAAATTGGGGTGGTTGTAACTCAAATAGCGGGCAATGGAGTCAGGAGTCACCTCGACGGTTACCCTCACCTGAACACTGGTGATGGAAATCAGTTTTAGGCTTTCAGCTGTTGTCTTTGTTTGTCCGAAAAATTCTAATAAATCTAGAAGATCTGGGAGAATAGTAGAAGAATCTATGGATTCGTTAGGAATCTATAGTCATTGTCTGGACATACGGGTCACAGCCGGCCGGGAAAAGGAGAGTTCAACGACGAAGCTACTAGCTACCAGTTGGAAGTTTCATCGTCCCAAGAATGTCCCCCTTTCATGCCTTTCCTCTACCTAAAAGAAAGAGTAGAGTAGCACTAGCTGAGCAAAGTCAGGTTGCACATTGAGAGGCTTCCCCAGTCAACATGGAGAAGGACAACCCCGACACAAAGTCAATTCCCTTACTCTACTTTGAGATTTTGATCTCCTTCCTTAAGATGATTTTCATATGCTTAACTCAACTTCTCCTTTCGTTCTCTTCTTTCTTTTTGATTTGGTTGGCCGGGTCAGGGCCTTTCTCGCTGGGCAAGCGCATCTGATTCCAAAGTCCTTTCCAAAACCCCTTCCCGTTCAATTGCTGAAAGATAGAGAGAAGCTTGTCATTCAGCAGTGGTTGTTGAGAAAGTGATACGTTCATCCTCTCCCGAGTACAAACTCGCCATACTAGACTTCGACGATGGCTCCATACGTAGGGATGGAAATAGGTCGAATAGGGGCGAAGCAGATAGATCACTGAAGAGGAAAAAGTTGGTATCGAAATTCGGCATGGTGCTCACTAAACCTCCATAATATCTAACAAGTCGAGTCTTATGTCGGTCATATAGAACATGAAAGAGCATGCGTATCTAACTGAGAGACTGAGACTCAACCTTTAGACTATCAGTTCCGTCCTTTTCTTGTCCTTGGGTTATTTTCTAACCAAACACCTGTCAACCAACTATCCAGAATGTCCCCCTTTCGTGCCTTTAATAAAATCTAATAAAATCTAGAACATCTAGACTTTTGTATCAGGATGCGATTAATGATATTTCTATCTTTTTATAAAATAAAAAAAAATAGGGTCCAGAATCTATAAATGAAATGGTCTAGAAAAACTAAATCAACGGTTGAGATTCACAATGAAATAAATCTCAACCGTTGATTTTTTTATATATATAACTAGATGTTCGGACTAGCATTCGCGCACCTCGACTAATCTTGGAAAACCAATCCCACCGTCCACTAGCGGGGCTCCAATTAGAGCCAGAGCAAAACTCTATATGAACTGCCCCTAACGGAGTTAATAACACCTACGAGATTTCGAACCTGAAATTAAAAGGGAGTAAACCCCTAAGTTCCAAGTCTTGACCATTAGGCCAACCCGAGTTATCAACCCAGGGGTGACTCTAGCCTTTGCCCAGTGATGTCAAGCGACATTGCTGGATTCAAAAAATGCACTGAAAAAGATATTTTTTTAGACATAAATTAATCTTTTTTTTAGTATTGTCAGCGCTAGGTTACTAGTGCAAAGTTAAAATAAATGAAAGTCTAACTAATGTTATAGGAACAAAACAAAATAAGTCTAGCCCAATAAATTTATTGTTTGATTCGATTAGAACCCAATATAATATTAAGAACCGCTCAATATAATATTATCAAAAGTTCAACATATATATGTATATGGTTGATAAAAAAAAAAAAACATATACTCCTATATTTATATGTATATTTGGTATAGAGCTTTTCATCATAGATATGCTATGTATTTTTGTTATCACTAGATCAAAATTCTGGATCCGCCCTGTATCAACCATTTGATTTAGTTCTCTTCAACTCTTTCTTTCTGTTTCATTTATGGAGCAAATCACAAATACTATCACACTATCACGTAAGTTGAAAAATTCTTAGCCTGATAAAGGAATAATAAACCATGTGGTTTCTATGGGCTGCTTGTATCCACTTGATTCACATGTTGATCAAGTTTATCTTTTCTCCAGGGAAGTGTAGTTGGCTATTAGTAATTGTTTGCAAATGATGTAGTCTCCTTATCTATTGCTCCACCGAGTGAAACTAGTCTGTGCGGTGAGCATTAGTGAGAGATAGAGAGAATGGGAATCATTCCAGAGTCTCCTCTGGGATCAACCAACGCAACGATTCCAGTAATTGGATTCGGAACAGCTTCATGGCCCCTCGGAGGATCAGAAACCATGAAACAATCAATCGTCCAGGCTATCGAACTCGGCTACAGGCACTTCGACACCGCTGCCGTTTACCAGTCGGAGCATTGTCTTGGGGAAGCCATAGCCCAAGCTCTGCACCTCGGCCTCATTAAATCTCGCAAAGATCTATTCATCACTTCCAAGCTTTGGTGCTCCGACGCCCACGCTAATCGAGTCCTCCCAGCAGTGCAAAATACTCTCAGGTGATGAATTCATAGCACAAATTTACCTTACCAAGTCCTGCATTTATTTATTTATTTTTCTTTTTTGCTGGTCCAGTGATGGTGGGTTATATCTATACAAGGTTGAAGGTTGATATTATAAGTTTGTCACATGATGATTGATGATTGGCATTAAGTGGGAAATGGGTAATTGGAGAGAGTTTTTCACGAGAGAGAGAGAGAGAGAGAGAGAGAGAGAGAGAGAGAGAGACAGAGACGTTTAGGGTGTGAGAAACCCAAACTATGGGTTGTCAATGGAAGAGGCACAACGCTTCAGTGGGTTGCAACTTATTTTGGCAGATCGTGGTTATTACGGAGGGGTATGAATATTGTTGGTGGGGGAGAGAAACAAATAGTACAATGTTAAAAAATGGAATCAAGAATCTACTTAGTGGGCTCCTCTGATTAGTTACAATCAACCAGCAAATAACTACCCAACTCTAATCAATAGCCCCATAGGTGTGGAACCAGCTTATCGAACTGAGGTGAATAAGTGATGCTTAGAAATAAGATCTACTAATTAGGCCCCCCCAGAATCAAACCTAGATGCCATTAGATAAAACTGAAAGCTGAAATTTGAAAAATTAAGTACCGAATGCCGAAATTTTTAAGTTGAAAAGCTGTTCGACATAAGTATTAAGAGCTCAAATCAAACAGAGATACAAAAGATAAATAAATTTTGGTCAAAAGTATCTGTGATTGTTCTCTTTTAGTTTTATTGATGGATATTATGTTTTTGTGACGGTGGTGTTGGTGGAGAGGTGGTGACTGCATGTAATGTGGTGGTGGTGGAGAGATTGTGATTGTGGTTGTGGATGTAGTTGGTAACGGTGTCTGTTTGTTGCGTTCAGGAGACTTGGATTGGACTACCTTGATCTATATCTCATCCATTGGCCAGTGAGCTTGAAATCAGCAGGGTATGATGTGACTTACAGTAAGGAGGACCTTGTTGCTATGGATTTCAAGTCTGTTTGGGCAGCCATGGAGGAGTGCCAAAGGCTTGGCCTCTCAAGAAATATAGGAGTAAGCAACTTCTCTTGCAAGAAGCTTGAACAGTTACTTCTTACATCGAAGATCCCTCCTGCGGTAAATCAAGTAAGTGTCCTATTAACAAGATAATTGAGCTACTGTTGACAAGCCCATAGGTTTAATTATTTATGTTCTTCCATAATCGATAGTTGTTATCATGAGAGAGATATTGACATCCATGTTTTTTGTGTCTCGCAATTTGCAGGCATATAGTAGTTTTTTGGTTGTACATGTGCTTAGGTACTAAAGATCCAATATGGCCTTTCGGATTGTTGTGTTCCCCGTTAGATACAAAGGAAAAGGGTTTCTATTACTAACATTTATCGGACGTACTCGTCACTTGCGTGCTTAAACTTTGAAGTGGATCTTGTTTAGATCCTTAAAATGTGGACCGCTGAATTTTTTCACCAGGTGGGCGCATAACTGGTTTATAGCGGATTCCCTGAGCAATAAAGATTTGATCTAGTTGGTAGGAAACTTTGGACCTTAGATACCCAAATTTACCTATGTATCAACTGAATGGCCGTATCACCAATATGATACGGATCAAAATATCATGATTTAATGCCCTGATCCCTACAGTACACCCTATGCGTCATTTTTATCGCCCTACACCCAAAATTACCAAAATTCTTGCAATAGTCCTGTCCTGGATTATTGAACAGAATGTCACACGCAAAGTATCACTGGGTTTTGAAGCATTCTTGATTCTATATCTAGTCCAGTTCTGAGAAGCTGTCAGCTTCCATTAACCAGAGGTCTAGGAACAATACACCTCATTTAGAAGGCAAAATATATGTAAGTACGAATAACTCCCAAGGAATTATTTGATTTGTTATTACTTGTTTGGAGCTGCGACTATTTTCTTAGTTTCTGATGGCATGCTTTTGTTTTTACTTGGTTACCAGCCAATTAATGTTTATCATCACTGTCAATTTCTTAGGTTGATTCAACTGTTTCTAAACCAAATGAATCTGCTGTTTTTTAGTCTATTCTTGTGATTTATGAGGAAGTTCTTATGACGTATTGAATTTATTGGTGGATTGAAAGGTGGAGATGAGCCCACTTTGGCAGCAGGCAAAGCTGAGGGAGTTCTGTCATAGAAATGCTATACATATTACTGCATACTCACCTTTAGGGGCAAGAGGTACAGTATGGGGAACCAACCAAGTCCTTGATTGTGCGGTACTGAAAGAGATTGCTGAGGCCAAGGGAAAGACAGTAGCTCAGGTAATATTCTTTCATCCAATTTTGCTTCAATGTTCTAAAAATTGCTCAGCGCTAGTCGGCGGAAAAAGGGCTCCTAGCGGGGACTAGGTGGGGATTAGGCGCCCACTAGTTAGCTGCCTAATCTAGGTGTTAGTTGGCCTAGGCGGCTCACTTTTAGAACAATGATCTGTGCACCCCTTAGGAACTTCATTAAGCGTTGGTCCCAACACTGGGTCTGTTGAAAGCAAGTATAAAGGACCACTTTTTATCATAATTGGTTTGGATTGGGTGATTGCATGATTGGAGAAGGAAAAAGCGCAAAGAAATAGATAAGCTTGCTCCTGTGTAATCCTTCCGGTTTGATAGTTTTGAGAGTAGAGAAATCAGAATAGAGAGAAACCATAGATGTTTAAGATTTGGAGTTTGAATCTCTCTAAGCTGAGAGACTTGGATTGAAAGAGTTGAGATAACTTCGTTACAATTCAACATTTGAGGTGGAAAACGGGGTAATGGGTATCTGCGATCTTGTCATATATGACGTTATTAATGGGAAAATTTTAATTGTTCACAAGAAGAAGGGAAAAAAAATTGAAACCACGACTTGCTATCTTGTCATGTTTGTGGTGTCCACAACCCTCACACCATGATTCTCAAACTGAAGAAAGAACAAATAATGCTATTCTTTTTGTTCGTCAGTATTTAGTGGCGACAAAGAATTGATTTTTATGTTGAACTTTTCGATGTATCTTGTACATTGTTGTGATGATTGAAATGCGGCTACATATGTTGAAAAGGTTTGCCTGAGATGGACTTATGAGCAAGGGGTGAGCCTCCTTGTGAAGAGCTTTAACAAGGAGAGAATGAAGGAAAATATAGGCATATTTGATTGGAAGCTAAGCCATGAAGATTGTCAAAAGATAGAACAAATTCCACAGGAAAGAGCATGTAGTGGACGTGAATTCATATCAGAAGACGGCCCTTTTACCTCTTTTGAGGAGCTCTGGGATGGGGAGATCTAGTGTTAATGGCAAGTCTTTATACAACCAGATAAAGAAAGAAAGTTTGTTTGGGGGGGAACCGCAATGTAGCATCGACTTTTGCATTTGCTTCTCCGACATTTGGCCTTCCTATCAATTGCTCGGTGGTGTTTCATTTATTGTAATATTTATCTTATTCACCGCGTTTCTTTTGATATGGACGTGTCATATGTTTGTTTTCTCACTCGTGTGCCTTAGGTCTATTTATTCCTGCTGTAATAGCTAATTTTACACAGTGGTCATTGGGTTGTAATTCTTGTTATCAATGATGTTCTTTCTCGCCCTAGGAGAAGATTTTAATTTGAAGTTTCTTTTTACAGCGCTTTAAATTCTGTTGGGATATTTTGAACATATGTTCCTGGTGATTTTGGGGGTTTCAGCTAGGGCTGTAAAAAAAAAACCCGCGAATCCGAACCGGACCGAACCGAACCGTAGGTTTTGGATTGGGTCCGTGGATTAATGGTCCGGACACGGATTGAAAAATTAGAAAACCGTGCTTCGCGGTTCGGTCCATGGATTTTCATAAAAGAACCGTGGATAAACCGAACCGGACCGTGAGAATTTAATCAATTAAAAATATAATATATATATATATATATATATATATATATATATATATATATATATATATATATATATATTATTCTTATATATATAAATGGTTGAGTGGGAATGTGACTAGTACCTTGAAGAAAGACAAGGTAAATTGTCTAAAAAATCCAGAGAATCAGAAACTTAAGAGACAGAAAACACTAGCATCATTTGTTCAAGTAAAAGGAGAATTTGAAAATGGACTTGGGCTTTGAAAATTTAACCAGAAGGCTTGTAGAGATGCTTTGGCTAGGATTTGTCTCATGGATGAATTACCTTTTCTGTTTGTTGAGGTGAAGGTTTTCGTGGGAATGAGAATGGGTTCCAAAAGTTACATTTAGAATGTGAATGTGGAATGTGGAATATGTTTTTTTATTTTGTGAAATGTAATAATCCATGGATAAACCGTGAACCGAACCGTGATTTTTTTTATTGTTTCGGAACCGGACCGTAGACTTTTGGTTTGGACACGGATTGTCTTACATTGAACCGTAGACTTTTGATTCGGTACTCGGATTCATACCAATCCGAACCAAATCGGACCGTTGACACCCCTAGTTTCAGCCAACCAAATGGGGCCTGTATATCATCCTCACCCAACTTGTATGGGCCGAGCACTATGTTGGACCATTTGTGTGAGTCCGAACTTTTCTACTGAATAATGGGGGAGTCAGGAATTCTGTCGATTTGATTAAATAAAATTATGATGGAAAGTGATGAGATGGCAACCAAAAAAAAAAAAGAAAGTGTAAAGAAAAATTATACCCTCCTATTTGGAGTATTTTTCTTTGTTGGATCAGGTGCTAACCAACTCACCTAAAAACAATTGCTATTCGGGGAAAGCGTAACTTAATCTTAAAGGGCAGACATGAGGTGCTTCACAATTTTGCCCACACAGCACCGATGGCGGTTAATCCTCCCTATGCTCAGGGACGGAGGCAGGATTTTAACTTTGTGGTGACAAAAATATGTACTTAAAAAATAAAAAGACAAACTGCATTACGAAAATTCATCCGCTCTATGGAAAATTATAATAACATAAAAATCTAGTGGTGGCGAGCATATATGATTTGGAGATAAAAATCTATTTTCTATGTAATAATTGCATTTTTTGAAAACCTTGTAGTGACGACCGCCACCACTTGTCCCCCTGACTCCATCCTTGCCTACGCTTATCCCGCGCCAGCAAGGGACACCTCGAGTACTAGGATGCTGACTCTCATAAAACCCAACTCTCTCTGTTGATAAATATCACCTAGAATACTTATGACCTCATTCTTTTGTGACCTGCATTTGCTAAAAGTAAATGAGCATTCATCATTTTTGGGTGTAGTGCTACCTAGCTCTGACTGTTTGTCATGTGGGTGCCCTAATTTTAATTTCACAGGTCACACAAGAAAAAGTGTAGACTTTGTACTAATTAAAGCAGATCAATAATTTTCTGTTTCAGCTTTGCGTAGGGGGCAATGGGGTATGGCATCTGGAAAGGCCATCATTAAGGTTTTCACCACTCCCATCTCCCTCACTATTTCACGACTAGTACTACTGTAGCAGTGCTAATCTACTCTCAGAGTAATTATTCAGTACGTTTTGGAGCACAGTCACGTAGTATTTTGAACTACTCCAACACCAAACATTTAGGTGGGATTCATATTCTATCTTAGCAGGATTCATACTCTTAGTTGCGGGTCTCATAAAAATGTATGGTATTAAAGTGATCAGGATCACCACGGAACTGATTAGGTAAATATCGCCTTCATTCGATCAAGCATTAAGAAAATAAGTCCACGAGGCTGTGTACTCTGCGGGATTCATATTCTATCTTAGTAGGATTCATACTCTTAGTTGTGGGTCTCATAAGAATGTATGCTATTGAAGTAATATGGATCCTCACGATTAGATAAAATATCACCTTCATTCAGTCAAGCATTGAGAAAATAAGTCCACGTGGTTGTGTACTCTCTATATATCCACTGTTTGGGATAGGACATTGACCACTTTTGTTAAAGTATAAAGATCAAAGATGTGGAATTAACTTTATAAAAATATGTTTTTTTCTCTTGGCAAAATTTTTTTCTTAAACTATTTGGACCTATTATTGTTATTTGCTTTAATAATAGTAAAAATGAAGTCCGTATTAAATTCTCTCCCTCAGACCTCGTTAACACGGCCTCCTTTGGGTAAAAAACCGGTTTTTGGTTTTTTGGTTTTTCTATTTTGTCCTTATTCAATTTTTTTTTTTTGCATTCGTTAGTTTTGCATGAAAATTTTGTGATTTTTGGATTCTTCTCGACGAGACGAATCTAACAAGTATAAATTTATAGTCAAAACTCAAATTTTTTTTAATAAAGCCAAAATAGGTGGATTATTGGCTAATAATCCACCTATTTTGGTTTTATTCAAAAAAATATTTGGTTTGACCATAAATTTATACTTGTTAGATTCGTCTCGTCGAGAGAAATCCAGAAGCCACAAAATCTTCATGCAAAACTAACGAATGCAAAATTTTTTGGAATGAGAACAAATGAAAAAACCAAAAAACGATTTTTTACCCAAAGGAGGCAATCCGGCGTAGCGAGTACAATTCGAATTGCGAAGTCTGGATGATGGGACTATTATGAAAAAGTAAAGAAAATGGCTCATCTATTGGATTTAGCCAAACAGGTCCCTAAATATGTGTATGTATGTATACATGTTTATATTATCACCAAACGGTCCCACATAGATCACGTATGAACTAATCTTGATAGTTATTTGGTCCATTCACATATATCTTGAAACAAACGCACAACCAAAATTTAAATAGTTCATCTTTTCCAAATTACGCATCGACCAGGCGGTTTTAAATGATTTACTCAAGAAGCTATTAGAAATAAACTGTTAGCCTTATCAAAGTGAAAACTGCAGTGGGTATTTAACCCAAAAAAAAAAACTGCCATGGGCAATAGAGCTTTTTAAGAAGTTCAAATTTTTGCTCTAAATTTCCAAAAGTAACCTTAAAAATTGTGAAGTCAATTAAATGTATTTAAATTGTTTATATCTTTCAATATGGATCTCAAAAAGTATATCATATGGATCTTGTTGGATAGATTTCAATTAATTCTATTATACAAAATTTTCAAAATCATGAAAAATATTATATATTGAAAGATATTGTCAATATAAGAATGACATGAATATCAAAAACTGTCAAATCAATGAGCACTTTTTAAGGGTAGAATTGAAAGTTTGGTATGTTTTGATGATTTTTTTTTTTTTTATAGAAAGTGGATACTTATTTTGGGACATCCCAAAATAGAAAGGTGGACATTTAAAATGGGACGGAAGGAGTGTTTTTCAATTAGAAGCTGTAACAAGAAAATGAAAGATATTTTTCAATTAGAAGTTTCCACGTAAAACAGTACCTACTCTCTCCGTCCATTTTTCAAGGGCGTGGGGTAGATGTTGTGTGGGGCTGCACAGCACCTAAGTTGTGCACACAAAAACACCACCGTTTTAATCCCTTTTTGACAGCCAATCACTTTACTAAAAAACTGTGTCGTTTTAGTCCCACAGCTCTCCCTGACTTAACTAAAAATGTAAACAAATGGACCCCACGCCCAGTGAACACAAGACTTGAAAACAACTGGAAAATTTTTAGGTGCCGAGCGGGTACTACGTGGCGCCTGACTTGGTACTTTGCGGCTAATCAAAATGTGCCAGGCAATACCGAACGGGCTCATACGACCCATGTGGCACGCGACACGCGGTACTGAATGGAGGTTCCCACACCAAACAGCGTGTTTTGATTGACCGTAGGGTATCAAATTAGGTGCCACGTAGTACCCGCTCGACACTGAAAACTTCTCGTAAACAAATATACAAAACACCTGTGCACCATATGATCAATTAGACCACTCACATACTAAAAAAAAAAGAAAGGATAAATCATGAATCCAATCCTTGGATACTCCTAAACAAAATTAGCGGCTCATTCCCATTCATATTCCCATCCATTTGCTTCCACTTGTTCACGTTTTTAGTCAAGTCAAGAAGAGTTTTGTGGGACTAAAGAGTTTTTGGATAAAGTGATTGGGCTGTCAAAAGGGGACTAAACGATGGCGTTTGTGTGCAAAGATTGGGTGTTGTGCAGCCCCGCACAACACCGACCCCGCGCCCATTTTTCAGTGTCCAATTTTGTAAATCTAACTTTTTTTTTATGGAAAAATTATTATTTCACTTTACCACTGACTTTTCAAAATGGACTCTATTGAGAAAGGAAAAATAAAAAAATGTATCAATTTTTTACCCTTTAATTTTTTAAAAATGGGATGGAGGGACTAGGGAGTATTATTATTTTAGAAAAGAAACCTTTTTTTTTTTTTTTACACAGATCTTGTTTCTTGCTCCAATTACCCGAAGAAAGAAAAGAGCAGTAGCTTGTTGATCGGAAATTGTTAACTATGTTTTTAGACTGTATTTTTCTTGGAAACGGAGCACTCAATGAAACTATTGTAGATGATTTTTTTCTACAAAATAATAAGCTAAATGGTTACCGATCAAATAGTTACAGGTATCCGATCAGCATGCATCTCTGCGTGGACCATGCACTCGACGAGACGAACAAAACAACGATTCAAATAAAATAACGGGACCCGAGGTGGGCCCCAAATGGGCTCCACAGCATGCGTGCTATGCTCTAGGTGCACACCATAGACCTCTGACCCACATAAAACAATATCTACTCGATCCCTCCATTCATAATTCAGTGTCTAATTTCGTAAATCTAATTTTTTACGGAAACAACATCATTTCATTTTACCACTAGCTTTTCAAAATGAACTCTATTGAGAAAGGAAAAATGAAAAATATATCAACTTTTTATCCATTAACTTTTTAAAAACAGGATGGAGGGAGTAGGGAGTATTATAATTCTAGAAAAGAAACCTATTTTTTTACACACATCTTGTTTCTTGCTCCAATTTACCCGAAGAAAGACAAGAGCAGTAGCTTATTCACTTTGTGGTGTTTATGAAATTATGGGCCCTTATCGATTGCACATAACAACTTTAATGAGGTTAAAATCCACTCACAAACACCTTAGCCACACCCCCCAAAAAAAAAAGGCTTGCACGCCAAAGTACTATCTTTCATCATTGGAAAATAATAATTGGTGCTTGCATTTTTCAAATTTAGAGAGGGAGATGGGGAGAGACTGAATTGGGATTGGAGAGACAGAAGGGATGTGGTAATGGTTTTTGTGGTCATTACCAATCATTTGGATTTCTGTAAAAACAAAAAAAATCCCCCACTAGTGGGACGTGATATAGACTGTCCCTTGGCGTGCCATTGACGACATTCTTGGTGCGGTTGGTTGGCATGTCCAAAAGGTTGGTTCGGTTTGTTGGTAAATTTACCTCTTACACAATTGACTAAAGTTCGATTCTCGGAGTTGAGCCGTAAGACAAATAGTGTTTATATGAATTCTCTAATTTCAGCGTAGATGGCTTGTATTTAACCGGACTGGCTACACCGACCTTTGAAAAATATATATATATATATATATATATATATATATATATATATATATATATATATATATATATATATATATATATATATTTGCTGCTATATTCACTTCTCTAATCTGTTTCTAACCCCACCCCCTGCCATTTGCATCAAAAGCCCCACCCCAATTATTTATATTCGCTCCACCCGAAATTAAGGAAAAGATAAAGATCTCAAAAGGAAAATCATACAAATCTTAGACCGTTGAAATTTAGAAGTACATTACTATATGATGATTGGATCATTTTCCTTCATCCTCTCATTTGTTTTCATTTCATCTGATTTTTCACTCGGAGTGCCTTGTCATGAACAAGATGTAGAGTTATTAAGTTATATCACTACAAAATGTGTCGATGTTGATCCATCAACTCTAATTTGGAATATGACAACGCCCATTAGGTTAGAAGTCCAAATTTTTATGACCGTAGAATAAAAATGCGAAATTCAAAAAAACATGATGATGTTAACAGATAGTTAATGATAAGATCTGATTCTAACAGATAGTTAACAGATAGTTAAACAGATAGTTAATGATAAGATCTATAACATGCCAGCGTGACAAAATGTCACGTCTTCATGATTTTTTTTTTTTTTTGGTTTATTTATTACATAGCCGTAAAATCTTATCCATTCTACATTGACAAAAACATTGTTTTACATTCTGGCCTTAAAATTTGAAATTCCACATGAAGTTCGATTCTCGGGGTTATAAGAATTAAGCGAGATAAAAAAATTAAAAAAAAATTAAAAAATGTTGGCTCACAATTTCTTATTTGCTTATTATTTTTTTCCCCTCCATAATTAAGTAACTGTACCCACGAAAGAAGCCTATATGCTCATTTTGCACTTATTTGTTTAAGCAAGTAGTCAATCTTGGTCTATTAAACTGTTGACTATTAAACTGTTGACAATAAGTCGAATAGAAGTTGAACTCTTGGAACTTACTACGTATGGCAACTGGCAAAGGAGATGAAGATTGATGGGAATACTTTGCGTTTTAATTTATATACTCCCTCCGTCCTTTTTATTGTGTAGACATTTTCATTTTGAGATGTCCCTTAATAAGTGCGTGTTTCGAAAAGTTAAAGGATAAAGTTTGTGCAATTATCATTTTGTCTTTTTAAAAAGTTAATGTGTATAGAGTTAATGGGTAAAAGTGGGGGATAATTTTGGAAAGTGGAGTTAAAAGTTAATGTAAAAAGTGTAAAGTGGAGGTAAAAATTGATGTGAAAGATGCGATGATAACGTTTCTTTAATAAGTTGGATTTACGAAGCAACACACTTAAAAAGGGACGAGGGAAGTATTTTCTCGTGAAATAAGTATACTTTTATGGGATTGATTCCAGACCCCCCAAAATGATATCTACATCCTCGTTTTTGTCTTTTAGTGAAAAGAAAAAAAAATTAAATGTGAATATCAATTGGGCGTGTGAAAATCAATACCTACTTTTATTTGCTTTTATTAAAATTGATGAATTTGGTCCATTTAAATGTAATAGTGACACTTCTGAAGAGTATGTATATATTATTGAATAATCTGCATTGATAAAACGAAGGAATATGAGTAGGGTTGCTAATTAAGTCAAGTACAATACTTACAGGCTTGCTCGACTCCTTATTACATGTGTTTAAGCTTGGCTCAAGTTTGAAAATTTTTAGGGCTTGTTCCACTACTAATTGGCTTAAGTATTTTTTGGTTTGTCTTTATTCAATTTTTTTTCGCGTTGGTTAATTTTACGTCAAACTTTTCACGTCTTTTGATTAGGGTCAGCCCAAGATTTTTCAGTGCCCCAGGCATCTTCTAAAAATGATGCCCTCAGCACTTGATAGTTCTTACAAGGAGAAAAAAAAGACAAAAAAGCAAACAACACAATAGATGAATTAAAGACAAAACTATATAAAATTTTACTAATCATTATATAAGAACACAAAATACGAAGTCCCCAAAATACATATCATCTCAAGAGCGCAGGAGTGTCACTTAAATATTACTCTTTTTGCATTTTTAGAAGCAAAAGTATCAATTAAGGGCCCTAAAACTAAATTGGACCACTTGTTTAAGCTTTAAAATACCCCTCCATAGCGGCCTGGCCTAATACTAAAAATTAGTGGGGTGCCCCTTTTTTGGTGCCCTAGGCGTGGGCCTTGCCCAAAGGCTGGCCCCGTTTTTTATTCGTCTCCACATGAAGAATCGGAAAAGTAAAAATTACAAGAATTACCTTTTTTTTTTCTGGGAAATATCCAACCAAAAGCCAGCCTAAGTCAGTTGAATTGACTTAAGCAGGCTTTTGGTTGGATAATTCCCCAAAAACAAAAAAGGATGATTCTCATAATTTTTTACTTCTCCGATGTCTCACGTCAAGACGAGTCAAAAGATGCAGAAAGTTTGACGCAAAACTAACAAAAAAAAAAAAAGAATAAATACAAAACAAAAAAAATTTGAAAAGCGAGTTGGTGTGGAACAAACCCAAAAGCTTGGCTCACGTTTGAAGTTTTGTGTTTATAATAAGCTTGCCTTGCCTTGCCTTGTGGAATATACAAGTAAATCTCGAGCTTTAAAGTTTGAGCTTAAGATCGTGAAGTTTCAAGCTTTCAAACTTGAGTTTAAGCTTAACTCATGAAGTTCCAAAACGAAATGGGCTAATTTAAAGCTAGTGAAGAAGTTTCCAATTTTGATACAAGACTATTGGAAGCGTAGTGGTGAAACGTTCTTAATGGAAGTCTGATTTCTTATTTGTGGGATATTTGTGGATTAACACCTATCTTTAGAACACTTATTGAATGATCCTTTGTTAACAAGTCTATCTAGCTAACCACAAACATGCTCAAGCTTGGCTTGAATTCATTAACAAAAAATATAAAGTAATTAAACTTGGCTTATATTCTTTTCGAACTAGCCAAAAGTCAAGCTAGAATTGTTTTGGTTCGTTTAGCAAACCTAAATATAGTGTCTCAAAGTGGGATGTGAATACCAAAATTTATCTTCTTTAGTACGCTTTCCTGTCATTTTACTCCTTTCTCTTTCAAACAGTGGGTGAGTACAATTATGAATTATACATCAAACTCGAAACACCCTTACGCAGATAGAGAGATTCAAAATAAAGTCCATAATCACTATAAAACTAACCTAACTAACAGACTCATTAAGAGGAGAAATAGCTCAATTCAAGTACAAGAAGGACACCACTCAAACATATGTGGGAACATTTGAACCCCAGACCTCCTAATGAAATGCAGGAGTCTTGGTCAAGTGAGTTAACCCTGGTTTGTTGTCATTTTGCTTCCTTTGATAAAGTTGTTCACGTATTCGCAATCCATAATTCCAATGTGCGCAAGCTGTATTCACAATCCATAATTCCAAATGCGCGCAAGCTGGTCAGGATGGTGAAATTAGTCCGATAATTAGTTTGACATGTGTGCAAATTGGCCTGGCCTCATGGTTAGCAAAAGAAAATTTAAATGCTAACGTTGCAAGAGTCGGAAATCACAAATACCTCAAAGCGTTGAGCATGATGTGGATGGAGGAATATGTGCTCTGCAACCACTTTTCAACACAGTAACGTCTCTTACCCTAATGATTTTGAGAAAGGGTCCACTAAATTCATCACTTGTACTAATCAAAAATTAAGATAATAATATCATTCAAAACACCTTTTACACGGTCAAAATGTAATCCAACCGCCATTATCACAAGAAGAGATCTCTCTACTTTGTGAGTGACTAGATTTCTCCTTCTGAGTGCTCCCCCCATATTGCAGGCCTAGGTTTTTTTGCGCCCAAAAATCCAAGCAGTTGTATTGGTGATCCAAATCGGAAATTCAGGGATTTGCTATGTTTTCATCTCTTGTGTGATCAATCAGTCTATAAACCTTAAACCCTAAAAGAACTTTGTCTCGACTTTAATTAGAGATGCCACTACTGAATCATAAAATTAATTATGAGGAATTAGTCGAACCTAAAAGTTTATTTAAAGAAAATTTGTTGAATTGTACAAAAGTTGGTAGGTGGATGGGTTTGGGATTGTGAAGTCATCATGATCTTTTCGTCCTCTGCGAGAAAAGATGCGTATACGCACCTTACATTACTTTAAACACACTCTTCTCACAAAGAGTGCGTCCGAATTTGTAATGTGATCCTATGCATTGTAATAAAAGTTTGTGGAGTTATCCATAGTAACGCTGTTTGGGATATGATTTATGAAGGCTTTTCCTCTCATGTTAAAAAAGGGGTTTGCTTTTGGGAAGTTCATGAGTCATGACATGGGGAAAATTTGTCCTTGGACTTCACCTCAGCAGGCCTTGTTAATCTAAAAATTATTAAAACAATATCATTAACCTTATGATTGATTGCTGTGAGCCCAATATGGCACCCTCAGCAACCATGACCTAACTTCCTGCGAACTTAAACATATGTTAGCAATTTTTTATAGCTGGGTTCACACAGATTACAAAATTAAACATTATATATTGTCGAATAAGGTTTGAGTGATTTTGGTATTTTACTTTTACTAATTACGTCGTGAAATGTAACCGGATAACGGGAACTTACAGGCTGGTCTATTTAAGGAGGCCAAAAATTCCCTTCAATTCCACACCGATCTCAAAAAGCACGCATAAGGTTTGTTCGAGAATTTCGACACCGCCACCACCATTACGACAACAATATGCTACCACTAGGGGTGTCTACGGATCGGATCCGGATCGGATCCGATCCAATCCGCTCAGAGCGGATTATGGTTTTTAAGATCTGGAACCGAATCGAACATTCACGGATCGGTTACGGATCGGATCAGATCAGATTGGATCTGGCGGATTTGACAGATTAAGAAGGATTATTGAGCGGATCCGATCCGATCCGGATCTGGAACCACCAGATAAGAAATTCTCGATCCGGAACATCCGGAACCGAACCGAACATTCACGGATGGGTCAACGGATGGATCGGATTGGACGGATTTGGCGGATTGTGATCCGCTGGACAGCCTTAGCTACCACTGCTGAAGGCTGGTCGTAAACGATCCATCCTTCAGCAACCAGTTCTTACCAATCCACAATCTCATTCATTTTATTTATTTATTTTTATTATTATTATTATTTTTTCAATGGAGACTCACTTTCCCACCCATTTTCTTTTTTTTTTTTAAACCCTTTTTGCGGAGGAGGTGGTGGTTGTGGGTGGTGGCAGTGGTGGTAATTATGTCTAATGAAATTCATGAACACAAAACTGTTGAAATTCATGAGCTCAAAGCAAGTGAATTTCACTAGCTTGTGCTTAAATGTTTTGATTAGCTCTTTAGTTGGATGGAATCTCGAGCTCGTGAAAATTGAATTGGGTGTGGTAAGGAGGGCAAGAAGTGGCGAAGAGAATTAGAGAGTTACAAGGAAAATTATTTTGTGCGGTTAGTGGTAAGGAGGAGGGCAAGTAGCTAGACAAAAAAAACCATATACAAAGGGCAAAAAGACAAAATTCTAAAAAATATTATACCTATCCTATTAAAATTTAACACCTCAATGGGGTCAAGTGACCCCGCTTGACCCCCCTTGGCTCCGCCCCTGTGGGAAAGTGTTAGAGCTTTTCTCACATTAGTTAATTATCCCGTCCAAAAATAGCCAATGAGTTTAAGCAGAGTCTCCATATTGAATTGGTAGCCAAAATATATCCTTGTACCTCTGGATCGATAAAACATTTAAAACAGAGCACCCCAGGGATAGCATAAATGAGTGAAGAAAATTATGGAGTATCATTTAAGCATACGAACCCATAGTTGGTGAAATTGCTGAGGCACACCATTTCTGCGGTGGAATTAATTTCCCCTAAGACACACTCATGAATGATGAGTTTTGACAATAATAAAGTATGAAAACAGAAAAATAAGTTTCTCCTCTTTCATGATGCATTTTGATAACAATAGTATGAAAATTAGCATATACAACTAAGCCCAACAAAAAGTTATGAGGAAAAGATATAGTAATCGGACGGTCTACAACTATCCTAACATGCTGATTTTTATGAAGTATACATAGTATCTAAAAGATTTTGACACAAAGCAGTGTGGTCCAAAACCAGCTGAAAAGGTGAATCTATACGTTAAGATAAGGTGATTAAAATGGTTTGCATCAGGAAAAGGTTGTGAAAGAATAGATATTCATTATTCAACCCAGCAAGGGAAAAGCAAGAAAACTGGACCAAGTGGGAGCATCATCAGATTCATCACCTCCATTTGCCTTGATCACAAGAGCTCATTGATGCTGTTCTTATGTGGGCCTCCATATTTATTAATAACTTACTTATTGAACATATATGTCCTATAGTGTATGTATTCTGACTGGGCAAGATTAAAACTTATGCACCATTTAACCAAAAGTCATTCCCCTCAAAGTTTCAGCACCTGGGCCCACATCATCCCTTTTAACTCTCTTTTACTCCGTTGTTTAACCTTAACCTGTATTCTGCTAATATAATAGGGGTGAATTACAGAAAGCAACCCTATAGTTTGTTGGAATACCAAAGAACACTCATGTAGTGTCCGAAATCAGAGTCACCTCCCGCATTTGGAAAAGTCTGCAACAGTTTCCTTGGTAGTATTTAACATACCCTTAAGAGTTGAAAGGATATTATGCAAAGGCCACTACCTATGCTTGTACATAGCAGCCATGTTTTAGCTCCACCCTGTCCTGCAAATGTCTGGGTTCCAAAAATTTTGCCAGTATTCTTAAATCGCAACAGCTGCGGCGAACAAATGCCATCCTATCCTTTCTTCTGTAACTTCAGGGTTTACATCACCTAAGAAATCTATTCTGTTTGTTGACACATTGGACGGTCAAGATTGGCGTACACATTTGGTTCTACAGACTCGCATCATCACATTTTCACTTACATATCTAAGGTACAGACATTCTCACGTTTACTGACAGGCAGTAGGCCTTGGATCAAACACACTTCACTATTTTTTTCTCCATAAAGATTGGCTATCAGATACAGCTTGTCTGTGGGTCCCAACCCTTTTGACCAAACTTCAAATCCATCCACCTCACTTAATTCCTTCCGCTACCTACATCAACGTAGTACACAAAATCACATAAGCAGTATAAGTAGCAAATTAAGTACATTCCCACTAATGTTCAATACAATTCCCTACTTTTCTTATTCCTTCCCACGTTCCCTCCTTTTTCATTTTATAAAAAACTAAGATAAAAGGAACTTCTTTTTCTAAAGCTCTCCACCCTCCTCCTACTTTGCACCTTTGAAATTCTCATCATACTTATCACTCCCTCTCTCCCTCTCCCTCTCCCTCTCTGTGTGCAAAAGAACATACTCTCTCTCCCCCTCCATCTCTCTCGAGCCAGTGTTCCTGCGACTGTTTTCTCCAATGGGGAAAAACCCATTACAGCTTTTCCTCCATCTTCCTCTAGCACTGATCCTCTTCTTTTTTGCTTCAATTTTTGAAGCCGAACAAAGTGGATTTTTGTCCATGAAAACTGATGCTGAGGCTCTTCTTCTGTTCAAGAAGGCTGTTGATAAGGATCCCAAGGGAGTCTTGTCGAAATGGCAAGGGAATCGGAATCCCTGCAATTGGTATGGGGTTACTTGCAATCTGGGAAGAGTTACTCAACTTGATCTCACCAACTGCAATCTCGCTGGCACAATCTCATTCTCTGCTTTTACTTCTCTAAACATGTTAACTCTTTTGAATCTCTCTTCCAACTCCTTCACTCTGAATTCAACTTCTCTGCTTCAACTCCCATATGGGTTGGAACAGCTAGAACTGTCTTCATCTGGGTTAGTAGGCCTTGTTCCGGAGAATCTCTTCACCAAGTACCCGAACCTTGTTTATGTCGATCTTTCTTTCAACAATCTCACCGGTTTTGTGCCTCAAAATCTACTCTTGTATTCAGATAAACTAGAAATCCTTGATCTTTCTTTCAACAATTTCACTGGATCAATTTCCGATATGAAAATTCAGACCTGCAATTCCTTGTTGCAACTTGATATGTCTGGAAACAATATTTTCGATTCCCTTCCTTACTCCCTCGCAAACTGCTCCAATCTAAAAAGTGTTGATTTCTCTTATAACTTGCTCACCGGAAACATCCCACAATCTTTTGGTGATCTCAAAAACCTACAAAGATTGGATCTTTCCCATAATCATCTCACCGGTTGGATTCCTTCAGAGTTGGGCAATACATGTGACTCACTCTTAGAACTACAGCTCTCTTATAACAATTTGACCGGCGCAATTCCAGCCTCCTTTTCCTCATGTTCTTGGCTACAACTTCTTGATTTGTCCAACAACAATCTTACCGGTCCGTTTCCTGATTCCATACTTCAGAACTTTGGATCGTTAGAGAGCTTACAATTGAGCAACAACAAAATCTCTGGATCCTTCCCTCCGTCACTTTCATATTGCAAGAAATTGCGAATCGTGGATTTTAGCTCCAATCAGTTTTCTGGTATTATTTCACCAGATCTGTGTCCAGGAGCTTCATCTCTTGAAGAGTTGAGGCTCCCTGACAACCTTATTACAGGAAAAATCCCAGCTGAATTGTCGCTATGTTCACAACTAAAGACCATTGATTTCAGCTTAAACTACCTCAACGGCTCAATTCCAGCTGAAATTGGAAACCTTGAGAATCTTGAGCAGCTAATAGCATGGTACAATGGGTTGGAAGGGAATATTCCAGCAGAGTTGGGAAAATGCAAGAATCTAAAGAATCTTATTCTCAACAATAACAACCTGAGTGGAGAGATCCCAGTGGAGTTGTTTAATTGTGGTAACCTAGAATGGATATCTCTCACTAGCAACGCACTCACCGGAGAAATCCCACAAGAATTTGGTCTTTTATCGAGGCTAGCTGTGCTTCAACTTGCAAATAATAGCTTGGGTGGGGAAATCCCGAGAGAGCTTTCAAATTGCAGCAGTTTAGTTTGGCTAGACTTGAACAGCAATCGGCTCACAGGGGAAATACCACCTAATCTTGGCAGGCAGCCTGGAGCAAGGGCATTGGGTGGAATTCTCTCAGGTAACACATTGGTTTTTGTTAGGAATGTGGGAAATTCATGTAAAGGAGTAGGAGGGTTACTGGAATTCGCTGGAATCCGACCCGAAAGGCTTTTACAAGTGCCGAGTTTGAAAAGTTGTGATTTCACAAGGATGTATTCTGGTGCTGTCCTAAGCTTATTCACCCAGTACCAGACTCTGGAGTACCTTGATCTTTCTTACAATGAGCTTCGCGGGAAAATCCCAGATGAATTTGGGAATATGGTGGCTTTACAAGTTCTAGTGCTATCCCATAACCACCTATCTGGGGAGATTCCCTCTTCACTTGGCCAGTTAAAGAATCTCGGCGTATTTGATGCATCATCTAACAGGTTGCAAGGGCATATCCCCGACTCATTCTCAAATCTATCTTTCTTGGTGCAGATTGATCTATCAAACAATGAATTAACAGGGGAAATTCCACCGAGGGGGCAACTTAGTACACTTCCCGCAAGCCAGTATGCGAATAATCCAGGACTCTGTGGGGTCCCATTGGCCGAATGCCAGAGTGTAAACAATCAACCGGCTACGTATCCAAGTGGGGATGGCGTGAAGGAAAAGGGGAAAGCTCGAGCTGCATCTTGGGCTAATAGCATTGTTTTAGGGCTTCTCATTTCTATTGCCTCTGTTTGCATTTTGATTGTGTGGGCAATCGCAATGCGTGCTAGGCGGAAAGAAGCTGTGGAACTTAACATGCTTAAGAGCTTGCAAGCGTCCCATGCAGCCACAACTTGGAAGATTGACAAGGAGAAAGAGCCGTTGAGCATCAATGTGGCGACTTTCCAACGAAACCTTCGGAAACTGAAATTCTCGCAACTGATTGAGGCAACAAATGGGTTCTCAGCAGCGAGCCTCATTGGAAGTGGAGGGTTTGGAGAAGTGTTCAAAGCAACACTGAAAGACGGGTCAAGCGTAGCAATCAAGAAGCTCATACGGTTGAGTTGCCAGGGTGATAGGGAATTCATGGCCGAAATGGAAACTTTGGGCAAGATCAACCATAGGAATCTTGTACCTCTATTGGGTTATTGTAAAATTGGTGAGGAGAGGCTTCTGGTGTATGAGTTCATGGAATTCGGAAGCCTAGAAGAAATGCTTCACGGTAGAACAAAGACAAGAGATAGGAGGATTCTGACGTGGGAAGAGAGGAAGAAAATCGCAAGAGGTGCGGCGAAGGGGCTTTGTTTCCTACACCACAATTGTATTCCTCACATTATACACAGAGACATGAAGTCAAGCAATGTGCTACTTGACCAAGACATGGAAGCAAGAGTTTCTGACTTTGGAATGGCAAGGCTCATAAGTGCGTTAGACACTCATCTAAGTGTAAGCACGTTGGCAGGGACACCAGGATACGTCCCACCGGAGTACTACCAAAGCTTCCGATGCACTGCAAAGGGTGATGTTTATTCGTTTGGTGTCGTACTATTGGAACTCTTGACAGGGAAAAGGCCGACCGATAAGGATGATTTCGGGGACACAAACTTGGTTGGGTGGGTGAAAATGAAGGTGAGAGAAGGGAAAGGGAAGGAAGTGATTGACCCGGAGTTGCTTTCTGTGACTAAAGGAACCCCCGAAGCTGAAGCTGAAGAGGAAGTGAAAGAGATGGAGAGGTACTTGGAGATTAATCTACAGTGTGTTGATGATTTCCCATCAAAAAGGCCTAATATGTTGCAAGTGGTTGCCATGTTGAGAGAACTTATGCCAGGGACTGTTAATGGAAGCAACAGTGGTTAAACCGTTAAACCCCAGGGTGTTATTGTGTATTGATTTTGATTAGTGTAAGATGAATTGGGTTGTAAAATCTCTTGTTGCTTATTAAGCTTTTAATAGCTGTTTGTAATTACTTTGCTCATTTTTCCGCTATTGATTGCAAGTGCTACCTATAACCTAACACTGAATGAGAGAATCCAAAAATAGGGAAAAAAAAAAAAATGGAACTGGGGTTCAGTTCAAAATATGGCAGTGGGCTCTGTAAAGTGATAAGGTTGAGTGAACCTTTCAGTCTTCCTATCAAACATGTGGCGTTCAAGTAGTATGGTTGAATTCTGCATCGCAATTACTGAAAGAAAAGAAGCATCCATCCAATGTTTTGGGATTCAATTTCTAACATGACGATCCAAGAAGCAAATCACCACCCAGTTGTATAAACTCTATTTGGAAAATAATCAGGGTTCAGGGGTTTACCTGTGGAACTGAATTTTCTGGTAAACTAGTACGGAGAAGCAAGTTGGCGCGCAAATTCTCTTGAGCTGACGTTTAGTGGTTAGTCCTTCTTGTCAATAGCGTTTGCAATTGTGGCATCTCTAACAGTCACCAAAATTAATGTAACCACCTCCAAGCAAGATGTCCCCAGGCTCCTTTGAGTGTGAAACCATCTCAAACCAAAATATCCAACAAGTATTAGCTCTTCCTTCGCGTGGGAAGCAGTCTCAAACCAAAATACCCCATGGACTTTGGCTTTTACTTTGCTGTGTGTGAAGCAGTCTCAAACGTGTTGGAATATTTGTGAATGAAACCGGGTCATTCGGAGGTTCTGAGGCAACTAAAGGGTCTCTCTCAGATTCATTAACTCCACGAAGCAATTCAACGGTCGAGGAGTTACGCGTGATTAAGACACCAATGATGTGTTCGGAAGAACAGAGGCACCAAATTCCCATAAATATAAATCACGGAGGAAGTAAAATGCGCAAGCAAATAGGAACCGAAATGCGCAAACCGCAAGCAAAAGAGACACAAGAAATTTTTACACAGTTTTCCCGGTACGTCCACAGGATCGGGGTCTGATTCCACTGTCAACAAAGTTCTTACAAATGGGTTTACAAGAGATACAAAGATCTCACAAACACCTTAAGGTATATCCAACAAATTACAAGAGTACAAGAGGAAAGACCTCGCCGAATTTGGGTAAACAAAACCGTCCAAATCTGCTCCTACAGAGAGCCCAAAAACGGGAGTAAAACAGTCTTAAATATCCTCAACAAAATTTCTAGAATATCACCAATTACCAAGTGTTGCAAGGCCTAGCAAATAGGGCACAACAAATGGCCAATCAAATACTGCCAAGTGTTCGTAGGTCAATAGTGAAAGCACAATAAGTTGCAAATCAAATGTTGTCATGTGTCTACAAGTCAAAGGTCAGAGATATGTGAAAGAACCAAAAAAATGGTGCTAACAAAATGACAGGATTATTTATTTATCAAGTTTGGCCAATTAAATTATGCCACTTGATGAAATGAATTTTATATCTCTTTATATATAATTATCTTTTTCAAAAATAAATAAGATGAAATACATTTATTAAATTCTAATTATTTTTCCTTTAAATCAAATAAGAAAATAATATTGAGAGATAAATATGGAAAGAATTGCAGTTTACCATAACTCTCCATCTCACATTTCTATAAATAGAGTTGTCATCTCCCATAGTGGAGAGACATTTTAGCTCCCATCCTACACACAAGCTATCAAAACTCTGAGGATCAAAGCCCCCAACGCCCTTTAGAATTCTTCAAGCCTACATTAAGCAAGACGGTTCTTTAAATCAAAGCCTCAAAGCTCTGAAGAACATTCAAGCCACATCATCATCTTCTTCACAAATCTCGGAGAAGATTCCGCCATTTGATTTGGGATCAAGCTGTCAAGCCTTTATTTCGACACTCGAAGAGAAGAATCAGATGATTTACTTTCTTTGATTAGAAATCTATCAGAGATTGTAACCGTAATTTTCATATATCAATAAAGTTGACTTTTTATTCAGCATCTTTCGGTCCTTTTTGTAGACTCGAAATTTGTGTGATCGATACAATTAGTTCATACTTCATACAAATCTAACCCTTGTCAAGGTCTCATATAGTACATTTTTTCCTCCTCACCATGTGTGTCTGTTTTGACTAACACTAAAAATGATTTTCCATGACAATAGTTAGTTCTTTATGGAGTTTCTATTTATGTTTTCTTGATAAATACATTTCCGTCATCGGTTATCAATATTTAAGATGGGAAAGAAAAATATTTTCGCGGAAGGACAAATTTTCGTCGTAGTGCTGTTGGTTTTGCTTGGTGCCATCTGAGACAACCATAACAAGCTCGAAGATTTGATAGTGAAGAACTGGACCAGTCTATTTGAAGGCATCTAGATGGCTCAGTTTCGGATTTGACATGTTTTGGAGCTATATATGAATGTCACTTGTATTTGTAAGTAGCATATGGGATACTTAATTGTCACTAGTATATAATGCTTTTTTTGGTCCTTTATTATTGTACTTGTCACAGATAATAGTTGATCAGATTCCGGAAAATTTTCTGATACTAGTGATTAAATTACAGAAAAATGAAATTAAGCAGTCGCGTAGTACAAATAATTAGTATTTTGGTTAACAATGTCGGAACTTGTGCACCATATCTAATTGAGGCCAAGTTTTTACTAAGGTATTTTTGGCATTTTTTAGTTTTTTGGTATTTTTACTTGTCTTCCCATTGTAGTTAACAGTATTTTCCTTTTACATACATCACAAAAATACCAATTAATTAACAGAAATGACACTTGCTTTTGATTATAGTGAAAAGGCGATATTTTAAGTGGAAACTAAACCTGACTTAAAAACCTCATGTATTTGTTTGGAGATGCCCCTCATGTATTTGTTTGGAGATTTTCAATATTTTCTTAGGTAAATACATTGCTTTCATTTTGGCAGAAACAAACAAATGTAGTATGTCCATGGATTGAGCAAGTAGAACTCTTTAAGCCAGAGTAAGATTTTTATTTTTATTTTCCATAGAGAGTGAAGAAACTTTTACAAATTATATTTTCTGGTCCCTTGAATTTTCGAAAAAAAAAATAATATTCTGAGACAAATAATCATCGTGTACTTAACCTTATTCTTATTCTATTTCTTAAATATGTATATTTTTTTCTTGAAGACAATTTTCTAAACAAAAACTCCTTTCGCTATTTTAAAGAATAATATTGGATCCGTTAGGGAAAAGTAAATTGACATATGTATGCACGGTAATTGGAAACAAACAATTACAAATATGAGTTTTTAGAGTAAAAACTAATCGTATGGATACTATCTTTGATGATCATTTACGTTTTCATATTTATTTATGGCTCGAGTCTATGGAGAGGCATTGGATCTGCTTTTGTTGTTAATTTTTTTTTTTTTTTTGGTTCTATTAGCAAAGAGAAATCTTTTATTAGAATTTGACACGGGCATGTCGAGAATAAAGATGGAGGTGGAAGAGAATAAAGGCGGCTTTATCATTTGTTTCTTCTTCTTTTTTTTGGTCACACGGTATACAACAGTGGGGAGTTAGCAGGGGAGTTGATGACTTAGTCCAGAGTCCAATTTCCCTCTCATCCGCCACGAAGTATACAGTCTTGGCAAAAATAAAAATGAAGATCATGATTATGGCATTCCCAACAAGATAAAGGGCCTAGAAACCTCTTATGGCCCTGTTACTGTGAATCTTTCCTTACGGACTAGGCTATGTTCTTCATTTGGGCTTCTAGTCCATGAAACGTCCAGAAATATCCCTTAAATTTGAATTTCCTTAATAAATTTTTGGACCATCAAAAATTTTCTGAAACCCATGATACTGGTTGGTATTAAATTTGAGTGTATTAATTGGTGTACTTTCATTACCTCCACATGCAGGGGTACAGTGCAAGCAACACCATCTGCTATGTTTATTGACAGATAATTATATAACCATCAGCCTAGCAATGGAGATTATAACATGGGCTTCCAGGCTACCTTTTTTTTTTTTTTTTTTTGCTTCCACTCTTGGTAGGGGCCTCCAGTCGAACCATGCATGATAGATCTGTGTGTATACCAGTCCCATTAATTTTGGTGCGCGTAAACTAGAACAAACACTCTAAGATATCAAAACAAATAATATTTGGCGCACGATTTTGTCTAGTAATTTTCCTTCAAAAAATTTTATTCTGAATACCAATTCTTCCTCACTAAATGTTTCAAAAAAAATGTTTCCTTCAAAATAAATAATATTTGGGAGGGGTACGTGGGTCAGTTATCCCCCTCCATATTTTATACCACTTAATACCAATTCTTCCTCACTAAATAATAACAGGGTGACCCCTTTTATTAATTAGTATCTCATGTTTATACCCGCACTCATCCCCCTCAATCCACTCCTGACCCTTTAATTTATCTTTAATGAACCAAGTAATATTCCATCTCTCTTATTACCAAAATCTTCCAAATCAAGTACTGTTTAATGTTCTCCCCACTGTGGGAGCTTTCTTTCTCATCTTGAGAGCTCCCTAGGGTTTATCCCTTCTTCCGCCCCCCTACCCACTCTTCAGCCGCCCCGTCCTCCTCCGATCCCCTCCTCCTTCTCCCTCCGTCTCCCCCCTCTTTCGGCCTCTAGATCGATTGTCCCTGGGGGAGGGGGGCCGTCGCCGTTTTACCTCACCTCCCCCCTGGTCCTAATTGCCCCGCCACCATCTCATCACCACCACCACAGCGCCTCCTTCCCACCTATTCCCCCACCGCCTCTACCCCTACCCTCGTAGCGATACACCTTTCTATCCATCTTACCTTCATTTCTTCCACTTGCTAACCGTCTTCGCCTTTTTGCTGGGTTTTGGCTTGCTGGGATGGTGATTACATGGTGGCCCGGGCACCCTCTAGCGAATAAACTTCCAGATCTCGTTGGCGGTGGCGGTTTTGGAGCTTGGTTCTTCAACCCGGAGAAGAGACTCGTCTAACTCAGTTCGACTTGGAGTATACTCGAGACTCAGTGATGGGTTTTGTTTTTGCTTCAGTTTAACTGGGTTATTCAAGCCTTTTTAGTTTGTTTTCTTTGTTGGCTGGTTGTATGTTTTGTTGTTGATTTTCACTCGTTAGATCTGTTGGAAAAATACAGTGGCAATCCGAATTCAAAAGAACAATTCCTCGGATATATAATACATGAACAGAATACAACGAAACAGAAATACATGAACAGAAATAAACTTGATAGAAACTAAAAAGAAATACATAATTGAAATTGAGATACAAACAGTGGAGTGAAAAGCCGAGTCGTGTGTAACACACTCTCCTTAACAAAGATTCGCCGCCTACCGTAGGTGTTGTAGGTTGAACCGACGTCTTCGTCCCAGGATACCATGGCAAGAACCACGGCCAACAAAACACCGCTGTTGACTGCCTTGGCGAACTGAAACAGCGTCTACCTCTCTCTCACAAAGACGAATTTCTGGAGTATTTGTGGTGCTCGAATTTCTGATGTTTAAACCAAAAGGCAGAGCTATCAATTTATAGCTGTAGGAGGAGCTGAGAACCTCAATTCGATACGAACTCAAATTCTGCCAATGAATTGTGCAATCCAATTCCGATTCTGAAACCCCTGCCCTTAATCCTAATTTGAATGGGACTACAATTCTGCCATTTATCTCCATATTCATGAGGGAGTTACCCAGTGATAATTGCATAACGTGTTGAATCCGTGGGGTGGTCTCGGTTGCCCCGGGAGACCCTCCGAGTGCCCCGGTTTCATTCACAAAATTCCAACAAGATCTTGCTTTTTCAATTATATCCGCGGTATTCCTGTGTAATGGTCTGAGCTCGGTTTCTGTTGGGATACTCTACTGCTATTCTTTGATCGGATTCATAATCTTGTCTCGAAGGCGTCGGGTTTGCTATTGACAGGTGTGTCTGCGAGACGGTGGCCTTGTTAGCCTTTTGCCGTTCTCATTTCAATCTGTAGTGGTTTTTGGTTTCATTCCTGTATTTCGTTGTAATCGGTGCTGGATGGCGTTATGAAATGTTATGATGACATGTTAAAAAAAAGTACTATTTAATATTCTTTCAAAAATGTCACATCACTGTGGGCCCACCATCCATAAATAATACTCCCAACTATTTTATCCCCCTTACTCTTTTATCCCTCTAAAACTCATCCCGCATCCAATCAGACCCTCATGGTACAAAATAACCTAGGATAATAGGAGATGTGTAGTGTGTGTATGAACTTATTCTTCACTTCTAAGACTATTATCAGCTACAAGAACCTGTCTAAAACTTGTAGCTAAAAAACTTTGGCTAAGATAGGAGTCGGCTTCAGTGGCGGATCCAGCAATTTCTTGCAGAGGGTCACAACTTCAGTGTAAATTTTGGAATTACACCACAAACTGATATTCACACCCTCTTTTTTGTCTTTTACTAAAATGTTTGTGTGAAATTTTCACTAAAACATAAAAAAAATGATGGGGGATATCAATTTTGGGGTGTGAAAATCAATTATCTAATTTTTATTTTATTTTATCTATAACATGGCATTTTTGTTAGTAGTGGGTTCATATAAAAGACGAAACTGAATTGGGTTAGTTTTGAACCCCTTTTGAGCCAATTGAACCCCTCTAAAGCCACAACTTTCTCCCACCCTTTGTTTATTTAACATGGACAAAAAAGGTTTTCCGCAAATGTCAGTAGGTCACATGACCCCTTGTGCCTTACGGCCCGTTTGGATGGAGCTAAAGCTCCCCTCCAAAAATTATCACCCCTGAAAAGGGGTAGGTCCCACCCGTATGCTTGGGTTTGGCAACCAAAACCCCTTCCCTGATAACTCTTTACCCCTTCTTAGGTTTCACCGATCGGCAGCTTTCTCCCTGATAATTTTTGGGCACCCCTTGGCCTGCCCAAAAATTATCCGGGGAGTGGAGGGTGTGTTTTTTGACCATTAAACCCCTCCTTATCCCCCTTCTCCACCAGCCAACTTAAACCAAATAAAAATCACAGATTAATTCCCGATCTTCATCTCCGGTGATCTCAAAAAATGCAAATCGGTTGATCAGAACCCAGAAGAGGAGAAGAGAGAGGATACATCGGAACAGAAAATAGAGAGAGGGAGTATGAATGTGTGATACCTGATGCATGCTTGCTTGAGAGAGAGAGCAGGCGAAGGAGGAAGAAGGAAGAAATTCCTTTTTTTGTTGAACTGGAAGGAAGAAAGTGGGGCGCAGCTTCCATAGAGAAGAGAGATGCTTTTAGTTTATACACGTGTTACAATGAGATGAGTACCCTAAAATCACACAATGACAGAATTACCCCTTTGAACTCTCAACTTTAATAATAATAATAATAATAATGATAATAAAAGAATTTACCCCGTTGAACTCTCAAGTTTGGAAATAGGTTCAGCTTTTCATAATAATAATAAATAAATAAAAACTCTCTAACTTATGATAGACATGGGAGTTAAGTTGGTAATTTAATATAAAATAACGATAGCATAATTGGTATGGGAAATTTTAATTTTTTTTTTTTGGGTAAGTGTATGAAATTGCAAACTTGTATTTTTTTTGTTAGCATTTCAGACATATATTAAATAAAAAAATTAAGTTTTCATTGAAATAAATTAATATAGTTTGAAATTGTCCAAAATTTATTAAATAGATTAAGTTTTGTAATTATATAATTAATTTAATGCACAATAAAGTTTGGTACACTACAAGGGCAAAAGAGTCATTTGACAATTTTTTTCATCATTTACCCCCTCTTATTTATAACACATCCAAACCAAGTCAAAAGTTATCCCCCTGTTTAATCTCTCATCCAAACTATCTACTTTTTTATCCCCCTCCATAAATATCACATCGATGTGGGCCAACCCTCTAAAAATAATACCCCCTCTTATGTTATCCCCCCTCTATAATTTATCCCCCTGAAATTTTAGCACCATCCAATTGGGGCCTTAGGGAGGTTATGGTGGGGATCAGGGAGGGTGGAGGAGGTGAAGACAAAAGCCGAAGCCCGTAGACTCCTCGTATTGACAAATTAAAAAACACTCTAATTAAATTTCGTTGTATGAATGAGAAAGTAGTACTGACCTGGTAATTATTCTTACGAATATTTCAAGTTTTTCTAAACAAGGAAAACTCGTGGGTTAACTAACCAAACTTCTCAAAAAAAAAAAATTATTGAGCCGGCTTTTCAGGTCGCCTCTACATGTTGAGGCTACACCGAATAATAAATCAAAACTTAGGCTTGATTTGGCTAAATTGAAAACAAATTGTTTTTTGGTTTTTTTTTTTGTTTTGTCCTTATTTAATTTTTTTTTATTTGTTAGTTTTGTGTCAAGATTTTGTGGTTTCTGGATTTATCTCATCGAGACGAATCCAAAGTGTATAAAATTATGGTCAAAAGTAATATTTTTTTTTAATAAAGCCGAAAATAAACCAATTTTTTGGATTATTTTTCGTCTTTATTCACAAAACTTTAAATTTTGCTAACAATTTTATACTTTTTAGATTTCTCTCGTCGAGACAAGCTAAGAAACCACAAAAAATCGACCGAAAACTAACAAATGCAAAAAAAAAAAAATTGAATAAGGACAAAACGAAAAAAACAAAAAAATTATTTTTTTCAAATTAGCCAAATCAGGCCAATAATTACTCATCGTAGTAATTATTTTTGGAAGTTTGTAACTTTGTATCGTTCCTCAGTTTCATCTCCTCTCCACAAGTTTTGGGCCTGACGTACTGGGTTAGGCCCACTATTCAGATTGCGTATTTTCCAAATGCAATCATGACGGGTTAGCAGCTAGTACGGGTGTTGAGGTCTGATATCATGAGCTAACCCAGCCCATGGAATGGCAGGTGTAAGGCCGTCCGGCCGATTTAGGCCGGAATTGGTCCAACCCAAGGTGACTCAGCAACACGCCGGTTCCATGTGGATACCACATGACATTGCTCCGTAGCAGGGCTAAAGTTATGAATTGTATGGTTTTAATTGAAGAAGTTCATCCACCGGACTACCGGTGTACGGGAATCGATGTGGTATATATGTGAGGCTTATTTGTGTGTGTATGTGTGACTTGTTGGTCTAGCATGTCCTACTATATAACAAAACTAGACTCTCACACAGCTAGACCTAGTTGCCGAAATCATAAAGGGGATCAGAAAGGCCCAAATCTATAGAAAATCCAATTCAACAAAACCCTAGCTAAGCTTCTGGCTACCACTGCCACCCCTCTAGCTAGCCATTGCCCCTGCACTCAAAAAAAGGGCCCCTGCATTAAAAGGTTTCAAAAGCTGTGCACGTGGTCCCTGAAAACAAAAAGCCAGTTCAAAATAGATGCACCACCACCCCACGGTCCTCTGTTTATTGACTTTTAAATTTCCCTCTCTTGGTTTCTTCTTGATACATCCCGTGTTTTGAGTCAATTTATGCATACTTCCATTAATTTTTTAGGAACTATAGTAAATATTACTCGTATACTAGCAAAGATTTCAATTAAGATTGGAACAAAAACCGAGTACGAGTCCTATAAAAATTGATAGCTACCATCCAAGTGATTTTCCTTACTATGACTTTGTTTTGTGAAATGAAACTATAAAAAACATTGAGCAATTAAGAAAACTACGCCATAATAACAGTGAAAATAAAATTCCTTCCGGTATAATTAAATCTTGATTCCGTCCCTAATATAAATATAAATTAAGTTTGTCCTATAAGGATTTTTCGAGGAACCCCTCGAGAAATCAGCTCAATCGAACGTATATAAGTGCTTGATCCAAAATCTCCATGTTTCATTGAATTTTTTTTTATTGAAACGGGGAGATTTTGGATCAAGCATGCACTTAAATATGTCCAATTGAGCTGATTTCTCATGAGACCGCTCGGAAAATCATTCTAAGATCAATGAACGGCTCGAATCATTTGTGTGGGACCAAAAAGTGCGTCCTCAAACTGGTCTGTACATATAGAAAGGTTCAGGGATTGATGGCGTAGGAGTGATTTTCTTGCTATGCATTTTTATTTGGTGAAACAAAAAATTTTTATTTGGTGAAACAAAAAATGAAAACTTCCACACCTAGTTCTTATGAATTATGATGCCCTCTTAACCGTTTTCTCTTTCCCTTTTCTTCATCAGATTTGAAAAAAGGGTGGGATCTGTGGTCCGTCTAAATGAATGAAAAGAGTTTGAAAAATGAAATAGGTAAATAATTAGAAAAGGTGACTGTGGCACACCTGCTGGCTGCTAGACTGATCATGATAAAAGCTAGAGAGAGAGAGAGCATATATGTGTTTGTGACTTGTATTTGTTGTGAGAGGGACGAGTGACTGTCTTTTAACCATTTCAACTGTGGCACTGAAAACCATGGTGCTTTATAAGCATTTATCAGGTACATTATGGTGAAAACGACCCCTTCTCTCTGTCTCTTCTTTTTTTTTTTTTTTCTTTCGGTTCGGCTAACGTGTGTCCACTGGGTAGAGGATAATACACACAAAAAAATCAAAACGCTAAAATTTTAATGCATTTTTCACAAATATCTATACACTTTGATGAATATTTATGCAATTTTACAAAAATCAATATATTTTTTTGCTATTATCCACATCCCAATAGACTTTCGTTAGGATTTTCCTTTTTTTTCTCTCTCTCTCATCCAATAATGCAATAAATATTGCTTGTAACATAGGTGCCCAGAATTAGGTCAGCAGTCAGCACGTTGTGAGTGCTGGTTCCTTCACAAGATTCTCCACCACTTGATGCCAAACTATCCTACAACAGATAAGGCACCCCACAAATTATAGTCCTGCAAGATCTCATTTATTATTCTCCCTCTTCTTTTCTTTTTTTAGTGGCAAGTTTATTTTGTGATTTCTACATTATGGCCTCCTTTGGGTAAAAAACTTAATCCAGTTTTTTGGTTTTTTGGGGTACAAAAAATCAGAGTGCTTTGGGTAATAATCTTAATCCAAAAAACCAGAGTGCTTTGGGTAATAATCCAATAATCTAATAATCTAGATTATTCGTTTGTCCTTATTCAAATTTTTTTTGCATTCGTTAGTTTTGCATTAAGATTTTGTGGTTTCTGGATTCTTCTCGACGAGACGAATTTAACAAGTATAAAATTATGGCAAGAACTCAAAATTTTTTGAACAAGGACAAACGAATAATCCAATAATCCATAATCTGGATTATTAGCCAAAGGAGGGAATAATTTGGATTAAGTTTAAGAAAAAACCAAACCGGTTTTTTGGATTATTTGAGGAAAAACCAAAAAACCAAAAAACCGGATTAAGTTTTTTACCCAAACAAGGTTTATGAATACCCTTGTTAGAATAAAAACTGGCTTAAATAATCCGAAAAGTTTGAATCATATTCAGGGATGTTTTAGCAAAATAATGGAGTTAGATTATTTTTTTCTCTTATATTTTCATTTGTTAGTTTCATGTTGATTTTTTTGTGAGTTATTAGTTCGTTTCAAAATCTTAAAAAAAATTCAATAAAGATAAAAATAATCCAACATAGATGGACTCTTTGGATTATTTCTGTCTTTATTTAAAAAAAAAATAGTTTGATTAATAATTTTCTACTTTTTAAATTCCTCTTGAGACGAACCAAATTCACAAAAAATTGATGGGAAATTAACAAATGTGAAAAAATTTGAGTAATGAGTAAAAAAAAATATGGCTAAATTATTTAGCCAAAACACTCCTAGATAATCAAGATACATGATTGATCTTTCCCTATATTTTCCTCTTAAACGGTTATAATACAATAGGAAAAATCGTAGTTCACAGCCACTGAATTCAAAAATGCAAACAGGTTCACATAATTTGAAAGCTAAGGTAAAATTTGTGGTTGGAATGCATAGAAAAACACATTTACAAGTAATAATTTAACTCACTAAGTTATAACAAATGCAAATAGGATCTCAGTATTGCTAGTGTGTATGTATTGCATCCATCCAAAATTTGTTGTCCATTTTCAGTATTCATAACAGTTCAATAAAAATTTATATTTTCAAATATATAATGATACTATATATATTCAACAAGGATCTCGTTCGATAGTTCTCAATAAGCTCTATTAAACAAATTTTTCAAATTTGTAAAAGATATTGTAAATTGGAAAATGACACGCATGCACGTAAATGGAGAAGAAATTCGGGACGGATGGAATATATTTTTACTGTGTTTCTGTGTATGTATTTTGTGTTCCATCCATCACACAGACCCATCCTGGTATCGCAGATTATAGCTTTGTCTGGATTTGTCAGGTAAGGACCTGATTACCCATCCCAACTAAACTAAAGTGCATGGAAGAGATATATACCATTAAGCTGCCAGCTGCCCCACTCTGAACCTCTCTACATTTTTCACATTTACGGACATCTCTGTTAAACCAGATAACAGTCTCTGGTAAAAAAAATTCCTAGAATCATTGACCCTGATAATAGTGTACTAGCCGTCTTGTAGTATTTGTCCTAGATGATACAAATTACCATCAGAACGTTACAAAATCAATTATCGCAAGGGAAGTCGTAGCTCAGTTTTAGGCACTGTATATTCTCATGTATTTGACAGCGGTTCAAACCTCACAATGGACAAATAATATTACTGATTTTCGCCGAGTAAAAACAATTAATTTTGATTTTTTTCGGTAAAGAGTGCTCCAAGAGAAATATTGTTCATAGTTAGAAATGATCACCCATTCTATAAATGCATGCAGGATACATACATACATATTCTTTATGTTCATATTATTATGAGAATTGTAACAATAAACTAATTAACTAGACTCATCATGTTATATAATGGGCAGTAATTTTTGCACTTCCCTTTTTACCATTAATACACCATTTTTTGTTTTTTTTATTCATGTGAAATTACTATTTTATCCTTTCATTACTTCACCATTAAGAGATAGTGTAGTAAATTCACATTAACAAAAAAAAACAAAAAGAGGAGTGCGGATGGTAAAAAAGGGAGTGTGAATTCCACTTTTGTACAATTGATACATATTTTCTCTTTGGATAGCATCACTTTTGCTATTTTTCTTTACGAATTGGTATACTATTAAGGCTGAGTTTCCACTATCGTCTAAACGGTATTTTGAATAGTTTTTGCCAATTGTCTAACGTGGGAAGACAAACCATTCTCCTATCATATGTTACAAAATATCATTTAGCAGAAACTATACTTGTTTTTACTATAGTGAGAAAACGGTAATTTTAGTGAAAACTCACCCTACTATGTACATAAAACATTTTCAAAAGCATATCTAACATCACATTGGCTAACTTGTCCCAACTTTTATTTACATTTTCCATTCAACTTTCTCCATTCATTCACCTTACATGCAATAACATTTTGATGGTCTACTCACTTGTAAAAAAAAAAAAAAAAAAAAATTCTAAAAAATCATCAGCATGGTCATCATAGGTTGGACCAATGAGTGAAATCAAATTTGAAATTAATATCACCACCACTTAACACTATTACATTGTGCTCTCTTTCTCTGTGTCTCTCTGGGTTGGAATAATCATAGAATGCACACCAAAAGTATCTTAAATAATCAGTAGCAATGCCATTACAAAACTAAACACTCATGATAACAATTCCTCTTTTGTTTTTGTACTTTTAACAAAACAAATAAAAGAAATATTCAACAACACCAAGACAAAAGATTGCAACACTCCAATTCAATGAAATCCCCTTCTACACACTTAATTAGATGATGACCAGACACTGACACCCTCCCACATGATTCGCCACCAGAAAATAGAAAACAAAAGATATACAACTAAGTACACATTAAAACAAAAGTTAATTAATCTCAAAGATAGAGAGAGAGAGAGAGAGGGCCGTTTATACTGTTATTGTTTCTTTAATCTACTCTCCTTCTCCTTCTGTTATGGCCGATGACATATAACTAGCTGCAGCAAGGGAAATCTCGTCAACCGGGGCAGCGGCAGCCGCGGAACCAGTTGTGGCCTGAAACTGTTGTTTGCAAGAGTGGCAAGTGATTTGCAAAATGGTGGAGCTGATTTTCTTAGTGGCTTGTTCTTTCAAAACTTGAGCTTTCTCCACTTCAGCTTGTGCTTGTTGCCTGATTCTCTTGGCATTAGCGAATTCCAACTCGGCCAACTCAATCTGCTTCCTGGCTTGTCTTCGGGCTTCCTCCGCGTACGCCTTCTCGGCCATCGCCAACTTCAGCTGCTCACTTGCTCCTTCCTTCACTCTTGATGCTTCCATTGCTTCTTCTGTACCTACCATTCCTCTCTGCTAGATTAGTCGTTTGAGTAGTGACTGATATAATGATGATAAATAATCTAAAATAGCTTGAAAAAAAAAAAATTGATCTACTCCTAATGAACGGTGAGATTGGTTTTTAGAATTAGTCGAGGCTAACGTAAGTAAGCTGGTCCGTCCAGACACTTAGTTATCAAAATGAATATCAAATTTGATCTACTCTTTCAAGAGATACAACAAGATGGCTGTTTATTCAAAAACATCACTGCCCAAGTGCAACTAATAATTCTAGTTAACTGATCGGGCTCGTTACTATCATGCATTTTACCTTGATTGGGTGACCCGATCGATAGTTTCAAATTGGTTGCATGATTATGATCACGACTCCGCGACGCATGATTCGACGAGGGCAAGAGCTGAAGTTCCAGATTATGGTGGTGATGATGATGATCATCGGTACTAGAACAACTGTAACGCTCGGGGCCTAGAAACATAGCTTCAGAAGTATTATTCGCTGGAACTGAAATTCTTTGCAATGGAACAATGCCGAAGTTGTTGTCGCTGGACGGGCTGGTGCTCGACGCCGATCGCGAGGAGCACGCCGGCTGCAACGCCTGTAGTTCTGGCCTGACCCGCCGGATGTTGCAAGCGTCTTGGTGTTCAATGAAACTCTCAACTCTGAAAGAAACAAACAGTAGGACGATCGAATGTGAAAAGAGGACCGAAATAAAGTGGCCTAAATTATATTAAATCTGGTGGCTTGATCTTGATGCATGTAATCCATAACAAGATTTAAATAAAGGAATTCAGAACCAAGTCAATGGAAAAAATTCATGTAGGGTAACCAACTAACAAGCAATTAAAAATTGATCAAAGGGTTGGATTTAATAGATTGTGACTTCGTTTAATAACATTATTTGTAAAGATTTATACTCTTTTATTGCCTGTGTTCATGCCTACTTTTGAGTTTAAGACAATTAGCAAATGAAAACTCAGATCAGATTTGAACTTCAAGAAATAAACAAACAAATCCATTTATCAATTTATATATATATATATATATATATATATATATGTAGCCAAATACACACACAAGAATCATGAAAGCACAAGGAAACCATAATGAAACCAAAACGAAAAAGGAAAAGTTCAATAATTAAAGTGGTTATTTATTTGCCCCTGTTGAAAATTTATGTGGCTATTTTAGGGTTCCTTATTCCAAATATTTCATCCATCCCAAGAAAATTCTTCAAAATTTTTTCCCCCTTAACCCAATCAATTATGACGGATAATTACCTTTTTCACGTCCCGTGAATTGCTGTGACATTTGAGTAAGTAACAAGATCAGAAAGCATATCAAGAAAAAAGTGTCATTCGTTTTGAGAAATTCAACAGAGAACAAAAAGTAGAGAGAGGAGAGAGAGGGAATTAACCTGGAAAAAACACGGCCGCAGTCACAAGAATGGCCACGGGTACCACACGTTTTGAGATGGGCTTTGTAATCGGACTGAACCGCGTAGCCCTTTGCGCACTTTTCACAAACCCACTGCTTGTTGTTACTGTGCTTCCTCCTGAAATGCTTCTTAATTCCAACCAGATCCCCCAGCGCGTGGGTCGGGTCGTGGTGCAGGCAACTGGGTTCGGGGCAAACGAACACCCGTTTCCTCACCTCGGGCGACTCCCGCTTCAGGAGCTTCCACGGCACCTTGTGGCGCCGCCGGTGCATCTGGAGGTTCTGGTCCCGTTGGAACCCTTGGTTGCAGATCTCGCACACGTATCGGTCCGATTCTAGCAGCGTTTTCGGCGACAGAGAAACCACCTCCGCATCCGGATCTACAATCATCATATCATAAAACCCGTGAATTTGCAAACATGGATATATGGTGAATGAAATCCCTTCCATAAAAAAAAAGTGACCCACCATTTGAATAGATGGATAATTCAGATGCTGAGATCCAAAGGATCATCATAATTCAATGGAAATCCAATTAATTAATTAAGATGATCCATATAGTTATATATTTGCACATATATATATGTATATATGTGCAAATATATATATGTATATGTATACATATATATATAGAGAGAGAGAGGGAGAGGGGGGGTGTACCAGGGGTACCAGCGGGGCGCCTTTTGCGTTTGTTGGAAATTCCATTTTCTGAGTAAGTGAAGGGATCAGAAGAAGAGGAATTGGGAGGAAGTGAGGCAGTAGTGGTGTTGTCGAACATGAGTGGGGATTCTTCTAGTTCTGGGGTGCTTTTTTTCAATTTTGTTTGGGTGGGTGGGAAATATAATCCCTATGGATACGAGCAACAGTAGTAGTGGATCCTGATGAACGTACCCCGTGGTGGTGCCTGGCTGCCTGCTGCTGCTGCTGTTCAAGTGGGGGCTGTTTTCCTTTGATCACCAGCGCCTTTACTCATAGCACAAGTAGAAACGCTAGAGAGAGAGAGAGAGAGAGAGTGAGGGAAAGGCAGTTGCTTGCTTTTGGTATACTAGATCAGCTTTCTTTAAGCTCTAGAGGGAGGCTTTTTTAGGCCCTTTTTTTTTTCCTCTCTAAGAACTTTCTTGCTTTGTTGCATTGACCTCTCAGCACCACCCCCACCTTGAGCAGGTAAGGTTGAGGCGAGTCTCCTTCTATATAAAGCTTCTAAAAACACTAGTTTCATTTTAGAGAGAGAGAGAAACTCATCACCCAATCACATTGCCTCTGAATAATTATCCACTGCTTCCCACTCCTCGCTATATACCAAACAAATCTTTGGTGGATTACCCTATTTGGTGAATTCACTGCATTTATCTCCCTTGGGGGGACTGGGGGAGGTGCTGTGCACTAACCCGCTGTGCACCATGCTATGCGCACCTATGCATGGTGCTCCGGCCTCGCTTCGACGATCGGAAACGTTCATATCGTAGAGCTCACTGAGTAGAACAAGTGTTCCAAAAATTAGCTCAACTGGAAATCATTAAGTGTCTAATCAGAAAACATAAAACTTGGCAATAAGGGGTTCTAGTGGGATTGATCTAGTGTTTCGGATTCATTCTTTTCAAGATAATAATGTTCCAATGAGCCACTTACTCATATCCGATCAAGCTGATTTTTAGAAAACTTGTTCTACTCTGTGAGCTCTACGAGGTGAACATGTCCAATCGTCGGAATGAGGCTGGAGAACTGTGCACCGGTGTGCACAACGGGTTGGTGCACAGCACTTCCCCCATTCCCCCTTGGGGGGCTTTAAAAAGTTTTATCTTTCTTTTTTGCTTTACCATTATTTCCTCTATAGTCAACATTTTCTTTTTTCTATTTTAGTCCAAGCGTAATTTACTTTACGATCATCTCTGTGGACTAGGTAATTATTAGAAAACAATTTAAATATGAAAAACATTTACGAAAGTCAAAATGAAAGTGAGAAAATTACTCCATCGATCTGTCTCTTTTTAACTGTGATATTTCGTAAATCTAATTTATTAAACAAACATCAGCATTATATATTTCACATCTACTTTACATTTTTTGCATCAACTTTTACCTTTACTTTTATTATTAACTTTTTACCTTCAAAAGGACAAAATGAAAATTGCACAAACTTTTACCCATTAATTTTTTAAAATACACACTTATTAAAAGGGCAATTCAAAATGAAAATGTCGACACTAAAAAGGGACGAATGGAGTAGTTATTTTTAAGAATTGATATTGGCACTCCCCTTTTCTCTATTGGCACTCTTTTTTTTTATCTAATAAAGATTAAAAAAAAGGAGTGCCAATAGAGAAAATGGGAGTGCCATTTACACTTCCTTTTTTTTTTTTTTTTGTGCTTCATTTACCAAAATCTAAAAAAAAAAAAATTGGAAAAATAGAGCAAGATTAAAATAAGTAGGAAATATGAAAGATGCAAACAATGCCTTAGTTGTAAAACCCACACAAGGGAACCAAAGGTACACGAATATAAATCCACACTAGAAGCCAGGAAAAATACTATGTAAAAAAATAATTCCAAAACCAAAATGAAATGGAAGGGATATTTTTCTTGTTTCATTGAGGTATTGACAAGTACGTGACCAGTAAAGGCGGTTGGAGCATGCCGAGAAGAGTACCTGATAATTTTTCCCATTGCTTGTTGAAACTTTTTAGCCCGAGAGAGAAACAAAACAAAATAAGAAACATCCCATAAGAAAACAAACTGTAATAATTTCATCACACGCTGTTAATTTGCATGAATGAATTTGCAGGGTCCCACAGGCCACACCTCGGAAACACGTGACCTCCCCCTCTCCCTCACGTGACCCTCATCCCCCTCACTCACTCTTCTCTCTCTTATCTAAATCTAAAAGGTACAGTAAAAGGGAAGGGAGCCGGGTTAAAATATGAGTTTTACTTTGACCAAAGTGCCCTTTTTTAAACTGCAAACAAGAAACATGATTAATGTTTTTGATGGCAGCTTTCCAAAAGCAGATGGAACTGAAGCACGGTTATTCACTTCAGAAGGGAAATGTAGTAATCATTCCCTCTTCTTCTTATCTTCAATTAAATCCATTCACATATGGAAAAAAAAAAAGTACTCTTCCGTCCTCATTTTAGTCTTAATTAGCAATTTTTTTGCATCCCACAAAAAGATTGTCTCACCTCAAAACTAATTGGGTAACAACGTAATAAATTTCCTTGTTTACCATCCTGGTTTATTAGAGATCACAAGATTTAAAGCCTATTTCATGAAAGTGTTGTGATGGAAATCCAACCTGGTTTATTGGAGATCACAAGATTTAGGTTCAATGGGACAACCTAATTGCATATGCCAAAGATAATCACTATGGATTTAGATACTCTTTCCCGTTCCTATAATGAAACAGTGATTTGTGAATGAGATTAAGCATTGTTTTTAATGAACTTATGCGCTGGTGAGCCAAGCATGGTATAACGAGATACCCATGACAAAAAGTAACTTATGTGAGTATGAAGTAAGGCTACTTCTGTGACAATTTAGGAAGGCGAAATTCTCGATAAAATACTTGCATAATTAGGAAGGGTGTTCACCGCCTAAATGAACACAACATTGAGAGCTAAACTGCATCAAGAGAAGTTCTGTGTGACATTTGTTGTCTCGATTTCCACCAACGGCAGAACAACACAAGACATCGCGTTTATTAGTCAGTCAGCGAACCCGGTAAACTATCACAAGAGAAGGATCAAGGCCAAAATCTACCTATCCTATGTAGAGATTATCCGTTCTCTCCCTCTCAAGGACAACTTTGTACTCTGTGTCAGTATGCCTACCAGTTTCGTTCATAGGAGGATCGTTAGGAATTCTTAGAATTTCGGATTAACTCAACCAGATTATTCGAAGGGTCTCCCAAGGCAACCGAAAAGATCCATCTTGTGGTTCATCAATTATGGACAATGGAGTTAATAGTGCGGCTAGTTAATGCTTGTAACCACCCCCATGAAGTCTTTTATTCACTCTTTTCAGTTTCAACTTTCATTGCAGCAGGTGCAACTTGAAGGACTCTCCTTTGGTGCTTATATTCAGGAGTCCCGAATTGTATCGTACACCAAAAATTTGTGTTACACAATATACTCCTTGAAACTCGTTCCTATGTACAGTTCACCAAGGTTGTCTTTAGAGGTGTTCCAAAGGTAGTGCTTCAATCATTTTATCTTGGGAGATAGACACCGGTTCTCCTACAACACCCATAGTAGGCGGCAAACCTATTTTAAAGAGACCGGACTTGGTTCGGTTTTTCCTATTTCATATTCATTTCTAGTTCATGTTTTCACATCATTATGCACCTTCGTTCCATCAGAATTCTTGATCTTTGGTGAAGGACAACAGAAATATTATCGAATTGTCCCTTCCAAATAATACGAATGGATGTTGGTATGAGAGTACTCGGAAAGTTGGCTTCGGAGGCATTTTTAGGAATGGTCAAGGAGACTGGGTGCTGGGATACCACGGAAAAATGACAGCAGGATCAAGCTTGGAGACAGAAATCTGGAGTATCTATAGAGGACTTACCATTATCTTGGAGAAAGGTCAATCCAACGTGCAAATAGAATCAGACTCTCAAACAGCGGTTCTTCTTTTCAATAAAGGTCCAAGTGCAAATCATCCTCAAAGTAACATCCTAAACGATGGAAAGTACCTCTTAAACTGCACATGAAGCACTCTTTCACATATCTACCATAGAGCAAATGCTTGTGTAGACTTTCTAGCTCACCTGGGAGCAGAACAGGAAGAAGATCTGGTGGTATCAAGCTCACCACCGGTGGATATAAGGGAGTTTATGATAAGGGACAACCTCAATCTTCATCAGATCTTGGACTTGCTTATATGTTTATTTGCAAGGTTGCTACTATGGGTTCTAGTTTCTGTAAACAATTTTCTGCACTTACGTTGCAGCTTGACTCTCCTGCTTAAGTTCTAATATATTTTCCAAATAATATAGTTTTACATCGAATTTGATAATAGTTAAAGAATTCAAATTTAAGATTAACAAATTGAGATTAGAAGGAATTAAAAAGGAAGAATATGGTAAAATCTAAGAAGGATCTTGAAGAATTGAAAAGGTATTCGGTAACACCATTGCAAGATATTTGTGCTCGTCAAAGTTTTTGGGGACAAGAGAAAACTAGAACCTCTTTATTTTCATTCCTTACTAAATGCATTAAGTACAAGTCAATTTATACCGCACTAAGAATAATCACCTTCTAAGTAAGTACACGTTACTTAATTCAAAGAGTCCTTTAGCTGAGTTATAGATGAAATGATCCACTCTTCCCTTCTTCCAATGACCTCTGAGGAGGTGATCTTGGCTCATGCTGCAAAGCTAGCATAGAGGAAGAATGAGTGAGCTGAGTGTTTGGCTGAGACACTCTATCACCTTCACTATCAAGATATTTTGTGTAAAGTTAATTAGACTTGAACGACCCATTTCGATTAGGGGTCCAGTCCAAACCATATGAAAGAGTTTGTTTTATTAAGCAAAAAAGGGTAGGGGTGGGAGTGATGATAACACAACCCAAACCTGGGACCTCTTCATAACCCAAACAACTTGGGAATAAGCCAAGAATTACTAGGCAACCACCCTTAGTGTCACGTCCTCGATTTTTAAACATAATTAAAAATAATTTTTAATAAATTAGAGTCAACCCTGTCCATACGTAGATACCCTTACGTGATATATCGTGCCATTCCAAATCTCTTGGGTACAATGAAGTGAGGTAGGCTAATGTTTATCCTTACATTCTTCTCAAGTCAAAAGGAAAATAAATTTACATTTTCATCTTCAAAACCTAACTAAGTAAGATGATAAAGTAACTCCTCAAATGAAGCTCTCAAAAGACGCCCGACAATGCACCCCGACACTCCAAGCTATACACACTAGTTGGTACTTGAAAATGAAGGGTTGAGCATACACTTGCCCAGTAGGAAAAACCCCTAACAAACTCTTTATGTAGATGTGGACGCAAAAATTGAAGAACACATACACACATTCATATAATAATTTCCAAGTAAAAGAACGTGTTTTTCCAACTATTGTATCCCATTTCTCAAGCTTCCATTTTAACCTCAATACATCAAGAGTGATATCATACAGTTCTGAGCATTTTGAGCCTCGTGATACCTCTCTTCCGAGCATTTAGGACGTCATGATGTCCCCCCTTTGGCAAAATATATAATTCCTAGCGACACACCCAAAGGTGAACCTAGTGATATTTTAAGCATCTTATGCGTTGTGATACCCTTATTCCATGTTTTTTACAAAATCAATCATTCTCCTCAAATTGTCATGTGTCTTACCAAAAATCCCATTAACAGCTCGATTTATCAACACTCAACACACCAATTTTGTCAAACTTGTTCAATCAAGGATATAATCAACACAATAGCTCAGAGATGCAAGGAATAGAGATATTAAACTTGAAATCAACACATAAGCATGTAGAGAGAGAAGAAAAATTCCTACCAAAATAGGTTTTGAGCAAAACCCTAGGTACCACAAGTAGAATGCGCTTGAATCCCACCAAACAACGTCCCTCCTAACTTTGCTACGAGATTACGGGCCTAGGTTACCCAGATATAAGTGAAGATAGTGAAAATCAACAGGTATCCAAAGGGGTAGAAGAAAAATCGGCCAAGAAATGCGTTCTTACCTCCACACGTGAGAAAATTCGAAATCCAAGTGAGATGGGTGTAAGAGATGCGTAGATCTTGATGATTTGATGAGGTTTAATGTGGAAATCATAGGGTTTGGGTGAGATTTGAAGAAAGAGGTGAGAAGGGTGATTTTAGGGTGTATTTCATGGGTTTGGAGTGTGAAAAGAGTAAAAGGTCTATTTATAGAAAGCTGAAACACGCAGAGATTTTTTTAAAAATCCCAGTTACTACTGGTAGTGGTATTTTGTTGATACCGGTATCTAGGGTCTCTCAATGCCATGAATACCAGTAGTGGTAAATCACTGATACCGGTATCCCCTGAAAAAACTTCCAAAATTGTTTTCTTGTTCCATAGATTTGACCCGATCAATACAAGGATATAGAGCATTCTCATCAGGCTCAACAAAAATTGGACCAAATTTAACCTCAAAAACACTTTTTACAAATTAACAAGTCACTTTTTCAAAAACTCACAAAATCAGACTCTCTATTCTAATCACATCTAAATAAAATACTCATTTCTCTCTCTTCCTAGCAGTGAACCCATTCCTTTAAAACTAATAAAGTAATAAGTAATGGGTGTAGGAAAATAATTAAATATACCTTAGCTAATGAACAGTGCCTTGCCTGGGATATTGAGGGGGTGTAGCACCTGTAAATTGTGAGGTGGGAGTGGCGAGCTTGATTTGGGTGATTTTTTGAAGCATTACTCGCTACTTTGTCCAAAAGGGTAGAATAGCTACCCTGATGATGATGCTCTTAGATTGCATTACTGACAATGTTACATGTAAGTAAGTGGGGTCCAAAGAGACTAATTTGAAATAGATAGAAAGTAAATTCTCCCCATTAAGAACGAATTTAAGAAATCCCAAATTACTGCACTTTCAAATATGGCTCCTTAGGCCCTCTTGACTTGCATAAAGCTTCATTTTGACCCTCCAAAATTATTTTCACAAAGATCGGTTCAAAGTGTCAACCCAAACACAAGAAATTTCATATTTTAAGTCAAAACAGCCCTTCCAACAGTTAAGTCATATAGTTGACTTTCCAGATACATTCAACATGGTACCTCAACACACGTTATAAACCAAAAAATTTATAAGAATACCGAAATTATCAGCTCCATATGAAAGAGTTTATGAGTGTTATAATGATGTCCAATTTTGTGGAGCCCACATTTTCACTAGTACTAATTTCTAGACCGGAATATGCATCTCGGTTTCTCTTTTTAAACTTCTAAAGTAAAGCAAATCATAAACTTTTATTTCTTTCGGCTCCATAACATTCACAGATACCTTTCCGTAGTACCAAAAAATAATAATAATAACATTCACAGATTATTGGGCCTTTATATGTAAACGATAATTTTAATTACCATTAAATTCAATTATTTAGGGATCTAAAATATTACTTAAAAGTAAAAAAAAAAAATGAAATTTACTTGAATTCTTTTCTCGATAACCAAAATCCCAAATGATCCAAAAAAAAAAAAAAATCCCTGAAAGGGTTTTTGGGTTTTTCAGTTTTCAACGTCTTTTGTTCAATTTTTCCTATTTCATTAGGCTACTTTTACGGTAATGAACCTGAATAGGAGAAAGTAAATGGTAGATAAAGTTAACTAATATGGAATGTTTGCACTCTTCTCTAGTCTCACATGGAATGTTTTATATTATTGTTATTATAAAGGTTACTTTCTTTGCCAAATCAAAAAAGACAGAAAAGTCAAAACAAATCAGAAAAAGACAATAGGCACATGCTGTGGTTTCATGTGCGTAAAACACAATGCAAAAGTCTAGTTTCCAAAGATTGATGGCTTAATGATGAAGTTTCATAATGAGAGAAAAGCACACTACTTTGATTCGGCTGTTTTAATGAGGAATTTTCTGGACAAAATTCGCTACAGCTATTATTCAAAGAAAAAGAAAATCATTTAAAAGGGATACTTTCCTCATAATGTAAGTTTTAGCTTGTTATTCATAAACTTTTTCAACCCATAATTAGTAATAAAAATGTCCTTTGTTCTACCATAATCCTACATAAACTTTGGATTTGTATAATTTTCTGACGCCTAATTTGAATTACATACTATAAACAGGGAATAATTTCAATAGCTGGCATGTTACAGGGATAACTATTGCTAGAGTCGGCTCCACCTTAGGGTGAGGGTGGTCACCCAAACACTCTGAACTTTTTTTTTTTTGGGTAAGAAATACATGTTTTTTTTTAATTTTTATTTAATTTTTGTCATTTTGAACACCCTACCCACAATGTTTGAACACCCTATCCAAAAAAAAAATTTGGACAAATAAGCCCACAAAATATTTGAATATCAACCCAATTAGTGCCCATCCCAAAAAAAATAAGCAAAAGATAAAATAAAAAATAAAAAGTAAAGAATAGAAACTGGGAAACGTGTGGGTTTTGATCATTCCAGAACCCCTGTCCGACCTTAGTGTGAAGAAACTCAAAAAAATAATGTAGGGAAGTAGCATATTGTTTTATCCAAAAATTATACATTTTTTTTCCGTAGGGAAGTACTTTATTTTTACTTTGAAAAAAGGGTTTTTTAAAAACGGGAAGTGGAGCTTTAACCCCGTTAAAGTACTTCCCTACAGGACAAAAAAAGCCGTGTAATTTTTGGATCATAAAATAAAGTACATCCTTACATTATTTTTTGAGTTGCTTCGACCAAATTAAAGATCTCGATTAGTTCTTTAATTTAGTATGAGAAAAGTAAAAAAAAGTACGACAATACTTTATTTTTTATCAGAAAATTACACATTTTTTCGTAGGGAAGTAATTATTTTTACTGAGAAAAAGGATTTTTTTTTTTAATGGCGGAAGTGGGGTAAAACCCGTTAAAGTACTTCCCTACCAAAAAATTCATGTATTTTTTAATTAAAAAATAAATTACTTCCGTATATTATTTTTTAAGTTTCTTCGCACGAAACTAAAGATCTCGATTAGTTCCTTAATTTGGTACCAAAAAAAAAAAAAAATCATGTACGAGAGTACTTTATATTTTGATCTGAAAATTACAAGTTTTTTTTTTTTTTAAAATCGGGAAGTACTTTATTTGGTGGCATTTGTTAGTAGATTTTTTTTTTTTTTTGTTGGTATGTATAGTTATGGTTTCTCAAGGACCGTAGTAGAATTTCTAAACACCCTCGTGAGAATTCCTCGAGCCACCACTGGCTGTTGCTATAATATAGCAATGAATAGCCAAATTCCAGCCATTTTTACCATTACCACTTTTTCCTCAATGTGGACAACCACGCCTGGGAGATCAAGATTCGATTTGGAGTCGCCACACGAGTTTGAAGTTTTCCACCCGAGGAATCGGATTTGAATGACATCCGTGCCTTTTGAAAAAGATTTTGCTACCAATCCGTCATAACCATAATATTTTAGGTTTGGGAGCCAGTTTACGAAAAGGAGAAGCGTTTTATAGCACCCCTCTTGCCCAACACGAGAGTTTGTTGCTTGTGGGATTTTGAAACCATTTTGTGTCTTAACTTTGATCATGTTTCGTGCGAGTGTGTGGCCAGTGAACAAATTATTGAAAACAGAATAATGAGCATGAAATAGCACGAAACAATAGAATACACAACTAAATGACAAAATGCTACTGCCATTGCTCCTGAGCGCCTAACTATGGACTTGAGTGCTTAGCACCACTCTTGAGCGCTCAAGAACTAGTCCTAAGCGCCCAGGTATGGGCCTTTAACAGATTTATAACAAACTTGTTTTGAGCTCTGAAAGGACACGGATAACAAAAAATTCCACAATCATTTTCAAAATGAAAAACCAGGGCTTTTCAAAAGTTAAACAGAATATCAACAAACTAATTTAAATGAGCTATAAGTAACCTAAAACAAATAGAAAGCACCCTGGACTCATCAGGTATTGATTAAACCAGGAAGTCCAGAGGGATGAAGTTGAGCACTCAGGTCACGGTCTTTGGCGCTCAAGACCCTTTTTGGGCACTGAGGTTAACCTCCGTCTTGTTTACGATAAAGGCCAACTGGGCTCAAAGTCAGTACGAGGAACTAATTTGAGCCCAGTGGCACCCCTCAGGTTGTCAAAACAACGAATTGAGGAAGGTTTTCTACCTTTCTTTTGCTTGATACAATACTTTTTTGTTTGGTTTGTTGGTGGTTGGAAACAATTGAAAATTGGTGTCTTGATTGAGAGGTTTGACTTTTGAAGTGTGTAGTTTGAGGTCTTTGGGTGGATGTGGAATTTTTTTGTAGGATTTTGATATTTTTAGGCGATGTAATAGACTTGAAAATCAAAGAGAGAGTGGTGGGTGTGGTTGTATCTTATTGAATGGAAGTATGAAGATGTAGAGTGTGAAGTCCCCCTGTATGGAGAAAGGGAGAAGGATTATCTAGGGCAAATGAAGGGAGAATGTCATCATGAGATTATTTGGGGAAAGGGGAGGAAGACCAAAATTATGGTGGCTTGGGGGAGAGAGGAGAAGCGTTCGACGCGATTACCGGTCTCTACTAGATGATCAAGAGATTTTTAGAAAATGTTGTTTAAATAGACTTTAATCAAGAAATCATGCAGGAGCACGTAAATGCATTCATGAAATCAAAGTGAAGGGCGTGGATACATGTGTCATGGATGAGAAATGATTATGCATAGTATACTAAACTACCCTGAAACATGTTCAAACAGTTCCAGTGCCTGGGGTCAGTTCAGGCGCCCATAGTTACCAAGTCCAGGCGCCTGAATTCAGTCTAGGCGCCCATACTGACTCAGTCTAGGCGCCTAGAATGTGATATGATACATCTTTTTCTTAATCCAGGTCTCTGATCAAACAACAAATATAGACTTTAATGCTCATCCCATAATATGCACAGTGATGCTTCATGCCTCTTTGATCTAGATTAATTCCAAAATCAGACTCAAAGAGTGATTTAAGCTTGGAACTTATGACTTTGTCAAGTTTAAGAACAAAATAATAAAAGGGGCAAACTGACCTTATGAAATGAATGTGACCCTCTACTTCTTATGGAAATGGATGAAGAGGGTTTTTGTTCTAGAAGAATATGCATATAGTGAACTTGTGATTAATGTATCAAGAGTATATGGATATGCATGAATGACTCAAGACTACTTTTTTCTACATACTGTGATGTCTCTGAATAACACTGAAATTGGCAAAATATCTTTTGTAACACGTAATAAATGTACAAAAATTTCTTTAAACCCAACTTTCTTCCAAGATGCTTCAAGAAAATGCTTTAAAATGATCATCTGGTCCATGCAGTATGAACATCAAGCATAAATGACATATAAATGCATCACATGATCATGTGACAGTTGGGCAGAAACAGAAAACATAGAATAAAGAAGGGAGTCCGGGCGCCAATACTTAGAGAGTATGGGCGCCCACACTCAGTGTGGGATTTAATCCTTTTTTTTGTTACACCTTCAACCTTCCCAAGCCTCTCCCTAGAATTGAAGACCAGTAAACGCTGGGTGGTATCCCCTCAGGGCCTTTTGAACACTTTTGATAGGCATACTATGTAACGCCCCATGTAGACCACTGGCCAAGTACCTTGATTTGATCCACTAGCCACACCACATGTCCCAAAATGCTTAAGCCCAAGGTACTAGTAGTAGCCTACGTGGTTTGTTATATAACCAAGATCACTCATGCAAACAACCAATGTAAGACTAAACACCATCTACCTCCAAACCTGGGATATTACAATCTTCCCCCCTTAGGGATGCAACGTCCTCGTTGCATAGTCCCAACAACCTCTCCTGCTGTCCGTGGTGGCAGAGCGCATCCTACCCACCATTTGGATTAGGGCAGGGCTCTGATACCATTTGTAACGCCCCATGTAGGCCACTGCCCAGTACCTTGATTTGATCCACAAGCCACATCACATGGCCCAAAATACTTAAGCCAAAGGTACTAGTAGCAGCCCACATGGGTTGTTATATACCCAAGATAACTCATGTAAACAACGAATGTAGGACTAAACACCATCTACCCCCAGACCTAGGGTATTACACACGACCTTGAAAAGCTTGATTTATGAACTTTAGAGAGTTGTTTGGGTGAATTTTAATGGTTATATAAACTGAAATGGGCTGCTGGAACAGAGCTAACTTGATTGCGAGTACTTTGGTTGAAGGTTTGGTTATGGATGATGGAAATATGTGGATTTTGAGTAGTGGGAAAGTGAGTTTGGGAAATTGAGTAAAAAAAGGGGAACTGACTGGGGATGGAGGTTCTGGAGTAATCAAGTACGGTGCCTGGACTTAGTGTGGGCGCCCAAACTCAGAATTGGGTAACTTGGGTGCCAGTGGGGGGAGTATGGGTGCCCTTGTTTTGGTGTTTTGGGTTGTTCTAATGGACTCTAGGGGCTTTGAGTGGGTTTTGGGGATATTTTTGGTGCGTCCCCAAGTTCTCAATCAAGCTCCACGTGCTCTTATCGGACGTTCTTCATCCTTGGGAAAGCCGTCGAATTTCAACGGTCCGGATTGGGGTGTCTACAGACATGCCACCACATTTTTTTTTTAAAGATTCAGAGTCGCCACCTAGGTTTTCTTTAAAAAGGTTTGCCACCCGAGAAACCATTTGTCTTGAAAAACAGAACGACCTCCATGGCTTTGATTTTAAAAAAGGTTCTAGTTTTTTGAAAACAAAGTACTTTTGTGTTCATTGCTTGACCAAAATCCTAGACCTAAATTAATGGGTTGCCCCAAGCGTAGGGCTGAGACCGATGTAGCAAAATACCCGATAAGACCGGAATTGAATCCACTGGGACGGTGGAAAGTGCTTAACTAAAAACTCGGGTTGTGAGATTTAAAACGGCTCTTAGGTAGCCACCCCTTGTAATTTGATGGGTGAATTAACTAAACTAAAGGAAGAAGTTTGGTTTTTCTTAAGTTACTTAAAAGAAGGTACGGTCGTAGGGTTCATAACACCAGTGACCAGGTCCGTACGTTTTCGCTCCATTCAGTGTTCTAAAGAAAACATTTGATTTTAGAGAGAAAAAGATACCCCGAAAGATACGAATCCTCAAAATCCTAGTCCTAAATTAATGGGTTGCCCCAAGCGTAGGGCTGAGACCGGTGTAGCAAAATACCCAGTAAGACCGGAATCGAATCCACAGGGACGGTGGAAAGTGCTTAACTAAAAAATCGGGTTGTGAGATTTAAAACGGCTCTTAGGTAGCCACCCCTTGTAATTTGATGGGTGAATTAACTAAACTAAAGGAAGTTTGGTTTTTCTTAAGTTACTTAAAAGAAGGTACGGTCGTAGGGTTCATAACACCACTGACCAGGTCCGTACGTTTCTGCTCCATTCAGTGTTCTAAAGAAAACATTTGATTTTAGAGAGAAAAAGATACCCCGAAAGATGCAAATCCTCGCGGTCGCCGTTACCCAAATACAGCGAAAACGAGTTTTGGTCCCCCATTCCCCGCGTTACATGGGCTCCGACAAAGCCCGGATTCGTCCAACGAAAGTTCTTTAATAACCTAAAATTGCTTTTCCGTTTATAATGTGAGAAATGGGAGCGAGAACATACCCAGCCCTGGCCACGGTGTGTTAATCACCCTGCGACCATACCTACGCGACTACTCACTCATATTAACTTGAATGAATAACAAGGTTTTGAAATGAGACATGCTTATTTAACTCGAATAAAGATTAGCGCAAAGATCTACGAACAAATCATGAATAAACTCCCGTAAATAGAGATTAACGCACTAAAAAAAAGTTACCAGAAACAATACTTGAACCTTCGAAACAAAACTTCAAAACTCCGAAATGGACAAATCTGTCGGAAAGTAGAATCTCTAAGAGGAGAACAAAGAGCTGCTATTTGAAAAAAAAGAAAACAAAGTTCGGAACCCTAATTCGTCCCAAAAACGAAGTATTTATGTTCCACCCCGAAGTCAAACACGTGGCAAGTCAACCGGCCGAATTTAGGCCATTCGGTATCGATACAGGGAATACCTGTATCGATACAGGATCCTTCTGTTCACCCACTAGCGCCTCGATATCGATACGCCTATTCATCCATGAGTGCCTCGGTCATCAAATTGACTTTTCAGCTTGCTCGCTCGTCCTTGCTTGGGTCCCACTGGTTCCCAATATGCCCGAAGTCCTATGTCCACTTTACGTGCCCCTCCTGCCCATTCCCTACAAAACAAACACAACAATACCAAAACAAAAGACACACCGCATCAAGTGGAAAATGGAATAAATCGCGCCTCTACTGCACTAATTCGCCCTACTTAGGCGCTTATATCTGTGACATTGCGCGCCTATCATTCATAAGCCAGGTTACGAGAGAGAAAAGGTTTTAAGGCACCCCTCTTGCCCAACATAAAGTCTGTCTCTACTTGTGGGATTTTAGAAATAGTTTATTGCTTAACTTTATTTTCATAAGAAAGGGGGACAACAGTAAATAATAGGGATCTATGTTGAATGACCATCGTACGGTAATGGCTCATTGTTGTACGGCCATGGGCTTTTGTCATATAGTAGTTATATGTATTGGACAGTATCAAGGCAGTAGGCAAATGAGTGAAATTTGGATACTGCGAGCTTATTGAAATATACCCTATGGAACTAAAGTTTTCCAGAGGCTTTTAAAATGTTCTTGAAGTTCATAAGGCATATAAAACTGTCCATCATGTATATTGTCAATTAAAATGAGCAAGAAAGCCCTGCACCTTACAAGTATAAGCAAACCAAAAGGCCCTAGGCACCGAAAATCATTGTTTCTTAGATGGCCACTACTGTACGATAATGGCTTGGAGATTCCAATATGAGGAACTAGTTTGGACCCCAATGGCTCCCCTCAGATTGGCAAAATAGTAGCCTCTCAAGTAATGTTTTACCTTTGAAAAAACTTCGAATCAACTTCCTTTTGGACCTTTAATGTGGCGGCAAATGAAGTATGTGCTTCTGGTTTTGGGTAAGGGTTGGAGCTCAATACAGGTTGCTAGAGTTTTTCCCATGTTTGGATTCATTTGCTTGTATTTTTGGTAGAGTTTTGATGTAGTAGTATGTTTTTGGATACAAATTAAATTTCAGAGTTTGGGAAAGGAGTATGGAGATAGCATCTGGTTGTGGGAGGGAGCGAAAGTGCTTTTTTTTTTTTAAATGGAAGAGGAATGAGGTTTATATACGGCAAAACTTGCTTTGTGAGCAAGAAAACGTGATAAAAAAAGGAGGGGGAAGGTGGCTTTCAATTAATTGCCGCCTGTTACAGTCAAAAAAGGTAATTTTTGACCACTGTACAGTAGTTAAGGACCAACATACGGTAATGGGCCATTGCCTTACGATAATTACCAAGGCAGTTTGTTTGGTCAACAAAGCGGTGGAAATCATTGACTACCGTATGGTAACAGCCATTACTGTACGACCATGGGCGGCTGCTCAACAAGCCGAACTTCACTGGGCCTCCCCGGGTGCTACCGAACTCTGTTTCACGCGTGGTTTGAAGCGTTGAAAAGCTTGTTAAGTCTACTATTTAACCCAAATGGTTTGAATCCAAAATAATTTTCATATCCAAATATATGACCATTTTACCCTTAGATGGTCGGGAATGAAATCGTTTTGGAATAATCCTCATAAATCCTTTTTTTAAATGGATTGAAACATACTCAATTATATATTGATAAAGAGAGTTTTGAATGTACAAGAAGATAGTGTATGCTAGGGTTTGTTTTGGAAAGGGTTTCATTTGGGTTTTGAGTCCAAAAAGCATTGTTCGAAGCTTCAGAGGAACGTTTTGATCTATATTAGCATTAGGGAGCTTACCAGTCACTGCTTAAGGGCTTTTGGAAGGTCCAAATTGGGGTGTCTACAGGGAAGTCAACTGGCCACTGCTTAAGGACATCTAGAGGGTTTGAATTGCGGTGTCTACACTCAATTATTAAACAAAGTCATCCAACAACTCTCATCATCTACATTTAAAATAACTAGGAGAACAGTCAAACTGGTTAAGCTCGATAATAAATGCAAACTTCACTTTATTTTATTAACTAAATTTGAAGCTAAATAATAAGATCAACATAAGTTAAAATAGATATCAATTAGCCCAAATAAAAGAAGTTACGAGAGCTTATAATCATGGGGGAAGAGAGAAGAACATAACAATCTGATGAATGCTTGTTTTTCTTTATCGGAATGAAATGCATGTTTGTGATACCATCTTTAGATTATCTCATTTAGGGACGGAAGCAGGATTCGAGAGTGGATTGAGCTAACACTATAACAAAAATTTGTTGGGGGGGCAACCTATATAGTTGTAAAATTTTTAAAAAAGTACTACTAATAAGAAAATTTTGGAATTTTGATAGGTTGGTCGTTCCTTGATCTCATTTCTGTGCACATCATAATAATGCTAAGATTGATGATCCATTTTGGAGGTGTCCAACATCATGATCATATTGTCTTTCTTTCTCCTTCACTTCTTTCTCTAGTTGTTCCATTTCATTTAGCTCCTCCAATATATCAATTAATTTGTCCAATACTTGTTTTAGACGACAATATCTTTTTTTGAGTTCTCATCATGCATGATGGAAAAATATTTTGAAATGAAGGAACTAATAATTTGAGGGGGAGGAAAGTTTCAAATGCGAATAGATGACTCAAATCAATGTGTTTGGAGGGAAAAAAAAAATCTTCCTTCCAAGTTTAAGTATAGGTAAAAATTGTGCCAGATATAGCACCAAAAACACTTATTTATAGCTATGTATAGCACTTCATTTACCTCACCATTGAAGCCTTGGTTTTGAACATAACTACTATATTATAGCAAAAGCTTGTGAAATAGCGCACCGTTGGAGAAGCTCTAAGTAGTTGTGGTTAGGAGTGATGGCCACATCCAAGTTTAAAACAAAAAAAAAAATAATTGTACTTAAAAGTCATATTTTGCTAAATAATTTAAGAATCTCTACCAATGCCTTAATAATATTATGGCTTATCAACTATTTTAGCCACATGATGTGTTTAGATCTCACGTCAAGTTTCGGGCAATTTAGTGCCCATTTGCTATTTTTGGGGACACTGCGCTTCCCAGACGGCCAATTCCATGACCATGAACATCAGGACCCAATTTTTGAGATATTGAACCATTTAAATAATTCTAACCATTCTGAAGCTCCCTGTAAAATTTAAGGTCGATCGGACTTTGTTTGGTCTTCAGATCGCATACAACGTTTCAGTTCAATCAAGAACCGGATGATCATTTTTCTCGGTCTCCGAAGCATAATTCGGAAAAATGGACATCGCCACGACGTCCAGAGCATGTCAAAACTTGAGGGAGACCTCTTTGGACGAACCTAGATCAAGACACCCTACACGAGAATGGCATAGCGAGTGCAGGATCGCACGAAAGCAGAACAAACCCTTTACTACAATGATATTTGACGCCACTTTTAAGACACCATTGGCTAGCCACCATGTGGCGGTGGTACACAAGATTTAGGCACCACTTTTCCTATAAGAGGGACCCATCACTTCTTCATTTCTCACACCTTCGGAGTTTCGACACCTCGTGGTGCTCTGTCCTTTCCAATCTTTACAATTTAGACCCTTCGTGGTGCTCCAACTTTTAGTTCGAGGAAAGCTCGATGTGGACATCGTTGTCTGGAAAATTTTGACTTCCTTTTCTCCTAGAAATCTCGGGGGGGTCCAACTGACCCTCACCCAAATTTCTCAACCGAATATTAGTCTGTGGGCTTGTCAATTAGCCATTATATGGACTGCAACTCAAAGTTCTCAATGCTATGCAGAAGTGCTACCGGATTTCTCTAAAAAGAAATTCCAGGTTATAAATCTTGCAATTACTCTTCTTGAGGACTGAGATAAAATTATCCACTTTCTACCGGAGGATATAGCCAATTTTTCAGGCGACTTCTCAAATATACAGCGGAAGCTCTGTCTGATTCTCAACTCGGGGTTCAAGCCAAGAGATTGTAAGTAAATCTATTTCAAATACCGTTATCTGCCTGCTCATTTGATTTAGCATGTAGACAACACATTTAGAATTGTGGTGGCCCGGCTACTTCCCATGGGCCGAGCCTAGTCTAGCTTTGGATGTCGTATTACTGAATTTCTATATTCAACCAGTGTGTGAGTCAAGGGAATTCATGATAAAATAAATATGTCTTTGTTGCAGTGCACCGCGATAGTCTCGTTAAGGTTTGAGGCGAGGAATATTGCAAAGACAATTAACATAGCGCACGCGCTGAAGCAGGCTTGGCGGAGGACCATTGTGTCTCCACATCCATATTGGGTCTTTTTCTTGTACTTTCTAATATCGTTTACCATGACTTAACTAGCCGTCTGGGCAAATGAAACAAAATCCCAAAACAAAAACATCAGGATTATTCAATGAATTCAAATCTATTTTTCATAATCGGACCAAGGGCTGAACTACGGAATGGCCTGATTCCCCTTTTCCGCAGGGGATACATAGGCAACCCAACGAGGGTTCGGTCATAACATTTTTAAAATCTTTTCTCTCAACATCATATTATCATAATATCACAAAATCTTCAAATCCTTCGAAAAATCGCCTTTGGGCACCATTTTACGCTGCCCGAGTTCCTGCGCAAGATCCAGGTAGTAAATTCTTTTTGTTCACAGTATTGCAAATATAGTGTTCTGTATTCATTTTCAGATTATGTAATGCATACCTAGGTTAGTGACCATTTTGAATTATTTCAGACCCAAAATCAACTTCTCTCCAAAATTATCAAAATACCTCTACTTGTCTCCATAGGCTATATTCCCCCACGGAGTCAGTTAAGAAGTGTCCTAGGATTCATTTCGAGTCATGTCCCATCCCGATGTCAGCTCCATGTTACAATTACTAAAATACTCATCTGTCATACTCAGAGTCTATTCAGCCTACGAAATTGATCCAGAAGCTTCTCGGGGTCTGCTGGCAGTCATTCGTGACCTTGACACTAAATTTTTTTAACTTTTTACCAAAATACCCTTTGAGTCTCAAACTCCTATTTTTAGCGCATAAACCCTACCAGAGATATCCCAAGTTCCGTCGAAAACCATTTTTCAAGTCCAGGCGACAAAATTCAACTTTTTACTAAAAGGATTTTGAGTCTTCTGCACTCATTTTTACCTCATAACATTGTACCGAATATATCCGGGGGCAAGCCGGTTGCCTATTCTTTACTCCAATCAGAATTTTTTTACATTTTTCTACAGATATATAAACAGTCTTTTAAATCCATTTTTAGTATTGAGGCCATTCAAAAACATCCCGAGACCACATGTTAGCCATCGATGGCCCCAAACGACTATTTTTCCAACGTTCCCCAACTAAGTCCTAGTGACCTCTCAAACATATTTTCAACCTCAGAACCCTCACGGAGTTCCAATAAATATTTTCAATCCCCTAGATATATTCTTGCTAGAGTCTAGACCTTGTCCTCTGTGTACGATAGAAACACTTATGTGCCTTGTTGACTATATTCCCCAGTGAGTTAATTTCTCTAAAAACTTCAGCTTCTCTAAAAACTTTAGGGTCTCGAAACTTGGTTTTTTCAATTTTGGCCTTCTCTTGGTCCTTGTTCGGTCCATGATTGCATAGTTTCTTCTTAAGACATGATGTTCCACCTTGAAAATCCTCCAAAGCTTGTTAGACTTTATGAATTGGGTTATAAATTTGTATCCTAGATTGTTATCAAAATGGAAAGGAAGCCATGTTTTATAAATGCTTTTTGACACTTCCTAATGTTATATGACAGGTACTTGGAGTTCAAATACTTGCTTGGCACATGGGGATATTTCGTATGGAACTAACGAACACGTTTTAGTAGAATCAAAAGAGAATGCTTGGTGATTTTGAGGAAAAAGGGAACTGAGTTCATTGCGGTAGCATGATGAAAACGACGATTTATAAAATTCACTTGTTGACACTTGGTGGTATTGTACAATGGACACATATACGTTTTTGAATGAAATGAACGAACACAACAATTATGAACACTTGTTTGACACAATTTGGAAAATACGTTTGACATATGAACACGTCTTTAAAAGTGATGAGATGGACACTTAATCTTTTTTTTGAGAAAATGAGAAATTTATGAGTTGAAGTTTGAATGTTGATTACTAGGGCCACCGTTCGGTGCATCCTTGAGCATGGGTAACGATGCCCGTGAATCTCGGCAAAGAGCGACGAGGTCCTAGGGAGACGTCTTGAATGCTCGGCAGGGGTAACGAGACCCAAAATTCTCGGCAGGAGTTACGGGACCCAAAATTCCCAGTTTTGGAAATATAGTAAACTATGGTTATGGAGTGGAATATGAAAATAGATGAATGGTGTGTGTGGACACTCAGGACTTTACAAAAGGGATTTCATGAATGAAAAGTTTTATTGATGCAATGAACATGACAGGAGTAGTTTTGTGACGAAAAATATTCTATGGACACACGGATACGATAAATAGAGATTTTGTAAGCACACGGGTACGATGAGGCCAAACCCTTTAATCAAACAGCAATTGGTGTCTTCTTTACTTGTCCTTGCCTTGTTTGGTTCATACGTGTTCATATCATCCCATGTGCATTTAGCTTGGAGAAAATTTTCTTACTGGGCTAGTGTAGCTCACCCTATCATTTTTAGGTACAAATCATAGAGTATGATGTGAAATGCTTGGAGTGCATATCAATTCTTTTGAAGGCACACATTGGGAGTTATCTTCCCATCTTTGTAAAACCTCTTTGGTAGACAAAAATGTGATTTTAATTATTTATTCTTTTGATTTTGGGAAAGTAATGACTTAATTCTCTATCTCATGTTTTACTGTGGGATATGGGTACAGAAGAACTGTGACAATTCACATAACTCGAGGAGAGGATTTGGAAACTTATGTATGGATTATGGAACTTTCTTATTCTGGAAAAGAGTTTATATTTGTTATGTTAAAAATCGAGGGTGGGACATGGCACGCCCAAACTCCTTGCCAGGTTGCGACTTTGAGTTATTTATTTTCTACCTAATATGGTTTTCAAAAGTTTAGCTCAATGACAGCTGTAAAACCGATGTTTTGTAAAACCACGTCACTTTGAATATCACTTGGATCACTGGACCATAGTCCCTTTTTTCCCTTGGTCAAAATCCCGGGCGTGATAGCCAGAACGTTCTTGAAGCCATTCTAAAAGCATCTCCAATGGTTTTGGCCATTTTTTTTAATTGTTACATGTTATTTGGTCAAGACTTAGCAAAAGTGCTCTAAGAGAATATGCACCAACTCAGGTGTAAGAAAATATAAGCCATTTAGGAGAGGGAAAACCCAAAAAATCACATGCACCAGACTAGGTGAAAGGGTATTTTACGTTTGTGAACAGTACCTCTTCAAAGAAAGCTAAGAACTTTACAATATGGAAAGCAATATGTTACTATTTTAACATTCTCTCTCCAAAAGTTTTCATCTTCTCTCTGTCCAAATTTGTTAGTATTTATTTTGTTTTGCACTATGAAAAAATAATTTCAATCAAGAATATGCAAAATAGATAGCATTGGTGGACTATTGAAAGAAAAATGTGCACTGTTAACTAACATTTTTTACCAGTGACTTGTGCACATGCTCTAATAATGCTAAATACATTAGTTGGCTTCTACTAAATCGGATATCGGGAAATGCTCCGCCAGTTCATCCAGTTTTTGATTCATAATTAAAAATTGGATGAACTGATGGAGCATTTTCCGATATCTAATTTAGTTGATTTTTTACGGGTTACAAATGAGCATTATTTTAATAAACATGAACGGTTCCAATCATCCGTGTAATACCCAGAGGAAGACCAAAACAACATATTTGTACAAAATCTGTACAAAAAATTTTGTACCAGTAGTCCTGTCCGATAAAATTATCTTCTTTTTGTTCAACATGTGCAGACCTGTATTTAGGGGGGGGCCTAAAATAAGCCCAACAAAAAATTTAATAAATAAATACGGAAATGAGACTTTCCGATATAGTAGAAGTACGGAAAATTGTGGGCCAGTCCAATATTCGGAACACGTTTCGCAACAAGGACCAATTCAATTTTGCACCTTTAACTATTCTCCCATAAAAGTTTGTCTTTTTTTTTTTGGGCCATCCCATAAGAGTTAATGTAAATAATTGCATTTTTCTAGAAAATATAATTCTCTTAACCACTGATGATTTCTCAATCCTATTTGGCGAAAAATGTGCCCCTGAAATAGGACTGATCATAAATTTTAATTAAATCATCCGTTTGTAATTTGGTAGATCGACGTATGATTGTAAAAGCCCAATTCGAAAGCCACGTTTCTGTATTGACTTCAAAACAATAAAAAGCAATTGTAATTTGTATGTAAACAAATTGGAGGAAATTTTCTTGTGTTTCTAATAACGAAATCAGAAACCATTTTGCAATACTGACTTTCACCGAGCAAAAAGAAAAAAAAAAAAAAAAAAGAAACCATCCAAAAGTCCTTGCTTAGGTCTCAAATAATCTAGAATCGGCCCTATTCACATTGCCAACTAGACATTTTCTGATTATTAATTGGACCCATGGTTTTGTTTTGGCCCATTCTGTGGTAATAAGTCTGCCTCTGTTCTACAGAAAAAGAAAACAAAGAGTGAATCCTATTATATAGTAATATTAACAGAATTTTGTGTTTTTGTAATCGACATTTGAAACTCTCTTTCAGAAAGCTTTTTGAGCTGAGCGTGACCCTTTATTTATGGTAACTTTGCAGTGAGTGTATAAGAAGAGGACAAGTTAGAAATTAATATACTTTGCTTAAGGCACAATAATACAGAGGTATGAAATTACTGGGTAAAGTTTAAATTTGATTTCCAATTTATTAAGAGAAACGAAAATAAAAATTAAGCAATATTCGGGGGGTGTTCCGCTAAGGGTGTTTTTAGAATAAATTGGGTTTTCATGGGTTTTTTATGTGATGTATTATGAGAGAATGACCAATCTTAGTTTTTGAAAAAAAATTATTTTTTTGTTAGTAAAGCACCCCCTCAGTACCAATTTTCCTAATAACACTGCGTAAACAATAAATAAATATCTCTCAATTTTCTCTCCTTTCTTTTTCGCCAATCTATTTTCTTTTTCTATCTTCTTTTTCCAACCTTTTCTTACAACATAAGATTCAATGTTCTGGATACCTATCTTGTCAATTATTGCGTTTGGATTTCGTTCTGCAACTCTCTATATCACCTGTCGATAGAGCTTCTTAGTGAACCACTATGTCCTTAAATTTTGTCGCGCTGAGCAGTTTCGATAATTAGCAACGGAGGAATTATTTGTCAGGACTCATATATATTATATATACATGCATACATATACATCGAATATGGCTTATGGTTTTGAATTAATTATTAGTTGCAGTGGCTTTATAGCACGAGAGTGAGGATTTGTTGGTACTTAGATTTATAGTATAATATATATCCCATAAAACTTTAGTGCTTTGTTTTTTGTTTTATATTGTAAATGTGGATTGAGAAGCATGGGGGGAATGATGGAATTTGGATTCTCAACACATGCTTAAAGTGGTTAATGAAGGAAGCTAGCTACCGGACAATTAATCCAACTCCCATTTCGAATCTAATCATTTATTATTAGAAGTTTAACAATTGGCTTAGCCTGGCAAAACCCTTTCCTTAAACTTTTTTTTTTTTTTGAAGAGCTTTCCTTAAACCTTTGTTTTTGACTTTACTCAAAAGTCCAAGCATTACAAAATTCTAATTAATTTTAACTTTTGTCTGAAACTGAAACCAGCACGGTGTTTCCTTTTTCCTTTTTATCACATGGTTACAACATCATTCAAAAGGTCACTGTCTTAAAGGTTGGGGGGAAGTCGGCGAGATTCCAACCCCCTTGTTTTTTAATTCTCAACTCTATTTTTTGTTTTGGATTTCTCCGTTCCTAAATAAGAGTCATTTTTCTTCTAATATGTGTCACTTACATAATTATTTGTATCTCACAATTTATGATATTTTACATAATTTTAAATTTTCTGTCTAACAGAACTAATTGATATATATATATATATATATATATATATATATATATATATATATATATATATATATATATATATATATATATATATATCAAACAATATTTATATTGCACACATAAAATATTCTGAATTGAAAAATATAAACAATTTTTTAAAACTCCGTAATAGTGAAAGTGGACTCTTATTTAGGGGCAGAGAAGCATTCACTATTTTACATCAGCATAAATATAAAATCATAGCACTCGGTTTCTCTATAGTCGAACCGTAGAAAAGTGTCTTTCAATAAAAGTGGTTCATCTCGACATATCAATGGTCCAAATTACCTGTAAGATAGTTTTGGAAATCTAAACGATTGAAAACACTTCTAATGGTTGACGTCACACGAACAATATTCTATAGTAGAGATTGCAGACAAGCCATTTTCATATATTATTCTAAATAGATTTGCATTAATTGTTTAGGTGGTATTTGAGAGCCTTATTGTTAGCTTTTTATTCTTAACTTTTTTATTTTTTGGATTATGGTCAGACTGTATTTTGAAGCTAGTAGGAATGTTTAAGAGAATTGAGCATAATGTATTTTGCAATAGTATTTGGGAGATATTTGCAAAATACATCTTGTATGTCTTTTTGTTAACCAAAATGGGAAAAATGAAGAATGAGAAGTCAAAAACCTCATCCGGAGCTCCTTGTCACTTCTTGCCTCCAATGTTGAAATCTGAAAACGTGTTTTGGCATTTGACAGTCAAGAGTTTATAACACCGAAAAAGTTTAGAACATGAAACCTAGAAGGCATAAATTTTTTTGTTTCATGCTTTAACTATCAAGTTAAGCACGTGAGTAGGGAACGGAACAACATCGGAGTCGGATTCTTTTAGTCCTCATCCCAGCCCCCTTCCTTATTGGGGTGAAGTCGAAGCAGGAAAATTGGGGAAATCTCCGGATCGAGAAATAATAAGGCCCCCATTTACCATTGCAATTTTCAGAAACTTTTTATTTCTTGAGAGGGTCGATAAGAAAATAGATCATTGATGAGATAAACACTTGGAAAACAAAGAAAACAGTATTTCAAATTCTTTCAGAAGCAATTACTTTAATGAAATCCACATTGATAAAGATATACAAATTTTAAAAGGTATTTATTGGTATAGTTGGGGCCGGGGCACCATGAGTTAAAATTGGAGACGGGGAGGCAAATATCACTCCCACCTCATTTTTCTCTTTTTCGGATCGGGGAATACCTGATACAGGGGGAGAGCTGCGTAGTCCCATGCTACACAGCGTGTTGTGCAGTCCCTTTTTGGCGCTGCGCCGGTATCTTTCTGACGATCGGAGACGTCCACCGTGTAGAGCTCGTCGAGTACTACAAGTGTACCAAAAATCAATTCGATCGGATATCATTAAGTGTATTATCGCGGAGAAAAATGACAGGCTCTACGCGGTGGATGAGCTCAATCATATACTTGTAGTACTCGACGAGCTCTACGCGGTGAACGTCTCCAATCATCGGACCAATGCTGGTGGTGCTAGAAGAAGCCGCACAACAGTACAGCACGCTGCGCAGCACCTTTCCCGATTCCGTTTGGATGGGGGAGGGAGATCGGAGAAAAATGACATCCCTAAGTCCTAGAGTTTAATTAAGGCAATTAAGTGAACCCTTTTCTAATACCAATTAATTCATTCTAGGGAGAAGACTGAACGCAGTCCGAGAGTTGCAAACAGGATTTTAGACTTGTAGAAGCATATGATCAAATTCAAATTTTACCAATACTGCGACCACCCGTTTAATCCCTTTGCAAAAATGATACAGACGTCACACCCTCTCTACCACACTCTGCCACACCCCCTCTCACATGTGGGGTGGGGACGTGTATGTATCATTGTTCATCCCTTTGTGGTGGCAATTTACTTAACTCATCGCAAAAGTCATTCACTTCATGATAATTGGACCAAAGCTTAAAACTAATTGACTTATATTTATGTCTGTTTCTGTAATTGGATTTCTATCATTAACATGTGATCATGAGCACTGTGACATATAATTTCTAAAGAAGGAAAAAGGAAAATAAAAATTAAGAAATCAACAGGATCAAAAAATCCAGATAAGATCTCCAACATAGGAATGTTCCATAGTCATGCAAGAAAAGATGTGGGGTGGCCCTGTGTTAGGTTGTCTGCAAGTCCAGATTGAAACTTGAATGTTGAATCACCTCAAACTTAAGGTGATCATGACACGTTTGAGGACCAATTTGGAAATTCCAAAAATAAATATTGTCCAAATCTACAACAACTTAAGCGATGACTAACCATCTGTTTGGAACCTAGGGAAAAATGGAGCAAAAGAAAGGGGGAAAAAATTCTCTTTAGTATAGGAAAAAAGAAAAGAAAATATGAGGAAATATATTGGAGAAAACTCTAGAAAGGGGAAAACGGCAGAAGAAAATGGGAGAAGAGGAATGCATATTTTTCTTTTCTTTCTATTTTCCTTTTCAAGGGAAATCGAACTTGAGAACCTTAGGTGTGAGCAAACTCTAAGTTCCAACGTAAGACCACTTGTTCAACCTCTTTGGGTTATACCCGATCATTATCCTCAGGGCTCCTGAAATTAGTCGAGGTAGATACAAATGGACTAGACATTTGGTTATCAAAAAAAAAAAAAAAAAGCGAACTGGATGAAAGTCGTTTTCCTCGAAGTTCCTTTCATCTTCTTTCCACAACCAATTCACTTACTTATGAAAGAAAAAATAAGATAAGCTAATTCACTGCCTTCACATTTCCCTCTTTTTTTCATTTCTTTTCCTTTCCACAAGTTTCAAATAAACTCTAAAGCATACACTCCTAATTATGTGCGGTGGGCGAAAGTTTAATTAACAAAATGAGTATTTTTAAAAATGAAAATGCTAGGGATTGTTACGTTATAGGAGTGTTTTGTACTTGGTATCACAAGTACGAGATACAAAAGCAAGATAGTAAAATGGTACACCGACATGAATAGCACCTTTAAATGCTTTTCGAAATTTAAAAGCTTCGAAGGAATAAAGTTTCCCTGATCTTAAAAAAAGAAGGTAACATTGCCAAAAAGCTTGACCCCACTATCACACCAAAGGCATTGCACCTTTTAATCACAAGGTTGACACAAGGCAAATCATTTGTTTTTTAGGTAAATTACACTAGCGGTCCTCTAAGTTGTGTAACACTCTGGTTTTGGTTTTGTTATTTACAGTCTTCCTAATTTGAACCTTGCACTTTGTTTGTCCTCTAATATAACAAAAAGGAGAAAGGGCTCATCTCAACTAAATTGACGAAAGTGAAATAGTACTGGTCAAAATTAATGGGCTACTTTTATTCTTTATTGTAGTTGTTTCCATGAAGTCTAAAGTACCATTAATATTAAAAGGGTTAGGTGGATAATGCGTAGTACGTGTTGTTTTCTCATTCGAATGGGAAAAAAAATAGTAGCTAGGTTTTAAATTGAAGAAATTAAAACTTCAAAAATGAAACAGAAATGTAGATAAAACTTAAGGGACCATTATTGTTGTTTCTCCATTTTCCATATCCTTCATAATACAAATACCCATCCCCGAGTATGCCTAGTACATGCCGAGAGATCTCTGGGCCAGAGCCCAGAGGCATCAAGAGTGCACTGAGGTGTCAATAGAAAAAGAGGTTAAGAGTTTTAACTCAGCTTTCAAATTGGTAATTTAACTATTTCTAGCAATACTGAGTTTCACCAAGAAAACAAAGAATTACGGATAGTACCCGACATATAGATGGGGCTGCAAACAAATCGAGATATTCACGAGCAGCTCGCTAAGACTCAGCTTGGCTCAATTTTTTTAGTAATCGAGGCGAGCTTAAGATCGAGTTTTAGGCTCGTTTAATAACTAGCCGAGCTCGAAGCCTGCAAAACTCGGCTTGTTTGCACTCTTATTGTAGATATTAACCAAGAAAAAGAAAAAGAGGAGACATGGAAAACTTTGGAAGCATTAGTGCATGTGCGGTTCAATAATTTTGAGAATGGGTGGAGCAAGTAATGGGCTGTTTTATTGCACTGATAACCTGATGCTTTTGTCTGGTTTATTTTTGTTGGTATTCTAATATGGTGAACAAGAAAGTTGGCATCAAATACAGTCATTGAAACTAGTAGATAATACAACAATATAGTGAACAGTAGTACGTACACCCCCTAAGGATCCTATGGTAGTACCCCAGCCCATATTTCATCATCATCATCATCATCATCTCTCTCTCTCTCTCTCTCTCTCAATTAAGCTGCTCAGGAAGAGGCCGGATGGGAGTAGAATGTTTGTCTGATTGAGAGATTCTTTTTTTGCTCTCACTTCGAAGTTTGAATCGATTTCTAATTTTGTTTTCTAGGGAAAGAGGAAGAGAGGCTCAGCTGACATACTGAATACCCAACGTGACTTTCTGAAATTTGTTCTTAAGAAAATCAATGCCATTAATGTGAATTTACAGAAATATATAAGTGATGATATACAGTTAATCGGGCCTTATTAACTGGAATGGATTGCCTATGGCTGTGTTCATTTTTTTGTGTGAATAGATTTAAACAATGTTCGGTATCGTTTGACGCGACGGAGCTTCGGAAAAAAATGACAAATTTAGGTGCATCGAGCGGTTCTTGTCCAACAAAATATGTATCTTAAGGTCCAACGCTTTTTTCCGATTTACACAGGAGGGATTCAAATCTCTCACGCGCATGTTGCAACAATCTCTCCATAATGCGTGAATCATACACTGGGCCTAGGCCCCGCTTCGATTTGATCCGTTGGATTCCCCCTTATACATGATCTTTTACTCTCCAACAACTGTTTAAACTTGGACTAGACTGCAGCACAGAGCGATTAACTTCTTTCTCGATCGAGAGACACTTTGTTATGCGCCACCATACCACATGCCCCTTGCTTTATCTAGGATCCACTCCCAGGAGTTCATCTTTGTCCAAGCGCACCAAAATAGATGCTCTATGAGAGTTCACTCAAAGATCGTAAGCAAGGATGAAGCCAAAAGGGGACAAGTGATGGCAGTCGCCACTACAAAATTTTCAAAAAATGCAATTGTTATATAGAAAATAAACTTTTATCCCCCAATTATATAGACTCGCCACCATTCGATTTTTTATTTTTTATTTTTATCCTTCATCCTCGTAATGCAATTTGTCTTTTTATTTTTTAAGTACATATTTTCACCATCACAAAGGTAAAAATCCTGGCTCCGTCCTTGATCGTAAGGAGTGTTCTCCCCATGGGTGCGTAGCTCAATCTATTGAGGAGAATTCGCATAATTCACACCACATCACTAGGGTTTAATATACATTGAATGCTCAACCCCGCTTAAAAGGTAAGAGGTGAGTCAGCCAATTACTTTCTCCGTCCCAAATTGTTAGTCAGACTTTGGGATTCCAACTTTTAAGAATATTAGTACATAATTGTACCAAAAAAGGAAAGAGTGTCAACTTTTCTTTGTTAATTTTTCAAATGGACAATTAGTATAGTAGTTGGTACATTAGTTAGTGTCTGTAGCATTGTTCATTTTCAAATTGGCCCTTTATTTTGGCAACCAAAAAAGAAGGACCAACAATTTGGGACGAAGGGAGTGTATATATTAAGGTTCAGCTCTCTTTCTATTTGTAAAAATCAGCCCCAGCTAATCTGCTAACTCTTAGTCTAATCGCGTAGCTTAAAAAATTAACCTCAAGTTATACAGTAGCTAGTGGAATTTCATTATATACCACAAGCAATTCTCCTAACCCACCGATGTGGGACTTGGGTTCTCACACTATTGATCCAACGCAAGACCGAAATCCTTCACACATGTTCCAACATTGTGCACCCAAATCCGTGATTGTAGCATTGCTCTATGGAACATTAAGTGCAGGATTTCTCCCAATAAAAAAGAGACCTTGCATTGCCACACAATTTCTTTATTCTTTTGTTTCCTTTCTCACTATCTTGTTTAATTAATCCCTTGTAATTCTATCAGACGGAACAAATTCTGGCTTTGCCAGGAGCGCGTTTTCCGGGTGATCCAATTAGAAAAAACACAAAACCAGATAAGGTGAAACATGCAAAAATTGGGGTGCAAATGATCTATTTGTTTTCTGAACCAGAATTACTATGAGACAATAGATAAATAAATAAATAAATAAAAGAGAATTAATAGGGGGAAAATGAGTAAGGGAGTCATAAAGGTGTTGGAGTACACATATTTTACAGTGAAAATGGTATTTTGTGTTTGGCCACGGGTAATTTTGGTCATTGGATTTTGGCTATTTATATTGTAGATTTGCATTTTACAGTTGCTATGTAATTAGGGTTAGAGCATTTAAGAGAAAAAACGAGAGGAGGCAAGAGGAAAAAAAAAAAAAAGAGGGAAGATTTGTACTCCATATTCTTCGATTATAGTAGCTCCCGTGGTTTTTTCTCGCGTTGAGATTTTTCACGTATATCTGTGTCTCTTTCGTTTCTGTTTCAATTACGCACTATTTTTCAGTTCTTTGCAATTTCCGTGGCCTAGTTTACAAGGTCCATTGGGGTTTTGGATTGATTCAAATCCTAACAGAAGGTTGGGGAAGTTTCAAAGGAAGATGATAAAAGTTTGAATAGAGTTATGAAAATGACGAAGGAAAATGCTCAGGGACTTGTCTTTGGGGCAAGATTCCAGAAAGTGAAGCGTCCATAAGGAGTTTCATCCCAAATAAAACAAAAGAAAAGTACTATGCAGAGACAAACATGCCACCCCACCCAACAGTGATTTGACCTTATAATGGAATTGGAAAATGACGGTGCAAGTATCTTCTTCTTTTTACCATTCACTCGTAGGCTTGGCAGGGTACACGAAAGGAAAATGTGAAATGAAATATGAAAATGAATTCGATGCGTGAGATTCACGCGGTACACTATCAAAACAATGTATTAGGTGAATCTCATACGACGGATGTGTTTTCATGTTCAATTTCATATTTTTTTTTCATGTTCTCGACACTTTCCCATTCAATTATCTTTCAGGGTTGTTTCACTAACAAAAAAAACGTTTTTTTTTTCTAAAAATCAAAACATGTCATTCTCTCAAAATACATCACATAAAAAATTGTAAAAAAATAGTTTATTTTAAAAACACTTTTAGCGGAACACTCCTCTCTATGTGGCTTGAGTAATTTTATTCCTTTGGACATCACCATGTGGTATCCCAACACTATTATGTATGATGAAAAACAGCTCGGATCAAGGTTTTCCCGGTAATTTTGGGGCAGCACTTACCAAGGTAAGACCATGGAATAATTGATCGACTGGCTCATCCACAGAGACAAACATGCCCCCTTGTTTAACCCCCAGTGCAAACATTAATACTTCTCTCTCTCTCTCTCTCCACATAATGGGAGAAAGATCTCCCAACTTTTTTCAAGAGATCTGTCTGTACTGGTGTTACTAAAATCTTAGGGCAAATTTCACTAACCTCCCTTAGAAGTTTTTGATACAAACAGATATCTCCCCTAAGGTTTCTAAAATAACACTACCTCCCTACTTTTCTGAAACAGCAAAAAGAACACCACCGTCGTTAATTTTTTAATGGAAGGGGTTAACATTTGCGAGAAAAGTACCAAAATACCTTTATTAATACACTTTAATTTACTAAATTAATACACTTAATGCCAAAATTGCCCTCATCTAATAATCCTACAACCAAACTCGATTTTTCCAACCTATTACTAAAATTCCGAACGCTTCTTTTTCTACAAATTATGTCCTATTTTTTTTTGCATATAACAATGATACATATTTTTCTCTCCATTTCCTCCCATATAGAGGGAGTATCTAGTCCGGGAATCCCAGAGTCCGGGATTCACCTTCCCGATATTTTTTTTTATGATCCGAACCGTCCAATGTGTTTAAAACGTGTTTTCAAGGGTCCCCGCTAAAAATCATCAAAAAAAATACTGAGAAGGGCTTGATCCAAACAGTTTTTCACAATACTGTATATGTACAGTTTTTGTGAAAAACAACTTAGATCAAGGTCTTCCCGGTAATAGTTTTTTGATGATTTCTCCCGTGGGCCCTTAGAAACGCGTTTTAAACACATTGGACGATTCGGATCATGCAAAAATAATTTTTAAAACCTTCAAAACACCCAAAAACCTTCAATCCGGGATCCTTGATAGGATCCGTGGCGTATATGAGGTATATATGTGCATTTTTTCTTCGAATATCTAAATTATTTTTTTACATATTCACTTTCTATTTAAATTGTGTAACAACTTTATATTTTATTGTTTCAATTTTATTGATGTTGTGAGTGACAAAAAGTTGGGAACCTGGACATCACCGTGTAAAATAAAATATTGTTATACATATATAATGAAATGAGCACCTATACATATATTGCATGTACTCAGCTTTAATGTGAATTTGATTCACACGAGTCTATTTTTTTTATTTCTTTGATCATTTTGTTTGTGCAGGCAAAAAAATGAAAACACTTGTCAAAATTTTTAAAAAAAAATATTTGGCAAAATAATATAAATACGCCTAGTGTTTTTTAAGAAGATTCATTTCACAAAATGAATGAGATGGTGTGTGATTTCAAGAACTAAGTAATAGTATATGCAAATTTTTTACTTTGCTTTTTAGGGTATTTATGTACTTTTCTCTCAATTTTTAATGATTCTGTTGCAAATTAAAGGCAGGGGAGTCCTTTTTGTTGTTGCAAAAATGTAGAGAGGCTATTGTCATTTCAGAAACTTCAAAGTAGGTATTTGTTTGTGTCAGAAACCTCGGGGAGGTTAGTGAAATTTGCCTAAATTTCTCTGTGATAGTGATAGTAATAGTTACTCCTACAGTAGCTAAACTGTGAAATCATAAATATGTGTGGCTTGAAATGTCTCATCGGAGAAGGACTGAAGTAGTTGCAAGGCTTTGTCTTGGGGATTGGGCCTCAATAAACACACGAACTAGGAAGTGTGAATTTCTTTTCTTCGTTTGTCGATTAATTCATACTCTGTTCTACTAAAAGCTCTATCCTTTTACTGTGTTTAATGTTGTTTTGCACTTTTTAAAATATCGTCTTTCAGATTGAAAGTTAAAAATGGGTACTGTTTCCGTTGATTATATTTTTGTGATGTAAATGAGAAGAATAACTTGTGAAAAAATATCAAAACTATGAAAAGTACCGAAAAATATAATAGTGGAAACTCAGCCTGAAACTGAAAACTTTGTATTGAATTTTAGGTTATATTAGCAATCGTTCCTCAACTTTCACTTGATTCTCAATTTTGTCCCTCTATTATCAATTGTAACAATTGAACCTTTTAAGTTTGCTTTTGATCTGTCCAATAAATAATGGAAGTAAAGGAAAGCTGATCGAAAACATAGTGTGCACCTCATATGAGTCATAAACAGGGCAATTTTGGATATTCCACCCTCATCGAGTTAACTCATGAAGGGCCTAATGTCCATAATAACGTCTTTTAGTGGTCACGGGATAAATTTTCCTTTAATTTTTTTAACCTAGCTATATATTGGACTGAGGCGGCCTTGTTCCTCTTAACCATTTTTTTTGGGGGGGCACTTTTTGGTTGTCTTTATTCAAAAAAAAATTTGCGTTTGTTATTTTTGCGTCAAATTTTTTTTCCTTCGGTGATTCTTCTTGACGAGAGGATTCGGAAACAACAAAATTATGACCGAAAGTCAAATATTTTTCAAAAAAATGAAAAAAAAAATATTTTGTTTTTGTCTTCTTCAAAAGATATTCGACTTTCGGTCATAATTTTGTACTTTTCTAAATCCTCTCTTCGAGACAAATCACCGAACTTAAGAAGTAAAATGTAAAACTACCAAATACGAAATTTTTTTTGAAAAAAGACAAAACCAAAAAGTTTTTTTTTTAAAAAAAAAAAAAAAGAGCAAGAGGGCTTAACATATATCGAAAGTAAAATTGAAGGTCAAAATTTCTGCGATTAATGTCAAAGGCATGAAATCCAGAATTGAGTGAAATTACAGGGACAACTGTTGTAATTTCTCCTAAATTTGATCAACTTTTTTAGTCCTCCAGTGACATGGAAGAGAATCTATGCGATTTTCTATTTTGATTTCAACACGAAAACCGAAAAATATGAAGACCTAATATACGAAAAGAGAGGCATTTCACATATAATTGTGTCTCATAAAATGGACATGATAACAATAGAAAAAAGATAACACCAACCATTCGTATGAAATGATAAAATGTATTTTTCTCTCCACAACTTGAACGTAGTTTTTCCTAAGGGGTAAATTTAATAGTAAAATTAAACCAAAAAGAACTTCCATGTAGCTATGGCAAACAATTAGGCAAGAGCAAAATCTCCTGCTCACATCTACTGCACAAGAAAATGCTCGGAATTTCTTCATCATTTGGAATCCTAGCACACCTAGTGTGCTGCCAAACTTCACAAATATCACAAGTGACCATTCTTTCACCATCATTTTCTTTGGCTCCACAAGCACAATCCACAACAAATTTTGTTTCATTACCTTCAAGTATATCTTCACCCATAGTTCCTCCCCCCTCATTTCTACCCTCGAAAATAACGTTCGCCCCCAAATCAACTAGCCGGGAAATAGAATCTAATCCCTTGGCATTCACATTGAGGATAGACTGTGCCACAAAGCTCCTTAATCCCCAATAGATCTCTCTAAATCTCTTTCCCACTTGTAACTTGAGTTCATCAATTGTTGCATTGCCATTCAATTTGAAGCACTCATATGGTGCCATCACACTTTTTAGCCCTCCATCTGCACAATTATCGTTGCTCAATGCAATTGTGGAATTGATCGTGCATTCTGACGTGGTTCCTCCTTCCAATTTTGAGGGTATGTCCCCATAGTATTCTTTGATGAGGTACTTGGTGTCGCGTATTATCCTTGAAGCTATTGGAATTGTCGCAAATACCCCCACAGTCATTGTTGGATATTGCTCTGTGAGGATGTACTTGTACAAGTAAAACATGTCCTTCATAAGTTGAACCCTTGTGATCATGTATCGAGCTTTTGTGTTCGAATCACTTAAACCTTCTTGGTTGAGAAATGAATTGGAGATGTCCTCTAGGCAATACTCAAGTACTTTTGTGACAGGATTTAAGCAGCGACGGACCAAGTAATTTCCTACTATATGGTTTCCAAGCGACTTCAACACGAAATCTAATAAACCGGTGTCACCAATATGGACCCGAGCAGCATCCCTAACTTCTTGCCTCGAAACCCACCTAAATTCAGCTCGTTTTAATGCTTCAACAATCACTCTAGTAGCCATTTCTACTCTCTTAGACGACCATCTACAAGTGTTTTCCACCAATATTCCCGAGTTATAAGAATTACTACTTTCTTTGGGAAGGCGCAATTTAAGCTCAAACATGAAATGGAATAGATCCCCTAGTGTTGCCAAGGAATGGCCCGAAAGTGTTTGATACCTAGAGATTATGGAAGTAAATTCGTGATTAGATGTGCCAAGATGATGAACAAGCATGCACAATGGCATGGTTCGTAGGGCTTCTATGGCTTTTTGGTACATTTGTTGGGTCACACCATAGGTTCCACGCCCAAATCTATAGCCCCATTGACCGAACCATGGCTCACCATATCCTACTCCGTGAATTAGCCTCAAATCCATGCCCTTCTTCTGCGAAATGTCGTGTAGACTCACCTTCCTACAAAATAAATCTCAAAATAAGAATCTTAATTTAATTTCGTATGAAACTTTAGTATGATTTTGTTGACAAATCCAAACATGTTAATCTTGTAATAAAGTAGGGCCCAAGAAGAACCCAGAAAGTGCCACACTTGGAAGGAAAGCAAATCTGGTCCATAAGGCCCAACGAATCCTGCCACAAGCCCATTCAGGAAAAATGGGAATGTACGCACTACGCAGTTAGAGTTCTTTTCGGTTTACTTGGGCCAGTAGAAATTTGTCTTTTCGGTTTACATGGGCCAGTTGGTTTTCTCTTAATTTTAATTGGGTTTGGTTCAAATTTTAACGTCACATTATTTGTCTATCTCGCTGAGAGTAATCAGAAAAGTATAAAACTAAAGTTGAATAAATAATCATATAGGACGACGAAAAGACCCCAAAAAATCGGTCTTTACTTTTCAAGTCTTTTATTCGTCTTAAATGAAAGGTGCTAGAACCTTTTTATCTATAATGCACTTTCAGCCGTCCACTCTGAAAATCTAAAAACCACTCGAAACACAATTGTGCAGCTAAGTGTTTTTTGAAAGAGGGGAAATGATTTTTTTTGGATATCCCCCAAAAATCTCTAGAAAGTCCAAGTGCTTGCATATTCAAATGTTGTTCCAAAAAAGAAAAAGACTAAATTTGAAAATATACAAATGGGCTCACCTTGCTCTCAATCCATTACAAAGACGATCCCAAAACTCCATGATCCGGTAGCCAGGTAAGTCGGAGCCCATTTCGAGCCCATTGATACACAGCAAATGCCCAAATCCATTAGAGTGGAAGACACCATGCATTATATGGCCCTTTAACTCCAATAAGTTAGAGTTGGCCTTTGTTGGAGCTGTGTCCTTGGAAGGCACCAAGAAATGATACTTCTTATTGCAGATCATATGATGCCCCCAACCTGAGCTAAAATGGAATAAATAGAACCATGCATGAGAGAGAGAGAGAGAGAGAGAGAGATTGAGATTTATGCTATAAACATCACAAGGAATGATAAATGATGCACCTGAAAATTTACATCAAGATTCTTCGTTCGAAAGAGGTTGTGTATTATAGTCTTTTCTTTTTCCTCTTGTTTTAAAAATAGATTGTATCTATGGTAATTAGAGTGCTGGTTAATATGTTTTTCTATTGTTTCCCCATGTTTTAAGAGAATATACAATGCAAAACAATTGAATTTAATCGGAACAAAAAACAAGAAGAATAATCCTAAAAAGCAACGGTATGAACTAAAAAGCAAATTTTGTACCACATTTATTTTTGTGCAAAATCCGTCCTTTTTTTACCTCTCTTAATTGTCTTGAGGTTTTCTCAACGTCTTTATCGCTTAATTTTTTTTTTTATTATCTCAATTGTTTTAGTTAACTTGTGAAAAATATCTTACAATGTGAGATTTCGAGATTTTTAACTTTACCTACATATTGGCAATGTTTACAGTGTCGATGGAGCGACACCTCCAGCGGTTCTTCCACAACAAACAATGTCACCTGAACCGAAGGGTGACGATGGACCTCCAACTGAAACGACCAGCTAGCCATCCTACCACTCTCGCTGCACAAGTCGCTCTCCAAATTCCCAAATTCCAAAAGCGCCTTCACATTTTCGAAGAACACTCCACCACCGTCCCAATCCATAGGGTGGCCTTTTCCGCCAAACTTCTTGAACTTGAACACCCTCTCCCCTCTCCTCCTCTTCTTACATCCGCTGAGGTCCAAATGAGACATGCTCATAACCCTAGAGGAAGAAAAGAACCAAGATCGAGAAGAGAGAGTCTAGATAACGGAGAATTCCATTCCAAGGGAGTACTTCATGAGCTAGAACACCTTCATTTATATATACACCAATGCATGGCTAGATTGATCACACACATGGTGCCTAGGAAATAAAATTGGAAGCTAACTTCAAAATTGGATTTCTCAAAAGGGAGCAGTGGTGGCTCACTATCTGCATGATTTGTTTCAAAAATAGAGCTTTGCAAATCTATCGCGAATTGCCAAGTCTTGTATAGGGGAGATATATTATATTAAACACACCATGCTTTTGATCATGCAGTTATAAGCCATTTTAATTTCTCTATTCTGCGAGAAAATCTATGGTCAGCTAAGGCATGTGGAAAGAGTTCTAGAATTAAGATAAGGACGGGTGCAATATTATGTCCAATTAGGCCAACTACCGTGAGTTCAAAAATGATTGAATTCATCGGGTGACATATAAACACAAGCACGTTGTCTATTTTTGGTATTTGGTATATTAAATTAGAAGGAAAAATTTTCAATCCAAACTCTTAAAATGCGGTACAATTTTTATGAAAAACTACTCGGATAAAGCTTTTCCAGTATTTTTTTTTTTTTTGTTGATTTCTCTTAGGGACCCGTAAAAACATCTTCTAAACGCATTGGACGGTTCGAATAATGAAAATTTGATCGGGACCTATCAGGTGCGGTTGGAGTCCGCATTTTACGGGTTTGGATAGGAAGGGGTTCCTAAATTAGAATAATTAAACTTCCAGTGTTTCACTATAAATTCGGTCACTAAACGCACCCTCTCAAAATCCAGACTATACAGTATCACTTAACCCCTCAAACATTGCTCTCGTTTTTTTTTTTAACAAGCTAGATCCTCAATATGGTAATCTTTCCTATTTAGATCCGTCAGTTCACTTTCAATAATTAGGTCAATGTTGTCCCCTCAAATACCAGAGGGAAAAACAAACAAACAATTGATTTCTTGCTTCTTAATTGAGCTAATTTTCATATTTTATGTAAAGGGTCCGGATCGTTTTCAGCCCACTTTTGGATTGGACGGAGCAGTCTAGATCTGGATATATAATCAATGGTTCAGATTTTCTTATAAACTTTTACCGGTAAGAGTTAACGCTTAGCGCTAAAAGTTTTTTGAACAAATTCAAACCATTAATTGCAGCAAATGAATGGCTCAAATTGTTTAGATTTGCTTATAAATTCTTACCGGTAAGAGCTTTTCAACAAATCCAATCCATTAATTACAGCAATAGATGGTTCAGATCTGGACTGTCTCGATCAGTCTAAAATTTGGACCAAGGAGGATCCATCTCCTCATCGATAACTGTGGTGGGTTTTCTCTTTCTTTAGCTTTTTCTCAAATTTACATTTACCCAATATCCATTGTGCACTCTAACCATAAAATTAGGACAATTGAAGAACGCGATCGTTTTGCCTCACTATTTTTTTCAGTAGTAGATTGGAATGCATTGACTAATTTCAAAAGTTGGAAGGTTTAGCACGTCCCTCTTCGGTTTGAGTTTTAAAGAGGTTTTTAAGAGTAATGAGTGGAAAAAGATAAATAGAGAATTTATTGGGGACTGTTTTGAAGTAAGAGACAAGTGCGATATCCATCTCTCTTGGACAACTGCCCTTTGGAAGATAGTACTGAAATTGAACACTGCGTCCTAAGTTTATATGAAGCTCTTGCATATGCAGAATTTAGGAACTGATTAATGTGCATAGTTTTTATCTTTGCCAATAGAGAGACTGTAACTCTCCGATTTTTAGAAGTTTTTGTACTTTATTAATGAAAACCAAATTTATTTTAAAAAATCATTAATAAAAGTACATAAAGTGGTAATTAAAGATAAAGAAAGGGGAAAATAATGCAAATAAAAAGGGCTAGTACGAAAACTACTATTCGTATTTGATTTTGATTATTGTTAATTAATTGATTTAAAATGAGGTGGTAGTACTAATAAATTAAAGGACAAATATGCCCCAAATGGGAGGGGAGAGAGAGAGAGAGAGAGAGAGAGAGAGAGAAAGAAAGGGATAAGCATTAGGTTTTGGTGTCGCCTCCTGGGTACACATTCCTGAAGGAACATACTCTATAAATTATCCCCTTTTATTTGTTATTTTATTTTAATTTATTTTATGCTGAAGCGGCGATAAAAAAAAAACATATATACTTAATTTTTACAAGTCCTTTTTCTCTCTTTCCGTCTCTCTCTCTGGTTTCTCTCTCCTCTCTCTTGCCCTCTTCTCTCACCTAGGTTTCTCTCTCCTCTCTCCTCTCTCCTCTCGACCCAGGGGAGCTTGTTTACCAACAAGTAAGTTTCTCTCTCACTCTGTCTCTGTCCATCTCTTTCCTCTCTCTTTCTCTCTCTAAAGTTACAATTTTTCTCTCTGTTAAATCCCTCTACCCCTCTATTGCCTACTCCGATTCAAAATTAAATTTTTAATCCGATTCGGTTCATATTCCTCTGTTTACATCAGATCTATGTTGTTCTAATAATTTTGGATCTATTCTAATTTATCTCTTTATGAGCCCATTTCTGGGTATTGATCTGTTTGTTGCTTTTATGGATCGCGTCACATTGTATTTTTCGATTTTCAGTTTTAATAATTCGTTTCTGGGTCTCATCCAGATCTGTTTGTAGTTTTTCATGCGTGGAAATGCAATTAACGGATCTACGGAAATGGCCATAATTTGTTTGATGATGTTCAATGTGAACCCTTTGTATCTTTTTATCCTTGCCTTTGATGATTTGCATTTGAATCCTATTCTATGCTGTTTATTGTGTTCAAAGTTTGGTTTTTTCCCCTTTATATGTGCGATAAACCTAATCTAATCTAGCCTAGGAGTTGGGACTGGAATCCCCTGATGAGAATCTGATCAGGACCTAATTCTGGTTATTTTTTTGCCCCCAAATTAGTTGTTTTCAGTGTTTATTTTGCATGTCATTTTGCATTTGATAGGGATTAGGGTCTTGTCCGATGGATAAATTTTTAATGGAGAGGTCCATTTTACAGAAGTGTAATGGAGAATGCCCATTGAACACCCTTTATGTTGCCAAATCAAACGATAATTAGGGATTACGATCATTACCCATGACACACTCTGTATATTGCCACATCAAATGGTAAGCAAAATGACAGCCCATATGAAATCACATACACTGATCTTACAGTGGTAGATTCACCTATTTATTCGGCGAGTAATTTTATTGAGAATGTTTCTATGGCTACTTCGAATCTCTTCTTATTGTCAATTATCCCTAAATTTGGTTTTGCATTGTGCATCCCCTTGCCATGGGTATCCTCCTTGACATTGTTGTTTTTTACTGTGTTTTTGTTGGTTATTGTCCGTGGTATTTTTGAATTTTGTAGCACCATTATCAGGTATGAACTATAATGTCGGGCAAAGGAAAATGTGCTAAGGACATGACATGTGTCATTTTCCTTATGCCCAAAAACATTTGGTATTTCTGGAAATGGCAAAATAGAAACATTCTTAGGAAATGAGCTATGTGCTTTTTTGGTTAAGGCAAAATTTATTGTATTACTGGATGTTATGGCACTGGTAAGCCCTCTGTTGGTAAATAAATCATGGTAAAGATTTGATCTTTGTGGTTGTTTCTGGCCCAATTTGTAGTTTTGATGGACGACGACGGATTGAATATGCGTAACTGGGGCTATTATGAGCCGTCCCTCAAAGGGCATCTTGGTTTGCAGCTCATGTCACCAATGGCAGAGCGAGACACAAAGCCCTTTTTTTCTGGGCGCGATCATCATGCTGCATTATTAAACTCCAATAGAGGTTATCACACCCGCGATACTGTGGTTTCGGAGGCGCCTTTGCACATGGATTACATGAGGGGCAGTTGGGTAAACCAGAGGGAGAGATTCCTGAATATGTTACCCGGAAACCCTAATTATGGAATAATGCCAAATCCGGAACCTTCCGCAAGTCATGCCATGCATATTTTACAGCCACCTGATTCTCCAGAGGATCAAAAGGTGGGCATTGAAGATCCGGGCATTGCAAAGGAAGCTGGCTCTTCAAAAAAAAGGAAAAGTGGAAACACTCCCAAAACCCCTAAACCAAAGAGGAAGAAAGGCCCCTCTGTGCCTAAAGAGAATGGAAACTCTTCACTTAAACGAGTGAAAACACCTCAGAAGAGTATGGATGTTGTCATAAACGGAATTGATATGGATATTTCTGGTATACCCATACCCGTTTGCTCGTGTACGGGGACCCGTCAACAGTGTTACCGATGGGGATGTGGCGGTTGGCAATCTGCTTGTTGTACTACAACTATATCTATCTACCCCTTACCAATGAGCACAAAAAGACGAGGAGCAAGGATAGCTGGAAGGAAGATGAGTCTTGGTGCATTCAAGAAGGTTTTGGAGAAACTTGCGGCAGAGGGCTACAATTTCTCTAACCCAATTGATCTCAGGACTCACTGGGCAAAACATGGTACCAACAAGTTTGTGACAATCAGGTAGATTTTACTTTGTTGGTAATCTTGATTGGACTCCACATGGCATCTGGTCTGTTTCACATGTATAAATTTATGTGGCCTTTTGCAGAGGTTCATCTGGTACTTTGTAGTCATGATACATGTTTTCAAACTTTAACATCTTGGATTCTCCAGGATTGTTGCCTAATTTTTCCTGTTTGTGTTTCAAAGGCTACTATTTTTTGGGCCTTAAGGTGTAGGATCGTTGATGGGTTTTCATTTGTTGAACCATTTGGAGATAATATCCCTTCCTTTCATCTTTAATCTATGTTAACTAGAATCCGTAGTTCAATGCTGCCTTTTTTAGATTTTTCTCCTTAATGGGATGGCAGCATACTTTTGATGGCTTGTAATTGGTTTTGTTATTTGGTAAAAGTTAAGTATCTTGTTGGCAATTTGAGACTATTTTTTGTTGTGAATGCGTACTGCATATGAATGCAAGAGCTTGTGTTTCAGTTAGGAATTAGGAATACATACCTGGATGGGCATTAAAGATTTTCTAGTACAATGAAGTTTACAATGAAGAACTCCTTGTTTAACAAAAGTAACTTGGAAAAAGTCACTTATTTTCTTATGAAGGAGGTGAATGGACATGTCTTCCCATTTGTGTCCATAAGCAGTTAAGGTGTTCGGAGACGAGCAGAACATTTTCATAGTTTACATAGTTATATGACTTTCTGAGATTAGAACATGAGAGCAACGCATGTTTTCTGGTTGGTCAAAAAAGTATAACGTGGGTTTTGTACTGGTTACAAATGAATTCAACCAAACTTATAGTTGGCATTTTAAGGGTTCTTTGCCACCAATAGGTCAGAAAATATGCCATGCATTCCTGGCAGTTATTTTGTATTTCCAATCTTTGAGCAGCTTGTGAAATGAACATTACTATTCAAGGTATAGGCTTCATATTATGGCAGGTACACTTTTAATCTGCATGTTACCTTCCATGTGTTTGATTTTTCATTCTATTTCTGGAATAAGAAATGCAATTTTCATTCCCATAACTTGCATGATTGGCTTCTTGAGGTCTTTGCAAGTTTCTGTGTATCTTGATAAACTTGTTATGGTATGGTGATAAGTTGTTGATAGCTGGTGACACAAGCGTGTTCGAAATATCTACTGATTGTATAACTTGCTGAGTCGGAGAACTTGGAGCATACGGTTATGGGAGATGTGTCAATGATTAATATGATAATTAAACTGTAAAACTGGAAAAGAGGTTGAAAATCATTACATTGTGCTGTAAATGGTAAACTGGAACTTCTAGGGAACGAACTACTCTAAGAGAATTACTCCCTCGTGGAATTAGTGTCACCCGGAAGAGCATATTGGGAATTATGCAACTTATAATTAAACAATAACTTCTTTTAGAAAGTTTCCTAGAATAGTAAATCATGTGAAATACCATCAGTGTTCTAAAAAAAAGGTCTAGAAAGCCGAGTACTCGCCGCCTAGGCGCTAGAAGGATTCTCATCGGCTAGCCCGACCAGACTCACTATCCCGACTAATTGCCTAACTAGGCGCCGAGAACTCGGCCCTGGAAGCAAGAAGGTGCTGGCCGCCTTAGGAGTGCCTAGCGAGTTTTAGAACCTTGAATGCCATCGAATTGTCCTTTAAGCAAGTGATTGTAATGTTCAATCTTTATCTTCAGGGTCAAGCTAATAGTCTCATATCCTCAATTCTTGGCCTTGTTATCTAGGAGTAGAATCTAGAAGTAGTCACCTGAGGTATAGAGGAGTATTCATTTTCTTATGGTAGTTTCTGCTGATTTAGGGTCACGTGTTTTCATTCAGGATGGCTAAATCTGTCAAGCCTAGGAATTATTTATTTTCTTGCTTTTCTACTAAGCCACTAATCACACTTGTTCAGTTGTGTAACCCCTTATCAAGCATCCGTTGCACAAGCTTAGTCTCTCTTGGCGATTTACGGCTACCAGCCAGGGACTTCTCCAGCAACTCTCCCTGGATCATTTTTTTTCTGGCCATCTTCGTCGCTCCATTTTCTCTGTGATCTAATCTCCGCGAACCTCTTCAGTGGCCGAGCTCCTGCCCCATTCTTTTTCTTATTTCCCTTCTCCTACCTAGAGCTAGTTGTTCATGACCTATAAATTTCTGTTTGTCAATTTTTGCTTCACTAAATGGACTGGTGGGGAACTCATGCAACCAGATCTGGACTGTTCTCTAGCTTTCAGAAATTCTATTGTATAGTCGGGTCCGTACATGGCATGCATAGGCGGTCTCACTCTTAGTTTCTTCACCAGTGCATCTTCATATTTCAATCGCGGGTGTGTTATATGGTTTCAGTGGGTCTTTCTATGGTGTTTTTAGTCAGATCCAATGCGTGCATCATCTTTTGATAATTTCTTCCACCATTCTCTTGGTCATTTTCTCAACTGCAACATATGGAGTATCTGGTCACCGTTGCCAATTCTGCTTCTGTGCATCTTCATATTTCTCATCAATCGCGAGTTTGATGGTAACAGTGATTCTCGGCCATGTGCTCCGTCTATCGCCAGTGTTTGCTGCAGCACATGCATCAAGAGCCGCTGGTCCATGTTTCTCTCAATGGCCAAACAGATTCTGATATATCCCATGGCTTCTATTCCGTTGTGACCGCTCTAGGCCTCCGAAATTTAAGCTAAAATTATGGCCTCATTTTCCATAGAAGACGTAAATGTGTAACATATAAATTATTCCAAATTTCAACACAGCTGGAGTTTTATCACCAGTTCTCCCTGCGAACTCATTAAACCTAGAGGGGCCTAGTTCAAATCAGGAGAAGGATCTATTGGCTGTTTTTTCCTTGTTTTCTGTTGGATTTAGTTTACATACTCTATCTTTCCTGAAAAGAGTCTACTATGAAAAGATGTTCATTTTCCATGTAAAAAAATATAGTATTTTCATTTATAATTTTTTGAATTTTGTGCACTAAATTAAAGAAATTGAGATCTTGATATTTGAAATGTAATGTCCAGAAATAAGTTTTTTTTTTTTTTTTTTGAAAATCGCATTTTTTTTTTGTAGTGGACTAACTTTTTAAGACAGATGAACTAATATACAAAGTATTATAAATTAGTTACTCCCTTCATCTATTTGTAAGTGTAGCTTCGTCATTTCAACTTATTAAGGAAACACTATCATTTCACCTTTCACATCAAATTTTTTCGAACTTTTATCTTGACTTTTCAAAATTATCATCCATCTTTACCCATTAACTTTTTCCCCATTAAAATTTCAAAATGAACACTTATTAAAGAATATCCCAAAATGAAATAATACATTATTAAAAAGGAATGAAGGGAGTATGTTTTAGTGGTTGTAGATGTTACTAGAGTCTAAGGTTCAAATCTTTTGCACAAGATATATGTTCTGATAAGTTATTTTTTATTTTCTTTCTTTTATTTTAATTTTACTTTGAACTTTTAACATAAACTATAGCGACCTGCCCCAACTATCCTGTTAACTTTTAGCCTAACCACGTGGTGTTAACTTTTAGCCTAACCACGTGGCTCAAAAGGTTAATATCAAGTTATATAGTAGCTCATAGGGCGTCGTTATATACCACATGTGATTCCCACATCTTTTCGGGGGGGGGGGGGGGGGGGGACTAATTCCCCACCAAGGTGGGTTCTCACAATCTCCCGACCTTGTGATGCAACGTCTTCGTTGCATTGACCCAGCAACCTTCCCCCGGTGGTCATGGTGTAACTCTTTGGTTTTGCATAACACTTTGTTCCAACTCCAAAATTCAAGAGATGGCTCACACAGATTTTTGAGGAACCCATATTTTATTGTTGGCAATACTACAATTCAAAATTATAATATTATTAGTTAGAGAAAACGCCAACGGTATAGAATTTTTAATTTTTTTTTTGTTAAATTACGAAGTTAAAATATGATGTTTAATTTTTAAACCTCATGGTAGCTACCTCTATTGAATATTTTTTTTATTAAAAAACCTAAGGCCTCATTTATTAAATTCACTTTAAACCTACAAAATATCAAGGCTTTGCTAAGGCTTTACCTAGGCTTACCTAAGGATTCATTTATTACCTAAGGCTTTGCTGGCGCATCCAGACGCCCCATATCCGGATTATGCTTTTATTTATATTTTTTTGCAGGTTTATCTTAGGTTCCAAGGTCTCGGTTCGGTTCGATTCGGTTCAGTCAATCTTTAGGCAGGGTGGTGTGGATTATTTGTTTGGCCGTTATCAATGCCCATGTCATGATGTTAGTAGTTTTGGTTCATTTCTGTATTTTATGATGAAATCTTTCTGCCTTCGGGCATATGGAATGAGAAGATCTAACTGTTTAACAATTCTCGTTTTAGGGGTGAAATCGGTCCAGTCTGGTTCTTGCTATGATTGAATCGGATAAACTCGGTTCGGGGATAACATGAAACCGAAATCGGGATTTTAGAGATTAGTTCGATTCTGGTTCAGTTTGTCTACAAATATATATATACACCTAGATATACAAATCAAGTGAGAGAGGGGCGATTACACCTAGATATATACACAGATTTACACACACCACCACTACACATGCATACAGATCGAGAGAGAGAGAGAGAGAGAGAGAGAGAGAGAGAGGCGAAACCAGGGCTATCGATGACAAGTCGTCAATCGTCATCGTCCTCCATCCAAGGTCGCTTCGCGGGCTACAAGGCCGTCATCTTCCGATCCATCGACAACAGCACTCGCGACCTTCCTTAGGTTTAGGGTTCAATTGAAGGATCAATGAAGTGACCGACTAACGAAGATAACAGATCTGCTAGGGCCTCGATTCCTCTTCTTCTTCTTCGTTTTGAGTAGAGAGAGAGAGAGAGAGAGAGGAGGACGATTGTCGCCGCTCCCCGTCGGCCGTTGCCAGATGAGAATCGCTTGGATCGGCGCCACTCCCACTCGTTGCCAGAGGAGGAAATGTTAGGGTTGGGGGAAGAAAGGGTTTTGGAATAATTGGTAAACTAATAACTAATAAGTAGACATATAGTATATATATAAATCTGGTTCGGTCCGGCTTAAAAACTCTCCAAATCGGGAACCAAACCGGTTCTCCATTTTTTAGAAGTTACTGAACCGGGAACCAAACCGGACATTAAAAAAACCGACAAAAATCCCTGTTCTCCTATTCGGTCTGGTTTTCTATTTTTTTATTTTTCACCTTTATCTCATTTAGTTCCTGTTATCTATTCATGTTTAATATGACTTTTGGTGTTGTCCGTATTGCCTGATTCTATAGTCTCTGTTGTACTCTTTTTGGATATGTATAATGTGATGTTCTCTTTGTTTGGGGAAAAAAAAAAAAAAAACTGTTGGCTTGACTATTGTTAAATGTTTTTAATGATTGGAACTTGATTTTGACACTCCATACCAAAATCAATTTGGAAAGTGCTAAAATCAATTTTTATTTCAAATATGTGACTTTAAAATTTCGTTGTCCACATTTCTTCATTTTATCTATTTCTGGTAGTTTATTTCTCATCAATCATTAAGTGTCAAACCCTTTGAATGGCAAAATTCATGTATTGAATTCATGTTACTTTTTGGTACAAAAATACCACCCCCTTCATAAAACATGTTTGTGCTTTTCAGTTCTAATTTGGAAGAAAGAAAATGAAAAATGGATGCTGCTTACCAAATGTGAGTTCCACTGTGCATTCTTTGCGGTAATCTGAATCGTTTATTTTGTAAGACTCGCAACACAATATCTCAACACAAAATTTGAATTAAAAACTCTATTGACAGAATCAGGCATCTGTTTCATAAATGAAAATTCATATTTCCACGTGTTACATGGTTTAAAAACATGTGTACATGGTACATATATAGAAATTCGCGGCCGTGGTTTTGTTTGCCGGTTTTGGCCGATGATTTTGTTTAATACAATTCTTTTACCTCTTTAACTAAAAAAATATATATATATCTGTCAAGATAATGTCACTTTTCAGTTTTACCCTTCAAAAGTATTTTTTCCATCTCAATTGGCTTGTCTATTGTCTTTTATTTTATAACAGTTCGTATGATTTTGAAAACTTTGTATAATAAAACTAATTGATATGTATCTAACAAGATCCATATTGCTTATGTTTCGAATTTCATACAAAAAATTAGCCTCACAACATTGGCCACAGTAATATTGACTGGACATAGGGGTAAGATATAAAAGACAATACAAAATTGTCACTCCCCTTAAAAACTCACTTCCCCAAGGCAAGCAAATTGGGACGGAGGGAGTATAAAATTATGATAAATTTTTTAAAAAGTTCACTAAAGGCAAATAATTCAATTTTTTGTGGTTTATTAGATTATTTTTGTCTTTATTCACAAAAATTTAAGTTTTATTAATAGTTTTATACTTTTTAGATTCCTCTTGTCGAGATGAACCAATAAATCACAAAAAAATAGACGCAAAAATAACAAATGCGAAAAAAATATGAATAAGGACAAAAAAAAAAAAAATAGTAAACCACTGGTTTTGAACCATGCTTATCCAATATCGCACTAGAGTTTTTTCGTCGTAAAAGTTAAAAAAATCTACTTTTGACAAAGTTGCAATCTAGACAATTTTTCTCGGTTGAATCATCTAAAGCCGCCCATCTCTCTTCGTGTTTGTGTTTTTCGTCTTTCCTCGCATCACTCAATCGATTATGCACTGTTTCAGTTGCATTTTTCATCACACAGTGACGTGGAAGCTACATATTCGGTGACGGAACCTAAACTAATGCGTGATTGAGACAACTCCTAAAGGGAACGGGAGGGCCCAGTAGTGAGAAATGCTCACTACAGGTCTCCATCTCCCTCCTAGAGTACCATATGACAATGCTCTAAGAGCAATTAATAATTTTCCGTGTCTCCCTTTTCTCTCCCTTCCATAATCAAATAATCAATAATCAAGTACAGATTTCAATATTTCCTTCCAATATTTCCACCACGTGGTGTCCCAAATCCGTGCATTTATCCGAGCCGTTAGATCTCGAAATGGATGGGGCGGATATGCTCGGTGTGTAAACTCCTTGTTGCGGACGGTCTGCAAATAAGAGTTTGCACACTGAACATTTGCATTGTTCATTCCGAGATCTAACGATCCGGATCAATGCACTCTCCTCCTCATTAAAAAATAAAAAATAAAAAAAAAACCTTGCTTTTATCCGAGCCATTGGATCACAGGATGGACGGCGCGGATGTGCTTGATGTGCAAGTTCCTTGTTTGCGGACGTTCAATAAACAGGAGTTTGCACACGAGCATCCAAGCCGTTCATTCCGAGATCCAACGGCCTGGATCAATGCACTCTTTCTTCTCATTAAAGACAACAAAAAACAAAAAAACAAAATCCTTGCGTATCCGAGCTGTTGGATCTCGGAAAGGACGGCGCGAATGTGCTCAGTGTACAAACTTCTTGTTTACGGATGGTTCGCAGATAAGTTATTCTCTACAAACGAAACGTATCATTTCTACTCTTTTACCAATCAGCAAAATCGCCTCCTAATAGAATAACGACTTTGACAAAGTCAATTTACTTTTCTATTTTGAAAGCAAATCCATTCAGCACCAATCCCACAAATAAATAGGTTCGAGAAATAACAGGAGAACATAACAAACAATACCCCAACCATTGCCCAAAAATTGACCATTATTTTCATAATTGTTGCCGGCAATATTGGGTTTTTTTCTTTTTTTTTTTTTCTTTTTTTTTTTTTTGAAACTCACGGGCGTCAAACAGTTGACTTTTTATATACCAAAAAAAAGAGGGATAGAATCGCCATAAAAACAAGTCGAAAACAAACAATATCAAAATCCCTTGCCAACCAAAAACAAAACAGAGCTCGGGGGACAAAGAGAAATCCAAACGGGAGAAAATGAGGCTCTGGAAAAGGGCTTCCGGCGCAATAAAAGACCATCACAGCATCCTCGCGGTGAACCTAGCGCGGAAGACGGCCCACCACCACCCCACGGTCGAGTCCTCGGTTATCAAGGCCACCAGCCACGACGACACCTACGTGGATTACGACGCGGCCAGGGTGGTATTCAGGTTAATCGAAACGTCTCCGGTGTGTCTTCAGGCTTTCCTGTGGGCCCTCTCCAACCGGATGGAGAGGACCCGCAGCTGGGTGGTGGTGCTCAAGGGAATCATTTTAATGCACGGTGCCTTGAGCTGCGAGACGACGGCCGTGAAGACTATAGGACGGTTGCCGTTCGATCTATCGAATTTCAACGACGGGCATGGCGATCCCAAGAAGATGTGGGGATTCAACGTCTTTGTTCGCGCTTATTTTGCGTTTGTGGACAAGAAGTCTGTCCTCATGAATTATTATTATCAGGCAAGTTCAATATTGTCAAATTTAATTTTTAATCCTATTACAAAGCTAATAATTGGGTTTTGCCTCCAAAAGTATTAATTTTCCCCATACGTTCTTCAAAATAAAACATGTTTTGCTTCTTTTTTTTTTTTTAACGTGCGATACTTTTTACCCAAATCTCTTCATTCCATAATTGCATGCACTCATAAACAACTGCATTGGATTATGAGTACAGGAGAATTTTTGAGCTTTTTTTTTTTTTTTCGTCCTTTACGTGACATCAATAATTTGTTTTCCATTTTAAAGATTTTTAAAATACGTCTTTCGTGAACAAATGGAGGTGTCGAGATATAGTTGATAGTAATACAGAAATGAAATATACCTAATCCGGTGATGATCCTGAATCTTTTCGATTCCTCGTTCGTTTGATCTTTCGCTCTGGAGCTGAACCATTTCCTTGTATCTAAGAAGAACTTCCAGATTAATGTAAAGGAAGCTTAATCGGAATGAATCAGAATTTTCTTCTATGCTCCGAGTTGAATCATTTTTTTGTTCCTCAACAAGTGTGTGTGCTTGGGCCAATAAAATCTGACCTAATGGAGAGTTTTTTTACGTATTGACGTCTACGGGTGGTTTATGATACGTTTATATGCTTGAAATGATAAACCACCTGTAGACATCGTTTAATGGAGAGTCCAGAGAGAGTTTTTTATCATGTACCATTTGAGAAACTACTAGCGTCGTTTAAAATCAAATGTCATATGTCACGCAACAAAGATTATATAATTCAGCTTCACTCTCTTCAGATTCCGTTAACCCACAATTTTGGCTCCGCCCCTATTTCAGGAACGAAAGGCACAATCAAAATACAGAATTGCAGAACCCAAAATGGAAGACTCCATGATGCAACAACTCCTTTGGCTACAAAAGCTGCAGGGATTACTCGACATGTTGCTTCAAATCAAACCCCGATCCAATGGCATGAAGAAGATTCTCATTCTGGAAGCCATGGACTGTGTCATAGTTGAAGTCTACGGAATCTACAGCAGAATCTGTAATGGCATCGCAAGAGTCCTGTTAAACATTTGCTCCGCAGAGAAAACTGAAGCCTCAGTGGCTCTCAAAATCTTCCACAAGTCGAGAGAACAGGGCGAAGAGCTGTCAATGTACATCGAGGAGTGTAAAAAGTGGGGGGTAGTGAACGCTTGGAAATGCCCAAAAATTGAACTAGTCCCCGACGAAGATTTTTGGGAGGTCGAGCGGATCTTAAGTGGAGTTTCGGAGACAGATACAAATTGTTCTGTTTCCGAAACTGGTAAGGAGGTTGTTGTGGCGAGGGAGGATCGGCTGGCGGAGGGAGAGGGGGATTCGAAGGGGAATTGTTTGAAGACGGTTGTTACTAATGAATGGGAGGTGTTTGATGAAGATTTGATCAAGTTCAGTGGAGAGATTGGTTGTGATATGGGAAAAAGAAGAAATGGTGGTGAAGATGATCCTTTTGCAGCCTCTTTGATTCCATATCCTCCTCAATCCTATGAGAAAAATCAAGAAGTTCCTGATTTAATTAGCTTCTTATAGTGTTTTTGAATTTGGTGTTTGCAATTTCCCTTTGAATAGCTTCATCAACTGCTCAAAACCCAGAAAACCAATTGTCTTTTTATGGAGAGAGACAGATATCAAAAGAAACAATCATGAGAAAAAGTTGAGAGGAGAAATGTGTTTTTGTTTCCCAAATTTCTTGATTTGTTTGAATGATTGTGTTGCAGCTGTTGCTCCTCAAGCTCTACAGTTTTGTGATTTAGACACGCCATGAAGGGCATTATAGGCAATACTTATGGACTTCCATGATTAGAAGAAATCTGGATGTATGTTTCTTTCTTCTAAATTTGAAAGTGATTGTATGTGTGGAAGTTTTCGCTATGGCAAATTTGTTCAAGCCCCTCAAACCTGATTTGTGAGTTTCGTGTGTTTGGCAGAACTTTTGGTTGGAATTGGATTATAGTCCATGTTGGCAAGTACCAACTTGGATCATGTGATCCTAATGTGTAGTTATCTGTCACAGTCCTATTTAAAAATGCAAGCCCTATTTAAAAATCCAAGTGATGAGTAATTTTCCAGCAAGCGCAATCGACAACTTGCAAAACAAGGTGTATGGATCCGGTGCGGTTCCGGCCAACACCCCTCCTATGCAAGTTAGTTTAGGTAGGACGAAAGTAGAATTGACAAGTGTTGGAAGGGTGACTGTACCTTTTACCTGTTGAGGGTGTAGTATATAGGCACCTAAAAAGGTGTGTTTTGAATATCCGGCGTAACTGGCAGAATTTGGTAGAGGAGCTTATCCTGGAGGAGCCTCTTGGCCGTTGGAGGGTTAGTTGAATTCATGTCCTTGATAATATGGCGATGACACATATCCTTGATAATATGGCGATGCGTCATTTGGATGCAGTAGACTACTTATATTTTGAATTCCCGTGGAGGGCTGTTGGAGATATTCTCTCCGGATTCCATGGGAATTTGTTTATTATAACGGTCTATCTTGTCTGAGCAGAAGACATCTGGTCTGCTCTGCCTGTTGTGCTCGACGCAGTTAAGAAGAGCAGGGGTCATGCTAGCACGGAGCTGAAGAGACCTTGTTGTCTGGTTAGACCAGTAATGATTGAGGTTGTACCCCCTTGCTCGGAGCATGGAATTCTTTAGGAAGTCTTGTTGGCATGGAGCCAGATAAAGTAATTTGTCTAAGCTAACTAAGATGGGCGGACCACATTCTTGCTAGGAGCCAGGTTTGGCCCTATCACCAAGTACTTTTCTTAACAATAAATACTCAAAAAAAAAAAAGAAATAATAATAATAATAATAATAATAATAATAAATACACAAATAAAAAATAAAGAATAGGTAGAGTGGAATCATATTTGCCTCAAGAGATATCGAAGACGAAACTTAAAATGGACCATATGGTAGTGATCCATGTGCAGCTGCTTTAGTATCATGAGCTACAAGCCTACAACTGAGCTACACTAAATTATATTCCATCACTAGTTTGATACTATAGACACTAAAAATTCGTCATGGCTTAGGCATCGTCCGATCAATTGAGATGAAATAAATAATATTAATTAAAGTCAAAATTGGTCAAAAGCCTGCAAAAAATTATTGGGCTCGGCAAATATATATTCAATTTTTACGAAAAATTGCTTGGATCAAACTCTTCCCGGTCATTTTCTTTTGTTGATTTCTCGCTTGAACCCTTAAAAACACCTTCTAAACACATTGAAAGGTTCGGATCATGAAAATTTGATCAGGAAATGAAGGTTTGGATTGGATCCTGTGTGTGTGTGTGTGCGCGCGCGTTCATGGATTGGGCCAATTTCGTGGTCCATTTGAGCAATTGAGGAGGCCCATCTTCTTTTGGTCTAGCCAACATCTTTTGAACGAAGATTTCCGTATATGTATACAATCTTCTAGTCAGGGATCTCTGCCTTTACTTAAAGTCAGGATCTCACGTTTTCCGATTGAATTTTGATGATCTGAACCGTCTAATGTGTTAAGAATGTGTTTTTAAGGGTTCCTGCGAGGAATAGTAAAAAAAATGGCCAAAAAGGGCTTCATCCAAGCAGTTTTTCATAAATTATATATCTACGGTTTGTATGAAAAGCTCCTCGAATAAAGCCTTTCTTTTCTTTTCTTTTTTTTTTTGTTTGATGATTTCTTCGCAGGGACCATTAAAAACATGTTCTAAACACATTGAACGGTTCAGATCATCAAAATTCAATCGGGAAAGTTGAGGTCTTGAGTTTAAGCAAAGTCAGGGATCCCTGACTAGAAGCCCTCCTTATATATATATATAATCAATGACAATTAATATATATACATGTATATATTTGACCTGATTTATTTCCACAATGAGAGATCAATTTACTCTTATGAAAAGAAAATCAATCAAGGACAATATATTCATGTATATATTTGACCTAATGAGAGGTTGATTTACTCTTATTTGGAAAGAACCAATCAAGGAAGATACACACACACACACACACACACACAAACACACATATATCGACCTAATTTACTTCCATAAGGGGAGGCTAACGTACTCCTATTTGGAAAGTAAATCAATCAAAGGAGAATTTTGAAATTAGAGGCCCCTCTCCTTGAGCCTATAAATAGAGGCTCTCATTAAGAAGAAAAAGATATCTTTAGCCAAGGAAATTCCAGAGCACTCTCAAGCATTTCGAAAGGCTTCTCTCCAAGTTCTTCTCAAATCCCTCAAGTTCTTGTGGAGAATCAACAAGCACCCAAGTTGCGTGCTGGTTCATCTATAACAACAACGGTCTACGCATCAGCTAGCGAAGATCGCCCTCAAATTCACCGTTTGTTCGCGATAAAGCTATTCAAGCCCTCGATCAAGCTTCATTCTTCAAGCTTCTCAACTCAAAGATTTGAAAGAACTACCAACCAATTCAATCCTACGACAAGCTTCTATAGCCATGTAGACACCCCGATTTTGACCTGGGAAACTCCTCAAGCATTCCCAATGATGAAATAGACCAATCGTGCATACGTCGAGGCTAAGAACAGGGCTTGAACTCACCAAACCACCCTAGATCACCATGAACCCTTTTCAAGCAACCTTAACCAACCTAAGAGACCAAAATACCCTTCAAACTACCAAAATAAACCAAGCCAAACCCCTGTGCTCAAAACCCTTTGAGCGCTCAAACCCTGTCCAGTCAGCATTTTGCAGAGCATCTAATCATGAGATTCTACTGATATGGGGGCGTATAAGTCGGCGTATTTCTTCATATACACGCATAATAGCCTTTCATATGGCCCCTATTGAGCCTAATTACCCTTTCAAACACAAAACCCATTTTCCCTCTCATTTCTCTCTCTATCTAAGCACCCTCTCACCCCTTATTCATGGGTTACCAACTGATCCTTCACACTTTCTCACTCTAGAAAGCTATTTCCAGTTTATATCTTCCATAACCATTGTCCTATTCAAGCTCAATCAATCATAATCAACAAAACCCACTTGATCATCATCATCCAAGCTCACATACACCTTTCATTCATCCAAGTATCCACTCAATCGCCCCTACACTACCACTTCTCTGTCCAAAACGTCACCTTTCAAGCCTATAATCAAAGCCATTGTCCATCCATCCATCTAAACTACAAGTTCAAGCCTTGATTATAGTTAAAAAGGTAGAAAAACATGCAAATAGCTACGGGTTGGTCAACCTGAGGGAGACCAGTGAGTTCATGGAAGTTCTACATACCTTCTATGGGCTCACAATGACTAAGAAATGCAGAAAAACAACTTTTGAAAATATTGAGTCAAAATGGTTTGAGCGCTCAAACTATTTTGGCCCTTTTATGATTTCTGTGGTTTTTAATGCTATTTCACGTTGATATCATCATTTGATGGCTTTTTGTTGGTTCAAATACTCTTAAATCAGTCTATTTCACTCTTGATCATTGGTCAATGAACCCAAAAGTCATGGAAATGATGTTTTATCATCATCAATCAATGAATGAGCTTTGTTTATGGGATTAATAGGCCCATCTCACTCTTTTTAACAATGATCAAAAGGTTAAAATTCATGAAAACACCAAAGAATGGCTTGAAAACCACAAAAGCTCATAACCCTATAACAGGGTTTGAGCGCTTAAAGCCTACCCTTTGAGCGTTCAAACACTATTCTCTTTCATCTTTGTTTCTTGTTTATTCCATCTTTAAATCATGTCCTAAGATTATTATTGTGTGTGTGTGTGTGTTGTCACTGAGTCTATATTAGTTTGATCTGATCCTCACTCTCTCTCATCCTAACCATGCTTATGTTTAGTTTAAAGTATATCTCTCATTCATACAAGCTTGTTTGTTGTTATTTCTGGAAGATCATAGTCATATGCATCATTATACATCATTTTGAGGTTATTAATGATCCAAATAAAAACAGGAAGGCATGAGAATACACAAGCCATGAAGATGGTCTGAGGCTCAAAGCCTCCCCTTTGAGCGCTCAAACTGTTTTTCTGTTCATCAAAAGTTTTCATCATATAAGTCTACTAACTGTGTTTTGGGTGTTCTGAATGCCTCTCAATGTTTTATTTTCACTCATTCAGCACTTATTGCCCTGTTTGGATCATTAATAAACCTTGAATCTACGTTCGCATGATCATTTTGTTCTGTTAAGCCATCAAAGTCCTATTTTCAAACAAGCAGCAGTACTTAAATCATGTTTTCAACAAACCAGAATCAACATAAGCATGAGTGGTTGAGGAGGGTTTGAGCACTCAAACCCCTGGTAGGGGATCAAATTGGTTCAGTCCAGTAACAGTTTGTGGTGTCACTTTTGCTTATTTTGTTGTTACTATGTACATACTAACATTGTTACTTGCTGTTTGATGTCTTTAGTCTTTATGTTCGATTGCAAAAAATTCATTGTCCTTCCTTTTAAAAATGCCAAATATTTTTTGTTTTTAAGTTCGATTGCAAAAGTTTCTTATCCTTCCCTTTAAAAATGTCAAAAGTTTTGAATTTTTGGCTAAGTGGCCCTCAAATAAACAAGGAAAAGAAATCTGTGAGAATTTCATTGACAGTGAGAAAAGTACAATTGTGCTATCTTCATTTGATAAACGGGGCATGCGACAAGCGAAGACCAAAAACGGCCTAAGGAGCAGAACATAACGTGTAACAACACCATGGTATTACCAGAAGATAAAAGTGCGCTAATAACAAGCGAAGGACAACAAAAGGCCTAAGGAACAGAACATAGTGTGTGGCGAGTGTGTGCGGCAAAACTGAAAAATACAACAGAAACATAGAAATAAAAGTCTAAGCCACGAGCATCTGGAAGAAGATCCCTTGTAAAATGCCATCAGCAATGGGCAAGCCAAAAAATTAGTGAAATGTCACTAATTTTTAAAATTCTAATTTCGAACATAAAATTTAAAAAAAAAACACCACCCCATCTCTGGCCAACCACCACCCCACCTCTTGCCAACCACTTCCGGCGACAAAAAAATTAGTGAAATGTTACGATTTTTTTAAAATTCTAATTTTCAACATAAAATTCAAAAAAATCACCACCCACCCTCCGGCTGACCACCACCCCACGTCTGGCCTACCACTTTAGGCGACCAAAAAAATAGTGAAATGTTACTAATTTTTAACAATTCTAATTTTGAACCTAAAATTCAAAAAAATCACCACCCCACCTTCGGCTGACCACCACCCCACCTTTGGGCGACCACTTCCGGCGAACAAAAAATTAGTGAAATGTTAATAATTTTTAAAAATTCTAATTTCGAACATAAAATTCAAAAAAAATCATCATCCCACCTAAAGCCAACCACCACCTCACCTTTAGCTGCCCAATTCCGGCGACCAAAACCATTAGTGAAATATCACTAATTTTTAAAAATTCTAATTTCGAACGTAAAATTCAAAAAAATCACCACCCCAACTTCGGCTGACCACCACCAAATCCAAAAAAATTATCACCCCACTTTCGGCTAACCACCACCCCACCTTTGGGCGACCACTTCCGGTGACCAAAAAATTAGTGAAATGTTACTAATTTTTAAAAATTCTAATTTTGAACATAAAATTCCAAAAAATCATCATCCCACCTAAAGCCAACCCACCACCCCACCTCTGGCCGACCAGTTCCGGCGACCAAAAAGTTAGTGAAATGTCACTAATTTTTAAAAATTCAAATTTCGAATATAAAATTCAAAAAAATCGCCACCCGACCTCTGGCAACCACCACCCCCACCTCAAACCAACCACATCCGGCAAACAAAAAAATTAGTGACATGTCACTAATTTTTGAAAAAAAAAAAATCAGATCTTGGCGATTTCTTCATCCCCTAAGTGTCTGTTTTTATATTTTTTGACGGTGCAATAGTGGCATCCCTTGACTTATCGAGTACTACAGTATTTTTTTCACGTATTCTGATTGCAGCCATCACTCCGAAGTCTGATATCAAACTCTCGATAGCATCTCCTGACGATTACCCTTTTGATTTAGAATTTCGATTAACCTTCGTCATTCCAAGATATGAGTTTTCTAGAAAATTAGTTATGATGAGAGAAGTGGGTCTTGTGGTGGTCGGCTGGAGATAAACGATTGTGGGTTTTGAACTAGACACAATGTTAATCTTTTTTCACTAAATCGACTCCTGAATCTGGTTTCGAAGAAACAAAAAACAAGAACAAAGTGCAGAGAGGAGAGATAAGAGAGAAGAGATAAGAGAGGAGAGAGAAGAACAGATGGTTAAGATGCAAGGGTAAAGACGCCAATGACATAAATGTGTCGTGGCTCCAACAAAAGTGCTCATGGCATTAGGGTCACTTTTATTAAATCATAATTACAAACAATGTCTTTCTGTTTGATCGTAAAAATTCATTGTCCTTCCCTTCAAAAAGGCAATATATTATGTATTTATGACTAATTATTCCTTTATTTTATGATTCAAGCGAGTACTAATGGATGTTCGGCCGAACTAATTTATTTTGGATTATTTATTATTTATTTTATATGAAATTTTTTTAATTACCTTGAAAGATTTTTTTTTATATAATTTTCACTTATCTATGTAGAATTATTTGTTCATTTCAATGAAAGAAATCAGAAAAGTTTGGATCATTCAAAAAAAATTGTTTGCTTTTTGATTTTTTTTTTTTTTTGGTGTTTGGTGAGTTTTTAATGCTTTTGTATAGTATTTTTTTTTTTTTTGGGGTCACTTTTAGATTCCTCATTAGGGATGGCAATGGGGAGGGTAGGGGGTGGATACCACTACCTCCATCCCCGATCCCCGAACCTATATCAATCCCCATCCCCTTCCCGATCTCCACCGGGGATTTTATTTTAACCTCCATCTCCGCCCCGATGCGGGAAACGGGGATCTCCACGGGGAATCGGGGATCCAAAAATAGTTGCTCTTTAACGTGTAGGTTTTTTTTTTGTAATAGTCTTACACTTTAAAGTGAATCAACTTGTGACTGTCCCAAAAGCTCGAGTTGTTTGGAACTTTGCCCAATAATGTACATCCAGCACTTCCATCACATGCTATTGAAGAGTTAACACTTCCATCACATTACATGCAATCCACTAGAAGAGTTTACCATGTGAGATCACAAATTAATATGAACAAATGGAGTGAACAATCAAATATCAAAACAAACTTTTCTGTAAATCCGGAACAGATAAATTTTAAGTTATGACTTTTGAGTTATGACTTAAAATTTAAGTTATGACTTATGAGTTATGACCAGTCCAGTAGTCCACTGACCAGGGTTATAGACAGACGGGCCGGGCGGCTGTGTTGGAAAATAAATTTTAAAAACTTATAATATAATAAATATATATTATACACACACAGACACACATTTATATATATATATATATATATATATATACACAGAAAACTTCACCTCCAAACTCCCGGACCCTGTTAAGTTCCGGACCTCCACCTTCCCAATTTTTTTTTGAAAATCCGAACCGTTAGATGTGTTTAAAAGGTGTTTTCAAGGTCCAACGCGAAGATTTGGCAAAAAAAAAATACCCGGAAGGGCTTGATTGGAGCTGTTTTTCACAAAAACGCTATTCGGATCGTCGAAATTTGGTCCGGAAAGTCGAAAATACCCCTAGGTCCGTAACTTAACTAAGTTAAGGGAGTTTGGATAGGAAGTGGACTGTATATATATATATATGTGAACGGGGATGCGGGGAGGGGCGGGGAAGGGGATCGGGTAGGGGACTAACAATACCATCCCCTACCTGATCCCCGAAATTTTTTAAAAATAATCCCCATCCCCTACCCGATCCCCAAAAAAATCCCCGAATCCCCTCCCCGAATGGGTAGGGGACGGGTTGGATAGGGGCGGGTCGGCCGAGATTGCCTTCCCTATTCCTCATTTGCAGATGAAAAAATAATTCCAAAATAATTGAAGCGAAATTTTAAAAAATTCAAAATCTCTGGAATTCAGATTACATATGTCGAGTAGATGTAGTAGATCCATCAATACCCCTGTAACTTTTTCTTGTTTTTTGAGAAGAATACCCCTGTAAGGCTGTAACTTTAATCTGCGACAAACACAAAAATTCTATTCCAGATCTTACAGAAGTGGGAAGCGGTTTTACTTTCCTGTGGGTGGGAAAAGTATCCATTTAGTTTGGGCATATTTTGTTGTTTTCAGTAACAAACTATTGAATGCAGTCAAACCACGATAAGCATGCATTTACACACAATTAGCCATTTTCATTAATAGTAGTTTGCTAAAATTCATTTAATTAGTTCTTGTTTACTGAGTCACCTACAGACGTAGCATACCTAATACTCTAGTATCTGAGCAGTACACAAATTTCGTTATGATATAGTGTATAGGGTTCACATTCAATGGCATACATAGCCAGAAAAATTATTCCAGTAAGGGCACAATTCATAAATGCCAGTATTTTTGTTATGAAAAAAAAATCTCTTCTTAAAAAATCTTACATGTCTTGATTTTCATTTGAAATAAGTTTCGCTTGACTTACATTTTATAGACAAATTTGCCTCTTAGTCTATTTGTTTGTACACCTTGGCTTCCAAGGGGGAGGTCTGAGATTAGAGTAAGTAGAGGTATGTGGTTCCGTAAACACGTTATAGTTTCGAGGCAAAAATTCAGTGAATTGAGACTTGTTTGTGAAAAATTAGTTATTCAGTGGTTCTGGGGCATCGCCAGGTGATGACCTAACACCCTTCTCCGTAATTTTTTATTTTTTATCGGCCTTATCACATATTCAGGTAAAACTCATATATTTAATCTTGAGTTTCATACAAATATGTGCAGGAAAATGACATCATAACACCAAGTAATGCCACCCCAAGAGTACTAATTAGTTTTTTTGTATAAAAACAAGTGATGTACCAATTTATATTTTTCTAAATAAAAAATTCCTCCGAAAAATCCAGTGCCCACACTGGTCTATATGTGGCTCCGCCACTGTTCACATCATGAGGCTAACCTAATTAAGATTTCAAAGCTGCAACATAATTGTAGAATTACATTGCCTAAAGTTATTTTTTGGTTGTAAGACCTCCACTTCTGTCTTCTACCAATCTTCAAATAATGTTTGATACTTCGATAAATTCAGACCTAAGTTGAAATAGTGTGAATGTCGCGCAATAAACGTTGGTTTCACCTCTAATTTCGCATTTCAAGGGATGTACTATCTACTTCTCCTCCACACAAAACTTTAAAAAAGAAAGTGAACAAATCTCTATTTAAGTAAAAAAAATTATGGATTTATCCATAAGTTTAACGATAAAAAAAATATAAAAAAAAAAAACCTTCAAAATGTCACTTTAACAAAATGCACGTTGAAATTTAAACGGCAGTCAAAAGATGATTTAGTAACTTGCGAACCAATACAAATTCACAAAATTGAAGTCTATTGTTCAGTTATCAAATTAATTGTCATTTCTCGAATTATTGGTTAGGGCTGCTTCATTGTAATCAATTTAATTAAGAACTAAATTAATTGGTTCTTGAAAAAAACGAGTCCAATATCACAATTCCTACGAAACTATTACTCAAAAGCCAAATATCGTACCAATTAGGCATATATTCTTTTTTGTTTGTTTGTTTAGTTTTTGTTCTGACTGCCATCTCCGGTTTTTTTCTTTTTTTTTTGGTAACGCATAGTGTCCCGGGGCCAAATTTCACGCACCACGAGACTATTCCCTATAGCCCCCACCAACCTTCGGGAATTTCTTACTCTTCTATCAAAAATAAAATAAAATAATACTGTAATAATAAAACTTAGATCCCACCTACTTATAGTGCTTTGGGGCACTACCAGCTCCCGGGTCCCACCAGTGCACATCCGTAGAATCGAAACAATTTTCAGCACAAAAATGATACATACACTCCCTGGGAGCCACTCCCAGCCACACCCTCTCTCACATGGGCTGTGGGGCCCACATCTGGGCCCCACAGCCCATGTGAGAGAGGGTGTGGCTGGGAGTGGCTCCCAGGGAGTGTATGTATCGCCGTTGTTTTCAGCACGCTCTTGTGAGGATCGATCAATGAGGAGAGGAACACTGAATTATCTCTCCATAGTGCCAACAAATGTCTTAGTTGCAGTAGGCTCACGACCCCTTTTAATAGATGCAAAGCTCCCTGCACTCTCAACTTACCAACAGAGATCTAGAGAGAGAGAGATGGAGGGAGAGGACGATGTGGTGTACGGCGCATGCAATCGAAACTACGCTGCAGAGATAGGCATGTACGTCTTGGACGGCTGTGGGGAGTTTGCTCTGGACTCTGCAGGCTCCAGATACTGTGAAGCCTGTGGCTGTGATAAGAACTTCCATATTGTCATCGTTCCGAATCGCACCACCACCGCCACCACCTCCATTAACAATCTTGGAGCCAAACCAAATACTAACATGAATATAAATGGTGGGAGAATTCGTTTATCCGTAAACGAGAACAGTGTCCTAACCCTAGTGAGTGATGGTGATGATCAGGTGGAAGTGAATGGTCCAGAAATTGTTGATGAAAGGTCCTCCACTGCAACCAGTGGGACCAAGAGCAAGAAGAACAAGAAGAAGAATAAGAAGTAGAAAGAGAGAGAAGAATGGTACTGGTACGGGTGCATCCATGGCGGCTAATAAAATAAGAGGTGTTTGAATAAAATAGAAACTACTAAATAAAGTACTTTACCCAAATAAAGTTTAGTGTGTGTGAAAGAACTGCAGGGGATAGGCAAGTCTTTTTTAGGGTTTTGATTAGTAGTTTTGGGATAAAAAACTAATTAAGGCTTGTTTAGATTCTACTATTATGTGGTTCTTCCCAAGGAAAATTATGATATGGGTTTAATTTTGAAGTCTTTTCCCGTTTCACTTTGTTGCTTAAAGTCCTCGTTTGCTTGTTTTCTTGCATTCATCTCATTGGCCTTGATATTGCCAATGACTGCTTTTTGACGCACGCTAATATTAACTCAGCCTGTTTTATATATATTTTGGAGCATGGCTAACACATAAGTATGTTGATATGTCCAGACACAGTCCGGACACAGATGTACCTAATGTTGTCCGATAGGTGATAATTTAAGTAACACGATGCATTTTAAATTGTAAAGCATTACTATAAGTTTCATCCCAGGAGAAAAGTGTTGGGTTTTCTACATATATTTTGCTCATTGCCTACTGCACACTTCAGCAAAATTAGGCACCAAGTTATCTAAATGAATCAGCATTTATTTAAATTATCTTTTAATATTATGTCCTTATATATATGAAAAATGCAGTCTTTCTTTAACGTTGTACGGAAGGGTGTTGGGTCAACAGTCCCATCGACTTGCTGCAACTTTGCTTGGTTTGCATCTGGAGAGAGTCCCTCCGGACTGCTAATGTCCAAAATGGGGGTTATACCAAATCCTAGGGAGATGTGTTATTGTCAGTTCAGTTCAGACTTTAATTGGATGTTATTGATTTGGTTCGCAAATGGAGACATGTGTTATTGGTACAATGTGCGAAAAGTACATAGTGCCCTTAGGCCCTGTTTGATACAAGATTTCGTTTTGGAATGATTGGTAATGAGGTGAGATTAGGATTGAGATTGGTAATGAGGTGAGATTATTAATGAGGAGACAAATCATTTCCCATGTTTGTTTTTACACTGAATTAGATCTTGGGATTATTAATAACATGTTTGTTTTGTTTAGAATAGGATTGGATAAAAAATATTTGTTTCCAATTCCACCATTACTTGAAAACAATATTTTCATCAACCATGGTACTCAAGAGAGAGAGAGTTGAGGAATCCTTCCAATCTTAGTCTCATGGGATAGGATTGTCAATACCCAACCCCCCCTTGGGATGGGTAATCCCATGATTTTTGTGAGATTCACAATCCCATGGTATTAGCAATCCTTCCATTTTTTGCAACACCAAACAAGGTTTTATAGGTCCCATAAGATTCCCAATCCTATCCCGTCCTCCAACCCTCGTAGGGCCTTGGGTACTTCAAAAATTTTATCTCCGTGCTATACTTTATTGGATGTGCTATACTTTATTAGATGTTATTACTTGTTTTTTGGGAACAAAATGGAATGTTGAACTAAAAACTAGGGATAGCAATTCAACCCGCCTTGTCACACTTCGATCAGGACGGGTATTTGTTAAATTTTTCTGGTATAGGTCAAGGTTGGGGGAGAATTGAAGAAACCCAACCGGGTTAGCATAGGGGTAGACACAACCCCTCTCCGATACCCGCCTCGAAATGTTTTTATGCATAAATTTTTTTGTTCTTACTTCTTCCGTCCCTTTTTAAGTGATCACTATCGGATTACGTGCATTTTTAAACCCTTAAAAACATATTTCTTTATATAATTTTTAATTTTTTATACTAAATTAAAGTGCTCATTGAGTTAATTTGGTGCCAAAAAATTTTTAAAAACATGTTACGGAAGTGCATTTTTTAACTATTACAAAAATACATGTTTCCCAAAGGTATCATTTAAAAAGGGACGGAGGGAGTATATTTTTACCCTTACAACTAAAATGCCACATTATATAACAATTATTTTTCATTTTCCTTATAGATAGTATATGTTGGTTAAGTTGTAATAGTTTTTTTAATGAATTTTTATTATTTGTAGTCCCTAATTTTGAAGTCTAAAAACATACTCGTATTTCCTTATCATGTAAAAAAAATATTGGAGGACAGGGCGGGTAAACTTGTTAACCGGTGGGGTCGTGGCAGGGGGTACCCATCCATTACCCAGTCGAGTTCGAAGTGAGTATGGGGATAGATTTTTGGGTCGAGCAAGCTTGGGTTGGGGTATGGCAAAATCCACCCCGCCCTGCTCTATTGTCATTCCTATTAAAAACTACCCCATTTAATGTGGGGACCAATAAATTTTGTAAGTAGGTACTTAGAGCCAAGGGCAATTTGGACATTCACGTCCTATAACCCTATCACTATTTTTTTAACATATATAGGAGGTATCTACACACCCAAATAGGATGAGACTAATTCACTTAGGGCTGGCGGCAGGGAACTAACACCCCTTAAAAGTAGTGAGAACCAACTAGGAGGGTGGACCATTGGACGCGCCCATGAGGCTACCCAAGATTCAAACATGGATTAATTTAAAAGCAATTTGCAACATGAATTTTTTAGAAGATGCATGAGCAAATTTTTATGAGAATCAAACATGGATTAATCTAAAAGTAATTTGCAACATGCGACATGAGTCTATGAAAAAGTGAGTGTGTGGCATTCATAAGAAATTAAGATCATCAATCAAGGATTCGAGAATTTTTATGTAACTCTTGACTGTCAAACACTCTCCCCTTACAAAGTCAAACCATTCATATCGATACGAATTAGATACAACTCCCACTCAACAAATGAATACTCCCCCTCAATCAATGAATTTTTTTATTCTTATTTCATTTTTTTTACAAGGGATTCCCTTTTACCCCACTGCCATTTGACGCAAACGTTCAGATTGGATATAGCCCAATGGACTCGGTTACTAGGCAACTGGTCCAATACGAATGCCTTCACAAGATCTATCCACTTTTTGACGCGATTGCTCACCGCTTACTGAGGCAAGAGGTCGGTTATTCAGATGGGCACCCAGATAAACATTATAATCCTACACATAACACATATAACCTTTCCTCTATTTTTTTTTTTTTTTTACTGTAACAAAGGGAACAATGTATCCATAAAGTAATAATGCCTAAAAACAGTCAAACGCCGAGGAGAAACACATGACATAACCACATGAGAATCAACTTGCCTACAACAATAACAACAATAACATAACCCATTTAATCCCCAATAATTGGGGGTATGGGCGGGGGAAGGATAGGAGACAGACCTAACCTTTGGCAATAAATGCACAAAGTGGCTGCTCCCAGAATACCACTGAAACAGATGGATTGGAGACAGACCTAACCTTTGGCAATAAATGCACAAAGTGGCTGCTCACAGAATACCACTGAAACAGTGATCCCCCTATACCGTCGCGTTTGCTGCGGAATCATGCCCTCAAATCAAAGCCAAAAGGCATCAGAGAGGGCAGACCCAAGAATCATTTTGATTTATGTGCACATTACCATGCTTCTTTCATTCAGCATCCAGAGCATTGGCGTTGCACAACATGAGAATCAACTTGCCTCTACAAAAAAAAAAAACCTTGCTAACTTTGACGCGTAAAGGTGGGAATCACATAATAATAAAACATGGGGACATTTAACTTCCAAATACTTCGCATGAATGGAATCAAAAAAAGATGTGCATGCATAGCTAAAAACGCTCATATGGATGTGTTTCACATCCAACAACTAAGATCCTCAAGGCATGCTCAAAGAAAAGGAAAATCGTTTTGGTTTCCATGCTCAAAGAACAAGAAAATCTTTTTGGTTTTAAAGTAACTATGTCAGAACAATAGTTCTAAGAAATTAATCTGACACAAATAAATAATCCACCACAAACCATAGAACTAGGTACAAGATGCCCAAGAAAACTAACCTAGACTATGGATGTAAGACCAAGCTTTTAAAAAGTGAGGTCAACCCATCCGGATGATCCAGTGTCATCAAGAGGATTGGAAGGCAAATCTACATTAGTTTTCAAGTCCGTTCTTCTCACCCAAATAAGTCTAGTTAATTTTGACCTTTTTAATTTTTTCAACTTTCAGAGCATGTTTAGCAATCACATAGGTATTCTTTATATAAGGAATCACCCTATGCTTAGTTTTTTAGCTTCCATCACAACCACATCCACAAAATTTGTACCTACCCTCATTGTTATTAACAAGATGATAGCGGGGAGGAGCATTAGGGTATCCGTGAAGTTTAAAGTAATTTGGCCGAATATGACCTTTCACTCCACAAAAATGACAAGATACAAGGAGTATGTAATTTCTTGCAATGAGGTCTTGTGTGGCCAATCAATCCGCAGTTATGACAAGTAGGAATATATTTGGCATAGCCAACGATGGCAAGTAGGCATAAACATGAAAGAAGTTACCTCACTATGCTTGGAGGTGGATTTATTAGACATCGCTTTGATTCTTTGCATCAATATGAGTGTGTTGTTTGAACACATTGGTGTCATCAATTCCTTGATGCTTGTTGTGGCTTTATTCTTTTGCAACACATTTTGTTTATTATTTGCCTTTACAGATGCAATCTTGTCTTCTACCTTCGACTTTGAAGAACTTTTTACTTGATATCCAAGTCCACGTCTATCCAACGCCACCTTTGAGATAACAAATTTCGGTCTAAAACTTGTGAACCAACATTTAATTTCTTAAAAGTAGCACTGGCCTTATCAAATTCAACTTGTAATTCTGCTACTTTTGATTCAAGAAGCTTGTTAGTCTTAAAAAGACTATACATATCATTTTCGAAATTTACATTTTTGCATTAAGCACATCAAGTTCATTCGAGACATCACTTTTCTCTTTCTCACACTGTTTTAGCTTGGTGGCTATCCCTACATCAGGGTTTTTCTTAAGGAACGTTAAAGTTTTTCATAGCCAAAACCAGAACTTCAATATCATATTTATCCTTTCCATCACTAGTTTGGTTAGTCTCAACATCACAAAAAATATTACCTGCACTATTGCATTTAGTGCTATTTGCATCAAGAAACATTGATGAAGCACATGCTACATACTTGGAGCTATCGAAAATCGGAGGTTTAGTAATAAAAATTTCCTTTTATTGGTGAATCCATATTAGCAAATTAAACAAAATAAGAATCCGTTTTTGGAAAAACCATACTATTACGAGCAACCCGCTCTGATACCAATTGAAATACCCTAGTTTGCCTAGGTTTAATGTTTTGCTATATTTTAATCTTCTTTATTAATAAGCCGCCAGTCAATATACAAAACAATCACATAAGCGGAAATAAATAATCAAAGAACGCAACAATATACGTGAAAACCCCTAAAAGGGTAAAAACCACGAGAATGAATCAAAACTATACTCAATGTGTTTTTACAAGTAATCTTACCCTACGACTTGAATCCTCACAATCGAGCCTAAGATTCCTTACAATCTTACCCTACTTGTCTAATCCACGTTCACCACGTCCAGTGCTTGACTGCCGCTGCCTTGAATCCGCAAGCCTTCCATTTACCTTTCGGAATCCACCGAAGGACTTTGCTCAGACAATGATTAAGTTGATGTTGTAAACCTCTTGAAGTTTGTCTTTTAGCACACGGAAATTATAGAATATTGTTGCATTCTACGATTATTTACTTTCCACTTATGTGATTGTTTTGTATATTGATTGGTGGCTTATTAATAAAGAAGATTAAAATATAGCAAATCATTAAACCTAGGAGAACTAGGGTTTCTCAATGATTTGCGATAATTTGATCTTCTTTATTAATAAGCTGTCAATCAGTATACAAAATAATCACATAAGCGGAAAGTATGTAATCGAAGAACACAACGATATAAGTGAAAAACCCCTGAAAGGGTAAAAACCACGGGAAGGAATCAAAACACTATACTCAATGTGTACTTACAAGTAATCTTATCTGAATCCTCACAATCGAGCCTAAGATTTACTTGCCGAATCCACTTTCACCACGCCCAGTGCTTAACCGCCGCTGCCTTGAATCCGCAAGCCTTCCATTTGCCTTCCAAAATCCACCGAAGGACTTTGCTCAAACAATGATTGAGTTGATGTTGTAAACCTCTTGAAGTTTATCTTCTAGCACATGGAATTCATAGATCTTCAAGATACACAAAATCCTACTATTGATGAGAATAAGAGCTCTAGGAATGAAAGCTACGCTCCTTCAGAAAGTTAACTTCTCAATATATAAATAAAATTCTTGTAACTTTCCGTCGGAAACAAATTTGTTGTGCGGAAGGCCACCCAAGACGCAACCACACCAATACAATTATTCGTATTGAATATTGATTCGAAGAACAAATAATAAGTGAGAAGTAAACCCAATTAACCAAACCAAACGTGAGAGAAGGAGAGAGAAAACAAACAAGAAAGGAGAGAGAGAAAAGAGAGAGAGACACATAGATTTACGTGTTTCGGCCTTACTTTGGGATGTAAGCCTAGTCCACAGGCAGTCGATCAATGGCTTCACTAACAAAACGAATGCTCAAAAGAGGTACAAAGAAGAATTCTGCAGAAAATTTTCTACACAAACTCACCAAAAGCGAAAACAAAGGCAACTCTCTCAAAACCTTAACCCAATGCCCTAATATTTGCTCTCACGCCAATAAAAAGAGGCATAATACATGTATTTATACTAAACAAAGGAGTGTCTAACAAGTCAAAACTGAATTGGGCTTTTATGGCCCCTAAAAAACCCTAAAAACAAAGACAAAAGCACAGAAATGAAGTCGGTGCTCCGGACCAAGACCCGATGGTCTGGACCAAGCATGCTGCAAAGCTTCCAATGTGAACCAAATTTGTTGGTCTGGACCAAGCGTACCAAGGTCAGGACCAAACATGCTGCAAACTCAAAAAACCTCCCAAATTCACTAGTCTGGACCACGCACAGAACCAGAGATGCTACGACCAAATTCCAAGTACCCAAAATCAAGCCAAACTTCAACAAATCTCCACCTTGGCGAGATATCCAAACTAAGTACCAAGCGAAGCCAAAACCAAAGTCAAATCGAACTGCCACGAACCAAACTCTCATTAAGCTCGAACCCAAAAGAGAGTCGAAAGAGGACAATCCAAAACCCAACGGAAGCAACCAAGTCCTCAACAAATCCAAAACCAAACAGATTACCAAACTGCAGATGACCCAAACCAAAAACAAGCATTGGAACAAACTTAACAAATTTCTGAAGCTTCGAGCAATCTTCATAACCAAAAGACAACTTCAAACTCCAAGTCCCGATAGCCAAACCAAAAAAAAAACAAAGAACCAAACGAACCAAAAACCAAACCAAACCAAGAGCCGGCCCAAGATGCAGAACAACCAGACCATCTTCAAGCTACTCCAAACCGCGTCCTAAGACGCGTATACCCCGAAGGTAGGTCAAACAAGTGCAACGCAGATTGAGTTCGAATCTTCGAACTCAACCCCATAAACCAAGGTCTTCAAATTTGTAGTACCCAAAATCCAAAACCAATGTCCCAACTCCGTATTGAAACTTAAGTTAGTCTTCAAACGATCTATCTCCACTAGTAGCAAATACCCATAAACAAAATCTAAAGGATAGATCCAATAGCAGCGAGAACAAGAGATTAACAAACTAAATTGATACGTACCTCCAAGAGAAACAACTGAATCAAAAGCACACCCCCAAACAAAGTCAAGCTTCCTAAAGAAGTGGTCGACTGCCATGCCAAACTTGACTCCAAGTTGCCTCCCCAAAACACAATGCTCACCAAAACCAATCCCCAATTGCTTCCCCCAAATCTTCATCAAAGCATTCGTGCACCAAAACGGTAGTATACAAAACAAATTCCCAATAACAGTAGTGCTCATGGCTACTCCAATTAAAACTGTACTCCCCTCAAGATAGTACAAGTATTTGCGCCTCATGCCCTCCATCACAACGAAATTGCCCATACAAACCTTTAGAGTCCCATTCTTCAAAGTGATCAGTAAACCAGTGGACTCTAAAGTACCAAGTGTTCTTGTAGGTATTGCCCATACAAACCTTTAGAGTCCCATTCTTCCGAAACATACCGAACGTTTTCCAAAGTCCAAACGAGCCCATCATGCATAACCAACCTGATTGTACCAATACCTAAAATCTTGCAAGTATGGTCAGTACCTACAAGAACATCACCGCCCCTAAACGGCTTCAAGTTAGAAAACGATTCCTTATTGGGGCACATATGATGGCTACAACCAGTATCCAAAATCCACCGGGACTCCATCGAGTGGTTACCAAGCATGGGACTCACCAAAGCAATACCCAAATCATCATCCCTATCAAAAAGCATAATTAGAATTGGTGTCCTTATTTTTCAAAATTGGACAATCCCTCTTCAAATGACCCTTGTTGTGACAGTAGGCACACTCATCTTTTGCGACACCCATTGGTTTCGCAAAAGGGGGAACTTTACCTGATTGGGGTCGAGTCTTTTTCCCCACAACCAAAGCCTGATCAAATGTGTCCTGATGGGTCTGCTTATGTCTTAAACGATACTCATTATTAGTCAAAGCATTACACACATCCTCATACCGAATTTCTTCCTTACCATATAACAAAAAGTAGACAAGTGATCATATGCAGAAGCAAGAGAATTCAACAAAAGCAAAGCCTTGTCCTCATCAAGGATAGTGACATCCAAATTTCGAAGATCAACAAGTACTTTACTAAAATCATTCAAGTGCTCATTCAAAGAACTACCTGCACGGTATTGGAAATGGAAAAGCTTCTTCTTTAGGTAGAGCCAATTCTCGATGCTCTTGGTCATAAACTTATCCTCGAGCTTTTTCCAAAGATCTTTCACTTTCGTCTCCCGCATAACAAAGTACTTCTGATCTTTTGCAAGACACAACCTAATAAAACCGCATGTCTGGTTGTTGATTCGATCTCATTCCTGTTCATCACAATTTTCAGGCTTGTCTCCCAATGCAAAATCCAACTCATGTTGGATCAAGACATCCATAACTTTGCACTGCCACATGGCGAAATTACTTTTGCCATCAAACTTCTCCACATCAAACTTTGCACTAAACATAATCGGTCGCAAAGCCCCCGGCCGAAAACTTGAAACAGATTTGGAGGACGAATCACCATCCTTCGGATCTTTACCATCCTTCAAACCTTTACCAGAATCTTCAGACATCTTCAAAAATATTCAATAACCACCAAACAGAAAATCCAAAGAACCAAGCGGAACAAGACAAAGCCTAGGTCAAAGCCTATGCTCTAATACCAGTTTGTTGTGCGGAAGGCCACCCAAGACTCAACCACACCCAATACAATTGATGGTATTGAACATTGATTCGAAGAACAAATAATTAAGCGAGAAATAAACCAAATTAACCAAATCAAATGTGAGAGAAGGAGAGAGAAAAGAGAAAGACACATATTTACGTGGTTCGGCCTTACTTTGGGATGTAAGTCTAGTCCACGGGTAGTCGATCAATGGCTTCACTAACAAAACAAATGCTCAAAAGAGCTACAAAGAAGAATTCTGCAGAAAATCTTCTACCCAAACTCTCCAAAAGCCAAAATAAAGGCAACTCTCTCAAAACCCTAATCCAATGCCCTAATATTTGCTCTCACACCAATAAAAGAGGCATAATACATGTATTTATACTAAACAAAGGAGTGTCTAACAAGTCAAAACCGAATTGGGCTTTTACGGCCCCTAAAAAATCCTAAAAACAAAGACAAAAGCGCAGAAACGGAGTCGGTGGTCCGGACCAAGACCCAATGGTCCTAACCAAGCATGCTGCAAGCTTCCAATGTGAACCAGATTCGTTGGTCCAGAGCAAGGGTACCAAGATCCGGACCAAACATGCTGCGAGCTCAAAAAACCTCCCAAATTCGCTGGTCCGGACCACGCACCGGACCAGAGATGCTATGACCAAATTCCAAGTACCTAAAATCGAGCCAAACTTCAACAAAATCCTCCCAGACTTGTTTTAATATATGCTCTTTGATTTTGTCTTGATTCTCAACTTGTATATTTAGGGAAGTTGCCAAACACGGAAAACGCAATTTTCTTGATTTCTCTTCCACCTAAAAGGTCAATCTCTCAATTACACAATATTGATTTCCTTCCACTTTCTAAATAGATTCTCTAAAAATAAATAAATAAAATAAGTTACAACTCGATAAAAGGGGACATTGTTATACGGGTATTTCATTAGGAATTTGCCAATAAAAAGAACAGTGGCCTATGGTCCTAATAGAAACCAACCGTTTCCATCGTTGGTGAAACGAATTTAATTTGTCTCTAATCTCCTCACCATTACCAATCCCACATACTACGAATCGCCAAAAATCAACAACTAGCATCAAACAAGGCCTAAATCTTCGTAGAAAGTTTTGTATGGTAGAAAATTTTGCTATGATCAAGTAATCTCCTCAACTAATTCCTTCGTGAGACTCTCGGATGAGAAAAATAAGTTATAAATGTGTCCATTATTTTCAGGGCCGGCCTTGAGATTCTCAGGGCTTAAGACAAACTTGTAAATTTTTGGGCCGTTTTTTCTTTAAAAAAAAATAAAAATAAAACTATCCTCAAAGTTACTTGGTCCCATATTTTGTTTCTTATCCATGATTTCATTCATTGTTTCGAATAGAACTAGTTTTTGGTCATATTATTTTTTCCACCAATAAAAAAATATATATATTTGGAACTGTGAGTTTGTAAGAGGGGAAAAAATATTGTAATGGAGAATAAAAAGAGAGACCCTAGAATTGAACCATGCACCTATTGGATAGAAAAACTAAGTTTTTCCTTTAGGCTAGCCAACTCATTGATTGTATAAGTGATAGATTAAATATATATTATATACCTTGGTGTACCTATCCGGGCCAAAATTCAGGGGCTTAAGGCCAGCCCTGATTATTTTGATCCAAACCACTCAATTTACAACTCCGTAATTTATGTAAAAAAAAAAAAATCAAGTTAATCAAATATCAATTGTCATCTAAATAAATCACAGTTCTCCAACCAAATAGATGACACGGATGACTTAACCAGAACTTTCTGATATTCAATCAACTTTATTTTTTTTAAGATGTTTTTTGCAATGAACGAGTCAGATCGTAATGAAATCATTGAGTTACGTGATTTTGTAATCACATGAGAATCGCATAGTACTACATTTTGTCAAAATCTTTGTCGGAATTAAAAAAATATTAGGTGAACTTTCAATGCACCTTTGTTAAAAAAATGGAAAAAGAAAATTCAGATTATTATCATAGGAAAGAGAAAAATCGACTAAAAATCGGCATAAAAGAGTTGGGAAAATGGAAATGAACAACAGCTAGTGAAAGGGAATCCAAAGGCATGGCCGATGTCTGGCGACTGGCAGGCTCTTTCCGCTCTCCGGCCCTCGCTTTTCTTCCTTTCTCGGGTTGCTCATCCAAAGCTCGCTCTCTCTCTCTCTCTGTGCGTGAATGCTGTAAAAGGAATAGGCAAAAAGAGAAGAACAGAAATCTCTCCTAGATAAAGAAGTTGGCTGACATCAGCAAAACTCAAAGAAATCATGAAAAGTGCAAGATTGAGATATCTTCTCAATCCGACTGACATTAAAGCGCAAAAAGAAAGGAAACATAGTAGTGATAAAGCCCCTCTCTCTCTCTCTCTCTCTCTCTCTCACGCAGAGACAGACATACATTTGGGGGGATAGGGACCCAATAAAGCAAAGAAAAAAGCTTTATTCCCGTAGACTAGAAAATGGTGTAGATCTTGTCTCTCCTACATTTGCCTTCTGGTCTAATCTTACCCCTTTTTCTCTAAATGGATTTTTCATGTGGGTTTCATTTCGTAAGAACTTCATCCTCTCTCTCTCTCTCTCTAAAATCTCACACATATAATTTGCGGTACTTGGGTGAAGTTTTATAATTTGCGGTACTTGGGTGGAGTTTTTGTTTTGTACATTAGAGCTTGATGGCATTGAATTGCTGATTCTTTTTTTATTTTTTTATCACTTTTTTAGGATGAGAAGGAAGCCCCAATTTCGTTAACAGGGGAAGAAAGCAGAGAGATGAGAAACAGGGGTGGTTATACTAGTGTGGATTTGTGGGGAAATGGGGTGGAATTCAACGCCCATTTCTGGCCAATAGAGCATCCGGTTGAGCCACCGGATGAAGATCAACCTGTGAAATGCCCAATTCCGCCCCACTCTTCAGTCATAAATGTAAGCCAGATTTACATGCTTTTTTACTGAGATTTCATTGTTCTTTATTATTATTGCATCTAGTTGGGGATTAACTGCAGTTCTGCACAAAACAGTTGAACTTGAACGTATTTGTTTGTCATAACTTGGATTATGTTTTCTTTAAATTAAGAGAGAGAGAGAGAGGGAGAGAGGGAGGGAGGGCTCCAGGATTTAGCTGCGACAAATTGTAAAGGAATTTTCTGTATACAAAGCTCTATATAAAATGTATATATTTATTTTGGTTGAAATTTATTTGGGTCTTAATTTATTTTGTTTTGTTGAGCTATACTATTATTTAATTAATAAAAAAAATTAAGTGACTTTTCTTTCAGTTTGGCTAGGTACGAATAATTCAGTACCAAAAATAGAAATGATAAATCTAATCATATATAAAAAGATACCAAATTTTTAGTGCGTTTTCTAAGCCCAGGGTACGCTTTTTTTTTTTTTAGTGCGTTTTCTAAGCCCAGGGTGCAGCCGCCCAGTGTGTGCGAGAGAGAGAGAGAGAGAGAGAGAGAGAGATAAAGAGATTTTGTTGTGCTGGCAGTGAAAATCACAGGAAAATAATATGCAAAAACAGCAGATAAGAAAGAGTGATGAGAAAATAATTAGATTTTCCATTCTTTCTTGTTTCGTTCCTAAAACGTAAGAGGAAGGCAAATTATGTAAGAGACATAAATGGTAAGCTATTTCCTACTCAATTTCTTTGCCACCACCAGCACAGGGGGAAAAAATGCAGAAAAAACCCTTATTTTTTCAAATCTGTAACATCATCTGAGATCCTTCTAATTTTCTTGATGCGTTTGTTCTTTTTAAGCCCAATTCGTGAAATTTATGATATCAGTTAAATGTTCTGTTATATTTTTTAACTAGAGTATGTAATTCTCTATTTGAAGTATTCCATCTTTACGGATCCTCGAACAGTTGCAGCAACTATCTCACAAGTGTGTTTGCAGGAAGAAGGATTTTCTGATAGCCTGCGGAAGAGAACAGAAGCATCAGGAGCGACGAACAAAGAAGCAACGATGATGATGGTAGCCAGTGCCGATGAGCCTCCTCCTCGAGCATTACGCAAGAGGCATTGCACAAGTACTACTCATGGCGATCACCGTATACTAACTTCTTCTCATCCATTCAGAACATTGCCACCTATTCGTCCTCTTAATCCGGCCCGCCATGACATCATCATCTACGAAACGCTTCAGCAGCAGCTAAACAAGTCTGAATCATGAAAAGAAACTTTCCAAAAAGTAGCTAGCTAGATCACCTGTGACCCATTTCATTTCCCAGGAGAATATTATTGTCTATACGAAATCATGATGCATATGTATATTGCTATTGGTTTCCCCACTCCTTTGGTGTAGGTTTTCTGAGTTCTAACCCATCGGACCTTTGTTTTCGCAATCGTTGTGTTTGTCAGGCTTATCCTATATGCTTGTGGTGGTATCATTGGGCTTTTTCACCGTTTTCAGAAACACTTCGTACATTGCTTGTAAGGCCCAACTAATTTCGAGTTCAGATGTTATATTTTCGACCGTTCAATATCAACAATCAAGCCCAAGCCACAGATTGAAATTAGGGGCAGAAACAGATTCAAAAGAAGGAAAAAGAAAGGAAAGCAAAGACACAAAATGTTTGATCGTATTGATCCCTGTAAGCTGTAACAACAGATTTAGACACAAAAATGTTTGATAGTGCTTTCATTCAACAAGTGATATACAAAGGGCAACAGACATGCCCAATAAGAGCGAGGTTACTTGGATCGCTGTGTTTTTTATTGCTGTGCTGCCGTTGTTCATTTCTGCCAGCACTCCAGCAACTGCTATGTAAACGAAACCACCTGCTGTGAATCCCTGCACAACAATTATAAACAAATTGTTATACACATGTTATATGTAGGAAATTAGGAAATCCAAAATGAGCGGAGACAAATCGTTCCTCGAAGATGCATACCTCGATCAATGATGATTGTCCTGGATCTTTTCCCAACGATAACGCCTGTGAGGCAATAACAATAATATTCATTCACGAGATCTTCATAGGCGAGCGCGCGAGTGTGTTGATGTGTGTGTGTGTGTGTGTGTGTGTGTGTGTGTGAGAGAGAGAGAGAGAGAGAGAGAGAGATCAATTTTCCATAATGAAACACTACTAACCACTGCTGTTCCAGCCAAGGCCACCAATGCTGAGAGGAAGTTGAAAAAGAGAGCTTTTGAGACACTGAACCCAGACCTTACCAAGATTCCAAAATCTCCTATCTGCACAGAGGATTACCCAAAGATATAGCTCCTAGAGGGAAATAGATTTACAAACTAATAAAGGAAAAGCTTAAAGGAAAAAAAAATGATTTCACAAGGACATGTGACAACATGGCCAATCCTTCAAGACACATAGACAGACTTTCAAACTGAAGTTTCCGAGTTTGAACACTAATGTCTCTAAAGTTGGGCTACTCAATATGAAAGTCACTCTGGTAATCAATCAACATCATGGAAATAGAGAACCAAGAAACAACATTAATCTTATAGTTCTCACTATGCACTTTTACTCCCAGTAAATTTCAGAAGAAAATATAGCATCCAATTACAGCCCAAATCACAGAAGAAAATATAGCATCCACATGCTGAATGAATATCCCTTTCTGGGTATTTTGAACAACTTGCGAAAGAACTTACCATCCCAAATCACAGCCAATATTGTGCATTAAAATCACATGGGCACTATTATTCCTTGTTGAAAAGAAAGAAGAACCTCCCTAAAAAACTAGGAAACAGCCTGAGAGAAGTTTCTTCGGATCAAAAATAATAATAATAATAGGAAGCAATGGGGAGGAAAGGTACCTCTTGCGGAAGCTCATGTGCAAGGAGAAACAGAGTTCTTGACCACCCACCAACAGATCCATAAAGGAGGAAAGCACTTCCTAGAGCCATCCCATCAGTAAAATTGTGCTGAAATATTAAACATTTGTTAGAATTATTCAAAATTTCCAGTCAAATATACGGATTGAAAATGCAAAATGTATCCTCCTATGAATATAAAGCCCATGACGTGTGTCAATTAACTCTCTTCATAGCTGAAATCAAAATAGGGTAACACAACCTTAACATCAATATGAAGAGCAAAAAAAAAACAGTAATACGTACTACACCGTCAGAGAAGAGGTTAAGATAACCAAACACAAGATTTGAGGAAGAATGGGAAGATTCCTCTCTGTCCACCGGGTTAATACTGTCGGCGGAACCATTTGGGGCATTTTCAATGGTTTTATCTTCTCCAGGGCCACTGCTAGTGTTTCTCTGCAAAAGTAAACATGGTCGATGGGCATCATTTATTTATTTTTATCGGCTGGTTGACAACCATCAATTACAGATACATTGCAGGCATCTACAATTAAAGCATACACCAATTGATGATGAATTCCCATACCATTGGTACATGAACTTTTCAACATCCTTACAAGGGAAAGAAAGAGGAACCAGTACACAGTACGTCCCTCACACTTGGACACTGTAATTGGGTCAAGCTTACAGCTTGTACAGTTTTAGCAATTAGTTGGAATTTGATATCGTAATTGCAGATGTGGGAATGATTATCTCACAGCTAGAATGAAAATTCCAAGGCCCTAGCAATTTATATGATGTAAGACTTGTTCTAAAATAAGGATCACTTACCATTCCAGGACACTTGAAAGGGCAACAATCCACAAGTCACTCGACTTGTTTTTATTGGTTAACCACATTTGTGATTTTAACTTCCTAACACATCAAAGCTCTGTGGCATACTGTGTCCCCATTGTGATTCCTTGAACCAAAAACATAATAGGGGATAATATTTCCACGAATTGGGATACTTCATCATATGTTTTACGATTTAAGCACTTAAGCACAACCACCATCTTAGATATTTGGATTGTTTGTGAATCTGTAATGTTCTTGTCTTGCTTTGCCACAAACCTCCATTCTTGCCAGGCTCAATCAATCATTGTCTTCATATTACTGAATTGAAATCTAAATTTAGGATAAAAGATTTGCAGCGACAGAGGTTACTTTTGTCATTAAAAAAAGCATACAATATTTCATTTCACGCAATTAGGAGCTTCCATCACAAGGATTTTAGGAATTTGGGTAAAGCTGTTCTGTATAACAAATAACAATCTGTTGGAATGTAAATGCTACACATCATAAATCAATATTTCATCTGCTCCATAAAAGCAAAGGTCTTATTGTTTTGAGTTCTGATCTATCTCAGGCACTTGCTGACTATAATACTAGCTCTCAGAACTGAAGAAATGGCCTAAAATCAAACCTAGATTAAAGTTTATCGCAATTGGCCATAAACATTGGCGAAATCAAATATGGTCACACTTCATCTTACCTTACGAAGGAATTCAGACTGACTTCGCTTTTCACCAATTAAACCGTCATCAGACCCTCCATCTAATAACTTTTTTTCAGATGACATTTCTGATGCACTTCCATTCTTCTCATTGTGGGACTTCTGGTGATTCTCATCATCATCGTCATCTTTCATCTTTTTACTACTCTTATTATGATGGTGATGGTGACTGTGGGTCCACTGACTGGCTCCTCTGGAATTATCTTCAACATACCTAACGATTTTCTCCACAACAAGAAAAAGTACAATTCCAGCTGCAACAACCAAATATTACTGTAAAAATTCAGGTCATAAAATACCAATCATCGAACTGGCAGACCATAGAGTTGCTGATGAAAATCAGAATAAGTAACAACACCACCAAAACATAAACCATAAGAAAGTAAAAGGCAAGGAGGAGCACGTAGGATTGCGACCACCCATCGTTCTTGTGACAGATGAGACTGGACTCAAGCAGAAAAAAAGAGAGAATGCCAAAAAGGCGACAATAACTAACAATTTAAGAATCCACATCACAGGTTTCTCTACTTACCCAAAACGGACAATCCAACAGAAAGATCTTTCAAGGAATGAGAATGGGATTCTTCAACTCCATGGTCCACAACATGATCGTGGGAGTGTTCGCCACCTGCAAAAAGTAATTCAGAGAAACAACACATTAGGACCACCACCATCTGAATGTGCTCCAAGTTTTTTGCAAAAGCTGAAGTAAAGGTTCAGATCAAATCTATAAGCAATGGCTGCAATGCCAAGAAGTTGGAGCAGCTAGCTTTAATTCATTCATCTTGTATGAGAGTGAATGATCAATGAAATACTAGAGACCATAAATGTCTAAAAAAATACCAGACCACGTTAAATTAATGCCTAAACAGATCTTGGATTCCATACTTCTCTTATGTTACGTTAGTATCTTGAGTGAGAAAATTACACAGCCGAGTGATCTCATACTGAGAGGTGACACTTGAGTTTGTAGACAAAAATTTTGAATCGTAAGAGATTTGAACTACGATTAAATCCGTATCCCATATATCCACTATTCAAGTGAACAGTGTTGATTTTTTGTTTGCAGGCTCCTATTTCCGACTTAGTATTTCAAGTCGTTAATTACATGATATGAAAGTAAGACCTCCGATTAATGAAGAATAAGATAACAAATTAAATATAAGAGACAATGGAAGAATGGATTTATTTTATTAATTTTCGGGTTTAGAGCCCTTTGTTTACACTTTACATCAACGGTAAAGTATATATATATAGGAGGATGATCTAATGAGGACTCCCTCATTAAAATTCCGTGAGGACCTCATGGATCGGGGTCGAACCTCGACGATCCGAACCGCTCAATGTGTTTAAAACGTGTTTTTAAGGATCACCGCGAGGAATCGCCAAAAAAAAAATACCCAAAAGGGCTTCATTCGAGCATTTTTCGATAAACTCCATATGTACGGTTATAATGAAAAACTACTCGGACGAAGCCCTTTCGAGTATTTTTTTTTTTTTTGGGTGATTCCATGCGTTGGCCTCAGAAAACATGTTTTAAACACATTGAACGGTTCGGATCATCGAAATTTGGTCCAGAAAATCAAAAAAGGGTGGTCCTCATGGAGGAGATCCGTGAGGGTGTCCTTAGGAGATCATGATCGATATAAATATATACACACAAAACATTTCCTATGAGGGCTCCCTCATATAAGAAAGTGTGGGCAAAAAGATCTGGGCCGTTGGATCGCATCAACGGCTGAGATTAGAACCTCACTTAAAATGCCACACGCGGGTCATGAGTCAGGTAAAAATAGACACACGGGTTAGGATCCGGGTTAAAACCCCATCCGGATCCCTCCCCTCCCCATTTCACCTGGTTCGACAGAGAGAGAAAACAGAGAGAGAGGAAAAAGGCGATCGAGCTCGAACCAGAAAGTCCAACAACAAATCTCGAACCAGAAGGTGAATATCTCTCTCTCTCTCTCTCTCTCTCTCTCTCTCTCTCTCTCTCTCTCTCTCTCTCTCTGTGTCGGGTTTCTTCGTATGAACTTTCTTATGAAATCGATTTGTTGGCTTTTAGGGTTTCAACCGACGAACAGAAATCGAAGAACAAGAGTTTGATCATAGGTATTGCTCTCTTCTCCCTCTCGTCTTGATGTCAATCTTCTGTCTTAGAGAAAGTGAGTTTCGTGATTTTGAAATTTGAAATTTGAAACCCTAATTTTTTATTTCAAATTTAAATTTTTGAAACCCTAATTTTTTATTTCATCTATAACACGAGTAATCATGGTCTGACACTTTGATAGTTCCTTGATATCTGTTGCTGTTTTTATGTCCTGGCTTTCATGGTTATCCCTGTTTCTGTATGATGGCTTTCATGGTTATGATTGTTTCTGCATCATTTGCTCGTTTGTCTAACTAGCAATATAATACAATTTGGTAAACTGATCTTAAGCATGTAAAATAAATAATTAATAACGCATGCCTCCTATTCAAGAGATTTGTAGTTTCCCAATGGGGTTGACAACTCTATGGTTAAAACCAAAAGGGACAAGTAAACTTTGGCACGTCTATAAGAAAATATGCTAATGGTAGTAGCTTACACTGACTAAGCTTCGAAGTTTGTTGAAGATTGCAGGTTGATTAATGAAAATTGCTTGAGCGGTGTGTATCTCTTGCTTTCTTCTGTTGTGCTTTCTTAGCTTCTCTCTCTCTCTCTCTCTGTGTATAGTTTCTATGTTTAGGGGAGAATTCCCTTCCTTTTGACGATGGACCTCTTATTTATAGAGTGTTCCACCTACAAGATACTTGGCCGTTAATCACAATTTGAATTTTGAATTGTTGTTAGAGATCAGGATGGTATCTCATCCTATCTCCCTCCTCTATTCAATTTCAAACGGTAGTTTCATCTAATGACATCTACCTTGGAATATTCTTCTGCTTCCTCAGAAGTATTTCTTGGGGTCTACGTCTTATTTGATTTGAGACCACGTTGACCCATATTTGATTTTGTCGGGCCCAACATATTTAATATTTTGCGGCTCAACATATTCGTTGATTCGCAGGCTCACATATTCATTGGTTCGCAGGCTTGGTGGATCAACATAACTTAGTATTCTGAATGCTCAACATATATTTGTTGATTTGCGGGCTTGTCAGGTCAACATAACCTTTTGCCACGTGCTCTTTTTTATGACTTAAATTCGTAAGCCTACTATATAAAATCTTGACAATAAACGTCAAAATTTGGTTGAAATTTATGTGCCAACAGAGTTACTGCCAAATATAGTCTAAGGACTAACCTCGTGCAGAATTCGAAAATTCTAATATTTCCATTAAGGTGTATGTATTGAAGGAACTTTAGCACCTTGACAACCTCACCTGCTTGTGCAGTGATATTACCATTCCTTTCTCCTTTTTTTTTTGTGATAACCGAGGAACAAACAACCCTACAGCATGCCACTAATTGGACCCACTGCACAACCCAAACCTCGGAGGGAGCTAGCGCAACCCACACCAGTCACGGCCCTCCACTTAGCAAAGGTACTTATCCTGCAGGGAATCGAACCCCTAACCAAGGGGATTACTCTCAAAGTTAGGCACTCGCTCGAACTGCTGGGGCAACCCCTGGATGTATACCCTTCCCTTTTTCCATTCAAGCAACGTACTCTAAGGCATTAACCGTACTTCACCTCTTCTTGCACCTCTCAAGAAGGGTTCCTTGCATCTCAAAAACCTTCATATCACAAACCACAATCTTGGCCACCCTTAAAAGTTGCTTTAGTCTTTTAACCATTTTAAAGCATCCAACTCAAAACCAATTGGCAATGAATGGAGAGACTGCCCAGGATCATATACTAGTTTTAGAGATTATAATTTATCAATGTGGGGCAAGCTCCAACACCACCCCGCACATGGAGAGGTAAACAAACGATTCAACACATACGACAACTATCAACCATCAACGACAAACAAAGGGGGAACCAACCATCAACGATATAGAGTCTTGTCTAAAAGACTCCGAAAGCCTAGCTCCGATACCATGTTAAAGCATCCAACTCAAAACCAATTGGCAATGAATGGAGAGGCCACCCACGATCATATACTAGTTTTGGAGATTATAATTAACCAATGTGGGACAAGCTCTAACAAACCAATTCAATCAAGAATTTCTCATTCTTAAAAGAGGGAAAGAATGGCCATTCCTCAAGGAAACCAATGTTATGACTATAAGTCTTATCCCAATCTGCGAAACATGGACTCAGGTGCGTGTATGTGGCCAAGGGTCAAATTCATCTTATTTTCCATTTACTAACAATGGCACACACCCAGATATCCAAATTCTTCATAGATTTCTACTTTTTTTTAGGATAATTGTGTAAGGCGTTTCATGCATAGTATGGGAGTTCAATGCATATTTTTCTGGTAAATTTGGATCAGCAAAATATGCTTGTTGGCAAAGGTCCAACTAAACACGTCAGACACAAATCTCGTACCCCTATCCAAGTGGCCGAAACTTCGAGTACTCCATACATACTGAAGGATCCACGCAACATAGAACCCATGATTCATAAAATATCCTGTTTCTCTTCTGCTATAATTAGACAAAACCGCTAACTGCTAGCGATAGAGGAATTCAAGAATCAAAATTTTACATAAATTGATAAGCAACTAATTGAAGTACCAAAGAATGAAATCAGACCCGTTGCATACCAAAAGCATGTGGTAATTGGTGAAGAAAAGCATCCCCTAACATAGCTCCTGCCTGCAAATAGAAAGAGGTGAAGAAGTTAAGGAATTGAAGAAACAAAACCTGTATTTTTTTTTTTTTTTTTTTTGGAGTATCAGTCAAGGTCTATCATTTTCCCATTGTGCAACAGAAGCAGAGTCCAATTTGCAAAAGAGTTGAAAATTGGGTACAATGACTCAGGCAAAAAGCAATGCCTCAAAAAAGTCACCACAACTAAAGGGTGACACTTCTATACATCACATTACTAAATATAATCTGTATTGCATAAATGATAAACCCCAAAACATAGCTTCAGAAAACATTACAAATTAATAAAATACCATGTACAGTGAAAGTAAGATCCTGTACCAGTTGAAAAGAAATTATATTCATTGCCCAACTTTCTTTTCTAGTTTAGATAGACAATTTTCAATTCAGCATTTTTAATCCAGTACAGGGAACTGAATCACTACCACAAGAACAAGAATTACAGCAAGTAGAAGAAACCACAATTTCAAATGGTAAACCATCACTTCTATTTGATCAACGATAGAAATGAAGTAATTACGATAGCTACACATTCAACAAAATATCCAGAAGACAAGACACAGCAAAACAATCCACGTATCCAACAGAAGAAACAGCTGATGTCCCAACAAAGTAGCACATCAAGTTCGAAATCAAAGAAAAACTAAGAAGTGGAATAAATCTCACCCCAAATAGAGCCAACGAATCAACAACTGCCTTCGATGGTTTCCCTTGTACTGATACATACAAATGGAAAACTTGGAATCATCAACAGAAAGGCAACTTGAAAAAAAAAAAACTGACACTGGAGTCAAGGAAGTGCGTAAGTTTGTACAGCTAAGCTACTTACTAAATATAACAGGCAAAATTATCAAACAAATGAGGGAAGCCATGCTCACCAACAGTGAGCAACCCATCGCTTGAATCCAAAGACCTATCAAAGGCAAGAAAAGCAAGATAGGATTAGATCCAGATAATCCAAAAAAGATGCATTAACGTGGTTTGAGATATACCGTACAGTAACCAAAAGATCGATTGCATTCCTCCAGTTAGTTTCAGTACAGAAATTGCATTTAGAATTAAATTTTTTGCAACCCAAGGCAGAAACAAAGTTGAAATGAACTAAAATTGAGCAGCATTTCTGGCCCAACTAAATAGGTTACCCCCACTTATCGCCATTGCCCATATGATCCCTATTGTTTGAATATCAATTCTTTGGGATCTTTCCAGTTTACAAAATTAAATAAAATGAGTTACTCTCACACTGATAAACTAGGATTTTCGTCAATACAGAGTAATGCACCAACTTTTGCCAATTATTTGCTAGAGGTCCATTACTTCTAGTAAATCCAACCTCCAAACAACAAAAAGCTTCTGACACTATATATAAAATAGATTCCTAAGTTAAGATCTACAATGGTACACATACAATAAGGTACTCTTAGCATGAATGAATCAACCGAATGCAAAAATCCTGGTGGAGATTTGAAACTCTCCATCACGTAAAGCAACAAAAGAAATTCATAAAGACAACGGTAGTTCAATCCTAATGATAAACTTAGCTGAAATTCACTAAATTGAGCCCTGCTTAAATAGGGGCCCTGCAAGATTGGGTCCTGGGATTGGTCGAGGTGCGTAAATTGGTCTGAACACGTTATCAGAAATGCAAAAAATTGAGCATAAAAGGTGAACAAATTACCGACACCAGAGAGCTCCGAAGCATCATGGTCGTGATGATGAAGGTGGCCGTGGTGGGACGCAAACCCGTAGAGTTCCAGATCTTCCTCCTCGGCCAATTCTTCCGGTAGTAGCTTATTCTTCGACTGAACCACGTGATCATGGTGGTGACTCTGGTGGTGATCGTGGTGGTCGTGGCCGTGATCACAAGAGTGATGAGCGTGAGGTTCATCGACCTCTTCGTGGACCGGAGATGTACAGGATCCAGAGTGATGGTGATGACCTTGGTGTGCAAAACTCAGATTGGATCCAAAACCAATTGCGACAACAGTAAGAAGTAACAGCAAGGACCAGATCTGGGGACAGTGCATCGCCATTGGAGTAGAAATGGGTCGTTTTGTTTGTTAGGGTTTTGGGTTTTGTTTAAGTGGAGCTGCGTTTGCAAGTGCCTTCGATGGTGATGAAGCAAACAGCGCAGAAGAAGAGCACGATTATTCCGATTATGATACCGAAGGTCAGTATGTCCATTTTATACCAGTTGTATCCTTTAAGTGAGGCGTTTTTTCTGCACGATTTTCTCGGGAAAAGGGAATCCCGAATCCAAACGCATCTGACTGAACTGGGGAGGGTTTACGGGGGCCGGTAGTGCTACAGCTTGTCGCAGAGCGCACTTTATCACTCAAGGCTCGTTTGGATGGGGTCTTTTGGTGGGGGCATAAATATGGAGGGTCTTATTTATGCCCGGACCCACGACTATGAAATGGTTTGTCAAAAATAAGTGCAGGGGTGTTATTTATCACACGGACTAAATATCACCCCTGGAGAGGTGTTATTTATGGACACCCCAGGGGGTGTCCATATTTATGACCCCCTAATACCCCGGAAAATGACCATTGTACCCCTTTTAATACCCCCTCCCACTACCCCTCCCAAGACATTGGTTTGCATAATCTAGTTCGGTTCGATTTTAATAGTCGTTTATTGAAACCCATTGTCGTGTTTTCTGCCTTGTGTTAACTACATCACATGAATTTTCTTATCTTTCTGGAAAATTGTTTTTGAAGTTGTTGTCGTCCAATCAGTGGGTATTAAGTTATTTGTTTTAGTTTCGATAAGTATATCGGTCTGGGTATTTTGTTTTACATGCTTTCCTTAGTTCCAGAACGGCAATTGATACTCATGTTTTAAATTACTGGAATTACGGCTTTCTAAATTAATTTTTGTAATATAAAAATTAATTACAATTAAATCTTATAGCTTAATTAGTTATTGAGTTTAAATAATAAATAAATTAATTATTAGATTTATCTAATTAAAAAAAACACATAACTAATACGAATATTCACACAAGGGCAAAAAAGTCTTTTGACAGCTTTTTACATCATCCACCCAAATTTAATCCCCCTTCTTACAAAATCATCCAAACCAAGTACTACTTAATCCCCCTCCATAAATGTCACATCACTGTGGGGCCACACTCCATATATATTACCCCCTACTATCTTATACCCCCTCCATATTTAATACCCCTAAAACTAATCCGGCATCCAATCAGGCCGTCAAGGATAGCTCAAGTGGGCCAACATGACTCAAACCTTCGTTTAAAATTTGACAATGAAAAAGAAATTTCTAGTGTATCTCTTCCTTCAAGCTTGAATGACTTACTTTTGACCAAACTCCGAGCAAGACAATTGTCGAAATGTTTAGATGTTTTTTGGCCTAAAAAGTTAGTTAGCTTATTTTTTCGTCTCTATTTGATTTTTTTCCATATTTTTTAGTTTTGCATCAACTTTTTGTATATTAATGCTTCGTCTCGGCGAGAGAAATTAAAAAAGTAAAAAAATTATGATCGGATTATAGTTTTTTTTGAATAAAGTCAAAAATAAGTAAAAAAAATACAGTTTTTTACATTTTTTTCGATCTTATTAAAAAAATTGAGAGTTCTAGCCGTTATCTTTTACATTTTTGGATTCATCTCGCTAAGACGAACCAATAATATTCAAAAAAAACGATGAAAAACTAACAAACACAAAAAAAAAAATCATACAAAGATAAAAAATAAAAGTAAAAAGAAAGTTAAGTTGGCTTTTTAAGCCAAACCTCACCTAAGCTGACCTAAAACCCCTTAATTGTCGAAAGAAAAAAAGGTTGCACTCGGTTACTCTAAAACAACCCTTCTATTATCCGTCCAATGAGCGAACGATAAAAGTACTTTTTTATCGATAAGAATACTCTTTGCGGTTGGAGACGGTTGACATTCCTATGATTACTGCTTAACGTAGTATTCGTTATTCACAAGTTATAACGTGGATAATTAGTCACATAAAAGTAAATTTTTTTAGTTACAAGATTGTCTGTTTGCTTACTACTTTTTAGGAAAATTCAAAAATTAGACCATTGGGCTGTTGTTAAGATTTAAAAAATGCATTAAAATGTATAAAAAGTGTATAAAAAAATGTGAAAGTACACTGTTTTTTTTTTTTTTTTCTTGTTGCATTATTGTTAACATAGTGGGCGGTCAATAGAAGGTGATGTATGTACAGAATATAGATATGTGGCACAATTCATTTTTCTGGGACCCAAATCGGGTCTTACGCAAATGATCTCATGTGCCAACAAACACTGAACTGTTAAAAAAGGCTAACATATGGGTCCGTTTCTTGGTCTCACATTTCTAATCATGCAATCAAACCTAACGGTTGGCGCACAGCGTTTCATTTAGTAGCTTTTATCATTTTAAGAATAATAATATCAAGAGTTTATCTCTTTGTATCCCATTTTGAGAGTTTCTCTCTCTGCATTTCTCAATGAAATATTTTGGTTGCATCATTTGGTATCGAGTTGTAGCTCAATCTTTAGCCCGTCATCTCGCCAAAAACTTCGCCTAAAACCTATACCTTGTCGAAAATCTCTCCGAAACCATAAAACATTTCCAAAAAAGTCATTGGAGCCTTGCCGAAATCCCAAAATCACTCAGATATGGATCTTCAGAACTCGAAATTGAGGCTAACCTAACTCTTTAGCTTCGAAATCTATTTGAACCTCAATAGGCTTGACCCACCATTATTGCCCTTCGAAATCGAACAAACCTCACTTTCGACCCTCAAAATCTGTAGATCTATTGATTTCGAACCTCAAACAATGATTTCAAACTTCAAACAATAGGTTCGAACGCCATTTGCACCACTTCAAACCAATTCGCACTCGACCCAACCTCGAATCAATCATATAATGCACCAAATTGAGTTCAAATCGTCAATCTAGGGCTCCTAACGATTGAATTGAGTTTGAAATTGAAGAATAATGTTCATATGACCTTCAATCATCACTCTAAGGTTCGAATCTCACTGTAAATTGCTTGAATTAGTTGATAAGGGTGTGAATCAGGTCGAACAGGTGATTTCAGATCTTCAAGTGGCTCAAATTAGGTGTCTGTGCACTAGAAGCAAGTGGTTTTTTTAACAGCATTTTCCTAACAAAAAAAAAAAAAAATCGGAAAAAATTCAAAATTTTATTTTTAATGCCGATACCATTTATTTGATCTAAAAAAACTGATTACAAGATCTAAGATCTAAATTGACAAAGCGAACAAATCAAACAAGGAATTGGCAAAGTCAATATATCCACATTCCAATTTAATACAAACAGGGAGAGAGAGAGAGAGAGAGAGAGAGAGAGAGAGAACTGGAGCGGATGACCCGATCGCAACTGCATTTCACCCACGATAATCGAGTCCCACGACTCCTGATTCTGGAGGAAGTGAATCCACAGCCGATTATCCGAAACAACCAATTTCCACGACTTGCAAACGGAGCTTAGCTTAGCCACTTCCTTCGGCCCTAAATATGTTGTAAGGTATCCGATCAAATTCTCCAGTGGAGGATTGAGTGATTGGATATGACGACGACAAGGAGGCAGCGGCGGAGGTGGAAGCAAAGCGGCCGGAGACGGAGTCCAGCAACTAAGAGGATGTGTTTTGTTCTTTTTTTTTTAAAAGTTTAGTTCAGATATATCCGAATCTGATCCGATGGGAATTCGGATTATCGAATTGGTGTTATCGGATTCAGATTGGATTTTTTTGAATCGGATTCGGTCCATTGATTGGTCTACTACTCTGAACCCCAAGTCCAAAATTTTGAATACTTTTCCCTCTTTTTCTCTCTTGGAAAAAATAACATTTCACGCATGGAAAAAGGAAAATGCCACCAAACAAATGACGTTTTCTTTAGTTTATATAAACGGCAAATAAATTTAAAAACTGCATTGCAAAATTACTGATTTCATGACTAAGCAAACCAATGCCACTTGATTTCTTTGCATGATTGTTGCCCTTGTCGAGTTCCAAATAGTGAATGGTTCGGATTATTTTTTTGTACTTGGGACGGTACACAAATTGAGGGCACAGGAGGGCCCCCTGGGTCCGCAAAATTGGCAGACCTTCCACAGCTTCACCCCCAGTTAAGGAGAATTTTCCAATCCCACGCGAATCATAAATCAAACATCAGAAATCACAGAGACAGCATCCAAACACCAAAACCGCATGACCAACCACCTAGAATTTCACATCTCCAAACCACCAAAGAGTTGAAAAAGGGAAAAAAAACATCGATATTCCTGAAAAAAAAACATTGAAACAGAAGTAGAAGTAGAACTTGAAATTGAAGGCATTACAATAAAAGATTCCGATACGAAATCGAATCCAGCACTGAAATACATAGTATATATTTACGCATGCCTAGAAGTAAAAACACAAATGGCATACACAGTACAAAAGATCAGTATCACCTAGTACAACAGAAAAAGACTTCAAGTTAACTAGTATATCCACCAGTATCACCACCTCCACCGCTGATATATTCTTGAAATCCATTGCGGACCCAAATGCAAAACCTCAGTCGTTAGTTAACTTTGTCCAAGTAACTCTAACCTACCACAATCATACACTCCAGTAAACTCTCTTCTATATTCACAAGGTTTCCACTGTCCAAGTCTAGTTTACAGTTTCCTCAAACCACAGAAAGTCGTTGGTTCCTGCACAAGAAATCAAAATACAAGTTTCAGTGGTGGCACGTTCCAGTATCTCACAAAACACAGAAAATATGGTCTGCAGCAATAGTCCATTCATTTAGGCACCACTCATCTAGTTGTGACAAAAGTGTTCTACGACCTTTTTAGCGAGGAAAAAGCTGCCAACCCACTACCTCTCGAAGACACTGCCCTAAGAAGAAGGTTTGTGGACGACTTCTTTTTTATCATACAGCAGCGGTTCCAGTCATTTCCATATCATAGAAGTATTTCACACAAACATCAACCAGAATCTAAGCGTCTGTGAGTCAAGACCATAGACACAGAAAATTGAGTGATCCTAGGATCATTCATGCCTGTAGATACTTGTTCAAAATAGTTTTGACTAGCATACCTTACACGGAAAAATGGAATGTGTGCATAATTCCAAATTGACAAATCCATTCAGTGCTTGAGTGTCATAAGGAACTTTTAGCCGAGTACAAGTCCAATCTTATTCATTGTTGTCAACTCCAGTGTTGGTTAGCCATCCTAACAACAATAATGCAATGGGTAGGACACATGCAAGTAGCAGCGTACTTGGTGGATTTGAAATCTCAACTATTTTTCACCTATTAGACCTTTGGAAGACTAAAACATTTTTCACTGACGCTAAAATGCCTCGAAATTGGGAATACGATAGGTGAGGGAACATACCGTTCAAGTCTCAGGTTCAACCTTGAGGAGGAGATTCTGGCTCAGAACCACAAACAGATGAGAATGAGATAGTATCTTCTTTTGCAATGGCCACAAAGTTCAGAGGTGCTGTATTCAACCTTCTCATTTCCTTGAAATACCCGTTTTGGTGCCCAGAATATGAACGTGGTGTTAGAAGTTCTGTATTTGGGCTACCAACTGATTTGCGGCGAGGTGTGGGAGTCATGGGAGTCATGGATCCATTTCCATTAGCATGATACCCATTAGCCTTTCTAAAGCTACTGGTTCTTCTTGGACTCGGTTTAGACCCATACATTGCTTCCTTTTCCGTAAGAAGCAGGTCTTGAAGCTTTTTTTGGTCCTGAACAAATTAGAGGTAAGATAACATCATATCATACTAAAAAAGATTCTTGTCATGAAGTTCAATTTAGCAACATATATGAACATATAAAACAGCGTAACTAGGTAATGTATGGAAAATACCCATAAGTTATACCCATCTGGAGTGCATTAATTGCGTGTTTGCATAATAATTTCGACGGCAATTTCTTAAATTTTTAAATTTTCAAATAAGTATATGGAGTGTTCGTCAAAAGTTCCTTTCAGCCATGCTTTGGAATCTAGGTAAATTGCAGAAGCAGCAAATGGTCTTCAAAATCTAATCTTGGAAACATTGGGATTGGAGTACTTTTGGAACAGATTTGGATTCTAAATCCAAAAGCTGATTTTAAGCTTTTGAGGAAAACACTTCTTTTGTTCCAACATACAGCTCCAGTAAATATGCTCCCAAGCTTGTTCTAGAATCCAAAGCTATAATCTAAAATCCGTTTCCACAGCTATGTAGCACGTGTGAGCGTGGTATCATTTTGTTAAATTACATACCAGTTACCACCTTTACAAATATATAAAAACATATTTACAAAACTTTTCACAATTTACAAGTCTTTCAAAATGAGGGATAGGTGAAAGTATATTAAATTTACCTTGTAACGCTTCTTCTCCTCTTCCTTTTGTTGTCTGGCTAGTTTGTAATCCTCTAGTATTGAAACCAAACGGATCTAAAAATATGGCGAGACAGTTTGTTTAGAAACAAGAAAAACAAGAACCACAAGAGACAAAAAGATCACAATCCAAGAATTGTACGCTACATTCCAACTCACCCCATCATAGAGAAACAATTTCTTTTTCTCATCTTCCCATGCAAGCGTCTTACTCAATAAATTGTCAACAATAGCTGAGAAACAGTGAGAAGAGTAGGTTATTTGTTAGCTCCAAAGTCCAAACAATGACACCAGCTTAGGCAAAAGGAAACATCATTACAGAAGCTCACAGTAGGATACCTGGAATCTTATTTACAGTTATACGAGCTCGTTCTGCACGTTTTAGGTTAACGTGAGCCCCCCTTCCAGCACTGTACCGGTTACTATCCTGAAAATTAGCGAAACCTGTTAGAATACGGCAAAACCTAGAAATTTTTGCTTTGAACTCTGATGTGTAAAGCAAGACTTAAGATCCATGCATCTCCACTCCTTACTCGAATGTTGATCCTAATTCAAATTGAGTAAATATAACAACCAAAACATGTCACCGCTCCTTGAACCAAAAACAGTTAGTATAAGGTTGAATTACACTCACCCAAATCAAGGGGAACTCCTTTTTGAACTCGAAAACTCAAGCCATTTGTGGCTTTCAAACTTACATCTATGCCATTAACAAAGCCTTTTTACTCATTTTATGATTAATCGTGAGTTTGTCCATTTGAGTGAAAGAAGCTTTTAATTAAATTTTAACCCAAACGGACCAAATAATTGAATCAAGGATTGGAGATGGTCCAAGTAAGGTAAGGAAGCTAAAGCTTAAAACCAAACCATGATAGACTGAAAAAATCTGCAAAAACGACGACGACGACAACAATAATAATAAACAAACTCTCTTGCGATGCTAAATCGCCATATTACTTAGCATGTTACAAGCTAATAAAACTCTTCCTAGCTTACTCGACTATACTCTTCAAGCCAATTTTCCTCCTCACATGCAGACAGCCATCTTTCTATCCTATCCATGATTTCTTTCCTGCTCAGAGCTTCGTCTTTTGATTTGTTTATTTGAGCTTCAATATTTGCCAGAAGTTCACAAGGATCCACAAGACCTAAGAAACAGAAAATTTCCAAAATCTATTACTACGAAGACAAAATACAATAGTGATAAAATCTGGCAAATTATTATTTGAATCCAAGATGCCAAACCAGAATCTATCAAAGCAGTAGATTTCTCAGGAGCAGTGCTTGGATCAGGTTCAATGTGGGTCTTATGGCATATGACCTCCAACTCTGACCTCTTTTTCATCACCAGTTCTTTCATTCTGCTTGCTTTCAGTTTATTGAGCCTCTCCACTTCTGCCGATAACTATTGGAGGAAGAAACACATAATTAAGAATCCATTATTGCTGAACATGAAAAGGAAAAAGAAAAACAACCAGGTGAGGATGCTTTCAAACCTGTTCAATACTCTCTGTTGAAAGAACACCAGGTTCCAAAATTTCAAATTCTGAGAGTCCACGTATCGAAGTAATCCTTGAGAATTTACTCTTCTCTTCTTTTGTCGAGTCCATCAGATTCCAAAGTTCAGATAATGATGCAACAATATCTTTCAGCTGTATTTGAGGAAGTCAGTTTAGATAACACTACAGCTGTATTTGGGATCAAGGATTTGGTTGATGATCTAATTATTGTAAAAGAATGAAGGATCTAATTGTAGTGAGCTGTTAGACCATTTACTGTTTCTCTGTCCTTACCCCAATCCTTAAACCAAATACAGCCAAAGGTAAATCACACAACATAAACGCAGGATCCACACTACCTTCTGAAATCGAACTTTTCTTTCTGTTTGCAACTTAAGGACAGTCTGTTCTAGACCCTCCAATGTGCTATCACTGATGTTTGTAGATTGTTCGATGCTTGTTCCATGCAAGCTAGGATGCACATCGCCCACTGTCTTACCAAAATCCCACCCAAGCACACCACATAAGGAATGCACCTCGTTCACATACTCCAAAACTACATGGAGCCGTTCGGACTGCAGAAAGACAGAAATGCATGAACTAGTTAAAATCTGGTCAAATTGTGAAGGAGAGCTAACCCTTCCACTGTCTTCAATATTAGCCCAAATCAACTTTCTTGTCAAAATGCTAACTGTACTACATTAAAGGACATTGAATAAGCATTACATTGTTAGATTGCTAGATTACAGTAACATGAAGGATGAATATTAGAAATTATGCTCTAGGTTTGTTCTAACAAACAATATCAACATAGTAATTCGAGGCATAAAAGCATGGTTTAAGTTTTGGTTCTACTCAATGAATGCTATGCTAATTGAATAAGCAACCTGTCTCTTCCATACTTCAACATAGCAAAGCATTCACCATTTTATTCCGAGGAAAAAAGTAGCACACATCAGTGACTTCCATAACTTTAAAAAAATTGAATCGAATTTCTTCAATAATGTACCTTAGCGATATGGCTTCGGGTTAACCCACACGTTTACACATAAGTCACAGCCTCTCAGGTATATGCAGATCATATGGAAAGCAGTTACCATCCACCAAGAAACAAATATAAGATGCAAACAGTATATCGCCTCTGGTTATATTAGTATTAACACAAGAACAGCGTAGACAAACATACCTTTTCTTTTTGTAGAGTTCTCAGTTGTGTTTGGTACTCGGTAAGCTTTCTCAGAGACAAGTCTTGCTCTTCTAGATTTAAGGAATTTGTAGCATTGATGAGATGACTGTATCCTGAAATCTCTGCAGTGATTTTATCAATTTGTGCTTTTATTTCCACAAATTGCCTGACACGTTCCTCTTTCTTTAGTTTTAAGTCTTCCACTAGTGGTGTGACAAATGCAATTTGCTCTTTCAATGATGTTGCTTTCTTCTCCATTTGGGTCTGCGAATTTTCCGTAAAAAAATGAGTTAACAACCTAAACAAAAGTATTTGACCAGCAATACAAGTCACTGAAAGTTAAAAACAAAACAAAACAAAACAAAAAACCAATGGGCATGTTAGCCAACTTGAGTTGAACAATTAACTGGCAGTCACCCTCATATGTTCCACCGCTAAAAGTAGTTCTAATGAACATTCACTGACAAAAGTTGCACAGACCAAAAAGTGTTGGCTCCAAAGGTTTTTTACTCGAAAAGATATTCATGCATTCACAACAGTAACAAAGGGTTGAAGAAGACAACTAATGGAAGGTTGGTGAAACATAACTTCAATGCCAACTCTAGTCTTATTACCAGCAAAAACCCCAGAGAACTTCAATTGATGCTGCACTTCTAATTACAAAATTAAAGTGGTTACACCTTCCTTTCTTCCTTGAATAGAAAGGATTGATGGCTTTGGATACCTACCAAAAGTAGACTAAAAATTAAATATGCTGCAATACAAATTCTATACAACGGTTAATTTTGATCAATCAGAATTTAATGATGCTTTTACCCAATAAAAGAATAAATCATTAAAAGTCATCCAACCTTCAGAATCATAATCATTAACAGCACCTAAAAGGCAAAAGCCATCACAGCACAATATAATAGCAGAAATTACACATGCATCAAACTAACGTATTTTCAAAATGGGAAGCAGAAATAATTGAAGGTCAAATATGATCATATAAAGATAAATAAAATGTTAAGGTGGTTTTACCGGTGACTGAAGATTATGTTCCCCAAGAGAAGCCATGAGGGTTGCAAGCTCAGCTTCCTTTGCTGCAACAGACTGATGGAGACGTGCTTTGGCATTGGCAGCATCATTAACCTTTCTGCGATATACTTCTAAGCACTCTCTCTCTAGCTCCAACAACATGCGATCTTTATCCACTTCACTCTCACCAATGTCAATCCATATTTGCTGTTCATTATCAAAACACCAAAAGATGAACAAAAAAAGAAATTAACTAAATACCCACCATAACTGAGATGTAAAAATCCTCCCTGTTTAAGAAATTTAAGACGACCCACTTGAGATCAAGAGCAATAAATACCGTTTACCCAAATCCCATGACAATAAACCCAACACAATACAACTACTTCCAAACTAACAAAACTGTCCTACCAAAATATATGAACAATTGCTTCAGCAAAGCCCAATACATAAAGAAATCTTTTACGTAGGAAGCAAAAAGAAAGGAAACCGCTTAATTCAACTCAACAGGTATAATTTGAAGACCAAAAAGCACAAATTGAAGGCCATTTCTTGAAAAAATTAGCAGTTCAGGCCTAAAGTTACAAAACTTACAAAAAGAACCAAGAAAGCAAAACTCAAAAAAATAAAGGAAGAAAGAAATTTTGGGTAAAAAAAAAAAAGGAAAGGAGGAGAGAGAGACCTGAAGTTCTCTAAGTAAAGTATTGCAAGTAGTGCTCGTACGGACGCTGCTAGGACTCCCCATGGCCAACATTGCTACGGATCTCTCTCTCTCTCTCTCTATAGCTTCTCTTTCTTGACCCAATCTCTCCAAAACCTCCAAAGAAACTAGCAGTTGACCCTTTTAGGACCTTACAACAAAGTCAAGACTCCAACTACAGCTTCTTCTAAAGAAACCGAGAGAAACCCAAGAGAAAGAATCAGCAGAAGAGAAAGAGAAGAAAGTGGGTTTTAGGGCTTTTAAGTCAAAAGTAATAATAAGCTACATTTGAACCAGATCCGAAGCTTGACCTCCATTTACCCAACCCACAAATACTCTGTTTTAGCTTTCTGAATAGGGAAAAACAACACCCCACCCAAAAACAAAAAACAGATCTGCTGTGGGAAAATAAAAATAGTAACGGATGCAAAAGGGTGTAGACAAATTTAATGAGGTGACTACAAACCAAACGGAGCACAACAACAAAAGGGACCCAAACAACCCACTAGTCGAGAATGAAGATGAGATTTAGGGTTTGTGGGCTGGACTAAAATGCGCCAATGCGCACATTAACACAGATTTCTAGGGCTTTCTTTTTTTGTCTCTCTCTGCTTCGATAGTTGGTAAAGGAAAACAGAGGGAAAAATATGGAAACACAAATACGTAGATACATGTTCTCTCTATCAGTTGTATGTATAGATGGTTGGTGTATGACACTCTGGCCTGTGGAGCGATGGAGAATGAATTTTATGCTGTGGTAGCGAGCGCGTGGGGAACACTGAAAAATGGAGAGAGAGCGTCGAGTTCACGTTTTAAGTAGAGCGTGGGAAAAGGGATTCAATTGTAGTCTCCAGCCGTCCAATGGTGAGGCAGCTGGTAAAGGGTTCACATCAGTTGAAACTTGAAAATACATTTGTTTTGTTTAATTAGCCGTTTATTGTACATTAGTAATACTGGAAAGAAATAAGGATGTGTTTGAGGGATGATTTGGAGATGTAATTTTGTTAATAAGAACTTAAGAAGAATTCGACTAAGGCTTTGTTTGGGTAAAAAACTTAATCCAGTTTTTGGTTTTTTGATTTTTTGTCAAATAATCCAAAAAATCGATTTGGTTTTTTCTTAAACTTAATCCAAATTATTCCCTCATTTGGCTAATAATCTAGATTATGGATTATTGGATTATTCGTTTGTCCTTATTCAAAAAAATTTGAGTTATGACCATAATTTTATACTTGTTAGATTCGTCTCGTCGAGAGGAATTCAGAAACCACAAAATCTTAATGCAAAACTAACGAATGCAAAAAAAATTTGAATAAGGACAAACGAATAATCTGGATTATTAGATTATTACCCAAAGCACTCTGGTTTTTTGGATTAAGATTATTACCCAAAGCACTCTAGTTTTTTGTACCCTAAAAAACCAAAAAACTGAATTAAGTTTTTTACCCAAAGGAGGCCTAAGAATAATTAGGCAACGGTAAAAAATTTGCAGCAGCCGCAACAAATTTTGAAACAAATTATACTTTAAAGTGTCATTTCTCTATTTAAGCTGGTCACTTTTTTCAATGTATGCAACAACAAACTTTTTTATTCTAACTTTCTTTATAATTATACTTTTCAATCTAAATATATATATGTCTTTAATTATCATATTTTCTTATGACATCAATTTGAAATGTCATATTTGTAACGGTTATATTCTGCCGTCATATATTGCTTATAACGGCTATATTTCAACTATTTTTTTCGTGGGTTCGACTCCTTCGTGGAGGAAGTTGATATCCTTATTGGGTTGGGAAGAGATTTGGGTAGCATAACTGCTTCTAACTTACACAAATAATGAATTTATAATAATGCCATCAATATTTAAAATTTCTACTCTGATTGTGGTTAGTTTTGAATTTGTCCATTGGAATTCTTCATGCCAATAATGTTTTTACTGAAATTTTTACTTTCTTAAAAAAACAAATATGTTCCTCATAAAAAAAATTAATAATAAATATGTTATGCTAATCATGTTATCACCTCTAATGGCGATCACCAATCAAAATTCCAAAAGTTAACCGTTCTCTCAATAATTGAATAACATAAGAATGAAAAGTAAGGCAAATCTCTATGATAAATTGATAAAATTTCAAGTATCATATGAATATATTTATATATAGTGCCTTGCCAGGTGTCGCGAGTCACTGTAGCAATTATATAAAATTATCAAGGTAGCAATGACAAAGAGCTTGATGGAGGTGAATTTTCAATAATTTGCTCGCTAGTATAGTAGGGGCAGAGTGGATATGAAGAGGGAGACTGTGATGCTCTTCTGGGGTTAAAAAACTTTGTTATAATCTGGGTACTTTTAGACCCATAGGATTGTTGGGCTTCGGCCTATTTAGGGGTGTTCCACTAACAAAAAATTGTTTTTTCCAAACACCGAGACAGTTCATTCTCTCACAACGTGTCACATAAAAAACCGTGAAAAACCAATTTTTTCAAAAAACTAGGTTAGTGGAACACCCCCTTAGGTAAGCTTTGTCCCAAATGGTGTCCTTGATTAGTTTCTTACCAATTGTTGGTTTGAGTCTCGGATTAGCAGATGATTGCTCCTAAGCATGATGTTATTTTCCTTACTCCTATTAGTCTTGTAACAACTTCAAGATTAATGAAATCTTTTTTTGCTGTTCAAAAACAAAATGAGCTAGGGAAATGCCATCAAGTCTTCAAATTATATTTAAGTACAAGAAGGTGAACTTAAAGAAGAAAAAAAGTAGGGTGCGAGAAGGATTTTTGTAGAACTTCGCTAGTAATGCACCACTAGGTACCTGTAACAGTTGTCACGATTTTATATTATTATGGGAATGACTACAATAGACACCCATTAAAAATGTGTATCATATGGACCTATTGCATAGTCCATATTGTGTCAGCTCATTGGCAAAACATTTTTTAGTGTTTTGTAATTTTTCGTTGTGATTTGTAACATTTTTTATGAGTCATAAACATTTCGGCGCGTTTCGTAACTTTTATTAATCGATTCGTAACTTTTATAGGGGTGCATATGATACATACACAAAGAAGAGGTGTGTATTGTAGCCTTGCCCATCGGGGAATTTAATTTTTATGATTAGAGTCGATTTTTCTCGGTAATGATTTGCTCTTAGAGTCACCTCACCTTATGCAAAACGCATGGAAAGGACTACGGTAGGGGCTGAAGAAATTAGTCCAGTTCTCTTAGTTACAAAAAAGGAAAAAAATTATTGTATGATCCAAATTTTACAGTTTACTAGAATCAAATAAATTTCTTTTGCTCTAATTAAATATTACTGACAATTAATCTGCAGCAAAATCAAATGATGATTGATGTAAACAGATGGAAATCAATTTTACATAACTTAAAAGTTAAAATCTGTTCCACACCATTCGTAAGTACTCAGTAGGCTATTTTTTAGCTTCTACAAATCACCCAAATTTCAAAATATTTTTAGACAAGTATTCACAAACCCTGTGACTAGTATCTTGGAAAAAAAATAACATTTCAAAAAGTTTACTTATTTCACACAAAGACGCAAACGTTCTCTCTCGTAGCTTGAGTGTCCATTGAAGACAACATCATTTGTTTTTCAATATTTAGGCCATCCAAACAAATTAAATAGTTTTCTCCATCCTCTTTTTCCTCCCTTTTCTTGACAATACCTCCAAAATTATTAAGAGTGTCATATTATAAAACAACACAAGCCTTAAAAATAGAAAAATACAATATCCCCTTAAATTAAGGAATGGTAAACACAACATGCTTATTCAACCAAGTTTTTCTTGTTTTCTTCTTTCCTTTGATTACCATTTTAAACAAAAAGGAAAACAAAGGCTAGGTTTGGACTCACATGAAATTTCCAAGTTCTATGAACTTTTTCTTTTTTTGGACAAAGATTCTTTAATGATGAAGGCATCTTATTTTGTGATTTTTATCTATGTTTTTGTTAATTTGGATTGCGTATGATTGTTATGGTTTGGTTTGGTAGTGGGACCTGAAAATAATGTTAATGGGTCCATCTGCATATTATTTTCAGCACTGTCCTTTGCAACTTAATTAGTAGTTGTGTTTTCCCAAAGTATGGTCGTTACCACCTACTATACATCTCTCTTTCCCTCTCTCTCCATATTATACTTGTGCTAAAATACAGTACTAATATACTAATATAGAGCCTTGTTTTCATAATACCAACTTTCTTCTCCTCTTATACTTTTTAAATTTGGGTTGTGTTATTATAAGCCCACCGGAAAAAAAAAAAAAAATGCACTCCAGTGCACATTTTACATTTTTGAATACATTTATAGATACTTTTATATACTTTTTTCACAATTTTCAACGTAATTTTTAAACCTTAAGCCCTTTTTTTTTTAAAGCATTTTTCCTTTAAATTTCTATTAATATTGAAGGGTTAGACAACTTCCAACAAGAGCAACAACTATTCCCTTAAGAATATAGGTTTGAGATAAGAAGATGGAGTATTAACGAGGGTAGATCTCACTTGTAGGAACACAATCATCCAGACACAATACTGAACACAACTACTCACATATATGTAGGCCATGCACACATTTATGACACGGAATCCACGTATATGTGAGGGTTGTGTTCGGTGTTGTGTCCAAGATGGAGATGGTTGTGTTCCTAGAATCTCTGTTCCTTTACCAAAAAACTTTATAAAATTAAAGAATCACTTAAGAAATGACCTGATCAACTACTATTCCCTTAACAAATGATCTCTAATCTGCTTAATAATAGTTTGCCATAATCTTTAAGAAACTTTTACATTAACCACACTTACCTAGTTATCAATTCCTTTCATCACACTTTCATAAAGTGTAGAATATTTTATTAAAAAAAAAAACTGCAAGGAGGTTGTGGTTACGTATATGGAGGGATTATAAGGTTTAATGATTTCTAGCCAAATCACTCATTGGATTGAGTATTTTGGTGAAAAATAAAGAGAAAAATACAAAATGAATTTTTTTTTTATTGACTCTTTCCCCCATTCTTGTATCACATTTTCTCACCATTCAAAAGGATTTTTAGTACAAATGTTGAACTTCCTTTTGATAGTTCAATGCCTAGGATTTTAATTATTTGAAAAATCTGCCTAAGAGGCTACAAAGAAAAAGAAACATCATCACTAGATGAAAAGACAAGAAGAAAGGGGGAGGAGCTTATCTCCATTGAGGAGGCAGGGTGCCCCCCAATAACAAATGAAGCAACACCATCATTCTTGTAATAAAGGTGCATACAGTTCGTAATAATTGTCCTCTATGATTCTGCGTTTTAGTTGTTAATTTCTCGGGCATCTAGTTGCATTAGCTATTTTCTTTGCACGTAATGCTCTCTAATTAGAGTGGTAGAATAATTTGGTTGGTATTATTCAGTTTTATGTTGGAAGTCTCGTTACTAGCGAAACTACTGTGACAATTGTTCACCGTCAACTTGTATGTGCTTTTCCGACATCTGAACGTCTCTTAATTTTTTTGTTGGTGTATCCTTCCTTTGATATAGATGTGTTTTTTATCTCGCAAGTGTGCAATGTCTTTTTCTAATTGTATTAGATGCACATGGTGGGTTGTCATTTTTATTATTAATGAATTTCTTTCTTACTCTTCAAAAAAATAATATTGGAGTCATAGTTTAATAGAGCCCTTAACTTGTGTACTAAAGACCTAATAGATTGTGTTTAGATGGAGATCCATAGTCTTTTGATGGAGATTCATTGCGTTCTGAATTGAATTATGGATTATGGGGTGTTCCGCTAAGAATGTTTTTAGAATAAACTGATTTTTCACAGGTCTTGATTTTTGGAAAAAAAACTACTCTTATTTTTTGTTAGTGGAACACCCCCTGAGATGCACCATTGAAGTATTTAAATTTTCTCTAATAATACGCTGTCTTTGCCAGAGGTTATTTTTCCCTTTCCCCTTGTACACTAATGTTCTGATTTTTAGTAGTATTGTATAACAGCTGAACCATCCAAAAATAAAAAATAATTCTGTTACATCGACCCGTCAAAAATAAATAAATAAATAAAATTCCATTACATAGTCAGGCCCACGAGTTAAACATTTTTCTATGTCCTTTCTTTTTCGCTTTTACCCTTCCCTTTTTTCCTGTTTTGAGCTGCCTTTATTTCCAAAAAGTTGGAGATACCATTTTCCACTAGTTTCATTTCATCGTCCGCGCCCAAAAGTTAAAAATATTTATTTACTCCACTTTTTGTAATAAACAGAAGTTTCCTTTTTTTAAATATACACTTTTTTATGCATGATGACCACGTGATTTGGGAAAAGTAGGGTAAATAAGCTCATAATTACTCCAAAAATTGGGATCGAATCAATTTTTACTACAACCTTTTTCACCTATCTTATCACCAGAAAGAAGGAACAAAAGCTTTTCTCATCTGTTCTTGCTTTTAAAAATCCTGTATACTTTTTTTTTATTACTATTTTTTGATCATCATCGTTGTGCTTGATACTGTAATAGATCTTGTGTACTTCTTTATGTTCTTTTCTAATAATTCTTTGTTGTCTTTATGAAGTTTGGAGTTATGGATAAGCTGCATTATACAACTTCAATAATGTTGTATGATTAGAAGCAAGAGAGAATAATAATTCTAGTTGCTTTTCAATGTCTTTCATACTTAACGGTCTTGACATACTACTAAGTTAATCTTTAATTCCTTGTCAATATACATAAATACTTCTATAATAACGGGTTACAAACCAATTCAATCCAGACCAAATCGAGACTTGGGTCATAATCACTTGGGGTCGGCTGCATGAATCGATTCGTTGCATGTCTACCAATGACAGACACAAGACCCTTAACGTGGGCAACCAAATCACATGTATTTATAAATTAACCATAAAATATCATCCTCATATATCAATTTCGAGGAGACATTTCTTCATAAATTTTATAAACAAAACCTAAAATATAGTAGAAATTACAGAATAATTAGAAGATGTGCAGAATAATTGTACAATCAGCCCTTGTTGTCTGTATACAATTCTGTCGAAGGAATCGTGTTCTGTGATATCTAAGAAATTTAGGTCTTTTCCAAATACCATCTCTAGAGTCTATTGTGGCCTATCCCTCCCTTAGTCCAACCATCTACGTACCTTAATCATATATATCACTCCTTCAACTAGCGCAACGATCGCTTTATTATAGGCATGTGCAAATTACCTCAATTTATATAATCGTATCTAAATCTTTTTTTTGCACGGCAAAAAATATTTTATTAATCATTGAAGAAATTACAATGACTAAAAGGAGCAAGGAGACAACATCAAATACAAAGATTCAATGTCAAATCCGAGACTCAATCCTCGATTGGCAAGAAGCCAACCAAAGAACCCCAAGAGCCGAAGCCCAAACCTATTGGGGCAAGCCCACACCCTAAGGGCCAAACATCGCCCAAAAAGCACAAAAGCAAACCATACGCCACAATAAATTAAACCATACACCCTAAGGGCAAATCACAATAAATCGTATCTAAATCTTATATGGATGTGAGTGAGGCTGATTAGTTTTCTTAAGCATAATAAATTAAACATGATTACTCGGTTTATTAGCGCATATCGATACGTTTTTTTTTTCTTTCCTTTCCTGAAAGATGGCCAGAACTTCATATGTTTTTTTTTTTGTCCTTTCCAAGGGATTGAAAATTTGAAAATGTTTACTGTATTGAATATAATACATAAATGTAAAATACCTTGTCAATTCATCTTATTTCATCAAACTAGGGATGTGATAACAAACATATCATTCCGAAAACGAGGGTGAGGGAGTTTTATAAACTAAACTATTTTGGTTTCTTGTTGTTTCGGGCTTTGGTACCGTGCCAAACATATTAACATGGTTACTCATCAACAAAAGAAAATTTGAAAATTGTAGGTGAAGTACATAACTTGAGAAAATTTAATTACATATCTTTTTTGCAAGAAAAATTTATTCATTATCCACTCATCATAAGCTTGGACTTTTTCTGTAATGGATTTTACTAGTTATAAGGATTTTATTAGACTAGTCCCAACAACTCGATAGGGGTATGAATAATTGAGAGAGGATTTAACAAAAAAAAAAACAACAAAATAATTGAGAGAGAGAGAGAGAGAGAGAGAGAGAGAGAGAGAGAGAGAGAGAGAGAGGAAAATATTTTAAGAAAATGAATAGATATTCGACAAACAATGATTATAAGCATGTCCAAAAAACTTCTTCAAGAAAGAAATGAAAAGAAAATTACTTGTACCTACTTTGGTAATGAAACTAAAGGAACCAAGGTGGTTGGTTTGGGAGGCAAATTGAACATAATTAGGCAAGCACTAAAATAAGTGGGGGTTGGTTAGCTGGAATTATTAGCCGACACAATCAAATCTAATATGGCTTACGGCAAATCTGAAGGTTAATGGACCAATTATTACTGCATTGTCTTGGGGTTAACCTGTCAATAGTATTGTGCCGAAACCCAAAGTTCAAAATATAAACACACTAACAAGAAAACAAGGCACAAGGATTTACGTGGTTCTCCCCCAAGCACGAAACTTTAGAGGAACGTCTACGGGGAAAGAGCAAGATGATTCACTAAAAACGGAAAGAAATACACAGAGCCGGCTATACCCGTAACTCGCACTTGAAGCATCCACAAGATATCTAGGAACAAATCTCTGTGGCGCAACCTACATAGCATCAAACATTTCACACATGAAAGAAACAACTACAAACCCTAGATATCTCAAATCTCAACTCAAGACATGTAATAACCCGAAATTTTGTAATAAAAAAATTTCGATTTATTAATGCGGTTTTATTTTTAAATAATTATAGTTTATAATTTGGTTTGGTTAGATTAAACGAATTAGATTTAACCTGTTTAATTATACTTTTCGCGCCGTAAATAAACGCGTACACACCGGGTATTTCACCACATTGCGTCCGGAAGCCTTACTAAATCCCCAACTCTTATTTTATTTTATTAAAGCTAACCTTGATTAGGTGGGAGATTACTTATAACCTAAAACTAACCTTTAAGTTGGTGGGAAATTTGGTGGGGAATTTCTTATAACCTAAAACTAGTCTTTAAAACCTAATTTTTGCTTTTGCAAAAGGTTGTTTGGACACTTGTGGGGAGGGTTTTTGGCTGGTGATTATCTTTGGGGGAGGTGAACCTCATTACTTCCCTATAAATAGCTCACTCTCCTTGCTTCATTTCACACCAAAACCTCCCAACTTCTCCACTTTGTGCTTTCTAGTGTTCTTGAATGAGTTCTTGAGTGTTCTTCTTGAAACTCATCCTAAACCACCACACACCACCACTCTCGACCACCCCTAGATCTTAGAAAGGTAGCATAAGTTAGCTAGAAAGTGTTTGAGCAAAGGTCGACTAGTTGTTACGCCGCCGGAATTCAACTAGCTTATCGGCTTCCGACTAATCATCGGAATTAAGGTAGATACTTTATCTTAACCTTAGATTAGTATTTACTAGTTCATATTGATTATGTTATTATTTTGCTTAAACGTGCTTAATTATGATTAAACGTGATTATGTTGGTGATTAGTGATTTTTTGAACAATTAGACTTTGAAAAAAAACACACTTAGTCGTTACTATGCACGAATTAAAATTGACTATCAAAAAGCACCGTTATAATGTTCGATGGACTTTTGGGAAACTAAATTACCCAGTTATAATGCCTGAATGAAAATCGACTTTTCAAATTTACGCAGTTATAATGCCCGACCAATTTTCTGAGAAAAGAGCTTTTCAAATGAAATGAGATTTTCCGGGATTATTGAATAAATATTCTTAATCTATTTAGACTAACAAATAGAATCTATGGCTAGCATGTCTAGTCAGGCTTTTTCTTGGTTTAGCCCAAACCAAGTGGCGATTCGACGAACGAATCTTAAAACACGCCAAACGGATTCAACTACTAGAGTTTTCTAGTAGGGTACTTTTTTGGTTTAGACAAACCAAGTGGCAATTTGACGTACGAATCTTAAAACACGCCAGCAAATCTAAGAACGAGAATTAATCCTTATGTTTTGATTTAAATCCCCAGAAGAAAGAACTTTTGTCGTTAAGTAACATGTTTTCGTAAGATGGGTTACGAGCGGAAGGTTTATCATGAACGATTCTAAACGGAGGATTTTGTTTTATGAAATTAATGCATGTGCACGTTCTTTTTCAAAGACGATACGACCCGACACATTTTTCGAGAAAGTGATCGAATGTTTTTAAATGGAAGAGATAGAAATGAGAATGAAAATGTTGATGTGATGACAGTTGAGATGTTGATGCTGTTGGAGTCCCGCCTCAGTTCCTCGGGGTGAACTGGTGGTCAAAGCCCAACGGAACTATACGGTAGTGCTGTTTGAAGTTTCTCCTCAAATTCCGCGGGTGAATTTGACGGTTAGAACTTACTCAGTACAACACATAGCAAGCGGACCTCATAAACAAACTGGTGGGGATTCAGTGATATGGGTAGCCGGGACTATGTCGTGTGTGACGCGGAGTTAGCGGACCTCATACTGCAGGAGTCAGTTTATGGGTGGCCGACCCTTCGTACGGAAAGGTTGGTGACCGTTAGAACGGGGTTGTAGAACGGGCCAATAACTTTCGAGAGATGTAAGATTTTGACATGGTTGAAATTTGAAGAAGAATGCTGTTATGAGAAAATGATACGAGATACTGACACTATACTCTGGATTCTGAAATAATACGAGATACTGATTTTATTAAAGCTGCACTCTGATATGAAAAGAAATGGGATACTGATTTTATTTAAGCTGCACTCTGATTTGATGTGATACTGATGCATTGACACGCATGAACTTACCGTTTTGATAAATGATTTTCAACTATTTACCTGCCAACAATATTGTTCTAGAATTGCTAGTTTAATGTTGGGGTACGGTATCTATTGAGCGTCTTCGCTCACGGTTTGCCCTGGCATAATACGACGATGTTGCTTCGCAACTCTGACGTATTATGCTAGATTGTCACGATGGACAGGAATACCTTTACGGAGAACACAGAGCCGGAGGAGCTGCCGGAATAGAGATCCACCAGGCGGAGGAATTTGCGGAGCCGTAGAAACCACCCAGTCTACCTTTTTGTAATCTGTGAAGGATAGACCATCTATATGTATTTTGGTTATTATTATTACTGTTTAGACCGACTTTAAATTGTAATAATAATCCATAACGCTTTTCCCAAAATGCGGGGCATTACAAGTGGTATCAGAGCCCTAGGTTCCAACACTCGGCTTTGGGTAGAATGGGTAGATCACTTTCCGAGAGCGTAACCTGAATAAATGTCCGTACTTTGTACTTTTGCTACTCTAAAAATATCCTATTTGCTAACGGTGTAGTTATAGGCATATATGAGCCATTACCAAGCGTAGGGAAGCGAAACGTGAGAACACTTAGGATTTGACTGTTTGTGACATGTGACCTGCTCACATGTCAGTTTTAGTATAAATATGTGCTCAAAGATAACGTTTAGCAGCAGTAAATCCTTTCCGAATTTAGATTTTTGCCGTAGTGCTGTGCTATTATTTTCAAAAAGGGTATTCTAGACAAAATTTCCTACGAATTTCCAACTTTAGAATGGCGATTACACGTAACAATGGTGAGGACTCGTCCAACAGAACCAACGGTAACCCTGACCTCGCACAACTCATGCAAGCCTTCATTACGGCACTCAACGCTAACAGACCCCCTCCTAATAATATCAACCATGGTCCCATGTCTCGTGCTCAAGCTTTGAACGAATTCTGTAAAAGACGACCACCCGTCTTTCATGGCGAACCTAACCCTACTTTAGCCGAAGCTTGGCTGAAAGAGATCAAGGTGATCCTTAGCACCTTAGGAGTCAACCAGGATAACCACCGCGTAGCTCTCGCTGCCTACCAACTCCATGACACTGGAGCATCGCATTAGTTTATATCAGTAGCATGTGTATCTGCGCTAGGGTTAGATACTGAACCCCTAGAGAACCAGATGACAATACCATCACCTTTAAGCGCTAGTTTACGAGTTAATCTAATCTGTAGAGGCTGCGAGTTAGAAGTAAGTAATATCCGACTAACCTGTGACTTACGCGTGATCGAGATGGCTGACTTCGACTTAATTATGGAGATGGATTGGCTGTCAACTCATCGAGTTGTCGTTGATTGCCATCAAAAGATAGTAACGGCTTTCACCCCTGATGGGACATGCTTTCGTTTTAAGGGGGATAGACAGGTTGTGAATTCGGCGACTCGACGCTCGTAATGGCAGAACCAACTGTTCGGATGGCTAGCTAGTCTCCAGTTGGAAGAATCTGATCGTGAGAAGTTAGGACTGCCACACATCGTCTGCGAGTATGCAGATGTATTTCCTGACGATCTACCTGGATTACCGCCACGAAGAGAGATTGATTTTTCCATCGATCTTCAACCTGGAACTGCTTCGATTTCTATAGCCCCTTACCGAATGGCGCCAACAGAACTGAAGGAATTGAAGACCCAGCTACAAGAACTGTTGGAAAAAGGATACATCCGACCAAGTATTTCACCATGGGGAGCACCTGCACTATTCGTGAAGAAGAAAGAAGGAACCTTACGACTGTGCATTGATTATAGGCAACTAAACCAAGTCACGATCAAGAATCGTTATCCCCTGCCTAGAATAGATGACCTATTTGATCAGTTAAGAGGAGCAACTTGTTTCTCAAAGATTGATCTAAGATCAGGGTATCATCAGTTGAGAATCCGCGACGAGGACATTTCAAAGACCGCGTTCAGGACAAGATACGGACATTATGAGTTCGTGGTCATGCCGTTTGGACTGACGAATGCTCCAGCAGTATTCATGTGCCTCATGAACAAGATATTCCAACCCTATCTAGATAGATTTGTGGTGGTGTTCATTGATGATGTATTGATATACTCAGCCAATCGAGTGGAGCATGAAGAACACCTTCGGGTAGCCCTGCAAGTACTAAGAGACAACCAGCTTTATGCCAAGGCTAGTAAATGCGAGTCCTGGCTAGAGCAGGTTCAATTTCTGGGACACGTGGTGTCTAAGGATGGTATTGCAGTTGACAACAGCAAGGTAGAAGCTGTGTTGGATTGGAAGCAGCCAACTTCCGTATTTGAGATCCGTAGTTTCTTGGGTTTAGCAGGATATTATCGAAGATTCATTCCGGAATTTGCTACTCTTGCCAAGCCAATGACTAGATTGATTCAGAAGAACGTTAAGTTCGAATGGAATGACAAGTGTGAGAAAGTTTTCCAAGAGTTGAAAAAGAGACTGACCAGTGCACCGATACTGATCATTCCTGAAAGGGACATTGGTTATCAAGTATATTGTGACGCATCAAAGGAAGGACTAGGATGTGTGCTGATGCAGAACGGAAAAGTCGTGGCATATGGATCGAGACAGCTCAGATCGCACGAGAAGAACTACCTTACTCACGATCTAGAATTAGCAGCAATAGTTTTTGCTCTAAAATCTTGGAGATATTACCTTTATGGCGAACAATTTGAGGTTTTCTCGGATCACAAAAGTCTCAAGTATCTGTTCACTCAGAAGGAGTTGAATATGAGACAGAGAAGGTGGATGGAGTACTTGGAAGACTACAAGTTTACCCTGTCATATCACCCTGGCAAGGCAAATGTTGTTGCTGATGCCCTGAGTCGAAAGGACAGGGCACAAAAAGCCAAGATAGCTGTGAAGGAATGGGAGATGATAGATACTCTGAACGAGTTCAATTTGCAACCGTCATCTAATGGAGATCAGATGCGATTATCTGCACTAGTGGCAGAACCAGCACTTCACCGGGAGATCCTGTTGGCACAGACTTTTGAACAGGACTGTGAATTCACTAGATCACAACTCAGTTCAGGAAAGGAATTGCCCGGTTGGACCCTGCATGCAGCGGATAACAGTTTGAGATTTAAAGGCTCAGTATTTGTACCCAACTTAGGTCGACTTCGAAAAGCCGTGCTTCAAGAATTTCACCACTCGAATTTCGCTGTTCATCCTGGAGGTACGAAGATGTATCACGATTTACGACGGACATATTGGTGGGAAGGAATGAAGAAAGACGTGGCAGAATTTGTAAAGACTTGTTTAGTTTGTCAGCAAGTTAAGGCTGAACACCAGAGGCCTGGAGGAGAATTGCAGCCGCTACCAATTCCACAGTGGAAATGGGAGCATATCTCAATGGATTTCGTGACTGGACTTCCGAGGTCGTTTAAGTCAAACACCGCTGTGTGGGTAATTGTAGACCGTCTCACTAAGTCGGCACACTTCTTGCCAGTGAAAATGACGGAAAACATGGAAGCATTGGGAATACTCTATATCCAGGAGATCGTGCGACTTCATGGAGTACCAGTGTCAATCGTGTCAGACAGAGATTCTAGATTTATCTCACAGTTCTGGAAAGGACTGCAAAGGGCACTAGGAACTGACATACGTCTCAGTACTGCTTTTCATCCGCAGACTGATGGACAGACGGAGAGGACAATCCAGATATTGGAGGACATGCTTAGGGCTTGCACCTTAGATTTCACAGGGAATTGGGAACGACATCTGCCATTAGTAGAATTCGCCTACAATAACAGTTATCAGGCTAGCATCAAGATGGCACCCTACGAAGCTCTGTACGGCCGCCCTTGTCGATCACCGGTTTGTTGGACTGACGCCGGAGAAACGGGATTGCTAGGACCTGATTTGGTCAGAGACACAACGGAGAAGATCAAGTTGATTCAACAGAGACTGCTTACTGCGCAGAGCCGACAGAAGAGTTATGTGGATCGAAGAAACATACCTTTGTCATTCAAAGAGGGAGATCACATGTTTCTGAAAATTAGACCCCGGAGAGGAGTAATTAGATTCGGGAAGAAGGGAAAACTATCCCCACGATATATCGGCCCATTTGAGATTTTGGAGAAAATTGGACAGGTAGCATACCGGTTAGCATTACCGCCGCAAATCGACCGAGTGCATAATGTTTTTCATGTCTCTATGTTAAGGAAGTATCTTGCCCTGCCAACACACGTATTAAACTGGGGAGATCTTGATATAGATGAAGACGCAACTTTTGAGGAAGAGCCAGTTGAAATTCAGGATAGTATGGAGAAGAGCATCCGCAATAGGACTATCCGATTAGTACGAGTCTTGTGGAAACATCGGGGGATGGAGGAAACAACTTGGGAAAGAGAAGAAGCCATGAGGGCTAATTATCCGCAACTGTTTCCACCTGTCGAGTAATTTCAATTTCGAGGACGAAATTTGTTAAGGGGGATAGGTTGTAATAACCCGAAATTTTGTAATAAAAAAATTTCGATTTATTAATGCGGTTTTATTTTTAAATAATTATAGTTTATAATTTGGTTTGGTTAGATTAAACGAATTAGATTTAACCTGTTTAATTATACTTTTCGCGCCGTAAATAAACGCGTACACACCGGGTATTTCACCACATTGCGTCCGGAAGCCTTATAAATCCCCAACTCTTATTTTATTTTATTAAAGCTAACCTTGATTAGGTGGGAGATTACTTATAACCTAAAACTAACCTTTAAGTTGGTGGGAAATTTGGTGGGGAATTTCTTATAACCTAAAACTAGTCTTTAAAACCTAATTTTTGCTTTTGCAAAAGGTTGTTTGGACACTTGTGGGGAGGGTTTTTGGCTGGTGATTATCTTTGGGGGAGGTGAACCTCATTACTTCCCTATAAATAGCTCACTCTCCTTGCTTCATTTCACACCAAAACCTCCCAACTTCTCCACTTTGTGCTTTCTAGTGTTCTTGAGTGAGTTCTTGAGTGTTCTTCTTGAAACTCATCCTAAACCACCACACACCACCACTCTCGACCACCCCTAGATCTTAGAAAGGTAGCATAAGTTAGCTAGAAAGTGTTTGAGCAAAGGTCGACTAGTTGTTACGCCGCCGGAATTCAACTAGCTTATCGGCTTCCGACTAATCATCGGAATTAAGGTAGATACTTTATCTTAACCTTAGATTAGTATTTACTAGTTCATATTGATTATGTTATTATTTTGCTTAAACGTGCTTAATTATGATTAAACGTGATTATGTTGGTGATTAGTGATTTTTTGAACAATTAGACTTTGAAAAAAAACACACTTAGTCGTTACTATGCACGAATTAAAATTGACTATCAAAAAGCACCGTTATAATGTTCGATGGACTTTTGGGAAACTAAATTACCCAGTTATAATGCCTGAATGAAAATCGACTTTTCAAATTTACGCAGTTATAATGCCCGACCAATTTTCTGAGAAAAGAGCTTTTCAAATGAAATGAGATTTTCCGGGATTATTGAATAAATATTCTTAATCTATTTAGACTAACAAATAGAATCTATGGCTAGCATGTCTAGTCAGGCTTTTTCTTGGTTTAGCCCAAACCAAGTGGCGATTCGACGAACGAATCTTAAAACACGCCAAACGGATTCAACTACTAGAGTTTTCTAGTAGGGTACTTTTTTGGTTTAGACAAACCAAGTGGCAATTTGACGTACGAATCTTAAAACACGCCAGCAAATCTAAGAACGAGAATTAATCCTTATGTTTTGATTTAAATCCCCGGAAGAAAGAACTTTTGTCGTTAAGTAACATGTTTTCGTAAGATGGGTTACGAGCGGAAGGTTTATCATGAACGATTCTAAACGGAGGATTTTGTTTTATGAAATTAATGCATGTGCACGTTCTTTTTCAAAGACGATACGACCCGACACATTTTTCGAGAAAGTGATCGAATGTTTTTAAATGGAAGAGATAGAAATGAGAATGAAAATGTTGATGTGATGAAAGTTGAGATGTTGATGCTGTTGGAGTCCCGCCTCAGTTCCCCGGGGTGAACTGGTGGTCAAAGCCCAACGGAACTATACGGTAGTGCTGTTTGAAGTTTCTCCTCAAATTCCGCGGGTGAATTTGACGGTTAGAACTTACTCAGTACAACACATAGCAAGCGGACCTCATAAACAAACTGGTGGGGATTCAGTGATATGGGTAGCCGGGACTATGTCGTGTGTGACGCGGAGTTAGCGGACCTCATACTGCAGGAGTCAGTTTATGGGTGGCCGACCCTTCGTACGGAAAGGTTGGTGACCGTTAGAACGGGGTTGTAGAACGGGCCAATAACTTTCGAGAGATGTAAGATTTTGACATGGTTGAAATTTGAAGAAGAATGCTGTTATGAGAAAATGATACGAGATACTGACACTATACTCTGGATTCTGAAATAATACGAGATACTGATTTTATTAAAGCTGCACTCTGATATGAAAAGAAATGGGATACTGATTTTATTTAAGCTGTACTCTGATTTGATGTGATACTGATGCATTGACACGCATGAACTTACCGTTTTGATAAATGATTTTCAACTATTTACCTGCCAACAATATTGTTCTAGAATTGCTAGTTTAATGTTGGGGTACGGTATCTATTGAGCGTCTTCGCTCACGGTTTGCCCTGGCATAATACGACGATGTTGCTTCGCAACTCTGACGTATTATGCTAGATTGTCACGATGGACAGGAATACCTTTACGGAGAACACGGAGCTGGAGGAGCTGCCGGAATAGAGATCCACCAGGCGGAGGAATTTGCGGAGCCGTAGAAACCACCCAGTCTACCTTTTTGTAATCTGTGAAGGATAGACCATCTATATGTATTTTGGTTATTATTATTACTGTTTAGACCGACTTTAAATTGTAATAATAATCCATAACGCTTTTCCCAAAATGCGGGGCGTTACAAGACAAAACCCTAGGAGGCCTCAAGGCTCCTATTTATATCAAAGTACAAAAAATAAGATCAAAACCCGCCTTAAAAACGACCAGCCGTCCGGATCATGGAAGCTGCAACCTTCCAAAACCTTAATTAACCCCTGGTCCGGACCACGAACACCATGGTCTAGACCAAGGATGCTGCGAAGATCTTTTCACACTGAATTTTGTACATTTCTTCAAACGTCTTAAATTCAAGGCATATCTTCAACAAATAGACCATAGACCATATTGAATTCAAATTTCATATTTCCCGTTTGCCAAGCTCGATTAAAACAAAACCCTTTTTTTTTCTCTCCATGGGCCATCATTAATTCTTCGTTTTTGTTGTGAGTAGGAGGAATTGTTTAATGGGTACTCTAATTTAGTTCCTATACTGTGCGGATATTTTCGGCAGAACAAAATGGAATATTATTATGATCACACAGTTGTTTCAGACCCGTGTATTCTAGTTTCTTTTTTTCTTCTCATGGGTTGGGAGAAATGGTTTCGATTGTGCAATTTTCTAGTAAGCAGGCTTGCTTTCACTAATAAACCGCAAGTGGTTTTTTTTTTTTTTTTGTCCTTATTAAAAAACAATTTGTAACGACCCTAATTTTCATAAATACAAATTTCGTTAAATAATTTTTATTAATTATTTTAATTTCCGAAATATTTTTCTATTAAAATATTAATTAATGCTTTTTATTCGAATAACTCGGAATCAAGCCATACATATACGCGTACGAGACCGAGTAACACATCTGTTACACTACCGTAGCACCCAGGAACCGTGTTTAGTACCCGAAACCTACCCAACCATTACCATTACTTCACTCAACCAAGTTCGGTACTTCATGGAGTGGTCACCTCGCGTCTTGGAACTTGGAATATTCCCAAGTTAGAGAGAGAGTTAGAGAGAGAGAGAGAGAGTAACTTAGAGAGAGAGAGAGAGAGAGAGAGAGAGAGAGAGAGAGCCACGGGGAGAGAGAGAGAGATGCCGAGAGAGAGAGAGAGAGATCGGTAGAGAGAGAGAGTGGGAGTTTGTGTGTGTGTGCATGTATGAAAGTACACTTGCACATGCATAGATTTAATGCATTGTTCACTTGTGCAAGCAAGTGGAGGGTTAGAAAGATTCCTAAGCTAAGGTTTTGTACCCTAAACTAGTTAGAACAAGCCTTGTTATTTTTGGAGTAACCTATACATACCCACACAATACATGCATTTGTGTACAACCTACACAACCTAGTCTACCTATACTTGACCTTGGCTTCCAAGTAACCTAGAGACATACTTCCTTAATTTAAGGAAGGAATATTCCACCCTATCTCTAGCCTATTAGGGCTATTCTCTAGCAATAACTCCACTCACATGCTTATTGTTCATATTTGTTCCTAAAAACACCCCGTAACAGAGATAACCGCGCAAAAACCTACACAGCGAGAGGCATATTTTCCCCCACTAGGCATTCCTACGTAGAAACCCCATTTGATTCCCCATTTACTTGTCTTACAAGTAAGTTAGTACCAAGATTCCTAGCATAGGACCTAACCTAAAAACCTAGTGCAAGTGGTGCACTTGCCATGTGCCAATTCAATGCACATATTCCCTCCCTATACATGCATGGTTCGGCCAAGGAGTGTGTGTGTGTGCCGAAATTTTCAAGAGGGAGGAGAGAGGTCACTCATTTGCTACAAATAGCACTCACTTTGTTCATTTGGACCCCATATACCTACACTTGTCTACTTGTCTTCATATTTCCCAACAAACTACCACTACATCTACCACCTTTTAGCTATTCTAATCTAGTTCTAATTAGCTACTTACTAAGCTAATTAGTGAGTTGGTAAGGTAGATTAAGGAGAGTTCTACGCCAACGGAGTGCTAATCGGCTTCCGGTTTACACCTGGGAAACAAGGTAGTTTCCTAAACTACTCTTCTAATTAGTTATTTCTAGAATTAGTATGATGCTCTAATTAGTTTTTAAGAGTTGATTATGAAGCTTGATTGGTTTAATTAGTACATGTATTAAGTTACTAAGTCTATTTCTTAGTATTCAAGAAAGAGTATTTTTATGTAGATAGAGTTACAAGCATGATAATGAGGTTCTAATTTGAGTAGTTCTTCATGAAATTAGTAGTGGATTAGTGAGATTAGAAGTGATTAGAAGGTAATTAGAAGATGATTAGTAGTTGATTAGAAGTGATTAGAAGTTAATTAGAAGATATGTTTTCTAGAAAGGGTTCTATTATTATATTTCTTGGGAGTACTAATTAATTAGTGTTGATTTAATCATGGTTATTATTCAAATGATATTTTTGTAAGTAGAGAGATTTATCTTGTTTAGTGAAAGTTTGTTCTTACTAATAAGAAAGATCTATTATTTTATGTAATTATTGTAAGTTAGTGTGGTGATTTTTACTTTTTAAAATGAAAAGAGAGATTTTTCAAAAAGATGTTTTGAAGAAATATTTTAGTAAGTATCTTATGGATTTTTGTGGAGGAAAAGAAGTGAATGGTTTATTTTAGAAAGTTGTGATTTTACTACGTATGAAAATATTGCTTTTACACAAGATTATTAGAGAGTGAGTTTTTTTCTAGATAAATAAAGTATATATTTTGGAGAGATCTAAATAGTTGATTTGACAAGAAATTTCAAAAAATAGAAAGTTGGTGTATTATTTTAGAGAGAGAGCAAGTTACTAATTTATTTCTCTAGAAAGGAATAAAATAATTTTTGAGAGAAAAAGGGAGAAATGAGATTTTTCTTGTGATTGGTAATAAAGTTTGGAGATATTGGGAAATCTTATTTTTGGAAGAGTTAGTGCATTAAAGTGTGTGATTTTATGAGAAAATGATTTTCGTAGAAATATTGTATGAATGATTTCAAAAGAAAAGATGTCTATTGGGAATATTTTTTTTTTTTTTGAAGAAGTTAGTGTGTAAAAATGTATGATTTTATGTGAAAATGTTATGGTGAAATATGAGTATTTTTGGAGAAAGATTTTTGGAACATTGCATGGGCATGATTGAGCATTGAGCACGTACACGCAACGTTACGACACGAAGATTTAAATGATTTAAATCACGGTTGGTGAGAAAATAGAGGTGAGAATGAAAATGGGATTTTTGGAAATGAAATGGAAATTTTTCGGAGAATGAAATGAGAATTTTCGGGAATTGAAATGAAATGAGATGTGATGTGATGAGATTGAGATGTTGGTTGCCACCTCAAGTTCGCGGAGAGAACTTTGGAGGAATGGTATTGATGCGGTAGTGCAGCGGGAGCGCCACTTCCGGTTTGCGGAGAGAACTTGGATGTTGGGCTACACGTGTACAACACACGGTGAACGGACCTCATAAACAGACTGGTTAAGTTCAGTGATATGAGACGGCCGGGACTGTGTCGAGTGAGTCGCGGGGCGGACGGACCGTGCAAAGAGACTGGTTAGGTTCAGTGATGCACGACACCGGGGCTTCGAGCGGAAAGGTTGGTACCGTCAGCTGAAAAGAGGCGTAAACGGACCAATAACTTTCGAGTAGTGGGAGATGTATGAAATTTGAAGAAGAATGCTGAAAGAGGCACTATACGAGAAAATGATATTTTTGGGAAACTGTTGATTATTGAGTACGATTTTTGAGAAAACGAACCGAGATCATGTTTTGAGAAATGGCACGAGACATAGACTGAAATACCGAAACGAAATACTGTTTTTCTGCGCATGTTTACTCTGATCTGCATTGACACGCATGATGTTTTGCATGATTTATTGTTCACAAGTATTATATACTGTTTTTGAACATATTGTTCTAGAATTGCTACTTAGAAGCTTAGTATAGTGAACTACTGGGCTTTGCTCACGGTGTTGCACTCGTGTAACCCTGGCATAATACCATGATGTTGCCTTTGCGACTCGGACGTATTATGTCAGATTATTCAGATGGACAGGAACACTACTACGGGGATCAGTCCTATGGAGCGGGAAATGCTGCCAGAGTGGGGAATGACTCGGCGCAGGGATAGACGAAGACCTAGAACCACCCCGGTTATTATTTATATAGTATTTGAGGACATTGTTGTTTGTATTAAAGTTTAAGGATTAAACTTTATTATGGTTTGTAATAATTATTAACGTACCCAAATCTTGGGGGCGTTACACAATTCGCATTAGCCAAAGCAAGCCGTCTGTTGAATTTTACTGAACAAGATTTTGGCTTTTTAATTTTTTGTTTCTGACTAAGGTTTTAGGCTGCTATAGGAATTGGAAGCAGAAGAGGGTTCGGAGGTTTGTTTTGCCCGATTTGTTGGGTCTAAATAAACAATGTTTGTAGTCGCACAATTTTGTTACTAAATGTGGTTTTTTTTTTCCTTCCTATATTATGTTTCCCCCCCTAAAATTCTGTATAAATAAAATAAACAAAAAAATTTAGGATCACATCCGATTTTTTTTTGGATATGATATCCAAAAGTTTGGATTCGTATTGTCACTATCGGATTTGCCGATATCGGATTCGGATCCAATCTAGTCCATTGACAGGCTTATTTGTGGCCTCGCTACGTAGTGCTCCAACATCTTTATCTATCACACATTATATTGGAAGTTTGGAACTCACAGAAATGTGTGGTGGATAAAGGGTGTTGGGGTAGTGCCCCAAGACCATGGAATAATTACTCCGGCTAATGACATGAAATCTTATCAGAAATTAATGATCTCTTAAAGGACAATTACAATAGCCAACTGCCCGATCTAATTCAACACTAGTCTAGCGTGCAGCGACGTTCTCCTTTTCGCTTAACAGTGGATACTGAAGTAATTCCACCGACGGTGGAATAAAAGTTTTCTCCAAATCGATTGCATTGTGCCACATGTTCATGTTCTATTATTTGGAACCATTGTTTGAACACATTGCGTAATACAATTGATTTGGAAGACACTTTTATTTTTACCGGCGGTGAAAATAACTTTATCTCATAAAGTTTATGCTATACTGTTTACGCAGGAGAGAGAGAGAGAGAGAGAGAGAGAGAGAGAGAGCACTGTTCTAGAGTACTGAGTAATTTTTCCTAATGTTAAAAGTATTTCCTGTGTTGTTCCAGGATCAAATGTGTTAATGATCAACCAGACTGGAGCCCCAAAAGGACTAGCAAAAAAGCAACTCATAGCCCGAAGGATCAACCACACTTAATGTTTGTCCATCTATAACTATCTTAATGCTTCACCTAAAGAAGAAAAACTACCTTAAAGTTGAAATTATTGATGCTACCTAGCCTTTCAACTCAAATTATCTTTATGCCTTATGGTAGTGGGAAATCATTTCCAAAATGATTCACCACTTTCTGTCCAGAGTTGTTTATTCATTAGTAATTCAACTGAAGAGAAAAAATAAAAAATAAAAAATTGGTAGTTGAAGAAAAATTGTTGCTTATCTGCAGATCTGGACCATTAATTGTTAAAATGAACGACTGTGACGAGCGCTGGAGCGTGTCACCCACAGTCACAGTTTTGTTGACTATAACGGTACATTTGGCGTTGGGTATAAGGACGAATGGGGGATTAGATGTAAATATGATATAAGTAGAAATAAGTTAAGAAGGGAGATTAACCAAGAGGTGGTTTGTTTGTTAGTTGAAATGGATTGATAAGAATAAGTAGATAAAAAATAATTTGAGGGTTAACTTAATTGTCCCGTGTAATGAGAATACATAAAGGGTTTGGAGAGATTTGAGGGACACTTGGTAGTTTCATCCACAAGATTAGTAGTTTGGGTGTAAAGGGAAAACTAAACCGAGTGTAAAGGGAAAATTGAACACCGGATAAGATTGGACTTGGATTATCTTATCCGCAAGGCTAGTAGGACCCAAGGGCCTTGAGAGATAAAGCTAATCCAAGCCCACTCTTAATCTGGCATTTCGTTCTTCATTTGCACCCGGATTGCTTATTCGGCAAATAAGTTAAAGACCCGTGTAGATCTTAGCGAAACTCACCCCACCTCCCAAGGCTCCCATGATAAGCTTATTCGGGTAGGCGCAATTACCGTCGTGCCCTTCAAACCTATATTGTATTCTCATTCTCAACTAATTCCACAAATAATATATCCACCTCTTATCCTTCGTTATTTCTTATTCCCCAAAAGCTTTTTCACCTGCTAAACGAGCCATTTGTACAGGGCCCAGACATGGGAAAGGATACCCAAGCTAAAACCTGCCCATCCATACCAAAAAAGGAACATTAAAAAATAAGGGTCTTCCTATTGTGTGCCAACTGGGTTTACAATAAGCACAAAATAAAAAAAACACGAATTTCAATGCATCTTTTACACTTTTCAATACATTTACACCTACTTTTATATACTTTTCAATACACATTTTACCATTTTCCAGAAAATAATAATTTGTGGATCATACCTTGCTAATCTAAAAATAATTATAAATACCCAAAAAATTGATTTAGTTGCAAAAACTCGAGCTACTAAATGGATTATCATATACAGTCACAAGATTGAATTTAATCAAGGAAATAAGTTTACTTTGTTCCGAACAATTAGAAGGGGAAATGGGGAAGGAAGCATCACATTGATTATGGCCAACACTTTGATTCTGACATTAAGATAGTATTTCATACTAGTTTCTGTCCCTTTCAGTTTAATGCATGCACTAGTTTAACATCCAGGGAATCAGTTTATGTGGTACATTTGAAGACTCACTGTACTTGCCAAAACATCCAGGGAATCATTGGAATCTGCCAAATCATACGATTACAGTTCTTTGGATTCACTGAAGTACAAGATATTAAGAGTACTATGTGGAAATTTCCTAGTAAGGTTCTTCACTTTCTTTGTGTTATTTCCGGTCACTAGGATAAAAGCCCACAGTTGTTCGTATAAACCTGTACCAAGAAAAGAACAACTAGGCCCGATTGGCTATGGGGTAAGGAGAGGGTATAATATACCCCTTCCTTTTATCCCGGTCCCACCACTTAAATTTTGGTTTGACAAATTTTTTGGGAGGGCTATAACTTGTACCCCTCCTAGATTAATATCCCTTAATGCCCCTGGAGGGGTACTAATTAATAACAGGGGGGAGGGGTGTTACTGTTTAGTACTCCTCAATACCCCTAGTAAAATTACCCCACTACCCTCTCTTATACCCTTGGCCTTACCCCTCCCTCTCTCGTTGATTGTTTAACAAGAAACCGAATTTCATTTTTAATATTTTACGAACCCTTGCGATTTCCTTCGGATAAAAAAATGAAGTACTTTCGCATACAATTTTATATTTTCTCGTATTTATGTATTTATTTTATTATAAAATTTAATATGACCTATGTACAAGGGCAAATAAGTCATTTGCCACGTTTTTCCATCTTCCACCCAACTTTATCCCCCTTTATCACAAATTCATCCAAACCACATATATTTAATCTCCCCTTCATAAATGTCACATCAATGTGGGTCCACCCTTACTAAATAATACCCCTTACTATATCTTATCCCCCTTACTGTTTAATCCTACCAAAACTTATCATGCATCCAATCGGGCCGCTAGTTTATATACATTGGTAAATAATTCCAATCAAAATCTATCCTAAAAATGGGTAAAGTTCACTGACATCTTGTGAGAAACAGAAACCTCCTGTACTTTATCTGACAATGTTAATATTCCCCCTTCGGTTAAATGGTTTGCAAACGGTTTTAATTTGTCATTTTAAGGCCTTGTTTCAATTCATGACTTAACCTCAAAACTGACTTATTGTGCTTTACGAGACATGACATTCTTTCACAATATATCGTCTTAAAAACTAACTTAAGCCAAAACACGTAAAACAAGGGAGGGCACTCATTTCCGAAACTTGAGGGGAGGTCAGTAACATTTGCCCCTAAAAAAATTATATTGTCATGTCTTTATACACTCAATCTTTATTTGTTTTCTCATTAACTTGTTATAAGAATCTATAGTTCACATGTTCCATCTCCAAGGGGTTTAACCAGGTGGTTATAAGAAAATAATAAGTGCTCTTCCATAAGGTCACGTGTTTCATTTTTACGAAAGCCAAACATTTCATACATTGGGGTCATTGGAGGTTTGCCCACGCACATCTCAAGTAATTCTGAGAACCAATCACACCGTCTTGTAGCAGGGGCCAGTTAAAGCTGAGGCAGGCCCTTTCCCATATTCCCTCCACTAATATTTTACCCTAAGGCTCCGTTTGTTTCATTGTAAAATGTTTTACAATATAAAATATTTTTCCTGTAAAATACTTTTGCTGAAATTAAACTTTTTTACTTTTATTTTCCGGTGTTTGGTTGACACATGACAAAAATACTTTTTTACTACCATGACAGTCATGTACGGTGGGGGTGGGACACGTGACCGCCGACGGAAAGGCATATTTCCTGAGTAAAAAACTTAGAGGTGAGAAAGTACGTGCATGGAAAGTAATTAGGGAGAAGATCAAAAGGAGGGAATTAGATATACGAGTTTTGGGCTGGGAAATGTCGGGCCATCGGAGTTAGCTCCAAAAATGACTTACGGGCCAAATCAAAGTAAAACAATTTCACCCCCATTGGTGCAAAATGTTTTACTTTGAAAAATATTTTACCACCATTTTTTTGTACCAAACAACGGAAAATGGGTAAAATGTTTTACCATAAAATATTTTACATCCAAACAAACAGAGCCTAGACATCATTAATTCGTTATTGATCTCGAAAGAATTTCGTAGAAAATTTTATGAGAACATTTGTACTAGTAGTATATTTAACTTATCAAACTGCTCCACACCAAAAAAGAGTAGAATCTACTTCACTTCTTAACGGACTCATATATGGGCATGTGGTAGAGCCCACACATGAGAGTAACCCAGGATACTTCCAACGTGCAGTCTGTGAGACTAATGAATTATACAAGTGACCTCACAGGCATCAACTGGAAGCTTTGCTTGCTTACAAAGCATCTACACATGGAGTATTAAAAAGATTTACGTGTTGTATTGCTAAAGCATCAAAGCCGGTACCCTTTAATGATGTGGAAACGTACCGAACGAGTCCTGCAGTTCTTCGACACAAGAAGAGGGCTCAAATATGTGCTTGAGAATGTCCCTGACAATTTCTAGAATTTCCTCTTCTTTGCAGGAGGTAACAAATTTGACTGCAATGGGAAAAGATCCACAATTACTACTACTTAATTGTCACACACCCGCATCACAAACAAAAGCGCACTGATTTCTATTCGTATTTTTGGAAATAAATACGAGAAGTACGAAAACATTCATCGTCAATTCTTGATGATAAAGTCATATATTGTGTCCCTCAATAAATGGATTTGAGTTAGCCAAAAACACAAAAATCAAACACGAGAAAACAGCATGGATATTCTTATCGAACAAGTTTTTTCGTTCTGGCTTTTCTCATAAGATGAAATAAAAACGGAAAATAAAACCATATGCCGAACATATTCAATACAACAAAGATAGGCATGTCATTATTCTTCCCGTGTGTTTCACTTCATACTCATAGGATGGGCTCACCTCAAATGTTTGTGTAAACCAATCATGCTCACATGAAATAAAATAAACAATTAAATATCAGCTGTTCTTACGAGATGAATGATGATACAAAATAAGCGACGGTCTTGTGAGATTTAATTGGTCCACGTCAACGACTCTACTCACTCTAGCAAAACCCGATCCCTATTACTCCATGGTGTTATTACTATCTTTGTAGCATATATCGAATGAAATAATTAATTTAGTACTGTAAGGTCCATAACCATGGAAGTTTAGCATCAGGGCTGAAATTTATATCTAGTAAGATGGGACCCACCAAGACTAGTAGGATTGAGAATTAAGATATCCCAAGGAACAGCCCCTTATTTGGTGCATTTACAACCTTTGTTCCCGGAGACAAAAGAACACGAGGGGAGACTCACATGTGAACTCTGTGCACAAAAAGTCAAGCCCAAAATCTGGGAATGCATGGGCCAGTGACTTTCGATACATTTGACACTAGTTACCTTCACCTTCAAAGTAAATATGGCCCATATTTATTAGGGTGGCTCATGAATAAATTTATAATCCCAGTCATTATCCTAAGGAGTTAACGCAATTTTCTTAAAAATTGACCACCTATCCACATTCTCATAATGAGACTCATTCCCCATATGGATATGTTACCCTTCTTTTGTGAAAGACCAAATTGTACGACTCCTATATTTTCTCCCCATATGCATATGTTAAAATATAGACTGCGTAAACAGTCAGCCATAAAGGGGACCCTTAGCGTCCATGGAAGAGGTCTCATGTTCGAGTTGGTGGAGCATCATGGGTCTGCTATAGTAATTTACTAAGAACTAATCCACTAACTCAGTGGCGGAGTAATGATTTTAATCCGAGGGGGCCGACTTAATTGACATATTTTTATCTAGGTATATATTTAATATGATGTGCCTTTTGCTTTTCAACATAACACATTCGTGCATTGAAATTGTTCTAGCATATGCATTAAAAGTATATAAATCATTTTGTTCCATCCTTTAGGCTACTATAACACATTAGTTTTCACTTATGTAAGACATTGAGAAATTAAAATACTAAAAAACTTGTTTTTTTAGTAAATCAAACTAAAATTATTAAGATCATATCAAATAATTATATGGGTCTTGCTAATATGTGCTCAATGGGCATACGATAAGCACACAAACAAACAAAAAAAAACACACATTTCAATACACTTTTTACACGTTTCAATACACTTTCACATATTCTTGTACACTTTTCACACATTTCAATACACTTTTTCGACCTTAATGTGTAACATTTTCCTAATTACATTGATAATATTCATAATATTCAAATTAGTATTATATTAACAAAATTTTTGAAACCACAGCCCCATGTTAGTTCCGCCCTTGCACTAACTTACTAGCAAGAAACAACTAACCCAACGCTATCACTGTGGCAAAAAAAAAAACAAATCCTTCTCAATCACAGACCACTTTGGCCTCTCTTTTTTGTGGTAGCAAGTTTAATTGGCCATTATGGGAAGCTTCAGCTATCTCAAATAAGAGATTTCCTCAAATAAAAGCACAGGAGTCAAATCTCCAACGACTATATGGGGTTTGGTGAAGGCATTGATCACGAAGACAATGATAAGAGATAAGAGAACAATAAGGACCCCAAGTATATGAAGAAGTGGGCATAGGGAGAATTATAAAACATGAACATAATTTCTCTTTTGAGAATTGGAACTGAATGCAGGAATGGTGGGTCGAAATGGGGACCCCCTGATTACGTCATAGATGATCATGGTCATGGTCAGGACTCTGCAGAGATTCACTATGCACCTTTTTGATTAGGATGACTATGCAGCCAATACAGCCTGTGTGAGAGAGAAAGAACCATCCAACCAAACACTTTCTCTTGGTTCAACAACCATAGTTAAGAATTAACACGTATGGCTTGAGGCATTTGTCTACTATTCTTGACTTCCAACTCACCAAAACAAACGAATATCTTAATGAGTTGTGACCACCAGCTGGTGTAAGAGGGTAAAGGTCCCTTTGTGAAGAAAAATCCAAAAACGTGGACCATCCTAGCAGATAATCAAACCACTGTCTAAGAAAGAGACACCCTGAATCAAGTTTTCTCAGTAGGTGGTCCACAACTCAACTTTGAGAGAGAGAGAGAGAGAACCTGAATCAAATTTATTGGTACACTAGTCGGGTTTCAATCAACTCAGGGGACCTCCGACTAGCGACTTGGGGCCAACTAGTCGGCCGACTTGACCAATTTTTAGAACACTGCCTGAATCAACTCAGTAGGTGGTCCACAACTCAACTTTGAGAGAGAGAGAGAGAGAGAGAGAGAGAGAGAGAGAGAGAGAGAGAGAGAGAGAGAGAGAGAGAGAGAGAGAGAGAGAGAGAGAGAGAGAGAGAGATTTATTGGTAGGTGTATGGTCCATGAACTCGACTGCAAGCAAACTTTCATGCATATGGTTCAAAATTAGCTTTAGCAGGAAAACTACATTTCTTATCCTTCACTAGCCAATTCCTTTCTGCGTTGCAAGCACTTTTATGTGTGTTTCACTTTTTTTTTTGCTCAAGAATGGATGCTTCATCACACAAAAAGCCAATCTGCATAAAGAGTGATTCTTTTCTACTTCATGTCTCATTCAAGTAGTTAATGTCTATAAGTCCAGAGGCTTGGAAAAATGACACGAAAAATATCTAAGAATGAATTATTTTAGTATTTTTATTTACTTAAATGGAATGTGCGCTCTATTTAAAATGAACGCACCAGTCCTGCGTTCAATAAAACACATTGATATTATTCCCCAACCAATATCAGTTTACAAATTAATCTTAAACCATTGACTCCATTCGTTAAGACCCATGAACGAACTTTTGAGTTCTTCCCATGCGCTCGTTTGCCCTTTTCAAAAGCATCAGTCAATAGAAGAAATGCTGTACTTATTAAGAAGAAATGCTATTCTCACTTCACATTTTCCAGACGGCCTCTGAACTCTATTCACGGCCTCAAAACTCTATCCAAAGGTTCAATATTTACGTCTCAACTAAAGTACCCAGCTTAGAATACGTCTTATAGAAAACAAACTCTTTGAAAAGTCCAAATCTACTCACATAGCGATTGTGATCTATATTCTGTAGAATCAAATCAGTGTGTTCCAAGACAAAGGGCCTAGCACGGATTTAGTAAGTTTAGCCGCTGGCAGTGAGAATCTCCTTTCCATTGATTTGGTACCAGCCGTGAATAAAAACAAACAAGGGGTCCAAAACTGTGCAATAGAACCTACATAGACGTGCTTATCTGGACCACTGATGAGAAGATCTTATATGGACGGTGCTCATTGGTCAACGTCAAACCTCATACAGCTCGTGGGAAATGATCGATATCAACCTATGATACCATCTAATCCGTACACGTGGCAACAACCAAAAGTTTCTAGGACCCACCAAGTTGACTAAAATGCTCCCATCAACATTTGATTTTGATGCTTCTATTTAGCAGCACACCCGAAAACACTTCTGCTGGTGAAACTTTACAATTGGGTATCCGTATCCATAATGGGCTCGATGTGGCTCAGCTACCTGCTACCCGCGACCCACTATCAATCTTCAATTGGGCTGAAAAAAACCCCTATGGATTGAACCCGTCAATTACTAGATACTTCAAAGGGATCCCGGTCAAAAGCTCCAAATGATTCCGCCAGAGCCGCAAGGATCATGAATTCAAATGCCTGTGCCAAGTATGAAATCGTCTTGATTTTATGATGGAGAATAAAACCTACACTACTCAAAGATAAAAATTAACCTACCCCAGATCCCGAAGTGCTTGCCTAAGTACTCAAAATCTGAAGACCAGGCCCCATCTTATCTATCATTGCTAGACATTATTTTTGGAAAGCTTCTAAACAGAAGTGCCAGACTTGGTTTTGCAAACCCAAAGACTCGGCCGATAAGAATGAAGGCATATCCAACGAAACTAAAAAGTTAAATCTAATGTAATTCGCCAAAAGTGTTCACTTGCTCCTTCACACCATTGAAGAGAATTATCTTTTCCCTCTTAAAATCTTTCCCAAAGTAAAGTCGTTCAATAACAACTATCATCTAGCGACAACGTAGTACATGAAAACAACGATATCAAAATATGCACACTAGGTTGACTCAACACCTATGTTATGTGGATTGTTGTAATTTAGACCTTAGAGAAGAACTAGTGTCAAACACACTAGACACACGTAATCTATAGGATGTGTCGTTGGATATGAACCCAGTTAATTGGATTTGTGCCCATCAAGTATGCCTAATAAATTGATTTTAGCACATGCACCTTTCATTCACAAAACATATTATCTAGTGCAGTTTATTTTATAAGCAACATTTCAGCATAAAAAATAACTTTTAGTATGAAACACTATATCATGGGGTCCTTGGCAAACGCTTTGACGTATACCCATGCCCAATGATCCATTAACACTGAGTCAGTTCAAGGAGAATAGACTGTCAAAAGGTTCTAACCTTCCTATAGCCTTCGCTACTAAATATTGGAACATATAAGAGCTGAGACCGGTAACACGTTCATATGGATTGATTGTCATCTACAAATCATTCAACTCTTGTCAAGCTTGCTCAAACTCTTCACTCATGGCAACATATTTGACTGTACCAGGCAGCTCGAATTGGTTCATAACCAGCTAGAAATGACAAGGAAAACTAATTCCCTAACCCCATTATTTTATTCCCCGAAAATCCTGAGAAACCTCTTATACAAATTTCGAAGACGCAAATAACTTTTCTGAATCAGGTTAATTGATGGTTAGTTTCCAAAGTCTTTTTGTCCTTTATGAAACAAAGCCTACTCAGCTCCATTTGCCATCAGAACAGAACAGAACAGAACAGAAAAATTTGTATCAGTGCTGCCGATAGTTAGATAGTTAATAACTTTTCCTAGTCTTTGGTTTCATATCTGTAGAACCATCAACACTGAAAATGCACAAGAAAGAGAAAAATTAAATATGCAAACTTAAGGAAAATTTACCCCAAGGAAGAACAGGGAATTCCCATTTCTGTTTAGGAACTGTCACGACATATGTAGCAACCTGCAAAAAGTCCAGAATGCTTATCAAATAAAGACACAGCAAGTGCAACACTTCTGGAGTAGTCAAGTAGAATTAAGAAATGCAAAACCACATGCCAGTATTGACGAAGCAAGATTTCTGGGAGAATAATAAAGAGTTGACGTCTCCTCCTTTTCATAGACAAGATCCATGATATCCATGGCCGCTTCAAAGTTCACAAGTTGCCCAACTCTTGCAACTCCCCTACATCCATGTAGGACAGTAAAGATGGAATTAATGGTCAATTAGGACGAAAGGATACACATGAATAGATGATTTCCCATTAAAGAAGCTACATATTTTATTAGATAAAATTAAAAACAGACTCACTCAAACTCAACGAAGAGCTCCTCCAGGAATTTAAAAGCAATATTATCCGTACCAATCTCAAAATCCAATGCCTTGAAGAAGGGGGCCAAAAAAGCAAAGCCAAATAAAAAAAACATCTCAGTTGAACTGACAAATGCAAGCAACCACAGACGTTTTATGGGATTTACCTGCATTAAGAGCACCTCCTGCAGAATACCATTGTCAATCACCACAAGAATGAAACAAAAATAAGCTCATATTTTGCAAAAACCAATGGAAGGAATAGTAGCTTACTGCTTCCAAGAAATCACGAGTTGTAAAATGCTGTTCCTTAATCATGTTGTCTCCCCAAAACTTCAGACTTTTGACAGATAGGGGCTGGGAATCATGTATCTGCAAACAATTGATGTGAGAAACATACAAACAAAGCTAACAATGAAAGGCCATGATAAGCAAAACGTGATTACCCACTTTGCTTGAGATCCATATAGAAACTAGGGAAAATAATTGCAGGTTGCTCTCTCTCATGGGATGTAAAAGCCAGTTTTCCTTGTCATTGCTCGGTCTGAATATTTGCAAGTTCAAGTTAATGGTCACAATTCACAAAATTTGTAGTAGTAAAGAAATGATACAATCTTGTTTGCGGGAAGAAAAAGGCATAACGAAAAATCATTCAGAGACTTAATAGTTCTATTAGGCACTCAAATTTTGAGCCATAAATTTCATTTGCCCACTGAGGCTATTCAACTTATGCCATCATAATGTTGCATGGCAATGGTGCAATGCATGTCAAACGCCCCAGAATCTATCATGATATTTTAATAAATCAATCAGGAAAATTTGCTCATTCTTTGTTTTTGGTGAAGTGATTAACCAATTCCATAGCAGACTCATGATTAAGGCTATCACTTACTACGGTACTACCGGAGCCTTTGTAAACTCACTGTTGGGTTCTAAATTCTAACATAGTTAAAGTTGTTGAGATGAGAATAATGCTGCCAATAAAAATCGCTTTTGTTTATCCTGGTGCCAAGTGTCAGGCTAGACACTGTTTCAAAAAGAAAAAGTGTCAGGCCATACTACTCGGATTCCCTTCACAGACCAACAAGAAATACCGGGCCAAAGAAAGAAAATGGAAAGAATTTTCCTTAGAGAGGCGCCAATGGAATAAACCAAGGCAAGTTCAAGATAACAAAAATCAAAGCAAGCTCAAAAAGAACTAATCAACTAAAAAGAACTGAAATTGTTTTATAAGAGTATTTGACGGGACCTTCATTTTTTGAATTGGTTTAATTTTTTAAAGGCTTCTCTTAAGAAATGCCAAGTGGACAAATGTAAGGTAAAGCTTTCCAGATGAATCCTGATTAATTGTGAATCGGCTAGTCGGTTTTTTTTTTTTTTTTTCCCTTTATAAAAAAATATATATTTTCCTCCCTTCTTCCCAAGTTTTTGAGTATTAGAATAACATAAGTAGCACAAATCAACTAATAAAAACATGAAAACTAAGTAAAATACTAAAACCACGTAGTTAGTCAATCCATAATGCCAAGTTCAATGTTCAAAGATCAAACCAACTCAAAGTATGAAGTCAAGTAATACCAAATATCTAGTCAATTACAAAACATGGTCTCTATTAGACTCACGCTCATAATCCTCATCTTCCTCTTCGTTAAATAACATCCAAAATAGTGACATGGAAACATAAGTGGACTGCAGACCGCACAGAGAGAGAGAGAGAGAGAGAGAGAGAGAGAGAGAGAACCATCAAGGAGAGAGACAAAATAAGAGACGACCAGAACGGAGAGATGGATTAAGGTTTTAGGGTTTTCCTGTTCTGTTTTTAGACCAGGACGATTAGGATATACGACCTTTAGGTTATGTCTTATTGTATATGTTTGCTTTGTTACTTATGACAGTTATCCCCATGTACCTTTTAATATCACATATTTCAATTTTTGTTTAAAAAAATTAAGAAATTACCTCCAACTAGTCTCCGACTTGCCGACTAATCCCAACTTTTTGACTCATCTCAACTTCCGACTAGTTGGCAACTAATGTCGATTGATTCCCGATTAATCGGCCCGGTGACTAATTGACCGCCCACTAATTGAGTCCCCCAGGCACCAACTTGCGACTAGGCACCGACTAGGCCGATTTTTAGAATACTGACTGTCTCCCTATATCTCTCATGAGGGGCCCAGGTAGGGAATTTTTCATTTGGCGTTGAGGAAAATAGAAGAGATGCCATTTACAAAGTTGAAGCAGTATTCCAAATTATAGCATTTGAAACTAGTAGCGTGTAAACAATGTATGGTCATAACATGCCAAATGGAAATTGTTAAAGCATCCAACGCCCAACTAATTCACAGTTATTAGAGAGGTTGTTGGGGCTGATAAGTATTATTTACCCAGACAAAATCTTCAAATGCCCCGCACAGGCAAACTCTCGACTTAGACATGTAGAGGTAAACAATGGATCCATACCATAAGGATCACAATTAAATAAGCTGTACTTTTGGCATAAACAAGGAAATAGGGTCTCGACAAATCTCCCTAAAGCTTTGTCAAATGTCAAGTTAAATCAACCAACCAAACAGTAATTGGAAATCAGTGCAGAGGCACTCAGACTCATGGAGTAATTAAGGAGACAATATTTTATGTATGTTGGACAACCTCTCAACAGCTATAACCTCAAGTGATTTCTTAATTCAAACTTTCAAGCCTCCCGAAAGTACTGCCAGATTCCGATATTCGTATATCCAACATGGCAACACGACAAGCGCTAGCAACAAACGTCAATATCAATTACACAAAACAAGCATTACTGCTAATTCTCTGGTTAAAAGTATCAAAAAGAAATCCATACTAGCAAGGTTTATTGGAATTAGGATATGCCTCCATGCGCACAGATATTGTTCTCAGCTTTTTATCAATGTTAGTCGAGAAATAAAGTCATACTAATCTAACAAGACAGAGAAGCTGAATTCAATGCTCTATAGTATGTAAATTACATATGAAAAGATCCTACCTGGAGAGAGAAGGGCAGAACCGATCAGCAAATAGTGATAACGCAGAGTACTTCACGATTGGACGAACTTGAAGTTGCTATACCACGAAACAAATCATTTAAACAAAACAAAATATCAAAATCTAGAGATAAGTGATTGAGAACGAATTCAGAAACATTAGTATACACATACGTGCGTGTATATGGGTAGGGTTTGCAATTGCAGTGCAATCTGAGTAGATTAGGAAATTGAAGAACACTCACCTGAGCAGATTAGGAAATTGAAGAACACTCACCTGAGCAGATTGGATGAGGAACTCTAACAGTCGAAGTCGGACAGAGGACGACAACACATTGTTCATTTCTCTCTCCGTGTGAAATCGCTGTGCAAAGGCGAACTGCCGAAAGGCACCATTGATAAAAAAGAGTGCGAGATGGGAAGGGGTTTGGAGGGAACTTTAAAATCAGCGAAGCGAAAGGTCGGGTAAATTTTTTGTCACGTGGTTGACTTTTAATAAACAAATACACGAAGCAAGGTTTTGAATACAGTATTGGCTTACTGACGGAACAATTTTACGTACCGTTTTAAATTTGTGGCTAAAATGAATATGTATATATGTATATATATGCATACGTATCTATTCACTACAAGAAAAGTGATAATCTGTGAGGAAATGCTGGTGAGGAAAATAAAATTCGTCTCCAATTATGTCTTTTTTGTGAGGAAAACCATATTTCGTCACTAATTTATAGGGAAAGCAAATTTAAGGTGAGGAAACATTATTTTCTCGCTAAAATTAGTAAATGGGCGAGGAAATTTATAATTTTGTCTCTAAAAGAGTGGACAAACCAAAGTTTAGGCGAGGAAATTTATAATTTCCTCGCTAATATGCTCCCTCCATACCGTCCCCGGGCGCGCGAAACTTTGAAATCCGTTGGACGACGAAATCAATCCTCACTGAAAAACTCACCTTGGGCGAGGAAAATGTTTCGTCGTTCATTTTTATGGAGCTAAATTTATTTTTAAATTATTTTACTTGGTCGACGAAATAATTCCTCGATAATGAGCTCACATTGGGCGAGGAAATATTTTCCTCGCTAATTTGTATGCACCGAAATTTCTTTTTACATTATTTTATTTGGCCGAATTGGACGACGAAATAATTCCTCGCTAATGAACTCACATTGGGCGAGGAAATATTTTCCTCGCTAATTTGTATGGACTGAAATTTCTTTTTACATTATTTTACTTGGCCGAATTGGACGACGAAATAAATCCTCGCTAATGAACTCCCAATGGGCGAGGAAATATTTTCCTCGCTAATTTGTGTGGACCGAAATTTCTTTTTACATTATTTTACTTGGCCGAATTGGACGACGAAATAAATCCTCGCTAATGAACTCCCAATGGGCGAGGAACTGTTTTCCTCGCTAATTTGTGTGGACCGAAATTTCTTTTTTCATTATTTTACTTGGCCGAATTGGACGACGAAATAAATCCTCTCTAATGAACTCACAATGGGCGAGGAACTGCTTTCCTCGCTAATTTGTATTGATCGAAATTTCTTTTTTCATTATTTTAACGAATTGGACGACGAAATAGTCCCTCGGTAATGAGCTCACAGAGGGCGAGGAACTGTTTTCGTCGGTAATTGATTGGAGCGAAATTTCTTTTGGCGGGCTTCAATTTATATTGGGCGGGTCTTTTGCAAGAGAAAAAAACAAAGGAAGAAGAAAAAGGCCCAATCAGATTTCAGATTTTCTAACACGTCTCTCCATCTCTAACTCGTATCTCTGTATCTCCTCCATTCCAAAGCCAAGCCGCCCTACCTCTCCATCTCTGCCGCTGCTACCATCACCGATTGCTACCTCGCCGCTGCCGATGTATGTCCTGGTATGAGAATTTCTCTTTCTTCTCTATCACTTTCCCCAATTTCTAAACTCTTAAATGGATTCCATTTTACAAATAGAGTTTAGAAATGGTCGATTGAAGTCTGGTCTGGTCTTGTTTGGGTTTTGATTCTGCTGAAAATCCACGACCTCTGGAAATCCCGCGCTCTCCAACAACTCACTTCATGTTGGCTGAGGATTGCTCGATTATTGGTGTGCTAGGGTTTCAATCCTGATTTCGTTCTGTGTTCCACCAAAGGTTTGTTCCTTCTCCTCTATTTTTCTAGAATCTTTTCGAAATAGGTATCACACCTTCCCTTCTGGGTCGATTTTTTTTTTTGTTTTTGTTTTGGCTCGATTTCTTGTGACTACTGTCTGCCATATTTTGTTCCTAAGGCTCGATTTTGAACAAACTGTTGTGCCATGGAGTCTCCTCAGATTTTTGGAACCTATAGTTCGTGCAGCTATGACGACAGATCCAAATAGGTAACTCCTGCAATTAGAAGGAAAAACTACACTAATTTGTTGTGCAATAAATCCTGATATGGCTTGATTTTTTACAAGGCCCGGTTCTCAATCTTCATTCAGTAGGATGTGATAATGAATTTGGGGTTTGCACAAACTATCTAGCTTGTTATGTTTTCATTCAAGAATATTGGGGTAACTGTTATCCCCCCAATTTGACCCCTATTTTTTTCCTCCTCTTAAATCTCCAAGCATCACCACTACCGACAACAGCTATTGCATTGGGTTTTGATTTACTGTTGTTTAGGTTTTCTATGTTTTCATGGAATAAGATTGGGGCTTTTGTTTTGATTAGTTCAAAATTATTGGCTATGGAATGCTAGGACGAGTGTAGGATAAGATAACCAATTTTTTCATGTATATGTTCTTCTTTTCAATGCTCTTTCCTAGGTAATTTTAGTTTTCTAATCCCCTAAAGCAGAACAAGTTAATGTTATGGACTTGTGGTTGTTTAAGTAAATGATTTAGTAAATAGAGGGAGACAGAACAAGACACCTATTATGAACCGCTAGCATAGATCTTCAATTACCCAGCAGCCCAATCTAGGGCGTTGGCATAGACCCAAGATTTTTTCTTTTCCAGCAGCCCAGTTAAGGGCGATGGCATAGACCACATAAATCAAGCCTGGGAAATAATTGGCGCTGAAAATGAATTCCCCAAATGTTAAATCCCGAATCCTTTAGTCAACCCTCTTAGCGCCAATGAATTCCCTCAAATGTTACTTTGTTTTTTTAGTAATTTTGATTCAGCAACTCAATCTACGGTTAATTCTGCAAGTTATTGTTTGTGATTGTAGGCTGAACAACATAGTGATGAGGTTTATGCACATATTACTTTAGTCCCAGAACAAGATGTATCAACCTATAAACCCTGTGAAGTTAATTTTTCTATGCTTCTGATGGACGTTATGTTGTTGCTGGCCAATAAGTTATTTATGCAGCAAAGTGAATCAACAAGTCCTGAGTTGTACCCTCGGGAACATCCAACGCCTATAGTTTACTCATTCTGCAAGGTTTTAAATCCGTGTGATACTGGCAGTCATGGTGGCTCTTCGGTTCTGAAAAAGCGCGCCAATTGCTCCCCTCTGCTGGTAGAATTCTCCTCATGTTGAATCCGTTTTGACCTTGTTCAATTCTTTCATTATTGTCATTTTATTGATCAATCATCGAAGTACTGGCTTTCCTTGTTCAGGATATGAATAAAAAACCTATGTAGCAACTGATCACCAGGGATCTTCATGGCGTGAAATGGCCATTTAATCAGGCTTTTCGAGGTATTGGTTTATCAAGGTAATGGTTTTTAGTCAATTTTTCTTTTATTCCTTATTATGCAGCTGGGATTTAGGAAAAGAGAGGAAGAAGAACATCTTTGTTAGTCATTGAGAGTCTTGAGACCCATAACATGGACTACGGAGTAACCCTTACATGATCAGATATTTGCAGGTTAAGAAAAAAGTTCTAATACCGTCTTTGAGAATCTGAGACCTCATTTCGCCTGTGTATGAAAAAATGTGCAGGAATAACCCAAGTGGCATTTGCTTGCAACAGGTTGGAGTACATTTGTTACTTTGAAAAGATTAGTTGTAGTGGATAGTTTCGTGTTCCTAAGGTACCTCTTGTCCCTTCATACATTTTTTTCGAGTCAAATTTCAAAAGCGATTGTAGAGTACATATGTGATAGTATATTGGAAACAGACAACTCATACAAGCTTTATGATTGGCTTTGATCGGCTAGATAACAAGGCCATATTCTATGGTGATTTCGTTTCGCTTTGATTGGCTAGATGACAACACGAGTCATAATGCTTACCTTCTTTTTGTCGGCTGGTACCATTGGCTTGAAGACGTGTTTTGTGAACGTAGTTTCTTAAATGGTCTATTTGTGCGGTGGTATTTTCTCATGTATATTATCACCTGTCAAATAGTTAACTAGGTGAGGATTATTTTAAACATCATTATGTGGAATATGATGTGAGAGCAAGTCATGCTCTCTATTTGGTAGTAAATATTAGTCGTATAGAAACTGGGCATGTTTTTTTTGCTTAGGTGTTAGCCATTTCCAGGCTTCTCTGTTTGCTGTTGAGATCTTTAGAATCAGAATAAAAAAATAGCATCTACTTGTGCGTTGTTACTGATCCAAGGTTTTTGTATGGTAATTGTGCTTAGAACTTAATAGGAAATAATATAAACTAACTATTAGCTTTTCTTGCTTGCACTCCTTTGTTTGTTTTCAGGGTATTATTACTGATCCAGATTTGGTGTTTGATCAAACAGATCTCTCTCTCTCTCTCTCTCTCTCTCTCTCTCTCTCTCTCTCTCACTTATGTGCATGTTCTTGTGTCGAAAATTGATTATAATCCTCATGCTTTGTGAGGATAACACTCAGCACAATGGAGAGCAGGATACAGTCGAATCTCTTCTTCGCTGGAGAGGTAGTTTACTTGTTGCACTTTTGGAATCTGGGGTATCTTTTATCGTTTGATTATTGGTAAAGGCTGGGGGAGTGCTATGGCATATTTATGGTTTAAATACATTCAAGGCTAGCTAAATTCCATGAACCTTCCCCGTAAACATGCAAATTTGATACCTTGTAGCAAAAGATTAAGCCCCCATCTGTGGTACTCAAAAATTTGAACTTTCTGTAGATACTAAATGTTGATGGAATATAACTGGAGGTTTCAATTTCCAGGTAAGTAAAGCATGAGCAAAGAAATTCATCCTTTTATACGTATATATTCATCTGCTATTGTTATCCGGGCACTTTTCAGTAAAAGGTAGTTTTGTTAATCTCTTTTTGAGTGTCACATTGCAGCCTCCCATTTGTTGACTACTCAGTTTCCTTATTGGTGGCCCTGAATTTTTTCCCCCTCAATTTTGGTGCAGAATGCTTGGTCGGGTGGATACATTGCTGGAACGAGCATTGGAAATCTCGCAGCAGCTGCTTGTCCGAACATTGAAGTTGAATTAAGCCTACAAATAGAGTAGTCAAGCTGAATTAGCTGGTTTGGTACGAAGACGCCTACGGATCTGAGAAGTTTGGAGGTAAGACTTTGAATTTGTTAATGAATAGATTGTGACCCGAACTTCTCTTCAATTTTATGGCTGTATCACAAAGTATACTAGTAATCTAGTGAAATTGGGTAATCTAGTGAAATTTCACAAAGGACTCTAGTAATGTTGTGAAATTTGGTAATCTAGTGAAATTTTACGAAGGACACTAGTAATCTAGTGAAATTTGGTAATCTAGTGAATTTGATTGTATAACTAGTGAGATTTGGAAATCTAGTGAAATTTCAAGGACTCTAGTGAGACCTTGTGTAAAAATTTGAAACAGTGAAATTGTTCCTCGGTTGATTGTGCAGCTCTTGTTAGACTTAGACCTTGTTCAAGATTCTAAGAGTAATGTAGCTTTGTTTTTTGGCTGGTTCAGTCATCTGTGTATGTCGATGATTGTGCAGCTCTTGTTAGCTTTGTTGTTGCACTTTTTCATTGTATCATGATGCTAGTTATTGATTTGCTCTTACTCTTCTTGGCTAATTATGCACTACTACTTAGCTTGAGTTAGCTATTGCTAGTTGCATTTCCTGTTTATGGCGAATCGGTGATACTGCATATTTTTGGCAAGATTCTTGTGTTTTCTTGGATCTGCACATGCCCTTTGCTGCATATGTTGCTGCTCTCTGCATTTCCTTAAAAAGTTAGCTTATTCCTGCTTCTTTTTTATACGTTTTCCTTGGAAAACGTGAAATCCTCCTGCTCTACAGTGGTTGGCGCATATAGTAGCATGAATTTTAGAACTGCTCCATAGTAGTAAGACAAGTAATGATGTTTCCATGTTTCGATCACTTTGGCTATGCACGCACAGACACAACCGGACTTTTACATGCCACTTGGGCCCCACCATGGCTAAGTTCACTACTTTTACAAAACGCCTGCAAACATTAATTCCCCCAAGTCATAAATACATGATAAAACTCGTGTGAGTGGAATAACTCGGGGAATTTGCAATGGAATGAGTTTTGACATGCCGATGGTGCCATTTCGGGTCTTTGGAGTATCCGAATCTTGATCTGCTGACAAACGCACAAAACAATGATATCACCAAGTCATAAACTAATGATATAACCTGTTTGAATAGCCCAAATCAAAGAAATAGCCTTATAAGGAGTTTTGACGCGCCGGTACCTTGTTTTAGGCCGTTTTCGGGCTTAAAGGTACCGAATTCCCTCTTTGTTGGTTGGAGCGTGAAATGATGCTTCCTCCAAGTCATAAATGAGTAATTTAACCCGTGCGAATGGACCAAATGACAGAAATAGTGGTGTGACAATGTTTTGACATGTCGACGGCTCCGTTTTGAGGCCATTTTCGGGCGTCAAACGGTCCGATCTTTGAACTTTTTAGCCAACATGCAAAGAAACAATTCCAAAAAGTCATAAATGCCCAATGCGACTTGTGTGAACCATTCAAACTAACAAATTAGCAGTAGAATGCAATCCGGCATGTTAATGCTTCATTTTAGGTCATATTTGGACTTAGGAGCGTCCAATCAATGATTTCTCGAGCCGTAGGTGAAACAATGCTTCCAGTAGGCCAAAAATACTCAATATGTCTTGGGAGAACCATCTAATGTGACAAAACAGTGGTGGAGCATACTCGATACGCCGACACCTCATTTGTAAGTCTTTTTTGGATGTCACAGTATCCAATCATCAAATTTTTTAGCAACCGGTGATATAATGCTTCCATAAAGTCACAAGTGCATAAAGTGACTTGTGTGAACTATCAAAATCAAGAAAATTGCAGCAGAGTGGGATTTGGCATGTCAACGCCTTGTTTTTAGGCCATTTTTTGGATTTTGAAGCGTCCAATCAATGATTTCTTGAGCTGTAGGTGAAATGATGCTTCCAGTAGGCCAAAAATGCTCAATATTGCTTGGGGGAACCATCCAATGTGAGAAAACAGTGGTGGAGCATAGCCCGATACGCCGACACCTCGTTTTTAAGCCTTTTTTGGATTTCATAGTATCCAATCATCAATTTTTTTAGCAACAGGAAATATGATGCTTCTGTAAAGTCACAAGTGCATAACGTGACTTGTTTGAACTGTCCAAATCAAGAAAATTCAAGTGGAACAAAATCCGGTATGCCAACGCCATAATTTTTAGCCGTTTTCTGGCCTCCAAGCACCCGATTTGTCGATTTCCTGTGTAAGCCATCCGAGTCAAGAAAATACATCAGAGCAGAATTTGACTTGCCGACGCCTTGGTTTTAGCCGTTTTTTCGACCCCCGGGTACCCGATTCATCAATTTCTCGAGCGACGAGCTATATTTTGCCTCCGTGAAGTCATAAATACTTAATATAACTGGTTTGGGCCATGTAAGACAAGAAAATACCGTCAGAGCATAATTTGACTTGCCGACGCCTTGGTTTTAGCCGTTTTTGGGCCCCCGGGGTACCCGATTCATCAATTTCCCGAGCGACGAGCTATATTTTGCCTCCATGAAGTCATAAATACTTAATATAATTGGTTTGGGCCATGTAAGACAATTATAAATACTTAATATAATTGGTTTGGGCCATTGTTTTGACTTGTCGACGCCTTGGTTTTAGCCGTTATCGGGCCCCGGAGTGCCCGACTTATAGATTCTTCGAGCGACAGGCAACATTTTGCCTCTTTGTGCCTTTTCTTGTAGTGATTTCATTATGAAGGCTTACTCCATCAATTGAAACTGAGAAGGTCAAACTATTTTTGTGTCTTTTCTCTTGAGCCGATATCGATGATGGCATGTAGTAGACAAACTCTCATGTGTTATTTTATGCCAATTGTATGCAAATGCAAGATGACTTTGGAGTTGGGAATTCCTGTACTTTATCACAAGTTGCTAACAAGTACCGAAGCTGTATTGAATACATAAATTTTCTTAGTTGAGTTGTCTACATTATATTTGCTAAGTTTACATAAATTTTCTTATTCTATTAACAAAATCATAACAATATTTTGTAATCTTGTTTGATGTTTTGCAGATTGAATAGGTAGAAGGTGGGATAGTGGGAAAGATGAGAGTATATGGTTTTCATTGAAGACTTCTTTTTTGGATATATCAATATGTGATGACCTGTTCTTTTTTTTTTTTTTGTATGAAGTTTGAGTCTTCTTTTTGGATGATGCATAGGATAAGAACATGATATGGTCTAGTTTGATTATTTTTTACTTTTTGTCTTTGGAACAAGGATGCATTAGATCCTATGGTGGATGAACTAATTGGTGTATAATACTAAATATTCTGAAGGTTTATGAATATATGTTAGTTATTTTGGTGAAATGTAATGTAATACAGGGTTTTTGTTTGATATCTATTGAATTCTAAAATGAACAGGATTGTATTCTCAAAGGAACGTGTCACAATTTATTTTGTCACCTATACTCATATATATTCTTTAGGTGACGAAAATTTTCTCACTAAAGAGGTTTCTCTAAGAAGCTTTCTAATGACGAAAAGTTTCCTCGCCTATGTAATTTTATAAAATTTAAATTAAATTACTTGCCGACGAAAAATTTCCTCACCTATGTAATTCTATAACATTTAAATTAAATTACTTGCCGACGAAAAATTTCCTCACCTATGTTATTTTATAATATTTAAATTAAATTATTTGCCAACGAAAAGTTTCGTCGCCTACGTAATTTTCCAGGATCGTTTTCCATCATTATTGGCGAGGAAATTGATGAATTATCGACAAAAAATCATCGATATAGGAGACGAAATATTTCCTCGCCAAAACTCAATATAGGAGAGGAAATTATTTCGTCGCCAAAAATGCATTATAGGCGAGGAAATTCTTATTTCCTCGCCATGTGACCTTCTGCGACAACCCTTTGTCGACAAAACTGGTGACAAAATATTTTCCTCGCCTATATCATTGGCGAGGAAAAGTGTGCCATTTATGACGATTTTCATTCCTCGCAAATTATGATTTTTCTTGTAGTGATTATATACAAGTCATCTTATTAACAATCCACTCAATTGTCAAAACACACACTTCAATACATTTTTAATGCATTTTCACACACTTTTTTACACTTTTCATGCCATCATATGTGTTAACATCTTGAAAATTGTCTATCTATATATGGATTGTGTTGACCTTATTTTGCAGGAAACTAAAAGCTCTCTCTCTCTCTCTCTCTCTCTTTTTTTTTTTTTTTTAAATTTTACCTATGAAGTCCTAGGCATCTCATAATCGCTGGGGAAGGCCTTCTCAAGTCCTAGCCCTTCGAGGATTATCATCTGTTGGTGTAATTATCGTGTAACCAATGGAAGTGAATAAATCGAGAGTGAATAAATGATTGCTTCATTGCATGTTACATTGTCGTTGTCCTTAAGACGATATTCGCCCCCACCAATTTGAGTGAATTTGGTGTGCACCAGTCCACTGGATGTTGGATTTTGTGACTACAATTGACGTTTGAAGAGGCACAAAAGTTTCCGGCGTGCAGGTCTCAATTTTTTGGACCGCGGGGAAGCTGCAGTAATTTCCGTCCAGATGGGAGTCAAGTTCGTCCAGACAGTCGGAGCCGACTTAAGTACAGATTTCGGGCGGCTACACGTTTTTGTAGGTTTTAACCTAATATTTTGTGTACTCTTATAAATACCAGCCTTTTGAGGACAGTTAGAGTTTGGACTTTTTGAGTGAATCCCTTTAAGAGAGCCCCCATGGGGTTCCCCGTAGAATTTTAGGGTTTCTCGGTTGTTCCATTAATGGTCTTTTCATTAGGATTAGGATATTAGAGTGAGCTTTGTCTCTTTTGTGTTCTTGAGACAGCTTTGTAGGTCGCTTCTTAGAGATTTGTTCCCTACATATTGTGTGAGTGCTTCAAGTGAGAGTTGCAGGTATAGCCGGCTCTATGTATTTCTCCCTATTATGGTGAATCCTTTTTCTCTTTTCCCGTGGACGTACCTTTAGAGCTTCGTGCTTGAGGGGGAACCACGTAAATCCTTGTGTCTTGTTTTCTTGTTGGTATGTTTATATTCTCATACTTCGGGTTTCTGCACAACAAATTGTTATCAGAGCTCCGAGTTAATCCGAGGCTTTCGTTTTCTGCTACATAGGATTATGTGTTTGGTTATCGTCTTGATGACGACTCGTTTTGAAGTTTCTACAACAAAGATTACAAAGGTTGTCCCTTCGGGAACATCCGATAGAATTGGAACGATACAAAGAAGATTAACATGGCCCCTGCGCAAGGATGACACGCACAAATCAAGAAATGGTCCAAAAATGGATTACACAAGGCTTTGTTGAAAAAATCCAAGAAGCCTACTGTGTGCAGGATAATGTGTTTGAGGATCTTGATATAAAGGCGATTAGTTCGATTCAGAATTTAGCAGATGGTGCAAAAGTGGCTTTGGCAGAATTTTGGATTTGAGGCAGCGTCTTTATGCGATTTGTATGAATGAGGTATGCCCGAGAAAGACTATTTTGATGAGTTGAATCAAATTAATTTAGTTATACTCCTTTTGGATACGTTGTGAAGTTATCCATGTAGGGTACCACCAGGGCCGGCCCAAGGGTTTGGAGTGCCCAAGGCCTAACCTAAAAATTGTGCCCTTAAAAGTACAACAGTCGAATAATTTTTCCAGCAGCAACCACAATAAGCGAAAGCCAAAACAATATAAAGTTCTACTAATCCCTCATTGTTACCCCAACTAATCCAATTTTTAAATGCAACAATAGAGTGAAGAAACCAACGAAGAAAAAAGTTGGAGCATAAACTATCCTAGAAATGGGGTAATAAGTACTCTCATCAGATTATTTACCTAACTAATCAAACATGACTCAACAATGTTACAAGTTGAATTAATTGGACCATTTTAGTCTAACATTACAAAACCATCTAATTTGTACTATTTGTTTAGGGAAAAAGCTACAATACACACTCCTTATTTAGGTGTGTATTATAAATAACCCTACAAAAGTTACGATTTATTTTATAAAAGTTACGAGACCCACCAAAATGTTACGAATCATAGAAAATGTTACGAATCATATTGCAGAAAAGTTACGAAAAACTAAAACATGTTATGATTGCTAATGAGATGACACAATCTGAACCATATAATAGGTGCATATGATACACACCTTTAATTGGTGTGTATTGTAGTTATTTCCGTTGTTTAGATATCTATTGATATTTGATCAAGCTTATTTTTTCCTCAAACACTGTTCTCTATGATGTACACCTCCAAAATGGAGTTAGAAAACTTGAAGTGAATACTCAATTTTTGAGACGATTGGTGTGCTCAAGAGGATTATTAGCTTTGTTTTTAGTACTTTTTCTTTTTTTTATTGTATCGATCTCATTTTTAACTCTGATGAAGGAAAATTTTCTTTTTCAATAAAAAAAGGGAAAGAAAGTTATAGATGAATGAGATTGTGTCAAGCACGTAGATCTTAATGGTTCTTTAACTCATTTACAAAACCCATGACTATAACACTCCAGTAACAGCCTTTAAAAAAAAAAAAAAACCAATAAAATACGTGATACCTTGTGATAAATTAAAAATTGTAGTCAAAAAATTATATAATGAAAAAATTATACACTAACCGCAGAGGTTAACTTTTCCTCTTCGTTCCTGCTTTTGGGAGATGACTTCAAAACTATCTTCTTCTTCTTTTTTGTTGGATTAGAGGGGTTTGTTTTAGTTTGGGCTTTTAGGTCCAATGTTCATTACAATTGTTTAGACCTCTTTATTTTTTCTGTTGGGCCTTTTTAGTTTTTCTATTGGGCTAAAAGACCTCCACTCAAGCCTACTACTAAAAATTATGGGAGTGCCCCAATTTTTAGGGATTTTTTGGATGCCCTAGGCCCAGGCCTCTTGGGCCTTGGTCCTGGGCCGGCCCTGGGTACCGCATGGAGATTCAGGTCTATTATTAATTAGGTTCAATTATTGGGAGTATATGAGAAGGCATATGAGGCTCCGTGGTGGGGTTGGGAGTCTCTGCGGTGAAGTCGATTAACTCTGGGTGGAGTTTGAGCACGTCTTCTTTGGCATTAGTAATGGGTGCATGTGGTCGACGTCGACGTCGACATCGACATTCGGTTGACGATGAGTGCTCATTGGATGGATTAACTCCATGGTGGAGTTCGGTGTTTAGCTCTGGGTGGAGCATGAGCAAATTTTCGTTGGCATCAGTCATGGGTGTATTGGGTGGGAGGTACCCGTTTGAAGATGAAAAGCTCAATTTTTAACTCTGTGGTGGAGTTTCGGTGTTTAGCTCCGAGTGGAGCTTGAGGGGATCTTCGTTAGCATCAATGATGGATGCATTAGTTAGGAGGTGCCTATTTGAAGATGAAAGATTCGATTTGGTGATCATCCCGGTGGGGAGCATGAGGGGGGAAGAGCGATTGGTGAGAGGATTGCCTATGTCGTTGACTTGGAAGGGAATTCAAGTCAATGTGGAAATTGTTGGATTTTGTGACTTGAATTGATGTTTAAAGAGGCACAAAAGTTCGTGGCGTGCAAGTGTTAATTTTTTGGACCGTAGGGAAGTTGCAGTAATTTTTGTCCAGATGGGTCAAGTCCGTCGGGACTGACTTACATACGGATTTCGGGCGGCTACGCGTTTTTGTAGGTTTTAACCTAATATTCTGTGTACTTTATAAATAGCAGCCTTGAGGGCTGTTAGGGTTTGGTCTTCTTGAGTGAATCCTTTTGAGGGAGCTCCCATGAGGTTTCCTATAGAGTATTAGAGTTTCTTGATTATTCCATTATGGTCTTTTCATTGTGATTAGGATATTATGGCGAGTTTTGTCTCTTTCATGTTTTTGAGACATTTGGTGCTCTGTAAGTCACTCCTCAAATATTTGTTTCCTTAGACATCATGTGTGTGCTTCAAATGAGAGTTACAGGTATAGCCGGCTTTGTGTATTTCTCCCTATTATAGTGAATCCTCTTACTCTTTTCCTGTAGATGTACCTTTAGAGCTTTGTGTTTGAGGGGGAACCACGTAAATCCTTGTGTTTAATTTTCTTGTTGGTGTGTTTATATTCTCATACTTAGGGTTTCGACACAACATCGGGTTGATAGCGAATTTGACTCCAAGATACAATGAAGCCCAGTCCTGATTGACTATTTGTTCACCTGCGTCATGCATAGATGAAGAAGAACCAGAATTCCTTCAAATTTTGCAAGCCCGCCAAAACATATTTAAGAGATAATTTTAGGAGAGGTGTTACGCTCCCCCCTCTGACATCCCCCCCCCCATTTCGGCCAACCCTTTTTTTTTTTTTTAATTCTTTTTCACTTTTTTCTTGTTCAATTATATTGTGAATACACAAGAGGTGTTCCACTAACTTGGTTTTTTTGGTTTTTTGGTTTCTTTGGATGTTTTAATTTTGCAAAAAAACTAACTTGTTCCACTAACTAGGTTTTTGGTTTTTTGGCTTTTAGTTTTGCAAAAAAACTAACTTGTTCCATTAAACTAGTTTTTTGTATGTTTAATTTTGCAGAAAAACTAACTTGTTCCACTAACTAGTTTTTTGGCTTTTTTGGTTTTGTAGTTTTGCAAAAAACTAAGTTGTTTTTTGTTAATGGAATTAGATAGTTTTTTAGTTAAAACAAAACTGTTTTTTTTTTTAGCGGAATGAGGCCACAGGAAAGCCAATCAATTTAAGAGGATTAAAAAGGGCAAGTCATCTTGTTTGAAATTTCAACCCTTCAAACCAAGATGAAGTCTTGAAGAATATATTTAGTTGTTGGGGCATCACAGGACATACTGTAAAATTAATAAATAGTCTGTTTGGTTGATTAAGTCCCCTTGATTTGGTACTAGAAAAGGATGAAGATAATTTTGAACTTTAACTATTTAATTATTTATTTAATTTGGTTTACTCAAATTACATTTGCAAGTAAATTCTTTTTTTACGTTGACATTTAAATTTGACTTTATACTTAGAAACTTTATATTATTTTAATTAGTTAATTTTCTTAACAATGATAATAAATTAAAAAAAACTTGTAAAAGTGAATAATATTACAATCACATTTAAAAGTAAATAAATATTACAATCAGTCTTGGGGCACTGCCAAGTGGTGTTAAGCCGTTATCCACCACACATTTGTGGGATCCAGTATTAAGTGTATAGAATCAAACAAAGGTGTAGTGGATAAATGTGCTAAGTTGCCAAGTGACGGTATTTTTTTTCTCATTCAACCAATAATTTCGATGTAGTGTATAGACTCAAACAAATGGTCGATGTTGTCCGATCGGATCCCAGGATATGTTATTTTTCATGTAGTGGCGCGTATTTTACAATACGAGATTGCCGATGTCTTTTCACGCATCTCGCTTCATCGGGGCAAAATGGGGTATCAACAATAATTAAATAAAAAATTGAATAAATAAATAATTAAAAAAATTGAATTAAATAATTAAATGAATTAATTTAAAGAAATGAATTAAATAATTAAATGAATTAATTTAAAGAAATGAATTAAATAATTAAATGAATTTATATAAAGAAATGAATTAATATAAATAACAAAATTAATATAAAAAAGTAATTAAAGGAGGGGATGAAGGGTAAAACAGTCATTTGGCGCGTGTCAGGGGTGGGGCCATTGGGGGGGGGGGGGGGGGGGGCTGTGTCAGGGAGGGGTGCGTATCAATTTCCTAATTTTAGGGAGAAAGAACAATCAGAATCGTATTGATTATGTCTATTCGATTGGTAGAACCCATTGCCTTTATATAGGCATGGATCGTGACCATTGGCCAAAGATTACAACTCTTCGATCAAACTCAATAATCATGTCCACTCTTAATAGCCATGACTATTCAACTGACCCTAATAGTCATACATTTTAGTTTGGTCATGTCTATTACTTTAACCTACACACTATTTGCACTTAAATCCAATAGTAATGTCTATTCATTTAATCCTGAATAGACACATTTTTTGGATTATAACCGTTCACCAATAGAAGCAAACGACACTATTTACAACTTCCAAGCGATGCAATGCCACCATAACTAACAGGAAACTTCTAGTACAAAAATGCAGGAAGGTGAATGTAGTAACAACTGTTCATAAACTCAAGAACAGAAACAAAAGATCACATAATTAAATAGACCTTATGCAATTTATAAGAGGAATAATGTTAGACTTGAAACCACACACACAAAGTGAAAGGTTGCACCAGATTCCTTCCTATCGGTAATTAGAGTCGCAAACAATTGCAACAGCTACAAAGTGGGGGTTAAAGACTGTTTGATAATGAACATACTTGGGAGTAAAAAAGTCACATGCAAATAGCACACCCCAAAGTAACCAATAATCAAGCAATTGTAGTTATTGACACTATCCTATTTTCAAGTCATAATTATGCACCATAACACATTGAAAATAATTTAAAAATCACGATGGTCAACCCCAACCGTTTACTTCAAACGGTTTCATACCTGTATCAAATAGATATTAAAAACTCAAAATGTAATACTCATATAATATGCATATCAATAGTAAAATTGAGTTCATGTTTTAAACACCATGAGTATATCAAAAAAGAGTGTTTGAGCGTACCTTACTCCACGTGAAAAGATAATATGAGGGGAGGCAACTTACTGAAAATCAAATCTCCATAATTTGATTAGATAACCATTTTCTTTAAAAGATCTCCAATACCATCTAACTTTTCCATGATTGTGCATTCCCAATTGTCTTTCTCAATTTTTCAAGATACCAATTTGTAATGCATTTGTTTGTAACAGTACCACTTCTTTTGCACTTGGAGTAGTACACAACACCATTCTTACCATTCCACAGACTTCGATGACGCATCAGATCCCTATGCTCCTTATTTAATTTGCTTTGCCCTATCTGTAATGCATGTTTATCAAAATGCGAGTCCAAGACCTGCCGAACTTACACCAAAATTTGGTTTCACTTATGTCATAATAAAAACCACTGTTCTCCATTCCTTCATACATAAATTTCTCTCCGCCTTAAAATAATTTCTCCAAAAGAAATACTTCCATTTGTTCATGTAATATCGTCTTAAGATCATTGGTGTAAATATTGTATAACCGATGGAAGTGAATAAATCTGGAGTGAACAAATGGTTGTTTCAAGGCGCATTACATTGTCGTTGTCCTTAAGACGATATTCGCCCTCACCAATTCGAGTGACTTTGGTGTGCACCGAGCTGATAGCGAATTCGACTCCAAGATACAATGCAGCCCAGTTTCGATTGACTGTTTATTCAACTGCGTCATGCACAGACGAAGAAAAACCAGAATGCCTTCGGATTTTGCGAGCCCACCAAAACATGCTTAGGAGATAATTTTAGGGAGAAAGAACAATTAGAATCATACTGATTATGTATATTCAATTGGTAGAATCCCTTGCCTTTATATAGAAATGGATCGTAACCGTTGACCAAATATTACAACTCTCCGATTAAACCCAATAGTCATGTCTATTCATAATAGTCGTAACTATTCAATTGACCCTAATAGTCACACCTTTTAGTTTGCTTATGTCTATTCATTTAACCTACACACTTAAATCCAATAATAACGTCAATTCATTTAGTCCTGAATAGACACACCTTTTGGATTATAACCGTTCACCAATAGTAACATGTAAGTTGGTGTAAATATCATATAACCGATGAAAGTGAAAAAATCTGGAGTAAATAAATGGTTGCTTCAAGGTGTGTTACATTATCATTGTCCTTAAGACAATATTTGCCCCCACCAATTCAAGTGAATTTGGTGTGCACCGAGTTGATAGCTAATTCAATTCCAAGATACAATGAAGCCCAGTCCAATTGACTACTTGTTCAACTGCGTCATCCATAGACGAAGAAGAACCAGAATGCCTTCGGATTTTGTGAGCTCGCCAATTAACATATTTAGGAGATAATTTTAGGGAGAGAGAACAATCAGAATTGTACTGCTTATGTCTATTTAATTGGTAGAACTCCTTGCTTTTATATAGGCATGGATCGTGACCATTGGCCAAAGATTACAGCTCTTCGATCAAAATCAATAGTCATGTCTATTCATTAGAGCCATCACTATTCAATTGACATTAATAGTCACACCTTTTAGTTTGGTCATGTCTATTCATTTAACCTACACACGCTTTGCACTTAAATACAATAATAATATCTATTCATTTAATCCTGAATAGATACACCTTTTAAATTATAACCGTTCACTAATAGTAACATTTAATATTCATTAATATTTTGAAAATGTTCCAACATCTATCACCTTCAATAGTCGTTGCATGTTTGGTCTTAGTTTGTTGGGTTAGATTTAAGACCTTAGTTAAACTGGTTTTTTTTTTTTTTTTTTTGTTATTCTTGCTTGTAACGATACTCTTTACCTAGGAGTACTTTTTTGCCATCATTTAGTATTATGTACTTTCTTTTACAACAACAAAAGAATAGAATGAATAATTACAGTACTAAAATTAAAAGAGATTGCTTTCAACAACCCTCTCTTTTCAATGGTAAAACTCAACTCATATATCATACCGACACTGGTAGTTAATAGACAATTTAAGAACTTAGAGATGACACTAAAAAATAGTTAAAGTTCTTTATCAATTAGGGTATATCTGACTTGTCAACGTCGTTTGTGAGGTAATTATTTAGTGGTCTTAGGATACCGTGTAATCCTGTCCCAACACTTTTTCCCACTACACGGGGTTCATACATCTAGTCTAGCACCCGCCCCACATAATTTTTTCATGGAGAAGCTAGGATGGTGTGGCACCACGTAGCAGCAGCCCAAGACCACAAAATAAGTTTTTCGTTTGTGCACCTAAGGACAAAGTCAAGTACAATTTGAACTAATTTCTGTTGACTTAAAGATTTCACGTGCATAATTACTAGTTAAATAAAAGTTAGCATATAAACGTACGTCCTTCCCCACATTATACAGGGACGTGCCTTCAAACTTGGAAACCCACACCTTCATTTTCGTCATAGAAGCATTTACATAATTGGAATATTTCTGACACAATCCCATTATACATTGATTGAAGAAAACACTTTGGAAAAAGGTTTGGACGTGACCTCAATATGTAGATAATTCACTAAACTTTTACCCAATTATTTCTCGTTCATCAATCCAAGTATCGGTTCATTTATATGCTTGATCATGTTCACCAACCACGTACACCAATTGGAGTTGGTCTTTGGCTAGGAACAGAAGGATATTGTGTATGAGAGGGGAGGGTCTCCCAACCTTGCTAGAAAAATTTAAATTCAATAGAATGTACGTTCAATATCCAAAAGGCTTAAAAACCTAAATGGTCCTCATAAAATAGTTCCTGTTTCAATATCGTCCTTGTAAAGTTTTCTATGTCAATTTTATCCTTGTAGTTTGAATCAAAGGTCAATGTTACCCTTCTATCCAAACATGGACGGAAATCACAAACGGCAATCCTAGCTGTACCTTTTTTGCACACATTGGAAACCCTTCATTTAAAGCCCAAAGGCTAAACCACTTTCCTTCAAGTGAAAATGTGGGAAACCCTTCATCTAAATCCCCAAATCTTGGTACCCCTAAACCCCACCAGTAAACCAACCCCTTTTCTTCAAGTAGGAATTTCCGTTTAACCAAAAAAAAAAAAAAACCACCAGTAAACCAACTCCTTTTTTTCAAGTAGGAATTTCTGTTTAACCAAAAAATAAAAAATAAAATTAATGCCTTCAATCTTTTGGTGAAAACCTATATAATCTTGGTACTTAAAATCACAGATTCACACTCATGCACAGCCTGGCACCCAAAAACATAACCATAGATTCACACGTACAAAATAAAAGGCACAAAACTACCTAGTAAAGTGGCATTACAAGCCTACCATATCCTGCTGAATTACAACCATTGAGATAAGAAGCCATATCCTGCTTCAATTATAAGCCAGACCATTGTCAAAATACTATTATCAAGCAACAACAACAAAAGAAGCCATTAGAAGTATTAAAGTTTTAGGCTTTACATTTCCCAACACAAAAAACTAGGCTACTTGACTAACTGGCATAGTGAAACAATTTCCATAAACCCACTATGGACCTTGGACAGATTCTTGGGTACCAAGTGGCACATTGCTTACCCTAGATCTTTTCAATCCTCTCTTTAGGGCTGGGGCAGTGGCTTCCCTTTAGTGGACTTATTGATGCTAGGGCTAGTTGGTGTAGAAGAGGAGGTTGGAATGGAGCATTGTGCTTGGGCCACACTTGTTGGTGGATGGGAAGATAGCTCATTACATGGGGCAGTGTGACCAACTCTTTGACTGACAGTGTGACCACCTCTTAGACCACCCCTTCTACCACCCCTTGTTCCAACCCTTATACCCCCCCTGTACCAATGTTGTTGTCAGCCCTAGGACCCTGCAAGAAAGTGTAAAGCAATAGAGTAAAGCAATAAAGACAAGGCTAAAGACAAAAAAAAAAAAAAATTAGCTTGCATGTTACCTATCTTTGTTGACTTGAAGATTCCCCAGGCAAGTCTTTCTTGCCTCCAACCAATCCGTTACATGTTCTCTTATTGTGGCCTGTCCTTCCACATCTCTTACACACCACAGTGGTGCCACTCCTTCTAAGTTTTGCACCTTTCTTGGGTTCATCTGGTTCTCTCTTTCTAAGTTTTTTTTTGGCCTTCCAGTTGGCCTTCTTAATGGTGGTGGCAAAAGTGGAGGGTGCCCTGTTGCTTCCCATAAGTTAGACCCATTTGTTGGGTAGATCAATGGGGCATAAGCTCTCTTATAAGTCTCAACTGTGTAGTACTCACTGGTATAGTCCTCTGCATTCTGTTTGTTGAAGTGGATGGCAGAGATTGCATGTCTACAAGGCAAACTAGTTATTTCCCATCTTCTACATGTGCACTCTTTCTTTTCCAAATCTATGGTAAATGTAGTTTTTCCACCTATATATTTAACCTCATATTTCAAATTACCAGACCAACAAGGTGTCTTTCAACATTCTCTTTCTTAAGCCTTTTTTGAATCACTGGGCATAGAACCCCATCAACCTTTTCTACGAGCCTCCTATTTTTTTGGAACCTAAGCATTAGATAAATCCTTATGTCCTCAACCATGTTTATAATTGGCTTCTCTCTTGCTTCTAAAATTGTTGAGTTGAAGACACAAGTTGTTCAGTAATGTGTCAGTCTTGGCCCTTCCAGAAAAGGCATGTCTACTCCACAATTGGGCTGGGACTCCTTTTACCCAATTGTGTGCACCAACATCTGCCTTCATTAGGTCATTCATGGACCTCTCAAATGCTTGTGCATAACTGGTATAGGCAGCCTTCCAGAAGAACTATTTGATCAAGATGCCTGGGTGTTTTTTCCTTAGATTGTTGTACAAGTGTCTACAACAAAATCTGTGCTCCCCACCCGGTTGTAGATCCTTCAATGTTGACTCTAAGCCCTGGTAAGACACATAAAGGTTGTTAGTAGCCAAAAAAAAAAAAAATATTCAAGTACGCAGCCATTAAAGGAATTAGGTTACATGTTACCTTTTGTTGGTCTGAAGTAAAGGTGTACGTTCTATCACTTCCAACATCATCCAAGAGCAAACTAATGAACCACATCCATGAATCCTTGTTCTCAGCTTCCACAACAGCAAAGGCAAGGGGAAAGTACTCTTCATTTGGGTCCCTACCAACTGCTGCTAGAAGAATACCACCGTACAACCCTTTTAGATGACAACCATCTATCCCTATCACAGGTCTACAAGCAGCAAACCCCTTTTTGCATGCGTCAAAGCATATGTAAAGCCTCTTAAAAGTTGGGCTCTTTTGTACTGTTGACCTCTCAACTTCTACATCACCCACATTATACCTGTAACCTGCATCTTAATAGTGCTTCCTGGGTTGGATCTCCTGAGTTCATTACAGTAGTCCCACAATGATGCATACTGTTCTTTGTGAGATCCCTCCACCTCATTCAGGGCCTTTGTCTTGGCCCTATAAGCCTTGCTTCTTGAAATATGAACTACAAACTTTTCGTGGACCTTTTCTTGTATCTTGGACAATCTTATATTGGGCTGGTCTCTCACCTTTCTTCACTAATTTCCCAGCTAGGAACTTGGAGCTTACCTTCACATTCGCATAAGTCTTGCTACACTTATGTTTCATTTGCAATGTCTTGATTTAGAATGTCAGCTGCTAGGCACAATACTACATAAAGCTTTCCATGTACAACCTGATTCACACACTGCCCTTACTCTAGTCTTGTCATTCTTGGTAAATTTTATACCATATCGACCATGCACATCATACTCAGTAATGGCAGTCTTTAACTGTTCTAGTGAACTAAACAACATACCAATGGTGAACCTCAAATTCTCAGCTTTGTCAATAGGTTTGAAAACTTCAAATTTGGATATTTTAAGTGTGTCGTTCGATTGGTTGTCCTCATTCTCTGTCTCAGACTCACTCTCCCCAGTGATCAGCTCTTCACTTTCATAGTCACACCTCATTCCCTCCACATACACTTCATCAATGTTTGCTTGGTCCTCCATCTCATTGTCACTGTCAAACAAATCATTGTTGCCACAATTTTCTTGGTCAGTAAGATCCTCTTTCTCAGTGTATTTGTCAAACAAAATGTCATCATAATCACTATCATCAGTTAAGGGGATGTCTATATCAAGGTCACTATCATCTGTATCACAATTGTAATACACCTTGTCCTCACCCATTCCTCTATCAACATTGTCTTCCTCAAAAAGAACTTCATGCACTTCAGGCATTTGAGGTGGAGGTAAAGCCAAATGACTTACTACTTACACTTCATCAATGATATGTTCTACATATACCTCTATCTGGTTATGACCCTTGACATATCTTGTCATATCCAAAGCATCTTTGTCATTTCCTATAACTCTCAGACCGTCCAACAACCCAAGCCCAGGAATTCTATATCACAACATCTTGAGGTTATTATAACTAAGCTATTGGACTATGTCTTCAACCTCTAACTTGGAAAAAAGATCAGGAACACAATCGTCAACATGGTTCACAAGTCCATCGATATAACGAAGTGGGTTTTCAAGAAAATGACCTCCATGGTGTATCTTAATTGTGAATACTGTGTCATCCATCTGTTTCAATGCATAAAAAAAGAAAAAGAAAAAGAAAAAGAAAAAGAAAAAGAAAAAAGAACTACTGTAAAAGTCGATGTAGGGACCAATTTTTTCGATTTCGTGAACCGTAACGCACTGAACTTTTTGGGTCGATTTCCATGTTTGTATCGTTGGCCCTAGTTTTTTTTTTTGGTAAAGGTGTAGTGAGAGAGTAAGGAGAGGATATGACTGAGAGAGAAGAAGGGAATAAATATGAGTGGGATATGAGGGGAGTTTCCAACGTGTGCAAAAAAGGTAAAGCTAGGATTGCCGTTTATGATTTCCGTCCTTGTTTGGATGGAAGGATAACATTGACCTTTGATTCAAACTACAAGGATAAAATTGACACAGTGAATTTTACAAGGACGATATTGAAACGGGGACTATTTTTTGAGGATCATTTAGGTTTTTAAGCCTATCCAAAATGTACTATATCAGTTCCTCCAAATTTTAAGAAAATAGTACTAATAATAAGTGCTTATGTAGTGGAAAATAGTTACTCTCTTTTATGTGTATGTATATGTGTATGTTTTGTCAAGTATGAATAAAAAGTAGCTATTTTTTTTCTTGTGAACATTATTATTTAGATTTCATGATTGAATTTCAAACTATATGTAACAATTCCTGGTTCTAAATCGGACTTCCTTTTAGGTAAATCCTAGCTTCGTCTCAGTCTTTGATTGAAACACACCAAAACTTCTCCAGATGTGACACTTACATCTTTATCTTAAATAATTCGAATATACCGATCAATGATCTTACATACGAATCAAGATTTTCTCATGTGATGTAAAATGAAACCCACTGCAGTCCCATTTATACATTATGAGCCATCATTTTATAATACTAGCTACTAGCTAGATATGTTGATCGTTCATGTAAAAACTCAAGTTGATGGGATATCAACAAGGATTAGGTGGAATCATATTTGGTGGAAGAGAGTCCATCCATACTCTTGTGCCAAATATGATTTGATCCAGATTAATACTGATTTGACATGATAAATATGTTTCGTTCACATAGATACCGTATCCGATCAACTTTTGTTTTGTATGAAAGATAAATGCATCAAAATTTGCAATGAGCAGCTCAAATCATCAAATGAAATCGTGTTACATCTCATTTTGCGTCACGTGAGAGATCACATTAGAGGATCCTTAAGCTTGTACATAAACTTAGAAGTCATATCACTACAAGAAAAAACACATTTGGCGACCAAATCAATTTTAGTTGCCGATTGTAGCACCTTCAGCGACAAAATTTTGTTTGTCGCCGTATGTAAATACTTTTGGCAACAAAATCGTTTTAGTTGCCATATGCATACTTTGGGCGACCAACTCGACTTTTGTCGCTGATTGTAGACCCTTTAGCGACTAATTTTTTTTTGTTGCCAGAAGCAGTACATTTGGCAACCAAAAAAATTTTGGTCGCTGTATGCAATGCCTTTGGCGACCAAACATCGGCTTTGGTCGCGGAATGTTTAGTGCCAAAAATTATACACTGCCAATAAATCTTGTGGAGACATATGGCGACCAAAAATTTTAGCCGCCGATGGTATATTTCGATAAATTAAATAATATAATAAAATAAAATACTTTTCGAAAAAAATATAATAAAATATAATGCAATACATAATTTATAATAAATAATGTTATACATTTGTTAATATAAAAAGGAATATACAAAAAGATAATACATATATATAGTTTTTGACAAATGGAACATAAATACATGGGTAGCCCAGTGGTTAGGTGTTGGGTTAAGAAATAGGAGGTTGTGGGTTCAATTCTTGGCATGTGCAAGCAAGGTTTGATTAATTCTCGAGCAGCCACATTAATTTATTTTTTTTGTATGAACTTTTGGTGACTAAATATTGGTCGCCGATGCAGTACCTTTGGCGACAAACGGTTTTGGTCGCCGTATGGCTCACCTTTTGGCGACAAAATTTTTTAGTCGCCGTATGGCTAGCCTTTGGTGACCAACCAGATTTTAGTCAGCGTATACATTCCCAGACGAGGTTTCGGCGACAAACTGGGTGACTAAAATATTAGGGCGACTAAAAACAACCCTTTGGCAACAAATTTTTTGGTCGTGGAGAGCGATTTTTCTTGTAGTGTATTTAGTCCACAAGTCTCTCATTAGGTGCTTCTTTTCGTTGTTTTGCTTTGGTATTTGATTGTTTGGTTCTCTCCTTGTCAGCTTTTCAATCTTTTGGGTCTCGAGAAGTAGATGATTGTCGTCGGATGGAGTGCCAACCTTGTTGGGGTGCCGCTCCTCATTTTGATGTTTTTCTCTTGTCACGTTTAATCTTGTATCTTCAATATTAAATTAATAACATCTTTTTTTACCATTAAAAAAAGGTGCCCCATTCATTTATCCGACCAAACTGCTTCATTTGAGATTGTGGTTTAAGCTTTTGCTCTGTTGTAGTATGATTGATCCCCTCCAATCAAATCTGTTGATCATTGGTGTGACAATGATTAATTGGGAAGAATCAAATACCCAGTGGGGCAAATATTTGCATGGTTATTAGGACACAGAACACAGTTTGGAAGCATCATGTGGGCAATCAAATTTTGGATCATAGTTTTTGGACCAAAGCCAAATCCACTAGTACATATTTTATATCCACTATCCCTGGAAAGAGATAGGATGATTTGGACATGTTTTCTGCCGGGTGAAAAGAACATGGAGAACATGATAAACCACATTATACTGTACACTCGTCATCAAGTTTAAATAAACTTATACAAAAGAGGAAAATTATTAGTTACCCGCACCGCCATGTGGTGCTCCAGGACCCTCTCAACACGTGGCATTGCTCCAGGAGCACTGACAATGGAACGTTCTTGTGCTTTTCTGCTTTTTCTTTTTACTCCCCACGATATTAAACACGACCAATATTGTTCTATACGGTATCAATTTTCTCTTAGAAGCTTGATCGGCCAATATTAGATGACAAGTCTGGCCTTCTTGTGAACCCTAATTCAAACCTCTCCGATCGGTACAAGCCTTGTAGTCCTTTCAATCTTCGTGAAACCCTTACCTCGGTGCTGAAAATTGCCTTCACCGGTCGGTGATCCGATAAACTTAGTTCTCCTCTCGTATACAAGTGTTGCTTTAATCCCACTCCGAACCAAATTATCCGATCACACCTGAGACGAAGGACTTTTTAATATCAAATTTTGTTGATCTTAATAAATCATGTTAGTTCAATTGTAATGATAATTACCAGGCAGGAGCGCGCTTCTTTTTGCCTTTTTTTCCATCAACACCACCAAAGTAATCATCGGAATTCGGATAATACTTGTAAGTAGGTGCGAATTTAATCGTTCCTTCCTGCCAACCTTCGAACACTTGACCATCCGCGAGCTCCATTCTTAGCTATATTTCCACGAAAATTTGATGCCAGGCGAATTTTTAGACGATTAGAGAAGATAATTTTCAAGGAATTGACTATAATTATTAGTAATATTATTATTTTTGCTGGCTACCTGATCATTTTGTAGCAAAGCATTCCATTGTCCTTTGTCGACAAATAATCTTGTCTCTATTTCTGGCAAAGAAATTCGATAATTCAAGTCTCCAAGCAAAATTATCCGACTGCGTGCATCGAGTCAATAATAATTAATTAGCTGATATCAGCAAAAATAAATGTAATTAATTAATTAGCTTTACGGTCTTAAAATTTTCTCCCGTGAACATAAAAGGGGAAGTCAACTTGTGTATAGAAAGTTTAGTCTTGGCATATATTTTATGATAGGATATGGTTTACGAAGCAAAGAAATCAAACTTTTTCCAGGCATTTTAACCACCCATTTATCTCATTTAGGCCCACAGCAGTTGAAAAATTCATCAAACAACTACATGAAGATATAGAATATCCTAAAAGGATATATAATAAACACAAAAAGTTGAACCCAATGTTAGTCTGTTAGTGTAGGTCTGAGATTTTAGGGATTTTTTTTTTTTTTAATTATAACTCAAGCATACAAGTCAATTTACGCATATCTCGACTAATCTTAGAAACTAATCCCACCGTTCACTCCTTGGATCCCATTTCAAGTCAAAGCAAAACTCTACATGGATTGGCACCGAACGAGTCGATAACACCTTAGAGGTTTCAAACCCGAGACTTTAGGAATGAATAAATCCCTAGTTTCAGGTCTTGAGCACCAGACCAACCGGTTGTGGTTGAGACTTGAGAGTTTTTTTTTTTTGCCGCACCATATACATCAGTGGGGAATTAGCGGAAAAGTAAGTGCATGTGTTAACATCAAAACGAAGTTCGAAGTCTCTCCAGTGGCGGACCTAGGATTTGCATCAAGTGGGGGCACCTACTATTAAGAACCTTAAGGAAACATTAAAAAATTATGCATAATTTTATTTTGATAACCATGTGTGCAAGTCTGCTTGTGCTCATCTTGACTAATCTTGGGACCTTGAAATCAACTACCGGAAATTTTTCCGGTGGCTCTAACAGAGTTGATAGCATCGGAAAAGTTTGAACCTAAGATCTTAGGGTAAGCAAACTCCTACGTTACAGACCTTAATCACAAATCCAAACCCACCCCACCCACCCCCGCCCTGCAACAAAATTTTATTAAAAACTCAACAAAGGAGACATCGACCAAATCCCTGAAAGGATAAGTCAAGGGTAATCAAATCCAGCGAAGTGCTGAAAAGAAACCCCAAAAGAAAAAAGAAATTAAAACCTCCAATTGGAACTTGCAATTTTCAATCTGCCCATCTGGGCCTCTATATGGGGGAGAGAGAGACAAAAACACAGTTGGGTGGGTGGAAGGATGACTGAGTTGAAGAGTATCAAGGGAAGAAGAAGAACTCTGGAGTTGAGTGGGGGCACGTGAGCCCACGTGTCTCTGAGTCGGTCCGTCACCAATTTTTTCATAGATTCGAACCATAAACTTCCTTTTTGAAAGTCAAGGGTAATATCAACTCTTGCGGGGCCCAAGTCATACGATGCGATACAATACTTCACCTAGAGAGGCTTTAATCAGCCTACGCTAGTGGTGGTAAAGTCTTTAATTAAAAGGTGATTAATTAAAAAAGGTAATAAGGAATCATTTGGACGGTTCCAACCATATAATGACAATTAATTAGTAGTTAGTTAATTACGTACTCGTGGTCTCGAATTTTTTGTGGCAAATCAAGTGAAGGGCCTTTAGGAAAGCCTGTTCGAGACAGTATTTCGGCAACATTGGAGTTCCTGTATCTCTCATCACCTTCTCTGCCCCCCGAGGCCAAATGAGTGCACACAAAGCAGAAGTTTGTTTCATGCAACCGAAATCGAACCGAAACAGAACCCTGTAAATGAGAAATTTAGACATCAACAAAAATTGCATCAATAGTTTTTCGGTTATTCGTCGAGAAAAAAATAAAAAGACAATTTATTTATGCTTGTTTTGTCACCCGAAATTTAAGGATTGGAAATTTCTGCAGACTGAGAAACTGTAGCGAAAACATATCAAGAATAAAATTTCCTCATTTTGAATTTTAGTTCTTGAAATTTCTCAATAAGTATTAACTAAAAATTACTTAAATTTTTTGTATATATTAATGTACTATTACCATAGATGTATGTCCAGAATTACGTACCTTATTTCCTAAGCAACCCATGATACCACAGCCCACACATGAAACATTAGGGCTCCGAATGTACGTTCGAAGATCATTTCGGACCCAAACTGATATCAATATCCCAACCATTTGCTTACTTATGATACATCGAAACTCCGGCGAAATGCTACTTTCCATGGATTTTCCACCTTTTGTTGGAAAGCCAATGTGATTTTCTTCGTTTCTCTGTTGGCTTGTTTTCTTGTTGAGAGCTTCTCTGATCAAGGAATTCCATTTCATGGTGATTCTGTTGTTCTCTGATCCTAGGACATTTGAGGCTCTTAGAGGCACAACTTCTTGAAATCTGCCCAAAACAAAAAAAAAAATCAAAGAAAGAAAGACATACATAATGCACATTAAATAACCAAGATTTCAGTAATTAACTTAATCACTAGAAAGTTTATTAAACTTGCATCAACTTCTTTGCCTTGCATTGATTTATACAAGCGTATCAGCTTTTTGGCCCCTTGCTCGGCAAAAATCAGTAGTATTTTTGGTTGTTGATCGTGAGGTGTGAACCGATCTCTCAAATGCATAAGAGAATATGGTGTCTACCACTGCCACTCCATTTGCTTTGCCTTCAAAGTCGGTTGATCTTATTTGGTTCGTTGCTTATTCATTACAACCTGGTTTACAGGCAATATTGTTATTTCGGGTAATTTTCCAAAGACAAATGATTTTGGAAAATTCACGGCTACTTCACACATTTCTTGATGCATAGATCTCGATATTATACGTATGGTTTCCAATAGTGCTGGTTTCAGACACTGCTATTTAAAATCGTAGGGAGTACACAAAGACATACATACTTATACGGGACATAAAAAACATAAGCAAACATCTAATAGTATTTGGAGTTTTGGCGTTTACCCAAGAACATAAATGTCACAAGAAGTGTTGAACGTCTCTAGCAACTCCTCCATATTCAAATTGTCGGATGGTGCAACCCCGCCAACGTTCCATGTACTTGCAAATATCCTTTACAAAACAAAAGTAAAACCAAAAAACAAAAACAAAAAATAAAAGGGGAGGCAAGAATATTGTTTGATACAATGAAGGAAAAAAGTAGATATGGAAAATGGAGATTTTTTTTTTCTTACTTGTATTTTTGCGTCTCCGCATGATCATCGTTACATATAATCGTAGAGCTGATCAGAGATTGATCATCTAACAAATTTTCAAAACTGTTGATTGGAAAATCAGCCACAAAATTGTTGCTTCCTAATCTTTTTTTAAGAACCTTACTAGCTATCAACCGTGGCCACATGACCTGATGTAAAATTAAAGAGTCAGAAACATATATTCTTACAAGAAACTCTGAGAGAGAGAGAGAGAGAGAGAGAGAGAGAGAGAGAGAGAGAGAGAGAGAGAGAGAGAGAGAGCTCACTTCTCCTTGCTTCTCTGGCATCATGGAGAGAGTGAAGAGAGGCAAGGTGACTTAGACTAAAGAAAAATTGAATGAAGAATGGCCACAGGGTTTAATAGGAGAGGGGACTTGGGCAAGTTGTAACGTAGATGATGATGCTATGTACGCAAAGAGAGAGAGAGAGTGGGGGGTCTCTCTCTCAAAAATTACACTTAAATTTTGTGTTAGTTGAGCTGATCGGAGTGGAGGATGATAGATATTGTATTGTTGTGGTTCGAAAACTTTTTGAGGTGTTTTTGGCGGTCTCCTCATCCGGGAGACTTTTTCTTTGTTATATATATATATATATATATATATATATATATATATATATATATATAATCATGTTTTTTCCCTGATGGAACCGTCCTTGTGACTTGAAAAAACATTTCACTGCAATAACAAATTTTTTACTTCGTTAAATTTTTTTTTAAAAGCAAAAGAGAATTTCATTAATCTTTGACGGTGAGTTACAAAGATTAACGGGGGTCAAAGGGAAGGGTTTTTTTTTTATTTTTATTTTTATCGGCAAAGATATATACATATATATATAAGAAAGGAGCAAAGTACATCAAGCGAGATTGATAAGGAATATTCAATCAACACCACAGGACAAAGCGAAAATTGAGGTCTAAAAAGGCCCTAAAACTTAGAAACTACACATGATATTGGCCCTGAAATTGAAAGACAGTGTTAAAAAATAGTCAACATGACCCAGACCAAAACAGAGAAAAAAAGATCTTTTCCAATTCACCCAACCAGATGTTGATCATGTTAGTTACATCGGAAGCTCTGATACCACTTGTTAGGTTTGGTATGCTCTGATACCACTTTGTTGTGCCCAGCCCCCACAGGTTTGCCCACACTCACACCAATCACACACAGAAGCACAAGGAATATGTAAAAATAGAGAGACAAGCAATTTTGTGTGGCTCCCAAAATTGGGTGTGTCCACGAACAACAGATTCACTATTTGTAGGGAGGATTTACAATCACACTCAACCTCACACTCAACAATTGCTCCTCACAACTCTTTGGTTTTCTTTCAGAAGTATGATTCTCTCTCTCACCAGAGCACCGGCTCACTCCAACTCCCGCCCGGAGGAGAAGCCCTCTGGCTCTGTCTCAACTCTCTCTCACTTCTTCAGATTTCAGATTAATTACCGATAATCATCTTAGCTTCTATTTATAGACGGCCATACACGAATACAACACGGCTAAGAAACACACAGTCACCACTGCTACAGTGGGGGTCGACACGATAATCTTCCAAGAATTGTCCACGGCAACTCTTCTCGGTCAAAATTTCACCCTTAAAAGTCTGACCAAGGAAACTCTAGAAACATTAGGAGAAATCTGAATTCCTCCACATGGGGTGGAAAACCCAACAATTCACCCCCTTCCACACATGTGGGGCAATTGTTCATTCCCCCAGCATCATTCAGCCGCGATCCATCACTCTAGCATGTCTTCTTGCGTTCCAAAGAAACACCTCAGCACCCTCTGCTCACACTAGAGGCTCCATTTCACCAGATGATCTCACACACCACTCGGGAAGAGTCTGACTCCTGTCTTTGTTGACGTCTGCATGCCCTACTAAGCTTCTCCGTACTCCAACCTGAATACACAGGTCGTCTATCCAGGACGACTTCCTGCACGCTAGATCTACATGGCCTACACCGGCTCCGCCGCCGATATCCGCACCCCCTTATCGAAGTGCTTGCACCCCCTGATTGGAGTGTTCGCAACAGAGTTCATTTAAACCTGTGCTCTTCTGTGCCTAAACGCCTGCATCACACCCCCCGATGCAATAAACCGCGTCCGCCAAACTTGGATGCCTGTGCCCAATCACCAGGACACTAACTTGTGACACCATCTCTCCACTGTCTTAAGTACTCATGCCTGGAGAGGAACCCGTCACCAATCCACAGAAGGAAGAGAACCCTGCGATGCATCGTCTCGTCACCATCTCAATTTCTCTGTCTGGATCTTTCGTGAACCCCACAACAACCAGTTGCACCATCGTAGCCGGCCAACATCACGCACACCTCCTGATTCGGTTCCTGACGCTGTGACGCACCTAGTACCCTCCTATCATGACTCCTCGGTACACTCATGTGCCTATTCCATGTGCATCCGCAACTGTTGTTCTCCTGCTCACATCATAAATCACCCATACTGCTTGACCATGCCTGACATCAGCTCCATCTGTCACTGCACTCTCCACAAGTCAGTATCGTGGCCCATCATCATTTCCATGCAGTCCGAATCACTACTGCAACTCCCAATGATAGGTCTTCCAATTAAACCAAATTGCCTCTGATCATTGTTGATCATCTTCGATTTGTCACTCTAGCAAGCGCCTGTGTCATTTCAAGTTGAGCCTCTCCGCATCCCCAAACCAGAACACAATGCTAACTAAATGTTTCGTTGCTCACTAGCTCTCCATCTGATCATGACCCAATGGTTGTCAAATCTGCAATCACCCGATTACCCTGATCAACCTCAAAATCTCTCCAAGTCTGTCCAATCCTTCCTTGGTGGGTAGCAATCTTGCACCGTCCGCCTCTCTCGCCACTTTCCTGGACCTCTGCCACTCTTGTTCATCCTTTCTGGGTCTCCTCTAGCATCTTGGTTCTCACACGATCCATTCTTGGCTTTCCCTAGGATCCCTTGAATTCCATCGGATCTCCATGGCTTGCCTTTAACTGAAAACAAATCTCCCATTTGACCTTGATCAATCCCGATCATCCTCAATATCATCTGATTTTGCCTAGTACTGCAATATTTGACCAAAATCTGAACATTCTGAGTCCACCACTATTTCCGAAACAGTCCATATAGCTAGGAACAAGCCTCCTCGCAACCCAAACAGCCTTCGAGCATCCAAATCTTGCTCCACTAAGTGATTGCATCAGCTTAGGAGCCTCATCATGAAAATGGAGCTTGTGGTTGAATCCAGAACGCCGAGATAGTCTAAAATGACTACTCACACGTGAAAAACGGAGCTATATAGGCTCCGAAATTGCCCAAAAACATTTTGAACCATGCTGAAACCTTCTCGACCCCTTTGATGACATGGCACCTCGTCAGCGTTGATCGACTGATGTGGCTGTTGATTGTCCTACGTGGCTACTGACTCAGCGCTACCAAAGTGCTGACACCATATTGATGATGTCATGACATCACCACTTCCCCCCCTCCTTTTTCTATGTTTGCTCTCCGACTGTCAACTCTCTTGTCCCTATTTGTTCACCTCCACAACTCTTGACCTCTATCGGAACAACCTTGTATGCCTCCGACTTAACCACATCCCATCTGATCGACCTTGATCATGTTTGATCCTTCCTCGATCTCTCCGGATGTGTCTAGAACCGCAACATCTGATTTGAATTCACCAAAACCGAGTCCATCTTTGAATCTGGAATTGTCAAGAAACTTCATAGGGGCTAAACTGTAACTTTCTGTAACTTCAGGGACTTGAACATAAATCTGCGGACTCCAGGGACCTCTATTGTAAATAATGCTGCATAGCACTATTCACCCGTACGACACTATTCCCTCGTACGGCACTATTCACCCGTACGAAACTATTCCTTCTTACGGTACTATTCATGAGTACGGTACTATTCACATGTATGTCACTATTCATGCATATGGTACTATTCCTGTATATGGTCACACTATACCCTTCAAGTGCCACCCACACTGGATCATTTCCCAGCCTTGGATTCCTCCAGAAGCTTTCCTTTTCTTTTCTTCTTCCTTATCTGCCCACGTTGCAAATACATCTCTGCAAACGGATCTGGAAAAAGACAGAGCATACCGCTCTGCTTCCGGCAATCAGTGTATGCTCCTCGGTGGTCCATTTTCTGCACCTTTGCGATGTTGAACTCCAATCCTCGAGAGCTTCTCATTGGTGGGACCACACCAAAAGTTGAATTTGACCAACTTCATTTCCGAGAAAAATCTGGCAGTGCACCCATTTTCGCTCTCCTGGAGCTCTGATACCACTTGTTAGTTAACGACGAAAGCTCTAATACCACTTGTTAGGTTTGGTATGCTCTGATACCACTTTGTTGTATCCATCCCCCACAGGTTTGCCCACACTCACACCAATCACACACAGAAACACAAGGAATATGTAAAAACAGAGAGACACAAGCAATTTTGTGTAGTTCCCCAAATGGGGTATGTCCACGAACAATAGATTCATTATTTGTAGGGAGGATTTACAATCACACTCAACAATTGCTCCTCATAACTCTCTGGTTTTGTCTCAATAGTATGATTCTCTCTCTCACTAGAGCATCGGCTCACTCCAACTCCCTCCCGGAGGAGGAGCCCTCTGGCTCTGTCTTAACTCTCTCTCTCTCTTCAAATTTCAGATTAATTATCGATAATCATCTTAGCCTCTATTTATAGACGCCCATACACGAATACAACACGGCTAAGAAACACACAGTCACCACTGCTACAGTGGTGGTCAACACGGTAATCTTCTGAGAATTGTCCACGGCAACTCTTCTCGGTCAAAACTTCACCCCTAAGAGTCTGACCAAGGAAACTGTAGAAACATCAGGAGAAATCTGAATTCCTCCACATGGGGTGGAAAACCCAACAGATCAAACCTCAGCCATAAAACATCCCGTGCCTCATACTAGTACAGAATCAAAGATGGATTAGGTTAGATTTTACCAGCTTGAGTTTTTTGATCCCTTGAAGACATCTTTTAATATCATCCACTGAGTAATCCCGAATGTCAAAGCAAACTTTAGTCCATAATGCAATTTTTGTTTTGATGCTATCCACCGGTTCTTCAACATCCACCGATTTAGCTTTGAAAATAGCTTGATTTCTTTCCAACCAGAAAGACCAAATCACCGCATAGAAACTAATCTCCCAACATTCCTTTTCAACATTTGTAAAATTATTTGAGAACCACCAATGATCATATAAATTAGATGGACTTACCTAGACTATTTTTCTACCACCCGATGGTATTCGAGACCGCACATCCCATGAAACATTGCAATGCAACAACAATAAGTGACAATGGTATTCCAATTCAAAATTGCAAAGAGGACGACTACCTTTGCCCATTTACTGTGAATTTAAGTTCTAATTAGCTCACTCCTTGTAGCAATTTTACTTTGCATAGCTTGCCAAGCGAAGACTTCAACTTTGAAAGGGCATAGGTTTTTCCAAATTTGTTTGCACTGAGGACCAATAAGGTTTTCTAGATTGAACTCCTCCTCCCATTTTTCATAACACAATTTTACTGAAAAAAACACCAATGCTTCCATCCCATCTCCATTTCAGAAGGTCCCTCCTATTACCGAAAGGGTTGATCTCATTTAGCATTTGGGTTAGGAGATCATGTTGGTTAGATTCATACATGAACAACACTCTTCTAAATCTGAATTGCCACATCATGGTTCCAAAATCATACACTTCCCCGACCTTTGCCAACTGCTACATGGAATTAATGGAGAATAATCTTGGGAATACATTGCTCAACTTTTCTTCCCCCAACCAGATATCGTTCTAGAAAGATATATTCATACCAAATCCCACTTTAATCCAAAAACCTTTACTAATGATACTTGCCATTCCTGAATTATTTGAACCCATAGAACTTATGTCACTCCACACTCTTGACATCATGGAAGAATGTGATTGTCTTTCAGTCATTCAAGGTAACCAATTTGCCGAGTCCAACCCATATTTACCATTTATAGCTCTGACCCAAAGTGCCTCCTTTTCTACCCCATACCTTCACCACCATTTACATCAAGACGAAGGCATTACAACGTGAGGAAGCCTCCCAACTATGTTAACACCCAACCACACAATAATCATATGCTACCTCAGACCCAAATAGAAGAAGTTGACCAAGAGTCAACAAGCAACAAAACAAAAGGCCAAAATTACAAGGTTGGAAACACCCCAAAAACCTGGCACACCAAGCTACAACTCGATTAGATAGACAACAATAGAAAAGCAGCAGCCCAAAGTGAAGCCCTACTCGTCGTCCTCCGCCCCTCACAGTCGCCGAAACTGCTTCGTCTCTCTCCTACGACTGCTCAGGTCTCTCTCTGTCTTGCCCCCTTCTCCCGATAACTCTCTCTCCTACGACTTAGATCTGTGTGTGTGTGTGTGTGGGTGTGTGTGTGTGTGTGACCACCACACCACCACAAAATACTTGGTAGCCTCTCAATCTGGATCCGCTACCCTAGCCAGAGTTGACGACGATGGCAACGAACGATTTCTAGCAACAAATGCCCACACAAAGTAGTTGTTGGAAGTTTGGATAAAGGTTTGGTTCTTGAGTAAATTTCAATTTGATATAGGTTTGGTTCAAACACTGGAGGTGAATTTTGGGTTTTTTACTCAAATCTCAAATTTGGTTTTGAGTTAGCCGTGGATGTCTGGATGAGGCCTTTATCTTTCTTTCTTTTTTTTTTTTTTTTTGTGTGTAGTCTTTGTTTCAATCGAAAATTTTCTGAGAACTTTTCGAGGGAGAATTTTTTTTGAGATCTTTGTATTTCACGGTCAACTAAACTGGAGAAATCAATCATTTTATTCACTAACAGGAAACTCAATTAAAACCGAAGCAAAGTTTTGTATGAGACTATGAGCTGACCCTATATAGGAAGTGAAAACCCAATATTTCGATTATCCTTCCCTTTTTTCTTTTCATTTTCTTTTTTCGTCAATTTCAGCTCTTCGCTGGAACTTTCTTTGCCTATACCCTGCACGTGTGTTTGGTTGTGGCTTTTACCCTCGATGTATCCTTTATCAACTACTAATAAAATTTTGTTGTCGATAAAAAACAATATAGGAAGTGAAATGGGGGTGTGAGTTGAATCCCAAAGACTTTCTAAGACCTCTAGCTAGTTGCCAAGTGATTACCAGTATATGTGTAACGACCCGAATTTTTTTTAAATAAAATTTTGATTAAATAATTCCATAAATTATTTTTATTTTCTATTATTGGTTTATTTCCGTATTAAATTAATAAAATTCCTTTTTAATTTCTATAATTGGTTTTCAAACCGTTCATGCAAATGTACGAGGCCGAGTAACACACCCGTTACACACCCGAACAACCCGGAGCTTCCTCTTAATGCCCAAACCAACCCCAACCACCGTCTTTATTATTCAACCTAACAAGGTACCCTCCATGTACCTTTCTTCCCAACTTTGGAACTTGTTATTTTGACCTCTTGGGGGGGGGGGGGGGGGGGGGGGGGAGAGAGAGAGAGAGAAAGAGAGAGCGAGAGAGAGAGATGTGTGTGTGTGTGTGAGAGAGAGCATTGTACTCTTGCACATGTAAGAGTAAATGCAAGGGTACTTGTGCAAGCAAAGATTGTGTGTGTGGGGGGGGGGGGGGGGGGGGGGGGGAAGCCCTAAGAGCTAGGTTTTTGTGCCAAAACTATAGTTAGGACAAGCCTTGCCATTTTGGGAGGAATCTTGGACAAGCACATGCATATTACTTAAACTTGTACACAAGCTACAACCTAAGCCTAGAAACCTAGAGGACTTGGCCATCAAATCCCACAAAACATGCACCCATGTTTTAAGGAAGCATATTCCTTTCTTAGAGCCTAGCAAGCCTAAGTGTTAGGTCACTATGCATGCACATGCTCAATTTTTGTGTGTAAGCTTCCAAAAACACCCCATTACAAAGGTGACCATGCAAAATTCTACACAACAAGAGGCCTTATAATACCATGCTTTCTTCCCAAATATATTTTTCCTAGATTCCGTAGAAACCCCATGTACCTAGCCTAGGAATCTGGAACCTAAAACATAGAGTGCAAGTTACACCCACCTTGTACTTCCCATGTGGCAATGATGGCACATTTACACTCCCAATTGGAGTGGTTCGACCAAACCAAGAGGAAGAGAGAAAGCCGAATGTTTTGGGTGAGAGGGAGAAATCTCAGTTTGCTGTATAAGCCTACCTCTCTTTGTCAACTTGCCACCTTTTCCCACATACTATATTTGTGCTTTCTTCTTTCCCAACTATAAACCTATTCTTATACCACCAAAGTCAACCTACTTAGACCTTAATTAACTTCCTACTAAGTTAATTAGTAGAGAAGTTGGTTGATTAGAGAGCCCTCACACTCACAAAGGATTGCTTGTTGGCTTCCGGTTGACACCCGGAAATTAAGGTAGTTTATTCTACCATTCTTCTAATTAGTTATTTCTAGTTCATTAAGTTGTTTCTAATTATTTTTTTATGATGGAATTAGAAGGTTATTAAGCACATTTATGCATGTGTTAAGGTTCTAAGCTTGTTACTTAGTTTCTAGAAAGATTAGTGAGAGGATTTCATGTTGAAAAGATGATTAAGGGTTCTAATTAGTTTTTGATTAGCAGATTGTTCATGCAATTAGTGGTTGGTTTCATGAGATTAAACTAGTTTAAAGTTGATTAGAAGAATGTTGAAGACAAAGTTTAAAAATGGTTTACTAGAAAGTTTCTAGTTAAATTATTTAAGTTTCTTGAAATTACTAACTAATTTGGGTGAGCTATTAACTTAATTTATTAATTAAATAGCTTTTCCTAAAATTAGTAAGTTGATCATTCCTAGAAAGAGTTTAATTTTTGCTAACAAAGTTTTTGCTTGATTAAATAGTTTTATTTTTGGAAAGACTAGAAGTTTTAAAAAAAAAAATAATAGAATAAAGTGTGTGTAAATTTTTTTTTCAACATCATTTTTAAGAAATATCCTACTAAAAAGTTAGTGGAAATATTTCTTTAAAATAAAAGTATGTTGTGGTGTTAAAAAGATTAAAAAGGTTGTTCGAAGTTTCTTAGAAAAGAAAATTTTCTAAAAGTTAGAAAGAAGTTTTTAGAAAAGGTTAGATTTTCTAAAAAGAAGTTTTTATTTGTTTATTTAAATTTTTGGTGTGAAAATAGTATGGCAAAGAAGGGTTGAAATATTTGGCCATAATTTTCTAGAAAGTTTTTTTTTTTTTTGAGAAATTGCAAGAAAAAGAAATTAAGTTCACTAATTTTATTTCTTTTATAAAAAGAAAATAAGTTGGGTTCTAAACGAAAAAGAGAGAAATTGGATTTTTGAAGAGAAATAAAGTTTATGGAGAGAGTTATTTTATTTTATTTTGGAAAAGTTGGTGCATTAAAGTGCATGATTTTAGGTGGCATATTTTTCACAAAGGAAATATATGATTTATTGAGAAAAGTTCTGGAAATATTGCATGGGCATAATTTTGAGCATATGGCATTGACCCGGCGCTGCTGTGAAGAGAACAGGCAGTGCTGCCGGAATGGGGAATGACCCAGCGCAAGGAGAGAAGAAGACCTAGAACCACCCCGGTTGTTATTTATATTATTGATGGAGACAATATTATTTGTATTAAAGTTTATGTCTAAACTTTATTTATGGTTTGTAATAATTATTTAACGTGCCCAAATTTTGGGGACGTTACAATATGTCAATCTTGAGGGTTCATGCACTGTTGAATTGATGCATTTGCTTCGAAACAAATCCAATTTATTGCAAAGTTAAGTTCTACAGTTCCGAAACAAATAGACAACCCTTTGCTTTCTTGTCACCAATCATGCAATTTGTCTTTCCTTTTCTTTCGCTTGTTCAAATAAGCGAGGGGACAAGTTAAACAAGTCAATTCATGGTTCAAAAATTGAGTATTATACAAACTAACCTTACTCGCAAACGCAAAATAAATTGCAAATTAATTGCTAAATCAGTAATGAGAAAATAAATTTGTAAGTTTTATCCATTTGAAGACACTACTACCCACATTAATCGAAGAATTAGAAGATAATATTGATTGTAAACTAAATGGAGACGAAGAATATATCATTCGGCCTGGTTTTATATGGTAGAATGGATATGATTTGAACCACACCATAGATACATGTATATCGTCTGACCTACCTCATAGACTTTTGATGAATTCATACGTGGAGATATATAGTATGTGTATAAAAAATAAAAAGTATATATGTATGCATAAATAGTTATAATCCAACTAACACATACAGGAGTATATATTAATATATAATTATAATATCTAGGACTATATCTTATCGCATAAAAATTATCATCCACCAGTTTTAGATACTCCCTCCGTCCCTTTTTAAATGTGTTACTTGGGATTCTGTGTCATTTTCAACGGCTTATAACTTTTAATGTGAACCTCAAAACATATGCATTATGGATCTTGTTTGATAGATCTTAATTATTTCTATTATACAAAATTTTCAAAATCATAAAAGCTATTATAAATTAAAAGTTATAAGCCGTTGAAAATGGCACAGAATCCCAAGTAACACATTTAAAAAGGGACGGAGGGAGTATCATATTTCGCCAAAGTCCCCAGCAAATCTTGATGGGTATGGATGGCAGCCACAAGAACCAAATCTACTTGTACTAATTAATTACCAAAATACTTTTTTTTTTTTTTTGAACTTGCTTTAATTTGTTTATTTATTTTTAGTGTTGAAGAAAAAACCAGCACAAGAGATATATACACGAGGATGAATTAAATAACCTATGTCTCCAAGAGGGAACACCAAGTTGTTGTTGTTAATTATGCAAATGTGCTTTTATAGCAATAATGCAGGGTAACCACGTATGTATAACACATTTGTTTACTCTATCATGCACGTACGTATTTCACAAGCCCTGAATTTATAGTTGAATATTAGTGTACCTGCCACATGAAAATCATAAACAAAAATTCATTAACAGGTCTGCCGTTGATGTATGATTGGTACTCGAAATATTTTGTATTATCGTGAGAGAAATAAAACAAGAATAGAATGCCAAGTTGGGCCCAAAATATCTATTTTACCAATGTTATTTTAAAAGGCTTTTTTTGACTTATTGTGCTACCGATCAGTCTATGAATGTAGATTAAACTTTTGCAAATGTTATGAAATTTGAGTTGGAGAAAAATGGCAGTGTTCTTTATTTTTATTTTTATTTTTTAAAGGCAACGAAGAATTTTATTAATCAAATGTGAGGATTAGAAAGATTAAAGGAAACGGATGAAACGACATCACAACGAGAGACTAAAAGTTGACATCTTAACACCTCGACAATCATATGCCACAGAAATGGCAGTGTTCTGCATCCTGGAGAAAGTCTATACATTGAGAAGTTGGACAAGTACTTCACAAACGTGAAATCAAGCCAAACAATCAAGACGTCAATTAGATTAAATACAACTCAACTACTCAAGAAGAAACATGTTATAATGGGGAAGAATAATAGAGACGTGGCTCCAGGCCCATTTGATTGTACCTTCCGGCTTCCAATGAGAAGGTATGGAGTTTGAGTCTATAGAGAAACTTCGAACACATTTGAAAAAAAATGGAGAACAATAATCAAGAACGGCCTTTCATACATGTGTGCTTGGCTGGCGAAGTGAGCTAACCGAGTTAAGTTCTATTCACATACGAAAGGAATATATGTTTTTTTTCCTCCTTGTTTGAAGGTAAATTCCTTAAGAAGTGGTATTATCTTGGTTTTTTTTTTTTTTTGAACAGATGGTGTTATCTTGTTGATTTTACACGTTGTTGATGCTTTTGGGCTGATATCAATGGTGTATATATAAGTCATGGTATTTCTGCGGTTTTGGCGGTGGTTTTTTTTTTTTTCTTTTTTTGATGTCTGGATGTACAAGCCATTTTTCGTGCACATCGACTAATTTCGAGGCCTTGAAATTAATGACCTCGTAAACCTCAATCCAGTGGCCCAAAGGATTGTTTTGAGTAATTCAGAAATTATATTAGACTAAAAACGAGACAGAATGCTACACCAAAGAGGTGAATAAGTTAGGATTACAGACCCAGCCAAAAGACTAATCTAGGATGTTCCTAGTACCTAAACGGTCCCAAATCACAAACTCTCGGAGCGAGAGTGGCATCTCCTCAGTGACAATGAGATTTTTGATTTGTTCCCCTCCCACGCGTACCAAGTGATCGGCACATTAGTTATCTGTTTGAGCTCCGTGGAATACGAAAATGCGACCTCATGGAGGTTTTGGTGGTGGTCTTGTGTCCTGGGGTGATCCTGTGAAAACATGATATATATATATATATATATATATATATATATATATGGTGTTTTATTTGTATTTATGGTTGTACTTGTTGGGTTCCTTTTGTTTGGCGGTTCGTTCCTATCCAACCATTCAGGTTTTGGGGAGTGGAGTATTTTGCATGTAAATATCACGTCCAAAAAGACAAATTAAAATGATCAAGACTCTGGTTGAGCGATTGATTTATTCGTGGTCAGTTTTTTGTTACTTGTCCCAATCAGAAAAGGTATTATTTTTTAAGACTACTTTTTCATGGAGATCAGAAAAATATAAAGTTCCATAGTTGAAAATATCAAATCTTTTATGCTTTTTCTTTACAACGTATTTGTTTAATTTTCAGGATTGATTACAACTAAAAGCGACTCCACAATAATATCTGAAAAACTATGAAGTTGTTCCATAGAAAACTCACTTATTTGGGGTCACTACAGTAATTAAGCTGCCGTCACGCCGATAATATATATCCTGTTTTGGCTGAAAAAATGAAAGTGAAAGATAAGCCAATTTTAGACCTTTGCAGCCTAATTAATATGCAACTTGTGAGTAAGACCCTCAGGTCATGCCAAAATCTGAGGTCAAATTTTTCTCATGAGGTTCGAAATCACATCATCACTGGTAATTGTCACTTTTTACTAGTCCTATATAGTTACTCTAAAAATAATGCATAGTTTTTATTGAAAATATTGCACATAATATTTTGCGGGAGCCAAATAGTGGGAAAAAGGATTTAGGAACTTTTTTTTTTGTTCATTAATTCAATGTTTAGTTTCTCTTCTTGTGGTTTGGTTAAGCACCCTGTGCATATTCTTATCTTTTTTTCTTAATGTACCCTTATATCAAGTTTTAATAAACTTTTCTCTTTTGCCGAGCAAAAAATAAATAGTGGGAAAAAAAATTCCCAACTCACTTGTAGAGCTGTTTGATTAATGAGACTAATAGTGAATTCTTATCGTACTTATATTGACGGAATTCATAAAATCACACCCCTGAGAGGTGATTTTATAGATATAGTCCAATCCAATACTCATATTTAGTCAAACAAGAATAATGAAGGGAGTGTCATTTGCACATTTATGCCCATTAATTATCATGTAAGAGATCTAAAGATAATACGCAAAACCATTGGAAGTCAAAGTTCTTTATAATTTATGAAAAACTGATGCAGAATGGAAAATTAATATTATTTAAAATAGCTTTTTGAAGTTTTCCTTATTTCAATTTTAGTATTTTGTTAGGAGATTAATAGTATGGAGTTATTTAGTTTCTTAATTTCAGGTTGATTCAGTTTCCTATTTTATGTTTTATTGTTATACAAGAATTAGGGTTGCTAGCAAATATTTTATTTCTTTTTTAGTTTTAGGGTTGCTGCTAATATAAATAATTGATGTAAGCCTTAGGGCAAGAGAGTTGTTTATGATTATTAATGAGAATTAGAGAGTTTTCTCAATATTGTTTCTTCAAAAAGGGAGTACCTCTAGTTCAACAAAATTCGTGATTGTCCTTGCTGTACGTTCTTATTTCAACACGCCTCCGTGCATCAGTTGGTATCAGAGCCTGCGTTCGATTCCGGATCATGGCGCAATAAGGAGTTCATTATGGTCATTATGTTGTTGCTGAAGATGTGAATGAACGAAGTAAAGCTGCACGAGAAGCACGAATGGAGGCACGATTCCAACAATTAGAACAGCATGTGTCGGACGCGATTTATACCCTAGCCAACCAGATTGTTGCCCTAACTATTGGTGGGAATCCACCTCGCCGTCGTCTTATTATACCTCGGTTTTCAAAAAAGGAGGAGGTGTCGGATGACGTTTTTATCACCAAACCTTTGGCGGGTAACTATCAGCCAAGGGAGAGGACAAGAGAGGCTACCATTGAGTGGCCTTTCACTTCAAATATTATTCCAGATTCAGTAGTGGATTGGAGTAAGCTACCAGTTTTTTACGAAGAACCAGTAGAGAAAATTACAAAAAGTAAAAAAAAAGTTACAAAAAAAGTGGTTTCTATGTTGGCGTTGTTGGAAACTAATGTAGAAGAATCAATTAAATTTGATTCTTATGAAAAGCTTGAAGATAGTGAAGTTGCCTAGAGTACTAGCGAGTATGTTGATCCGTTTTGGGAATTTGTTGAAGGCACTAAAAGTCCATTTGTTTCGATCGAGAAAGAAGGTGAATTTGCTTTATTAATGAAAATTATTCCTTCATAATTTCAAGATTCCTTTGTGAAATTGGGTTCGGAAAAATCAACTTGAAGTACAAGATCAATGCGGATAAGATTCGACGAGTTCTACTGTATAAACTCGAGAACGAGTTTCTTCAAGCCGGAGAGAATGATGCAGAATGGAAAATTAATATTATTTAAAATAGCTTTTTGAAGTTTTCCTTATTTCAATTTTCGTAGTTTGTTAGGAGATTAATAATATGGAGTTATGATAAGCACACAAATATGTAAATATTAGTGGGCTTAAGTCCTCAAGTTTGATCTTATTATTATGTTTATTGTTAATTTTTATAAAATATTGTGCATAAGGTTTGTTTTGAGTGTTTCAGGGAGAAAATGGTGTAAATATGGTGCATCTAATGCTACAGGGAACATGCATGAACAATGATCGCATCACACCGGATCATTGTCATGCCACCACATGGGAAAAGGCAAAAAAAAAAAAAAAGAAAGCTGGCAAAGGAAAAATAAGAAAATAAGAAAAACAAAAATGGAAAGTTTGAAAAGCTTCTGGCAAGTGGCGAGGGAATTGGAAAAGAATTACAAATATCGCGAAGTTCGGATGATATCTTATTTCGCCCTACGAAACACATGCCAAGCACATAAATTACAAGAGTTATACCGTTTTATTCCCGGTATTAAAATAAAAAAGTTGACTGTTCCGGCACTCTAATCGGACACTTGAACATCAGTTGAGAGCGTCGCAGACCGGGTGGAGCAATAAAGGAATCCCAAATAGAACAAAAAAAATGAATTAACTATTCAATTTTTCAATTGAAAGCTCGGTGGAGACTCCAATTCAATTTCCGACATCACTTTTTTATGTGTCAGTGGGGCAGTTGACAATATTAGTGGAGAAATTCGGTTCAGTGGGATCAACTCCCAACGCCACATGTCAGTTCCAGTTCATCCGATTGTGCTCTTGCTTATTCTCAGCCGTTGATCTCTCCCTCACAACATCCATGCGAGCGCAACACTGGATAAAAATGCCAGCTCCTTTGCTTATAAAAGACCAGTTCTGCACTTCTGCTGCATTTGGAAAGGATCGAAAAAAGGGGAATCCGAAAATAGAAATAGAAAATCAGTCTCTTTCTTTCTTGTTCTCTTGCTTTCTGTCATCTTCTTTGTTTTTCTCCTTCTGTTTTCTTGTCCAGAAGCCTTAGGCTTTCCATTTCCCAATATAATTTCCCTACCAAGTTCTTAATTAGTTGTTTGTAATAAGAGCTTAGTTTTGTAATTTCATTTCCAAGATCATTTTAAATTATCTGTTATTTTAACTCCTAGTTTAAATCCGCTTAATTTATAGATTGAGGTTTGGTTGTGAGTATGCGCAAACTACTCGGCTGTTTTTCACACCAAACCCGAATCTAAGATTAGTCTTAGTAGTGGAATCCTTTGAGATTGAAAGGAGGACACCTTTGGTCTATCCTCCTGTACACATCTCCTTGGTACACTCTTAAGACCAATCTTTTTATTCACTTTAAAAAAGCCGTAATGTTTAGTGTTATTTTTATCTTTTCCTTGGCGAATACTTCGCTAATGGAGGAGTAGTCATAGACTCGGCCTAGGGTGATCACCACCTAATGGCCTAAGTGGATTCGTGATTCTCACATCTGTGTTAACAAAGATTGTTTGTGTTTAATACGGGCTTGTAACTTTCGATTTAAAACTCAAGATTGTTATGCTTTTGATTTTGCGTCGACAATAAAATTGGCACGCATAATACTTAAATCGATGTCATTTTGAGGGTTTATCAAATTTCTGATCAAGCCTTGATTAAACCAAACACTGAAAAAAAAAAGTACAATTGAATTACCTTCCGGTTGAGCATAAATTTACCGTATGACTCAACCGTGTAAATTGTGAGAATCATGGGTCTATTTAGGTTATAGGTGGTGTGATCCTTGGCCTGAGCCTTATAATTAAATTTTAATCAAATCTTTATTTTTTTTAAACTGAAAATCGCAACCACAAATAAATCAAACTTCAAATCACAAGTTTGCCGCTTTAAGGCTAAAAACCCTCATTCGCGAGTCAACCATCACGCTCAGCGCATTCAGTCTCTGTGGATTCAACCCGGTCTTACCGGTTAGCTTGCTACGCGATACCTAGCCCTACGCTTGGGGCGACACCTTTTGCAATACAATCTAAGGTCGCAAGCAAGTTATTTAGTTTCTTAATTTTAGGTTAATTTAGTTTCCTATTTTATGTTTTCTTGTTATACAAGAATTAGGGTTGCTAGCTAATATTTTATTTCCTTTTTAGTTTTAGGGTTGCTGCTAGTATAAATAATTGATGGAAGCCTTAGGGTAAGAGAGTTGTTTATGATTATTAATGAAAATTTGAGAGTTTTCTCAATATTGTTTGTTCAAGGAGGGAGTACCTCTAGTTCAAACAAAATTCGTGATTGTCCTTATTGCGCGTTCTTATTTCAACACGCCTCCTTGCATCAAAAACCCTGGATCGCCTAGGTTTATAAAATTTGCGATATTTGAACTCCTTTAATTATGAACTATTAACCGATAATTAAACCAATCACACAACGGAAAACAATCAAACAATGAATGCAACAATATACGTGTTGAATGGGTAAAAACCACGGGAATGAATCATGCACTAGAACAATCGTATGATTACAAGTATTCTTACTCTTTGTTGTGTATCCTCACCACGAGTCCTAAGAACTACTTGCCAAATCCACATTCACCATATATACTCCTGCATGATCGCCGATTTTTGAATCCTCAAGCCTTCCAAAAGATGCTTTTCAAACTCCACGAACGGACTTGCTTCAATGGTTAATTTGAATGGCAATGAATAAGATGAAACCTCTTCAAGATGATCGATTAGCACTAAGATCCCATTGATCGTTACAATCATTCAACACACGTAAGTCTTAGCCCTCAAAGATATTTGAAAGTGTAAAAATTGAGCTGTTGAAGTGATGGCCGCTCAAGATAATCTGTGAACCCTAATTTTGTTATATTTATAGACCCAGTAAAAAAACGCCAGATTTGCTCAAGCGACTTGCATTTACTGATAGCCGCCCAAGTATTTGCTTGAGCGAAATTCCTGCTACTCCTTAAAACACATTCCAACGGTTTCGAAAACTTGACTAAGTACTACCGCACTTGAAATTGAAAACAACACGTTGAGATTTCTTGCTACAACTTAAACAGACCTCTACGAAAGCATGAACAAAAAATAACAACTTGCTAAAATGGGATACATGCAAATGTGTGTTTTGGACATGAAATTGTCAACCATAAAGGAGCTCGGCCTATGAAACTTACAGTTTAATAAGATGCTAAACATTGCATCTTTATCGCTAATATATCAATAATATCACATTTGTTTATATCAATCTCTAGATTAATGATGTTAGTTGACAACTAGGAGAAAGAGGAAGAAAATGCTGATGTGATTATTTCGTTTTCAAATTTTTTTTAAGTGCCGACAATTTTGAAAAACCGTTTGCTATTGGTTTTCTCATGGCCAATGGGTTATCCAGGTATTCGGATTTTCATAAAAGAAGCCTTTTTTTAATTGTCTCTTTGATCCGTCGTTGTTACCACTTGCTAGAGCTGATTAGTTATTACAGTAGATAGATACTTGTGGGAGGTTAATTAATCTACATATATTGTGCCAGTATTATAGTAGTAATTAATCTGTAAACAATTAATTAAGCGTCGACGTAATACTTTGGACATCATGTAATTCTTTTTGCTATTTTATGGGGGGCAAAGATCTATTTTACTTTTCTTTTTTTTTTTAAAGGCAAAAGGAATATATTAATCAAGTGAAATAGCAAAGATCTATTTCACGGTTGGAAAGCTACACTGAATGATTAGTCAATTAAGAAGCACGAATTAGACTCGAAATAATGTGTGTTTTTATTTATTTATAAATAGATGTCCAGGCCAGCTTGTGTGCAACCGGACAAATTCTGGGGCCCTAGAGGTAAAGATCGACTGGGCATAACCCTCAGTGGCCCCTAAATCCCGGATCCGAGGATCCTGTATTACAGAGCTGCATTACAACTCTGTAGTGTAGCATCCCAACCATTGATCTCGGAAACCACTTAATAAACTTCACAATTTTGAAGAATAATTTTGGAACTCTACGACAATAATTTTGCCTCCTTAAAAAGTTGGATTCCCCAAAAGGGACGAGTAATTTGGAACGGAGGGAGTAGCTATATACACAAACATGAGAGAGAGAGAGAGAGAGAGAGAGAGAGCGCATTTCTGTAAATTGATTGAGGAAGAAGGAGGAGGTAGTTGTAGGTGTTGAATGGAAATGTGATTTGGCGGGGTAAGTAAGTGGTAAATTGTGAGCTCTCAATTGTATATGAATGTCCAACTAGTTTTCTATTTAACAGATGTGGGACTAAAATCCTTTATACATGTTCCAACACCTACAACCAGGGGCGGAGGGCATGAAGGACCGCGGGGTCACTTGCCCACCCTGAAATTTTATCATCTATGGGGGGCTGGGCCCTTTTAGTTAATTACTACAAGAATGCCATCCATATAAATCAGTAAAGTCCAACAAAATTACTTTGCGTACGCACGTCTGCATGTGCGATATGCACGGACGGTGCATCCTGATCGTCCGTGCATGAAATCAACGCTCCAGATTTTAAATAAACTATTTGTGCGAATAGTTTATTTAAAATTCGGAGCGTTGATTTCATGCACGGACGGTCAGGATACACCGTCCGTGCATATCGCGTATGCACGCATCTGTACACGTAGCTGCGTTCAAAGTCCAAAATCCATCCCATTGATCCCAACTGTTTCTCTCTCTAGGGAAGTGTGACCATCAGCGATTTAGCATTTCCATTTAGGCCACCGCATGCGTTTTTAATCACTGAATGTGTTTTGTTCTTGAAACTAGGGCTTTTGAATTTTGATTGTGAAGTGTTTACTCCATATGATAATTCTGATTTCTTCAATTATTGTTGTTATTATGTGAGATCATTGGGGATTTTCACTTGTCATCATGTAGAACTTTAAAAAAAAAAATTAGCAATGAATATTTAGAATTTTGTTCATATGTTTAGGAGTTTTTGGGATATATTATGCTACAACTTTTGTATCTAATGGAGGATATTTGAACTTTTGTGCTTAGGTACTTTTTTAATCGTATTTTATTGTCGTTTATTGTAAAAAGTGCCCCCTCTATATAAAATTCCTGGCTCCGCCACTGCCTACAACTGCATGTAGATTCTACTCTCCTCTGCATACGTAGTATTAATTTTTGAGTTGGAGAAGTCTAAAATGAAAGCTTTGTTTTCGGCTTTAATTGCACATTAATGGTGGACGATGATATGGGTCCTCCAAATTAGTGGATTCATTATAAGATTGCATGAAAACATTGCTAACAAAATGTGGAGGATCTTTCATTAACGAATATGTTCAGATTTTGGTTTTATGAGTTGTGAGATTCTACTTAAGTTTTTAGAGCTACGTTATTTATCAAAAGTTCATATAGCCAGGGCTGCAACTAACTTTTAGGGACGGAAGTCAACTTAATTCAATCTATTGTTATTATTTTTTCAATGATAGGTTCGCTTATATTTTTTTAAGCCCTTATCAATATCTGAATAAATTAAATTTTCAAAGGGAACTTTTAAAAACATTTTTAAAACGAATTAAACGGTTCTGATTGTTACCGTTGGTCTCCAAAAGGTCTCACACAAGGTCTACATACGGTGTACACCAAATGGGGTTTCACCTTGGAACCCATTTCACTCAAAAAATGCACTAGGGGTTAAGCCAGATCCTTTTTACGCGTTTCACCTTAGGTTTTATTACTCCTACCGGATACCAAAACCTTAAGGATTGTATCAAGCCAAAAATCATCTACGTATTATTGTAACATATGCTGATGTACCCCTTGCTGGTTCCATTGACTATACTATATATGCTATCGTATAAAAGTTTTGTTTCACTATGGGCAGAGGTGGAACAAAGATTTATAATCACTGGGATCAAGTATCTTGAGCATTTGTGGTGGTGGGGGACCAAGTTAGGAATGAAAAAGGGTTGTGATTGTCAGGGAGTCTTTGGGACAAATCATGTACTATAAGATTTTTGGGGTCAAAAAGACTAAATAATAATTAAAAAGTACTCCAAATTATACATCTTCTACAGCTATTTCTATACTCAGTGGGGTCATATTGATCCCACTTGCCACCCTGTGCCTCTTCCCTTGGTTGTGGGAAAAGGAACCGCGGGACGGTCGGAGCATTTATTGGGAGAGACGTAAGCATAAGATAATAACGGAAATGATACGTTTACAAGAAAGAGTTCCAAACCAGCTCCAACACGCTGACGTAGCATGCCACGTCAGCAAACGGTAGCAACTTTTAAGAACAACCATCTAACGTTCAAATCAACGAAGTCGTGACGCTGTCAAAATTAATTTAATTGTAATCGACAAGATAAAACTTTTAAATTGTGCATCAATACAAGAATTTAAAACTGTCTTTAAAGATCACTCTTCTTACAAATCTAGTGACAATAAAAGTGCTAAATATTTGATGAACTCGGTTTAATTTCTATGTCTATTTACGTTCATATTACACCATCTTTTTGTACCCTTATTTCAATGAAATTCTTGGGGTTCAAGACAGACAGGGGTGGACAAAAGGAGTCTCGAGGTTGCCTGGGCGTTTGCACAACTCGAATTATTCTCTTAAATTGTACTAATTTTTCAAGTTAATTCAGAAAAGTTTTACTCTTTCTGTCCCATTTTGAATATATAGTTAGTGTAATTAGTGTGTAAAAATTGGTACATTTCCTGTTTTGCCCGTAAAAACATATTCCATTTTGAAAAGTTAGGGGATTAAAGTATAATGACGATGTCTCCATCAAAGACAATAATGGAAAGTTAATTTCATACAATGTAATGAAGATGTTTCTATAAAAAGCTAAATTTAGGAAGTTGGACACTTAAAAAAAGGGACAAAAGGAATATAAAATTGGCCCCTATAAGTTTCTTGGCTGGAAAATATGCTTAAAACAAATATATATGTGTGAAAAAACTCCTAGCTAATATATCCTAAGTTAACAACTTTTTGATTGCTTATGTAGAAATTAACTTAATGATAACTACGGACATGCACACAAACTTACCTACCAAGTACAAATAAAAAAAATGTGAAATACTTATAATTTTTGTCATCATTGTTGAGCTACTCGTGATTTGGGCCCGCTAAATCCTATGTCCACTGAGCAACCTGTTATGTTATAATATGAACCTCATTTCGCACCACGAAATGTGATTTGAACTGTCTTTTTATTTGGGTCGTCGAGTAGGTATCAGACATCAATATCAACACGAACGGTTTATCAGTATGAACATGACTCAAACCTTTCACATTTAATATCGATCAATCTAAAGAATTATTACTCTAGGAGATGGACAAAATATTGGTTAAAACCATTTTCTTAGGCCTAAGATGGTGCGATGACCCAATTCACTGCAAGGTCCCAAATCTGTGAAAAAATTATTAGATGCTCATGAGGCATTACCACATAGTGTCTCAGCTCACTCTACAACCATATATACATATGGTGCACATTAAGGCTTTCTTCTTTCGTGGGGTTCTTTCATTTCCACGGATGAATCAATTTGTGGGGTTCTTTCATTTCCACGGATGAATCAACATTAAGGCTCTCTTCTTTTGATGTGGGAAAAGTTCTGATGGCCACAAATGTGTTTGGTGAGATTGATGAGTGGATTAACATTGAGATTGAATGGAGGAATTATAGACTAAAAGTGAAGAAAGATCCATTTGATCAACTTTTTGAAGCAGAAAAACAAAATTCCTTAGTCAGCCCAGGTTCTTTTCAACTTGACTACACGAGGAGGATGAAACAAAAGAAGATGAAGATGACGAAATGCAAGAAGATCACGTATCAATTCATGACACGGCGACGGACAGAAATGGAGTGGAAGAAGATATAAATGAAAACGTGGCAAATATTGAGGTGGTGGCAGAAACACAATGGGACAAAGTGGAAGAGATGGATGATTCAGTTGGAGCTCAAAGCGAAGGAGTTCAGATGGTCACTGCTCAACAAAGCAGTTCGACCTTGGAAGATGGAGAAATTTCGGAGAGGATTTTACTCCAACTTTAGAAGATGGCACTGTGGTTCATGGCTCAGTTGCGGAAGTAAAATTATGGAGTTTGAAAAAGGTTTTTAGAATCTCTCTCAAATGGGTTTTTTAAAAGATAAAGAAGATGAGGATGTCCAATTAATTGTTGATCTCAACCCGAGTGAAAAGTTAAAGGATGTCTGAAATGGGTTTTTTTTAAAAGATAATGGGTTTTTCCTAAATTGTCGAGGGGGGGGGAGCAAAATTGTGTTCTGCTTAGATCTGTCGTTGCAACTGTTGTTCTACCCATTTCTTCTGAAGGCATCAACAAGATTTACCTAAATGAGGCTTAGGCTGTTTGGTCTCTGAACAAGATCATGGGCCAAGATATGCGGGTGATGATGAAGAAGTTTTTTTTTTTTTTTTTTGGGGTAAAGAGGTAGAAGAATTGTGCTAAACAAAACCACCTTCCAAAACTGGCAAACAATACCACAGCCGTGAAACCGCCGACCAAAACTACCTACAAAACTAACGGCCACAAAACCGCCTACAAAACTAATGGCCGGCCAAAACCACCTACAAAACTAACAACAAAAAAACAAAAAAAGTGCAAGAAAATAAAGAACGCTGGAGCAAGTCACCAGAGCTATTACCCACCGTCACCATCACCAACGTCCTCAGGAGTCTAGATCTGGAAACCCTAGATCTGGCTCCCCCCTGGTCCAAAAATCGGGTGTGGTCACCCATACCGGAATGGAGAGGATCGTCTGCCACAGGGAGTCTCCGAACGCCAGACAAGTGTAGCCATAGAGAAGATCAGTGAGTCGGAAGGGAGGTCGGGTAGGCGAGTGGAAGGGGTGCGGAGGGGGAGGGGGTGTGGATCGGCCTCCAGGGGAGAAGCCTGGAGAGGGGCCGCCGCCCACTTCTCTCTGTAGAACTCTCCTCTCGCTCTTGTTCAATCGACGAAGAAGTTAATAAAAAAATCATGATTATGGAAGCCGAAGATGATGAAAGGGCCAAGCATAATGCTTGATTCTTAGGTGTCTCTTTGGATGTTAATTTTGCCTTGGTGGGGTTTTGGGAGTGGCTCTTTGGGTGTTCCTTTTTGGGTTTTGTATTGGTTGTTTCTTGCCAACCTCGTATTGTTCTCTCTCCCTTTGAGTCCTGGCAGCGTATGATTGTCAGAGTATGGAGATGTCTTGTTTATAGGTATGCTCTTGCTTTGATTTGATGCCTCGTGCTTAGGGTTCTTTTAATCGTTATAATTTGTTATGAAAGATTAATAAATTTCTCTTTTGCCGTTCTTTTAATCTTTTTAATTTGTTAGGATCAGGATTAAGTGTCTCGACTTCACATGAATTATAATATGGTTGTGGAGAGTGTTGAGGCACCGACCACTCTGAAGAACATACAGCTCACTCCAGCAACCAGGGAAGGTCCTATATGGGTATTTTTCTGTCAAAGAGGGGGTTACTATGTATTAAAATTTTGTCTAATTGAAGCAGGTGCTTTGAGTAATTAGCACTCCACTAAAACAATGTGTCATTATCCTCTTTTTTTTCTTTTTTTTCTTTTTTTCCGAAGAAGCAAATCATTAGGGAAGTAAGGACATAATTAAGATGCATGCAAAACCAATGGGATTGGATGGTCGGCGTAGATTCCATATGACGATTAAGCCAAAAGTACAATTAATTAAATTAATATAATGCATGATTGAGTGCATAAAGATAACACTTGTTCAGTTTGCTCTTCAAATTTTGCAAATTTTTGTTAGTGGTGCTAATCCCAAAAGTTAAGAGTTCAATGGTTTATTTTAAAGTTCAATAAGTTTGATTAGAACCCAAATGACGCATTGTCGGTTAGCTAACCTTGTATTATTGTATAATTAATCTTGATCACCCTAATTTAAGAGCACTTTTCGTTTCCTGCCTGGAGGTTCTTACGAATGTTGGACTTGAAATTCAATCATGTTCTTATGAAAAGCGTTGATTGTTAGTGCTGATTAAGTAGTGGTAGAAGAATCAAAATTCGATTACGCTACTTAATTTTTAATTGTGTGCCTACTTTACAAAAACAAGCGAAGTCTTAAGAATATTAAACTTCATAGGCTACCTTTCTCCACAAATTGAGAAAGTTATTGAAAAGGAGAGTTTGTGGGGTTAGTGAGTACATCCTCGATCATAGAATATCAAACATGGCAGCTTTGGCCCAACACTAGCCAAACCCCCAGTGCAACACTTCTGGAGTAGTCAAGTAGAATTAAGAAATGCAAAACCACATGCCAGTATTGACGCAGCAAGATTTCTGGGAGAATAATAAAGAGTTGACGTCTCCTCCTTTTCATAGACAAGATCCATGATATCCATGGCCGCTTCAAAGTTTACAAGTTGCCCAACTCTTGCAACTCCCCTACATCCACGTGGGACAGAAAAGATGGAATTAATGGTCAATTAGGATGAAAAGATACACTGAATAGATGATTTCCCAGTAAAGAAGCTACATATTTTATTAGATAAAATTAAAAACAGACTCACTCAAACTCAACGAAGAGCTCCTCCAGGAATTTAAAAGCAATATCATCCGTACCAATCTCAAAATCCAATACCTTGAAGAAGTGGACCAAAAAAGCAAAGCCAAATAAAAAAAACATCTCAGTTAAACTGACAAATGCAAGCAACCACAGACGTTTTATGGGATTTACCTGCATTAAGAGCACCTCCTGCAGAATACCATTGTCAATCACCACAAGAATGAAACAAAATGAAGCTTATATTTTGTAAAAACCAATGGTAGAAATAGTAGCTTACTGCTTCCAAGAAATCACGAGTTGTAAAATGCTGTTCCTTAATCATCTTGTCTCCCCAAAACTTCAAACTTTTGACAGATAGGGGCTGGGAATCATGTATCTGCAAACAATTGACGTGAGAAACATACAAACAAAGCCAACAATGAAAGGCCATGATAAGCAAAACGTGATTACCTACTTTGCTTGAGATCCATATAGAAACTAGGGAAAATAATTGCAGGTTGCTCTCTCTCATGGGATGTAAAAGCCAGTTTTCCTTGTCATTGCTCGGTCTGAACATTTGCAAGTTCAAGTTAACGGTCACAATTCACAAAATTTGTAGAAGTAAAGAAATGAAACAATCTTGTTTGCAGGAAGAAAAAAGCATAACGAAAATCATTCAGAGACTTAATAGTTCTATTAGGCACTCAAATTTTGAGCCAAAAAGTTCATTTGCCCACTGAGGCTATTCAACTTATGCCATCATAATGTTGCATGGCAATGATGCAATGCATGTCAAACACCCCAGAATCTATCATGATATTTTAATAAATCAATCAAGAAAATTTGCTCATTCTTAGTTTTTGGTGAAGTGATTAACCAATTCCATAGCAGACTCATGATTAAGGCTATCACTTACTACGGTACTACCGGAGCCTTTGTAAACTCATTGTTGGGTTCTAAATTCTAACGTAGTTAAAGTTGTTGAGATGAGAATACTGCTGCCAATAAAAATTGCTTTTGTTTATCCTTGTGCCAAGTGTCAGGCTAGACACTGTTCAAAAAAGAAAAAGTGTCAGGCCAGACTACTCGGATTCCCTTCACAGACCAACAAGAAATACCGGGCCAAAGAAAGAAAATGGAAAGAATTTTCCTTAGAGAGGCGCCAATGGAATAAACCAAGGCAAGTTCAAGATAACAAAAATCAAAGCAAGCTCAAAAAGAACTAATCAACTAAAAAGAACTGAAATTGTTTTATAAGAGTATTTGACGGGACCTTCATTTTTTGAATTGGTTTTTTAAAGTCTTCTCTTAAGAAAAGCCAAGAAGACAAATGTAAGGTAAAGCTTTCCAGATTAATCCTGATTAATTGTGAATCGGCTAGCCGGACTTTCTTTTATTTTTTTTTTCTTTATAAAAAAAATATATTTTCCTCCTTCCTTCCCAAGTTTTTGAGTATGTAGAATAATATAAGTAGCACAAATCATCTAATAAAAACACGAAAACTAAGTAAAACACTAAAACCACTTAGTTAGTCAATCCATAATGCCAAGTTCAATGTTCAAAGATCAAACCAATTCAAAGTATGAAACCAAGTAATACTAAATAACTAGTCAATTACAAAACATGGTCTCTGTCAGACTCACGCTCATAATCCTCATCTTCCTCTTCGTTAAATAACATTCAAAATAGAGACATGGAAACATAAGTGGATTGCAGACCGCACACACACACACACACACACACACACACACACACACACACACAGAGGCGACCAGAAGGGAGAGATGGATTAAGGCTTTAAGGTTTTCCTGTTCTGTTTTTTAGACCAGGACGATTAGGATATTCGATCTTTAGGTTATGTCTTATTGTATATGTTTGCTTTGTTACTTATGACAGTTATCCCCACGTACCTTTTAATATCACATATTTCAATTTTTTTTAAAAAAATTAAGAAATTACCTCCAACTAGTCTCCGACTTGCCTACTAATCCTGACTTTTTGACTCATCCCGACTTCCAACTAGTGGCAACTAATGTCGATTGATTCCCGATTAATCGGCCTGGTGACTAATTGACCACCCACTAATTGAGTCCACCAAGCACCGACTAGAGCCCAGGCGCCGACTAGGCCGATTTTTAGAATACTGACTGTCTCCCTATATCTCTCATCAGGGGCCCAGGTAGGGCATTTTTCATTTGGCGTTGAGGAAAACGGAAGAGATGCCATTTACAAAGTTGAAGCAGTATTCCAAATTATAGCATTTGAAACTAGTAGCGTGTAAACAATGTATGGTCATAACATGCCAAATGGAAATTGTTAAAGCATCCAACGCCCAACTAATTCACAGTTATTAGAGAGGTCGTTGGGGCTGATAAGTATTATTTACCCAGACAAAATCTTCACATCCCCCGCACAGGCAAACTCTCAACTCAGACATGTAGAGGTAAACAATGGATCCATACCATAAGGATCACAATTAAATAAGCTGTACTTATAAAGATTTGTCGAGTTAAATCAACCAACCAAACAGTAATTGGACATGAGTGTAGAGGCACTCAGACTCATGGAGTAATTAAAAAGACTATTTTATGTATGTTGGACAACCTCTGAACAGCTATAACCTCAAGTGATTTCTTAATTCAAACTTTCAAGCCTCCCGAAAGGACTGCCAGATTCCGATATTCATATATCCAACATGGCAACACGACAAGCAACAAACGTCAATATCAATTACACGAACCAAGCATTACTGCTAATTATCTGATAAAAAGTATCAAAAGGAAATCCATACTAGCAAGGTTTATTGGAATTAGGATATGCCTCCATACGCACAGATACTGTTCTCAACTTTTTATCAATGTCTGTCGAGAAATAAAGTCATACTAATCTAACGAGACGGTGAAGCTGAATTCAATGCTTTATAGTACGCAAATTACATGTGAAAAGATTCAACCTGGAGAGAGAAGGGCAGAACCGATCAGCAAATAGTGATAACGCAGAGTACTTAACGATTGGACGAACTTCAAGTTGCTATTCCACGAAACAAATCATTTAACCAAAACAAAATATCAAAATCTAGAGCGGAATGATTGAAAACGAATTCAGAAACATTAGTATGCACATACGTGCGTGTATATGGGTAGGGTTTGCAATTGTAGCGCAATTTGAGTAGATTAGGAAATTGAAGAACACTCACCTGAGCAGATTGGATGAGGAACTCTAACAGTCGAAGTCGGACACCGGACGACAACACATTGTTCATTTCTCTCCCCGTGTGAAATCGCTGTGGAAAGGCGAACTGCCGAAAGGCACCATTGACAAAAAAGAGTGAGATGGGAAGGGGTTTGGAGGGAACTTTAAAATCAGCGAAGCGAAAGGTCGGGTAAATTTTTTGTCACGTGGTTGACTTTTAATAAACAAATACACGGAGCAATGTTTTGAATACGGTATTGGCTTACTGACGGAACAATTTTACGTACAGTTTTAAATTTGTGGCTAAAATGAATATGTATATATGTATATATATACATACGTATCTATTATATACAAGTCATCTTATTAACAATCCACTCGATTGTCAAAAAACACACTTCAATACATTTTTAATGCATTTTCACACACTTTTATACACTTTTCATGCCATCATATGTGTTAACATCTTGAACATTGTCTATCTATATATGGATTTTGTTGACCTTATTTTGCAGGAAACTAAAAGCTCTCTCTCTCTCTCTTTGAATTTTACCTATATAGTCCTAGGCATCTCATAATCGCTGGGGAAGGCCTTCTCAAATCCTAACCCTTTGAGGATGATCATCTGTTGGTGTAATTATCGTATAACCAATGGAAGTTAATAAATCTAGAGTGAATAAATGATTGCTTCATTGCATGTTACATTGTCGTTGTCCTTAAGATGATATTCGCCCCCATCAATTCGAGTGAATTTGTTGTACACTGGACATAGGCGGCTCCACTCTTTAATAAGGGTGGTCACTTGAACACCCTCAAGAAAAATTTTTGTTTAGAAATACATGTAAAAATTTTATTTTTAGTTAAGTATAGCCATTGTTGAACACCCTACTCATAAATATTTGAACACCCTACTCAAAAATATTTATAACACCTAGCTCAACAAATCAACTCACAAATCAATTTTATGAAAACAACCAAATAAAGTCCAAAGTCTTCCCGTAGATGGTCAATATACACTTTAAAGCCTTATATATATATATATATATATATATATATATATATAGGGGCGTTCCGTTGACACATACAAAAACACAACAAATGACACAAGATCTCAGCCCTTTCTTTGGACGGTTGAGATTAAATCCCAACCCTTTTACACTCTCTCACATCCCATCATCTACCTCCTCCTTCATTCCATCCAACTCACCACCAGTCGAATCCAGCTCCAACTCGCTCACTCCACCCGCCTCCCTCTCCGACATCCCCCTCTCCGACAACACCCATCTCCGGCATTCTCCTCATTTCTTGGCTGAAGTAGAGCCCTCGTCGGCAATAGGAATCCCAAATCTATTTCTATCTGTGGATGCATTGTTACGGTGAAGAGGTGGATTTGGATTAGTCTCTGTTAATTTGAATCCAAATCACTTTAAGAAAAAGCCCTGATGCACGACATGGACCAAACTTTTGCATTTATCACCGGAATATGTACTTGGTGTATGGAACACCCAATTCAAAAAAGAAAATGCCTACAAATCTGAAGTTCTACATTACATTTTCTAATTAAACTAGCTGATTCAAAGTTTGTAAATTCTATACAAAGAGAGGCATTAAAAATAAGAAATAGAGGCGGTGCGTCGCCGTCAACGGCCTTCAAACGAGTCCTGCGCACAACATCGAGTCCTGCCGCAGCCAAACCAAGTACGCCCTCGTCAACCAAAAATTAAAATTGACCAAGTACGCCCCCGCTGACCAAAATCCAGAACTGCCGTTTCAAGATGGTGGTCCCAGAAACATGTTTGTTAGCACTTCGCCGGAGATAGGTGTCGCCAGAGAGTGAGGTTGAAGATGGGGTGACCGGTGGAGTGGAGAGGGGTGGAGGTGGAGTCGAATGGGATGAAGGAGAATGTGATAGGAAGATGATGGGATGAGAGAGAGTGTAAGAGGGCTGAGATTTAATCTCAACCGTCCAAAGCAAGGGCTGAGATCTTGTGTCATTTGTTGTGTTTTTGTATGTGTCAACGGAACGCCCCCCATATGATAAATATATATATATATATATATATATATATATATATATATATATATATATATATATATATATATATATTACATGTGATAAATTTATATTTGGTTTTGTTTGAACATTTATACCATGAACACTCATCAATCCTAGTAATTCACGATAGAATTCTTAATACTGTAGACACCCCAATTTTAATCCAGGTATTCCTTCATCATCGTCTCTCATCCGGGACCCAAATGACGTAGGTCATGTCACCATCGGGTCGCCTCTTGATCGAGGCACCCCTGTCTGTCGCTCGAAAATCTGGCTAAGTATGGAAAATTAACTTTTTTGGGAAGTTTTGATTTGGCCAATAAAAAGTCCCGGTAATTGTTCCTTGGATTTTTCTAATCAAAATGGTATAATCGGAAGTTATTTTTGAGTAAAGCAAAGTCATCTTTCGCCCATTTTCCTTGGAGAAAAATGTGCCCGTTTTCGGTTTTGTACTAAAAGTGGGGGGATGAGATTTTGATTGGATTGGGATATCAAAATTCTGTAAATGCCATTGTTTCCGAGAGGGGGCCGGGGTACTTCCTTATTTTCATAAATAAATTAAAGTAAAGAATCTTTACTTAAGTTTGGTTTATGAAAATAAGTACCCCTGTGCATCCCCAATGATGAAAGAGATACTCAGCAGTACCTTGAAACAGCCATCTTGAACTTCAGAATTCTTGGACAACAAAACCTTAGCCGTACGGTTCACTGAGCTATCCGCACGGTTTACCTTTCTCCACTTTGGCTGTACGGTTAGATATGTTAAGCCGCACGGTTCACTTCTTCAAGCCATACGGCTATGTGTCAGGCAATATTCGACAAATCTGACAGCAGAAGCATCTCATCATTTTAGGAAGATTTTATGCCGATTTTATTCTGTTTTTCCGTCTATAAAAAGCTTCATTCTCTCCCATTTTTACAGACAACAATCTCCTCACCATCCCGATACGCTGGAAAATTCTCTGTTCATTCTTCCGATTCCAAAAAAACAATCTCATCCGAAATTCCCGTCAAAACCATAATCTATCCTTTGTTTTTCACTTTCACCCTCAGTAACCCATAAATCCATATAAGAATCCATCATCTGAAGCTCGTGTCCGAGAATCTCTAAAGTTCACAGTTATTCAAAGTTTCTGCAAAGGTACGAACCGTGTTTCTTGAACCGAGTCCAGAACCTTGGTTCTTTGAGGGGATCCACCTGGGTCGAGGATGGTTCCAGTAATCATTCCTAGGCTCGGGTGGCCATGTTTTTACTAAAATCAAATCTCTTGAATCCGTATCGGGCGATATTTTCGGTTATCGCAAGGTACGGTTCTTGCGAGGAGATACACTTCATTTACTACTTTCTTTCAGTATAAAAACATTTAACCAGAAGTTATTTTTATCAAAAAAATTGGTTTTTACAAATAAAACTGAACTCCTGTTGAGAAAACAAAATTTTGAAAAATCTTTCAAAAAGTTAACCGTGCGGCTAACCTTTGTGAACCGTACGACCAACTTAGGTTAACCGTACGGCTAACCTGTGCAGCATAAAAATTTTCCCTGTTTTCTTCTGTTCGTGCTCTGTTTTTCTGACTTTCTGCAACTTGTTTATTGCATTTTCACCCCTTTACTCTTCCATTATTGTTATTAAGTCCTTTCATTTAATTTTATTTCCGTTATGGTTTTATTTAATTTCGTTATTTGCTTGTTTGTTTAATCAGAGTTTTCAATAAAACGTTTTACAAAATCCCACAAAAATTTAGTAGAGACCGGGAATTTCCCGGGTGAGCGGGGTGCTTTTCAATAAAAACCTTCCCCGTTCGTAACCTGGCTTCCGAATCCAAGAATCTTTTCCGCAGACCAAATCCTTTTCCAAAAGAGGCACAAGAGTCATCAATATTTTTCAATGGTTTCTCGGGTACCAAAATCATTTCCTAAAAAATAAATCCCGGGTGGCGACTCACATTTTTCGTATTTTCCAAATTAAAAAGAGCAGAAAGAGCCGCGTGGATCGACCGTCCACAAATACACCAGTTCAAAATGAAGTGTACACTCTTTACGACAAAATTAGAAAAATCAAGAAAAAAAGATATTATTGTATTGATATCGACCTATGACTTCTCTCTGACAATCAACTCTCTATATAAAATAAATAAATATTTGTGCGAACCTACTCATCACACAAATTTCTACAATAAATATAGCGTAGTTATCCCCCGATTTAATTTTACTTGACCAAATAACACAAAATTCGCCAAGAAAAATTGTGACATCTTATGCATTTTCATATCATTTGGCCTCATTATTCACACTAATATATGAAAAATTTGTATGTCTATACTAGTTAGTAGAGCTAGTAGATTTAAGGTAAATGTTGAACACCTTGTCTAAAATTTTTGGAGCCGCCACTGGCACCGGATGTTGGATTTGCGACTACAATTGACGTTTGAAGAGGCATAGAAGTTTCCGGCGCGCAGGTCTCAATTTTTTGGACCGTGGGGAAGTTGCAGTAATTTTCGTCCAGATGGGAGTCAAGTTCATCCGGACAGTCGGGGCTGACTTAAGTACGGATTTCGGGCGGCTGCACGTTTTTGTAGGTTTTAACCTAATATTTTGTGCACTCTTATAAATACCAGCCTTTTGAGGACGGTTAGGGTTTGGACTTTTTGAGTGAATCCCTTTAAGAGAGCCCCCATGGGGTTCCCCGTAGAATGTTAGGGTTTCTCGATTGTTCCATCTATGGTCTTTTCATTAGGATTAGGATATTAGAGTGAGCTTTGTCTCTTTTGTGTTCTTGAGACAGCTTTGTAGGTCGCTTCTTAGAGATTTGTTCCCTACATATTGTGTGAGTGCTTCAAGTGAGAGTTACAGGTATTGCCGGCTCTGTGTATTTCTCCCCATTATGATGAATCCTCTTGCTCTTTTCTCGTGGACGTACCTTTAAAGATTCGTGCTTGAGGGGGAACCACGTAAATCTTTGTATCTTGTTTTCTTGTTGTTGTGTTTATATTCTCATACTTCGGGTTTCAGCACAACAAATTGTTATCAGAGCTCCGGGTTTTTAATCCGAGGCTTTCGTTTTCCGCTACATAGGATTGCGTGTTTGGTTATCGTCTTGATGGTGACTCATTTCGAAGTTGAGAAGTTTGTACAACAAGGATTACAAAGGCTGTCCCTTCGGGGATATCCGATAGAATTGGAATGATACAAAGAAGATTAACATGGCCCCTGCACAAGGATGACACGCACAAATTGAGAAATGGTCCAAAAATGGATTACACAAGGCTTTGTTGAAAAAAATCCAAGAAGCCTACTGTGTGCAGGATAATGTGTTTGAGGATCTCGATATGAAGGCGATTAGTTCGATTCAGGATTTAGCAGATGGTGCAAAAGTGGGTTTGGGAGAATTTTGGATTTGAGGCAGCGCCTTTATGCGATTTTTATGAATGAGGTATGCCCGAGAAAGAATATTTTGATGAGTTGAATCGAATTAATTTAGTTATACTCCTTTTGGATACGTTGTGAAGTGATTCATGTAGGGTACCGCGTGGAGATTCAGGTCTATTATTAATTCGGTTCAATTATTGGGAGTATATGAGAAGGCATATGAGGCTCCGTGGTGGGGTTGGGAGTCTTTGCGGTGAAGTCGGTTAACTCTGGGTGGAGTTTGAGCACATCTTCTTTGGCATTAGTAATGGGTGCATGTGGTCGACGTCGACATTGACATTTGGTTGACGATGAGTGTTCGTTCGATGGATTAACTCCATGGTGGAGTTCGGTGTTTAGCTCTGGGTGGAGCATGAGCAGATTTTCGTTGGCATCAGTCATGGGTGTATTGGGTGGGAGGTACCAGTTTGAAGATGAAAAGCTCGATTTTTAAATCTGTGGTAGAGTTCCGGTGTTTAGCTTCGAGTGGAGCTTGAGCGGATCTTCGTTGGCATCAATGATGGATGCATTAGTTAGGAGGTGCCTATTTGAAGATGAAAGATTCGATTTGGTGATCATCCCGGAGGGGGGCGTGAGGGGGGGGAAGAGCGATTGGTGAGAGGATTGCCTATGTCGTTGACTTGGAAGGGAATTCAAGTCAAGATGGAGATTGTTGGATTTTGTAACTTGAATTGACGTTTAAAGAGGCACAGAAGTTCGTGGCATGCATGTCTTAATTTTTTGGACCGTGGGGAAGTTGCAGTAATTTTTGTCCAGATGGGAATCAAGTCCGTCGGGACGGTTGGGATTGACTTACATACGGATTTCGGGCGGCTACGCATTTTTGTAGGTTTTAACCTAATATTTTGTGTACTCTTATAAATAGCAGCCTTGAAGGCTGTTAGGGTTTAGGCTTCTTGAGTGAATCCTTTTGAGGGAGCTCCCATGAGGTTTCCTGTAGAGTATTAGGGTTTCTTGATTATTCCATTATGGTCATTTCATTGTGATTAGGATATTATGGTGAGTTTTGTCTCTTTTATGTTTTTGAGACATTTGATGCTCTGTAAGTTACTCCTCAGATATTTGTTTCCTTAGACATCATGTGAGTGCTTCAAGTGAGAGTTACACGTATAGCCAGCTTTGTGTATTTCTCCCTATTATAGTGAATCCTCTTGCTCTTTTCCCATAGATGTACCTTTAGAGCTTTGTAATTGAGGGGGAACCACGTAAATCCTTGTGTTTAATTTTCTTGTTGGTGTGTTTATATTCTCATACTTCGAGTTTCGACACAACACCGGGTTGATAGCGAATTTGACTCCAATATACAACGAAGCCCAGTCCTGATTGACTATTTGTTCAACTGCGTCATGCACAGATGATGAAGAACCAAAATCCCTTCAAATTTTGCAAGCCCGCCAAAAACATATTTAAGAGATAATTTTAGGGAGAAAGAACAATCAGAATCGTATTGATTATGTCTATTCGATTGGTAGAACCCATTGCCTTTATATAGGCATGGATCGTGACCGTTGGCCAAAGATTACAACTCTTCGATCAAACCCAATAGTCATGTCTACTCTTAATAACCATGACTATTCAATTGACCTTAATAGTCATACATTTTAGATTGGTCATGTCTATTACTTTAACCTGCACACTATTTGCACTTAAATCCAATAGTAATGTCTATTCATTTAATCCTGAATAGAAACATTTTTTGGATTATAACTGTTCACCAATAGAAGCAAACACTATTTACACCTTTTAATTCCAAGCGGTGCAATGCCACCATAACAAACAGGAAACTACTAGTAAAAAAAATGCACGAAAGTGAATGTAGTAACAACTGTTTATAAACTCAAGAACAGAAACAAAAGATCACATAATTAAATAGACCTTATGCAGTTTATAAGAGGAATAATGTCAGACTTGATAACCACACACACAAAGTGAAAGGTTGCACTAAATTCCTTCCTATCGGTAATTAGAGTCACAAACAGTTGCAACGGCTACAAAGCGGCGGTTAAAGACTGTTTGATAGTGAACATACTTGGGAGTAAAAAAGTCACATGCAAATAGCACACCCCAAAGTAACCCACAATCAAGCAATTGCAGTTATTGACACTATCCTATTTTCAAGTCATAATTATGCACCATAACACATTGAAAGTAATTTAAAAATCACGATGGTCAGCCCCAACCGTTTACTTCAAACGGTTTCATACATGTATCAAATAGATATTAAAAACTCAAAATGTAATACTCATACAATATGCATATTAATAGTAAAATTGAGTTCATGTTTTAAACACCATGAGTATATCAAAAAAGAGTGTTTGAGCGTACCTTACTCTACGTGAAAAGATAATATGAGAGGAGGCAACTTACTGAAAATCACATCTCCATAATTTGATTAGATAACCATTTTCTTTAAAAGATCTCCAATACCATCTAACTTTTCCATGATTGTGCATTCCCAATTGTCTTTCTCAATTTTCTAAGATACCAATTTGTAATGCATTTGTTTGTAATAGTACTGCTTCTTTTGCACTTGGAGTAGTACACAACACCATTCTTACCATTCCACTGACTTTGATGACGCATCAGATCCCAATGCTCCTTATTTAATTTGCTTTGCCCCATCTGTAATGCATGTTTATCAAAATGCGAGTCCAAGATCTGCCGAACTTACACCAAAATTTGGTTTCACTTATGTCATAATAAAAATCACTGTTCTCCATTCCTTCATACATAAATTTCTCTCCGCCTTGAAATAATTTCTCCAAACGAAATACTTCCATTTGTTCATGTAATATCGTCTTAAGATTATTGGTGTAAATATCGTATAACCGATGGAAGTGAATAAATCTAGAGTGAACAAATGGTTGTTTCAAGGCGCATTACATTGTCGTTGTCCTGAAGACGATATTCGCCCCCACCAATTCGAGTGACTTTGGTGTGCACCGAGCTGATAGCGAATTTGACTCCAAGATACAATGAAGCCCAGTTCCGATTGACTGTTTCTTCAACTGCATCATGCACAGACGAAGAAGAACCAGAATGCCTTCGAATTTTGCGATCCCACCAAAAACATGCTTAGGAGATAATTTTAGGGAGAAAGAACAATCAGAATCATAATGATTATGTATATTCAATTGGTAGAATCCATTGCCTTTATATAGAAATGGATCATAACCGTTGACCAAATATTACAATTCTCCGATTAAACCCAATAGTCATGTCTATTCATAATAGTCGTAACTATTCAATTGACCCTAATAGTCACACCTTTTAGTTTGCTCATGTCTATTCATTTAACCTACACACTTAAATCCAATAATAACATCAATTCATTTAATCCTGAATAGACACACCTTTTGGATTATAACCGTTCACCAATAGTAACATGTAAGTTGTTGGTGTAAATATCATATAACCGATGAAAGTGAATAAATCTAGAGTAAATAAATGGTTGCTTCAAGGTGCGTTACATTGTCATTGTCCTTAAGACAATATTTGCCCCCACCAGTTCAAGTGAATTTGGTGTGCACCGAGTTGATAGCTAATTCGATTCCAAGATACAATGAAGCCCGGTCCGATTGACTACTTGTTCAACTGCGTCATCCATAGACGAAGAAGAACCAGAATGCCTTTGGATTTTGCGAGCTCGCCAATTAACATATTTAGGAGATAATTTTAGGGGGAGAGAACAATCAGAATTGTACTGCTTATGTCTATTTAATTGGTAGAAATCCTTGCTTTTATATAGGCATGGATCGTGACCATTGGCCAAAGATTACACCTCTTCGATCAAAATCAATAGTCATGTCTATTCATAATAGCCATCACTATTTGTGGACGGTCGACCTCCCACCGGTTCGCAATGGTTTTCGAAACGGTTCGAAAAACAAGGATTTTAGAGTCGCCACCCGGGTTTTGAGAAAGTAGTTTGGGACCCGAGAAACCGATTCGAAAATGATGATTTGAGAGAATGACTTATAAAACCAATTGAAAACCAGAGATTCGTTTTGGATCCGGGAGCCAGGTTACGAACAGGGAAGGGTTTTAATGCACCCCGTTCGCCCGATTAAAAATTGGTCTTTACTAAACATTTGTGGGATTTTATTAGAAAATAATTTTATTGCTGAACATTAACAGATAAACATTTAAATCAAACAAAGCGGATAATAATAATGAGAAAAATAAATGACTGATATTGTAATTAACAGAAATCAAACGAAAATCCAAACTTCAAACTATTCCTGCAGGGGAAGGTTCAAATTTCACATTTTTACCAGAAAAGTATGCCGTGCGGCACACTGGATGTACCGTGCGGCACAAACGGTGAGCCGTGCGGCACTGTTCTTCAAATTAACAGTCAAATTTTCAAATGAGTACCGTACGGCACTCAAGGTGTATCGTGCGGCACAGTATGAGTACCGTGCGGCACACTTGGCTGCAAAACAGTTTGAAACTTTGGCTTTTCGAAATGATTGATCAGAGGCACATACAAAGCATGAAATGCATTCAAAATGAATTATTTAAAAGGGAGAAAACATTGTGTTGAGTATGGGATGTCCCTCCTTGTTGAATCGCTCCGTACGAGGCGATGTTTTCACCGTACGACGCGACCGGGAGGTGTGAAATGAAACTGGACTTGCTGTAATTTGGGCATATCAAGCATGGAAATGATACAAGGAATCATTCCACCCTTGGTATCCCTCCCCTCAGGGTACCAAATTCAAGGAATTTGGCAAAACGGGTTTATACCTTCGGTTTCGAACTCTCGGATTGAGCGTCGGATTGAACTTCTGAATGCTGCTTGAACCTTCTCTGGACCTCACTTTCACTCTAGTATAGTGGTAAGAAGGATTGAAGGCTTAAACTTTGGTCGATTTGGAATGGTTAACTCACGGCTTCGGAGCCAAAAACAGGGGATGGGTCTCTGCTTTGGGTTTTGGTTCTGGCAGAGAGAGTGATGCGGATTTTTGTATAGTAGAGGTGATGTTTAAGAAGCTTAGCAATAGGAAATGGTATTCAAGGATGGAATTTCGTGGTCTTTTCTTACACAGAAATCGTATGGGGTTCGGGGGATCTGGGGGTCCTTTTCTCATTGAGTTCGAACGGTTTTTATAGAGGATTGGGGAGCCGAATGTAGTTCCCAACCCCTTCTTGATTCTTGCCCAGGGGGACAATGGCATAGGGAATAGCCTATTCCTTTCGGCCATGATCTTCCCTTTCGGCCAGCAGGGCGGGGGAACCAATCTCGTCAACACTTTCGGCTTGCTGGGAACCCGCAAAAAGAACTGGGAACTTGAACAGTGCCGTACGGCACACGAACTGTGCCGTGCGGAACAACTCGTGTACCGTGCGGCACAACTCGTGTACCGTGCGGTACAACTGGCCGTCAAATTTCCAAAACTCTGCTGTACGTGACACTGGCTGTCCCGTGCGTTGAGAGATGTGTACCGTGCGGTACTGTTGACTGAGTTGACTTGGAGAGTTCCAATCCGAGAGTTCTTCCGATCGTTTCCGTTCATCATTGGGGATTAAAATGTACGTGAACGCTCATTTTGGGGTGTCTACACTATTCAATTGACTTTAATAGTCACACCTTTTAGTTTGGTCATGTCTATTCATTTAACCTACACACGCTTTGCACTTAAATACAATAATAATATCTATTCATTTAATCCTGAATAGATACACCTTTTAAATTATAACCGTTCACTAATAGTAACATTTAATATTCATTAATATTTGAAAATGTTCCAACATCTGTCACCTTCAATAGTCGTTGCATTTTTGGTCTTAGTTTGTTGGGTTAGATTTAAGACCTTAGTTAGACTGGTTTTTTTTTTTTTTTTTTGTTATTCTTGCTTGTAACGATACTTTTTATCTAGGAGTACTTTTTTCCCATCATTTAGTATTATGTACTTTCTTTTACAACAACAAAAGAATAGAATGAATAATTACATTACTAAAATTAAAAGAGATTGCTTTCAACAACCCTCTCTTTTCAATGTACATGTATACATGGGAAAGCTGTAATTTTCAATGGTAAAACTCAACTCAGATATCATACCAAAACTGGTAGTTAATAGACAATTTAAGAACTCAGAGATGACACTAAAAAATAGTTAAAGTTCTTTATCAATTAGGGTATATCTGACTTGTCAACGTCGTTTGTGAGATAATTACTTAGTGGTCTTGGGATACCGTGTAATGCTGTCTCAACACTTTTTCCCACTACACGGGGTTCATACATGTAGTCTTGCACCCGCCCCACATAATTTTTTCATGGAGAAGCTAGGATGGTGTGGCACCACGTAGCAGCAGCCCAAGATCACAAAATAAGTTTTTCGTTTGTGCACCTAAGGACAAAGTCAAGTACAATTTGAACTAATTTATGTTGACTTAAAGATTTCACGTGCATAGTTACTAGTTAAGCAAAAGTTAGCATATAAACGTACGTCCTTCCCCACATTATACAGGGACGTGCCTTGGAACTTGGAAACCCACACCTTCATTTCCGTCATAGAAGCATTTGCATAATTGGAATATTTCTGACACAATCCCATTTTACATTGATTGAAGAAAACACTTTGGAAAAAGGTTTGGACGTGACCTCAATATGTAGATAATTCACTAAACTTTTACCCAATTATTTCTCTTTCATCAATCCAAGTGTTGGTTCATTTATATGCTTGATCATGTTCACCAACCACGTACACCAATTGGAGTTGGTCTTTGGCCAGGAACAGAAGGATATTGTGTATGGGAGGGGAGGGTCTCCCAACCTTGCTAAAAAAATTTAAATAATATAGAATGTACGTTCAATATCCAAAAGGCTTAAAAACCTAAATGGTCCTCATAAAATAGTTCCCATTTCAATATCGTCCTTGTAAAGTTTTCTATGTCAATTTTATCCTTGTAGTTTGAATCAAAGGTCAATGTTACCCTTCCATCCAAACATGGACGGAAATCAGAAACGGCAATCCTAGCTGTACCTTTTTTGCACACATTGGAAACCCTTCATTTAAAGCCCAAAGGCTATACCACTTTCCTTCAAGTGAACACGTGGGAAACCCTTCATCTAAATCCCCAAATCTTGGTACCCCTAAACTCCACCAGTAAACCAACCCCTTTTCTTCAAGTAGGAATTTCCGTTTAACAAAAAAAAAAAAAAACCACCAGTAAACCAACTCCTTTTTTCCAAGTAGGAATTTATGTTTAACCAAAAAATAAAAAATAAAATTAATGCCTTCAATCTTTTGGCGAAAACCTATATAATCTTGGTGCCTAAAATCACAGATTCACACTCATGCACAACCTGGCACCCAAAAACATAAACATAGATTCACATATACAAAAATAAAAGGCATAAAACTACCTAGTAAAGTGGCATTACAAGCCTACCATATCCTGCTGAAATTACAACCATTGAGATAAGAAGCCATATCTTGTTTCAATTATAAGCCAGACCATTGTCAAAATACCATTGTCAAAATACTATTATCAAGCAACAGCAACAAAAGAAGCCATTAGAATTATTAAAGTTTTAAGCTTTACATTTCCTAACACAAAAAACTAGGCTACTTGACTCACTGGCATAGTGAAACAGCTTCCATAAATCCACTATGGACCTTGGACAGATTCTTGGGTACCAAGTGGCACATTGCTTACCCTAGATCTTTTCAATCCTCTCTTTGGGGCTGGGGCAGTGGACTTCCCTCTAGTGGACTTGTTGGTGCTAGGGCCAGTTACTGTAGAAGAGGAGGTTGGAATGGAGCACTGTGTTTGGGCCACACTTGTTGGTGGATGGGGAAGACAGCTCATTACATGGGGCAGTGTGACCAACTCTTTGATTGGTAGTGTGACCACCTCTTGGACGACCTCTTAGACCACCCCTTATTCTAACCCTTATACCACCCCTTGTACCAATGTTGTTGTCTGCCCTAGGACCCTGCAAGAAAGTGTAAAGCAATAAAGTAAAGCAATAAAGACAAGGCTAAAGACAAAAAAAAAAAAAAAAAAAAAAGCTTGCATGTTACCTGTCTTTGTTGACTTGAAGATTCCCCAGACAAGTTTTTATTGCCTCCAACCAATCCGTTACATGTTCTCTTATTGTGGCCTGTCCTTTCACATCTCTTGCACACCACATTGGTGCCACTCCTTCTAAGTTTTGCACCTTTCTTGGGTTCATCTGGTTCTCTCCTTCTAAGTTTTTTTAGCCTTCCAGTTGGCCTCCTTAATGCTGGTGGCAGAAGTGGAGGGTGCCCTGTTGCTTCCCATAAGTTAGACCCATTTGTTGGGTAGATCAATGGGGCATAAGCTCTCTTATAAGTCTCAACTGCGTAGTACTCACTAGTATAGTCCTCTGCATTCTGTTTGTTGAAGTGGATGGCAGAGATTGCATGTCTACAAGGCAAACTAGTTATTTCCCATCTTCTACACGTGCACTCTCTCTTTTCCAAATCTATGGTAAATGTAGTTTTTCCACCTATAAATTTAACCTCATATTTCAAATCACCAGACCAACGAGGTGTCTTTCAACATTCTCTTTCTTAAGCCTTTTTTGAATCACTGAGCATAGAACCCCCATCAACCTTTTCTATGAGCCTCCTATTTTTTTTGGAACCTAAGCATTAGATAAATCCTTATGTCCTCAACCATGCTTATAATTGGCTTCTCTCTTGCTTCTAAAATTGTTGAGTTGAAGACACAAGTTGTTCAGTAATGTGTCAGTCTTGGCCCTTCCAGAAAAGGCATGTCTACTCCACAACTGGGCTGGGACTCCTTTTACCCAATTGTGTACACCAATATCTGCATTCATTAGGTCATTCATGGACCTCTCAAATGCTTGTGCATAACTGGTATAGGCAGCCTTCCAAAAGAACTCTTTGATCAAGATGCCTGGGTGTTTTTTCCTTAGATTGTTGTACAAGTGTCTACAACAAAATCTGTGCTCACCACCCGGTTGTAGATCCTTCAATGTGGACTCTAAGCCCTGGTAAGACACATAAAGGTAGTTAGTAGCCAAAAAAAATAATATTCAAGTAGGCAGCCATTAAAGGAATTAGGTTACATGTTACCTTTTGTTGGTCTGAAGTAAAGGTGTACCTTCTATCACTTCCAACATCATCCAAGAGCAAACTGATGAACCACATCCATGAATCCTTGTTCTCAGCTTCCACAATACCAACTGCTGCTAGAAGAATATCACTGTACAGCCCTTTTAGATGACAACCATCTATCCCTATCACAGGTCTACAAGCAGCAAATCCCTTTTTACATGCATCAAAGCATATGTAAAGCCTCTTAAAAGTTGGGCTCTTTTGTACTGTTGACCTCTCAGCTTCTACATCACCCACATTATACCTGTAACTTGCATCTTAATAGTGCTTCCTGGGTTGGATCTCCTGAGTTCATTACAGTAGTCCCACAATGATGCATACTGTTCTTTGTGAGATCCCTCCACCTCATTCAGGGCCTTTGTCTTGGCCCTATAAGCCTTGCTTCTTGAAATATGAACTACAAACTTTTCGTGGACCTTTTCTTGTATCTTGGACAATCTTATATTGGGCTGGTCTCTCACCTTCTTCACTAATTTCGCAGCTAGGAACTTGGAGCTTACCCTCACACTCTCATAAGTCTTGCTACACTTATGTTTCATTTGCAATGTCTTGATTTGGAATGTCAGCTGCCTTGCACAATACTACATAAAGCTTTCCATTTCTCATAAGTCTTGCTACACTTATGTTTCATTTGCAATGTCTTGATTTGGAATGTCAGCTACCTTGGCACAATACTACATAAAGCTTTCCATGTATAACCTGATTCACACACCGCCTTTACTCTAGTCTTCATTCTTGGTAAATTTTATACCATATCCACCATGCACAGAATACTCAGTAATGGCAGTCTTTAACTCTTCTAGTGAACTAAACAACATACCAATGGTGAACCTCAAATTCTCAGCTCTGTCTACAGGTTTTAAAACTTCAAATTTGGATATTTTAAGTGTGTCGTTCGATTGGTTGTCCTCATTCTTTGTCTCAGACTCACTCTCCCCAGTGATCAGCTCTTCACTTTCATGGTCACACCTCATTCCCTCCACATACACCTCATCAATGTTTGTTTGGTCCTCCATCTCATTGTCACTGTCAAACAAATCATTGTTGCCACAATTTTCTTGGTCAGTAAGATCCTCTTTCTCAGTGTATTTGTCAAACAAAATGTCATCATAATCACTATCATCAGTTAAGGGGATGTCTATATCAAGGTCACGATCATCTGTATCACAACTGTAACACACCTTGTCCTCACCCATTCCTCTATCAACATTGCCTTCCTCAATAAGAACTTCATGCACTTCATCCATTTGAGGTGGAGGTAAAGCAAGATGACTTACTACTTGCACTTCATCAATGATATGTTCTACATATACCTCTATCTGGTTATGGCCCTTGACATATCTTGTCATATCCAAAGCATCGTTGTCATTTCCTATAACTCTCAGACCGTTCAACAACCCAAGCCCAGGAATTCTATACCACAACATCTTGAGGTTATTATAACCAAGCCTTTGGACTATGTCTTCAACCTCTAACTTGGAAAAAAGATCAGGAACACAATCGTCAACATGGTTCACGAGTCCATCGATATAACGAAGTGGGTTTTCAAGAAAATGACCTCCATGGTGTATCTCAATTGTGAATACTATGTCATCCATTTGTTCAATGCATAAAAAAAAGAAAAAGAAAAAAGAACTACTGTAAAAGTCGATGTAGGGACCAATAATGCATGGAAAGTAATTGTTTTTCAGATATGCATATAAAGCAACACATCATTGCAAAACCCAACAACTTGGGACCACAGAACCTATAATTTACTATACCAAATGTCTAAATAAGGCAAAAAAAATGTACTATACCAAATGTCTAAATAAGTCAAAAAATTAGTCTACAAAAAGCATAAAGTTTGCACTATAATAACCCATGTTTGTATAAAGGCAAAACCTTAGAAAATCGAGTAGAAGTTTGAAGCCAAAAGGGGTAACTATACAATACTTACCTTACCAAACGACTATAGTCTTCCACTTCTTCAATTTTTTCGATTTCGTGAACCCTAACGCGCTGAACTTTTTGGGTCGATTTCCATGTTTGTATCGTTGGCCCTAGTTTTTTTTTTGGTAAAGGTGTAGTGAGAGAGTAAGGAGAGAATATGACTGAGAGAGAAGAAGGGAATAAATATGAGTGGGATATGAGGGGGGTTTCCAACGTGTGCAAAAAAGGTACAGCTAGGATTGCCGTTTGTGATTTCTGTCCTTGTTTGGATGGAAGGGTAACATTGACCTTTGATTCAAACTACAAGGATAAAATTGACACAGTGAATTTTACAAGGACGAGATTGAAACGGGGACTATTTTATGAGGATCATTTAGGTTTTTAAGCCTATCCAAAATGTACTATATCAGTTCCTCCAAATTTTAAGAAAATAGTACTAATAATAAGTGTTTATGTAGTGGAAAATAGTTACTCTCTTAGATGTGTATGTATATGTGTATGTTTTGTCAAGTATGAATAAAAAATAGCTATTTTTTTTTTCTTGTGAACATTATTATTTAGATTTCATGATTGAATTTCAAGCTATATGTAACAATTCCTGGTTCTAAATCAGACTTCCTTTTATGTAAATCCTAGCTTCGTCCCAACCTTTGATTGAAACACACCAAAACTTCTCTAGATGTGACACTTACATCTTTATCTTAAATAATTCAAATATACCGATAAATGATCTTACATACGAATCAATATTTTCTAATGTGATGTAAAATGAAACCCATTGCAGTCCCATTTATACATTCTGAGCCATCATTTTATAATACTAGCTACTAGCTAGATATGTTGATCATTCATGTAAAAACTCAAGTTGATGGGATGTTAACAAGGATTAGGTGGAATCATATTTGGTGGAAGAGAGTCCATCCATTACTCTCGTGCCAAATATGATTCGATCCAGATTAATACTGATTTGACATGATAAATATGTTTCGTTCACATAGATACCATATCCGATCAACTTTTGTTTTGTATGAAAGATAAATACATCAAAATTTGCAATGAGCAACTCAAATCATCAAATGAAACCGTGTTACATCTCATTTTGCGTCACGTGAGAGATCACATTAGTAATCATCACATTAGAGGATCCTTAAGCTTGTATATAAATTTAGAAGTCATATTTAGTCCACAAGCCTTTCATTAGGTGCTTCTTTTCGTTGTTTTGTTTTGGTATTTGATTGTTTGGTTGTCTCCTTGTCACCTTTTCAATCTTTTGGGTCTCGAGAAGTAGATGATTGTCGTCGGGTGGAGTGCCAACCTTGTTGGGGTGCCGCTCCTCATTTTGATATTTTTCTCTTGTCCCATTTAATCTTGTATCTTCAATATTAAATTAATAAAATCTTTCTTTACCATTAAAAAAAGGTGCCCCATTCATTTATCCGACCAAACTGCTTCATTTGAGATTGTGATTTAAGCTTTTGCTCCGTTGTAGTATGATTGATCCCCTCCAATCAAATCTGTTGATCATTGGTGTGACAATGATTGGGAAGAATCAAATACCCAGTGGGGCAAATATTTGCATGGTTATTAGGACACAGAACACAGTTTGGAAGCATCATGTGGGCAATCAAATTTTGGATCATAGTTTCTGGACCAAAACCAAATCCACTATTATATGTGTATTCAAACAAATACATATATATTTTTATATCCATTATCCATGGAAAGAGATAGGATGATTTGGACATGTTTTCTGCCGTCTGAAAAGAACATGGAGAGCATGAAACCGCATTATACTGTACACTCGTCATGATCAAGTTTAAACTAATACAAAAGAGGAAAATTATTAGTTACCCGCACCGCCATGTGGTGCTCCAGGACCCTCTCAACAAGTGGCATTGCTCCAGGAGCACTGACAATAGAACCTTCTTGTGCTTTTCTGCTTTTTCTTTTTACTCTCCACGATATTAAACACGACCAATATTGTTCTATACGGTGTCAATTTTCTCTTAGAAGCTTGATCGGCCAATATTAGATGACAAGTCTGGCCTTCTTGTGAACCCTAATTCAAACCTCTCTGATCGGTAGAAGCCTCGTAGTCCTTTCAATCTTCGTGAAACCCTTACCTTGGTGGTGAAAATTGCCTTCACCGGTCTGTGATCCGATAAACTTAGTTCTCCTCTCGTGTACAAGTGTTGCTTTAATCCCACTCCGAACCAAATTATCCGATCACACCTGAGACAATGGATTTTTTAATATCAAATTTTGTTGATCTTAATAAATCACGTTAGTTCAATTGTAACGATAATTACCAGGCAGAAGCGCGTTTCTTTTTGCCTTTTTTTCCATCAACACCACCAAAGTAATCATCGGAATTAGGATAATACTTGTAAGTAGGTGCGAATTTAATCGTTCCTTCCTGCCAACCTTCGAACACTTGACCATCCACGAGCTCCATTCTTAGCTATATTTCCACAAAAATCTGGTGCCATGCGAATTTTTAGACGATTAGAGAAGTTAATTTTCAAGGAATTGACTATAATTATTGGTAATATTATTAGTTGTGCTGGCTACCTGATCATTTTGTAGCAAAGCATTCCATTCTCCTTTGTCGACTAATAATCTTGTCTCTATTTCTGGCAAAGAAATTCGATAATTCAAGTCTCCAAGCAAAATTATCCGACTGCGCGCATCGAGTCAATAATAATTAATTAGCTGATATCAGCAAAAATAAATGTAATTAATTAGCTTTATGGTCTTAAAATTTTCTCCCGTGAACATAAAAGGGGAAGTCAACTTGTGTATAGAAAATTTAGTCTTGGCATATATTTTATCCAGGCATTTTAACCACCCATTTATCTCATTTAGGCCCACAGCATTTGAAAAATTCATCAAACAACTACATGAAGATATAGAATATCCTAAAAGGATATATACTAATAAACATAAAAAGTTGAACCCAATGTTAGTCTGTTAGTGTAGGTCTGAGATTTTATGGGTTTTTTTTTTTTAACTCAAGCATACAGGTCAATTTACGCGTATCTCGACTAATCCTAGAAACTAATCCCACAGTTCACTCGTTGGATCCCATTTCAAGTCAGAGCAAAACTCTACATGGACTGGCACCGAACGAGTCGATAACACCTTAGAGGTTTCAAACCCGAGACTTTTAGAAATGAATAAATCCCTAGTCTCAGGTCTTGAGCACCAAACCAACCGGTTGTGGTTGAGACTTGAGAGTTTTTTTTTTTTTGTCACACCATATACATCAGTAGGGAATTAGCGGAAAAGTTAGTGCATGTGTTAACAACAAAAGGAAGTTCGAAGTTCTCTAGTGGCGGACCTAGGATTTGCATCAAGTGGGGGCACCTACTATTAAGAACCTTAAGGAAAAAATTAAAAAATTAAGCACAATTTTATTTTGATGACCATGTGTGCAGATCAGCTTGCGCTCATCTCGACTAATCTTGGAACCTTGAAATCAACGACCAGAAAAATTTCCGGTGACTCTAAAAATGTTGATAGCATCGGAAAAGTTCGAACCTAAGACCTTAGGGTGAGCTAACTCCTGCGTTACAGACCTTAATCACAAATCCAACTCTTTTTTTTTATCGGCAACAAAATTTTATTAAAAACTCAATAAAGGGTACATCGAGGAAAGGAAACCAAATCCGTGAAAGGATAAGGCAAGGGGAATCAAATCCAGCGAAGTGTTGAAAAGAAACCCCTAAAGAAAAAAGAAATTAAAACCTCCAATTGGAACTTGCAATTTTCAATCTGCCTATGTGGGCCTCTATATGGGGGAGAGAGACAGAAACGCAGTTGGGTGGGTGGAAGGATGACTGCGTTCAAGAGTATCAAGGGAAGAAGAAGAACTCTGGAGTTGAGTGGGGGCACGTGACCCCACGCGTCTCTGAGTAGGTCCGTCATCAGCTTTTTCCTAGATTCGTACCTTAGACTTCCTCTTCGAAAGTTAATACGATGAGATACAATACTTCGCCTAGAGGCTTTAATCAGCCTACGCTAGTGGTGGTAAAGTCTTTAATTAAAAGGTGATTAATTAAAAATGGTAATAAGGAATTATTTGGACGGTTCCAACCATATAATGACAATTAATTAGTAGTTAGTTAATTACGTACTCGTGGTCTAGAATTTTTTGTGGCAAATCAAGTGAAGGGCCTTTAGGAAAGCCTGTTCGAGACAGTATTTCGGCAACATTGGAGTTCCTGTATCTCTCATCACCTTCTCTGCCCCCTGAGGCCATATGAGTGCACACAAAGCAGAAGCTTGTTTCATGCAACCGAAATCGAACCGAAACAGAACCCTGTAAAATGAGAAATTTAGACATCAACAAAAATTGCATCAATAGTTTTTTGGTTATTCGTCGAGAAAAAAATAAAAAGACAATTTATTTATGCTTGTTTTGTCACCCGAAATTTGAGGATTGGAAATTTTTGCAGACTGAGAAACTGTAGCGAAAATATATCAAGAATAAAATTTCCTAATTTTGAATTTAAGTTCTTGAAATTTCTCAATAAGTATTAACTAAAAATTACTTAAATTTTTTGTATATATTAATGTGATATATAAATGTACTATTACCATAGATGTATGTCCAGAATTACGTACCTTATTTCCTAAGCAACCGATGATACCGCAACCCACACATGAAACATTAGGGCTCCGAATGTACGTTCGAAGATCATTTCGGACCCAAACTGAGATCAGTATCCCAACCATTTGCTTACTTATGATACATCGAAACTCCGGCGAAATGCTACCTTCCATTGATTTTCCACCTTTTGTTGGAAAGCCAATGTGATTTTCTTCATTTCTCTGTTGGCTTGTTTTCTTGTTGAGAGCTTCTCTGATCAAGGAATTCCATTTCATGGTGATTCTGTTCTCTGATCCTAGGACATTTGAGGCTCTTAGAGGCACAACTTCTTGAAATCTGCCCAAAAAAAAAAAAAATCAAAGAAAGAAAGACATACATAATGCACATTAAATTACCAAGATTTCTATCAGCTTTTTGGCCCCTTGCTCGGCAAAAATCAGTAGTATTTTTGGTTGTTGATCGTGAGGTGTGAACCTCTCTCAAATGCATAAGAGAATATGGTGTCTACCACTGCCACTCCACTTGCTTTTGCCTTCAAAGTCGGTTGATTTTATTTGGTTCGTTGCTTATTCATTACAACCTGGTTTACAAGCAATATTGTTGTTTCGGGTAATTTTCCAAAGACAAATGATTTTGGAAAATTCACGGCTACTTCACACATTTCTTTTTTTTGCACGGCAAAAAAAGATTTCAAAGATACAAGATTAAACGGAGCAAGAGAAGACCAAAAAACCTCTCGAGACCCAAAAGATTGGAAGACTGTCAAGAAGACAATCAAACAATCAAAACCAAAACCAAAACCCCAAAACCACCCACAAGCAAAAGCCACCACCACAAAAAACCTAAAACACCCTCCTAAAAAAGCCAAACCCTTAATCAGGAACAACCCTTGCCTTATTAAGGGCTTCCAACTCAGCAATTTTACTTATGACCTCATTCTCATCACCATCATAGCTAAGACCAAATAGCTTGTCAACTTCCCATATGGCTTGAGCTTCATCTAACAGAATTCTGTTTATGTTGTTTATACCCCTTGATGAAATAGATGCAGATAGAGCAGCAGATGCCACTGCTGACCTTAGAACCACACACTTCTTTTTGTTCCCTTTTCTTTTGATGTCACCTGTGTTTACTCTAGAGTACACCTGTGTCACACATTTCTTGATGCATAGATCTCGATATTATACGTATGGTTTCCAATAGTGCTGGTTTCAGACACTGCTATTTAAATCGTAGGGACTACACAAAGACGTACATACTTATACGGGACATAAAAAACATAAGCAAACATCTAATAGTATTTGGAGCTTTGGCGTTTACCCAAGAACATAAATGTCACAAGAAGTGTTGAACGTATCTAGCAACTCCTCTATATTCAAATTGTCGGATGGTGCAACCCCGCCAACGTTCCATGTACTAGCAAATATCCTTTACAAAACAAAAGTAAAACCAAAAAACAAAAACAAAAAATAAAAGGAGAGGTAAGAATATTGTTTGATCGATGAATTAACAATGAAGGAAAAAAGTAGATATGGAAAATGGAGAATTTGTTTTTCTTACTTGTATTTTTGCGTCTCCTCATGCTTCCTAATCTTTTTTTAAGAACCTTACTAGCTATCAACCTTGGCCACATGACCTGATGAAAAATTAAAGAGTCAGATACATATATTCTTACAAGAAACTGAGAGAGAGAGAGAGAGGGAGAGAGAGAGAGAGCGCCCACTTCTCCTTGCTTCTCTGGCATCATGGAGAGAGTGAAGAGAGGCAAGGTGACTTAGACTAAAGAAAAATTGAATGAAGAATGGCCGCAGGTTTTAAAAGGAGAGGGACTTGGGCAAGTTGTGATGTAACGCCCCGCATTTTTGGGAAAAGCGTTATGGATTATTATTACAATTTAAAGTCGGTCTAAACAGTAATAATAATAACCAAAATACATATAGATGGTCTATCCTTCACAGATTACAAAAAGGTAGACTGGGTGGGTTCTACGGCTCCGCAAACTCCTCCGCCTGGTGGATCTCCATTCCGGCAGCTCCTCCGGCTCCGTGTTCTCCGTAGAGGTCCTCCTGTCCATCGTGACAATCTAGCATAATACGTCAGAGTTGCGAAGCAACATCGTCGTATTATGCCAGGGCAAACCGTGAGCGAGGACGCTCAATAGATACCGTACCCCAACATTAAACTAGCAATTCTAGAACAATATTGTTGGCAGGTAAATAGTTGAAAATCATTTATCAAAACGGTAAGTTCATGCGTGTCAATGCATCAGTATCACATCAAATCAGAGTGCAGCTTAAATAAAATCAGTATCTCGTATTATTTCAGAATCCAGAGTATAGTGTCAGTATCTCGTATCATTTTCTCATAACAGCATTCTTCTTCAAATTTCAACCATGTCAACATCTCACATCTCTTGAAAGTTATTGGCCCGTTCTACAACCCCGTTCTAACGGTCACCAACCTTTCCGTTCGAAGGGTCGGCCACCCATAAACTGACTCCTGCAGTATGAGGTCCGCTAACTCCGCGTCACACACGACATAGTCCCGGCTACCCATATCACTGAATCCCCACCAGTTTGTTTATGAGGTCCGCTTGCTATGTGTTGTACTGAGTAAGTTCTAACCGTCAAATTCACCCGCGGAATTTGAGGAGAAACTTCAAACAGCACTACCGTATAGTTCCGTTGGGCTTTGACCACCAGTTCACCCCGGGGAACTGAGGCGGGACTCCAACAGCATCAACATCTCAACTTTCATCACATCAACATTTTCATTCTCATTTCTATCTCTTCCATTTAAAAACATTCGATCACTTTCTCGAAAAATATGTCGGGTCGTATCGTCTTTGAAAAAGATCGTGCACATGCATTAATTTCATAAAACAAAATCCTCCGTTTAGAATCGTTCATGATAAACCTTCCGCTCGTAACCCATCTTACGAAAACATGTTACTTAACGACAAAAGTTCTTTCTTCCGGGGATTTAAATCAAAACATAAGAATTCATTCTCGTTCTTGGATTTGCTGGCGTGTTTTAAGATTCGTACGTCGAATCGCCACTTGGTTTGTCTAAACCAAGAAAGTACCCTACTAGAAAACTCTAGTAGTTGAATCCGTTTGGCGTGTTTTAAGATTCGTTCGTCGAATCGCCACTTGGTTTGGGCTAAACCAAGAAAAAGCCTGACTAGATATGCTAGCCATAGATTCTATTTGTTAGTCTAAATAGATTAAGAATATTTATTCAATAATCCCGGAAAATCTCATTTCATTTGAAAAGCTCTTTTCTCAGAAAATTGGTCGGGCATTATAACTGCGTAACTTTGAAAAGTCGATTTTCATTCAGGCATTATAACTGGGTAATTTAGTTTCCCAAAAGTCCATCGAACATTATAACGGTGCATTTTGATAGTCAATTTTAATTCGTGCATAGTAACGACTAAGTGTGTTTTTTTTTTTTTTCAAAGTCTAATTGTTCATAAAATCACTAATCACCAACATAATCACGTTTAATCATAATTAAGCACGTTTAAGCAAAATAATAACATAATCAATATGAACTAGTAAATACTAATCTAAGGTTAAGATAAAGTATCTACCTTAATTCCGATGATTAGTCGGAAGCCGATAAGCTAGTTGAATTCCGGCGGCGTAACGACTAGTCGACCTTTGCTCGAACGCTCTCTTGCTAACTTATTCTATCTTTCTAAGATCTAGGGGTGGTCGAGGGTGGTGGAGTGTGGTGGTTTAGGATGAGTTTCAAGAAGAACACTCAAGAACTCACTCAAGAACACTAGAAAGCACAAAGTGGAGAAGTTGGGAGGTTTTGGTGTGAAATGAAGCAAGGAGAGTGAGCTATTTATAGTGAAGCAATGAGGTTCACCTCCCCCAAAAATAATCACTAGCCAAAAACCCTCCCCACAAGTGTCCAAACAACCTTTTGCAAAAGCAAAAATTAGGTTTTAAAGACTAGTTTTAGGTTATAAGAAATTCCCCACCAAATTTCCCACCAACTTAAAGATTAGTTTTAGGTTATAAGAAATTCCCCACCAAATTTCCCACCAACTTAAAGATTAGTTTTAGGTTATAAGTAATCTCCCACCTAATCAAGGTTAGCTTTAATAAAATAAAATAAGAGTTGGGGATTTAGTAAGGCTTCCGGACGCAGTGTGGTGAAATACCCGGTGTGTACGCGTCTATTTACGGCGCGAAAAGTATAATTAAACAGGTTAAATCTAATTCGTTTAATCTAACCAAACCAAATTATAAACTATAATTATTTAAAAATAAAACCGCATTAATAAATCGAAATTTTTTTATTTACAAAATTTCGGGTTATTACATGTGACGTAGATGATGATGCTGTATACGCAAAGACAGAGAGTGTGGGGTCTCTCTCTCAAAAATTACACTTAAATTTTGTGTTAGTTGAGCTGATCGGAGTGGACAATGATAGATACTGTCGCCATGTTCGTTTCCCAGTTTAGTTTTAGTTTTAGTTTTGATGACATCATCATTTTTCTCATTTCTCTCTCTATCTCGATCTCTTCACTCATTACACCTGATGATATCACCAAAACTAAACTAAACTATCTAATCAAACACAGTCTGTATTGTTGTGGTTTGAAAACTTTTGGAGGTGTTTTTGGCGGTCTCCTCATCCAGGAGACTTTTTGTTTGTTGGCATGGCTGATGATTTGATATATATCACCGGTGATCCTGTCAAGGATCTCGGAATGAAGAAAAATTGGTGTTTTCGAGGTTTTAAAAATTGTTTTTGCATAATCCGAACCGTCCAATGTGTTTAAAATGTGTTTTTAAGGGTCCATGCGGGAAATCATCAAAAAAAAATACTGGGAAGGACTTGATCCAAGCAATTTTTCATAAAACTGTACATATACAGTTTTTACAGTTTTATGAAAAACTGTACATATACAGTTTTATGAAAAATTGCTTGGATCAAGCCCTTCCCGGTATTTTTTTTTTTGATGATTTCTCGCGTGGACCCTTGAAAACACCTTTTGAACACATTGGACGGTTCGGATCGTGAAAATTTGATTCGGAACTATGAGTTCCGGACTTAGGGATCCCGGACTAGATCGGGATAGACGCGGGAAATCATCAAAAAACAATACCGGGAAGGGCTTGATCCAAACAATTTTTCGCAAAACTGTAAATATACAATTTTTAACTGCTTGGATCAAGCCCTTCCCGGTATTTTTTTTTGCAGATTTCCCCCGTGGACCTTGGAAAACACCTTTTGAACACATTGGACGGCTCGGATCATGCAAAAACATCTTTTAAAACCTTCAAAACACCCAAAAATCTTCAATCCGGGATCCTTGACTGGATCACCGGTGTATATATATATATATACGCCACGGATCCAATCAAGGATCCCGGATGAGAGATTTTTCGGTGTTTTGATGCTTTTAAAAATTGTTTTTGGAAAATCCGAGCCGTCCAATGTGTTCAAAAAGTGTTTTCAAGGGTCCACGAGGGAAACCTTAAAAAAAAAATACAGGGAAGGGCTTGATCCAAGCGGTTTTTTTTGAAGATTTCCCGCGTGGACCCTTGAAAACAACTTTTGATCACATTGGACGGGTCGGATTTTCAAAAAAAAATCAGGAAGGTGGAGTTCCGGATCCGGGATTCCCGGATTAGATAGTTACAATATATATATATATATATATACATATATATATATATATATATATATATATATATATATATATATATATATATATATGTTTTTTAAAGGAATAATAATCATTCTTTTCAAATCATGACATTTCTTGAATTAAAAACTAGTTTTAAATTCTTAAAACTAGATTTCCAAAAATGTCATTAGAATAAAAAAAAATGAGGAGAAATTAAATTAAAGTATCTAATTTGAATTAGGGCGCCCTAGTTCCTATAAATTTGAGGCGCCCTGGTTCTCCATGAATTTGAATTAATTTTGTTAATTTCGATTTTAAATTGTTTTGTTTTATTGTTTAAATTTATTCTGTTACATTTTATTGTTTTACATCGTCACTTATGCATCTTATTTGTGTCATGCCCCAAAAAAAAAACATGACCGGCCGTGAACCAGGAGAAAATTCTTGGAACACGAAGCCTAAACAAAAATAATTTATACAACTTGAAATATTTAGACTGAATCCTGAATAATAAAATCAAAATGTGAACCCAACCAACATTTTTGTAGCTAGCGAACAATATCCCAAATTTTCCAAAGAAACAAAAGTGCGGAAGCTGATTGACATGACTAAAAGAAAATAAAAATGCAAATGCCCTAGAGGTCCAAATAGTGGGTCCCAACGCTGTCTCAGAGTCCATTATGACGCTTCAAGAACTAACCTGAAAAAATGTGGAATAAATCCGTCAGCTCACAGCTCAGTGAACGCTTAAGCATGTGATCCCTTCTTTTGGAATCCTCTTGAGCCTATCAATTCTTGACAATCCTTTATTTTGTTCTGATTCTGTGAATATTAATCTTGCTCATTGAACTCAACTTATTTGACGATTGACATACCCTTGGGCATACAAGGTTTATTGGTTATATTTTTGATTGATCGATTTCTCTTATTTCGCTTATTGTCTAATCATTGAATTCGTTATACCATATGACCCAAAATACTTAAGCCCAAGGTACTAGTAGTAGTCCACATGGTTTGTTATATACCCAAGATAACTCATGTAAACAACCAATGTGGGACTAAACACCATCTACGTCCAAACTTGGGGTATTACATTTAGTCCCACATTGGTTGTTTACATGAGTTATCTTGGGTATATAACAAACCATGTGGGCTACTACTAGTACCTTGGGCTTAAGCATTTTAGGCCATGTGGTGTGGCTAGTGGATCAAATCAAGGTACTGGGCCAGTGGTCTGCATGAGGCGTAACCCCAAAATGCTAAAGCCCAAGGTACTAGTAGTAGCCCACATGGTTTGTTATATACCCAAGATAACTCATGTAAACAACCAATGTGGGACTAAACACCATCTAACCCCAAACCTGGGGTATCACAATCTTCCCCCCTTAGGGATGCAACGTCCTCGTTGCATCGTCCCGTCCCAGCAACCTCCCCTGGTGTCCATGGTGGCAGAGCACATCCTACCCACCACTTGGACCAGGGCGGGGCTCTGATACCATTTGTAACGCCCCATGCAGACCACTGGCCCAGTACCCTGGTTTGATCCACTAGCCACACCACATGGCCCAAAATGCTTAAGCCCAAGGTACTAGTAGTAGCCCACATGGTTTGTTATATATCCAAGATAACTCATCTAAACAACCAATGTGGGACTAAACACCATCTAACCCCAAACCTGGGGTATCACAATTTGCTTCTTATGTGAATAAAATTTCATTATAAAATATTTTGCAAAATCCCACAAATGTTTAAAGTAGAGACCGACTATATATCGGGCGAGAGGGGTGCCGTAAAACCCTTCCCCTCTCGTAACCTGGCTCTGAACCCAGATATTTTCTAAAATGATCAGTTGCAAAACCTTTTCCAAAATAATGGCACAAAAGTCACAATTTTTCAAAAAAAAATGGTTTCTCGGGTTATTTTCCGCAAACCTGGGTGGCGACTCCAAAAACCAAATCGAATTTTCAAATCGGCAAAGTCGAGGGTCCCGTGGCAGCGTCCACAAGATGGCGACTTCGCTGGGGATAATCTCTGGTTAATTTATACTTTAATTTTATTACACTTATGAATTTCCCAAAAGCTTGTCAAAACGAAAATGCCTAGCGCTATCGCAAGGAAGGAATGACGAAGCAACATGGCCCTGCCCGGCCACCGTGACTGGAGCTTTCTGGGTTATTTATTTGTGTAAAATTCTCAAAATATGAATTAATTGAGAAAGAGCCAAGCTCGAAAAATGTTCGTGGGATTTTTCAAAATATTTTATCCTGAAATTTTTTGCATTGCACGTGCATGGTTACCAATCCTCGCTGATACGTTTTGGCGCTACCTGCCCGGTTTACCGGCTCCAGGGAATCCCGAAATGTACAGCAGCCCTCGACCGTGATGAGTCACTTTGTACCACAAACGCCGTTGCCTCGCACATACTTGGCATGCGGTAGGTGCAAGCTGATTCTAGTCCGGGGTACCCTTTTTGAGACCAAATCCAGCCTTCACATATAGTTAACCATAGAACCAACCAAATTAGTTGCAGGGCCCACTGGGTAGGTCTATGTGTTATGTTTTTCTCGCTTGTTGTTGCTTTCTATACCTTCTCATGATGCATGCATATCTTTTATTGTATAGAGTTCATGTCTTAGGACACATTCCCTCTATTAGGCACAAAAACACGCACTTCGTAAGATTTAAGAAAATTGCTCGACACTTTAACGAGGATCTGATAGAAATTAGGATAATTAATTGTTCCCATCTAGAGCATTTATTTCTAAATTCAAAATCAGATCCCCGACAGAGGATTGTTAAGCAAATTTCCTAAATCTCATAGCCGAGTCTGGTTTAAGACACGTGATGATGATGACAACGGGTTCATTTTTTTTTTATGAAAAAAAAAATTTTTTTTTTTTCAAAAATTATTTTTGCACATCAAATCTAAAATTCTTTTTCTTTCTTTTTGTAAATAAATTTTCATAACCGGGGCATCATTTGACCTCGACCCCGCTTTAAATCATTGGGTCCAGCAAGAATACCGTACCCACTTGGATTCGACTTCCAGGACAAAGGCTGAGTGGCCGACATCACCAGTTCAACTAATCCAGCCAACCGAAACAATGGACGAGGAGACACAGCCCAATGAGTTAGAAGCCATCCGGAAAGAAATTCAAGATTTGGGTGAAAGAACCGATAATCAGATAGCTTTGCTTATGGTTATGATGCAGGACCTACATCACCGCCTTCCACCCCCTCAACAACCTCCACATCAACCGGAAGCCCCTATTCCGCCTCAAGGACCTCCTATCAACCAACAACAAGTGCCAAACCAAGAAGTTCCCCAACAGCCACAACAACCACCACAGCCTCAAATTGATCCTGCCATTGCTGAAGTCATAGCCAAAATGTCAAAACTTGAAGAGTCTGTTCGTAAACATGAGAAAATTGCTACTACCGGAATTGACATGGATAAATTATGTTTGTTCCCCGATGCGAAATTACCCGAAAAATTCAAACCAGTGGATTTTGAGAAATTTGATGGGACAGGAGATCCGAGAATCCATTTACAAGCTTATGTTGGATCTCTTTCAATCCAAGGTGTGGGAAAAGATGCAATGGGACAAATGTTTCATCAGTCACTCACCGGTCCGGCGTTACAATGGTTTATGACATTGGACAATTCAAAGAAGAAAAGTTGGGAAGACATCGGGGATGCTTTCATCGCACAATTTAGTTACAACACTCAGATTAAAATGACTACTCGAGAGCTTGAGTCAACTCGCATGAAAGAAAGGGAGTCATTTGCCGACTTTGTAAAAAGGTGGAGGGCTAAAGCAGTTCAAATGACAGATAGGCCATCTGAGAAAGACCAAATCCGCATGATCATTAAAAATTTACACCCAACTCTGGCTAGACATCTAGTAGCTTCCCAAGCAACCGCAAACTTTGAAAGTTTCTTTGAGGCTGGTCTCGCTGTTGAGGAAGCCATGCAAAGTGGGATCTTGGAAAAAGTTAATCCATCTCCAAAAGGCAAAAAACCTTACTTTGGAAATAACAATAGCCCATATGGGACAAGCAGCTACACCCCCACATCATCTTCCAATACCAGCCCTCCATTAACCGTCCCAGTTAACGAAATAGCCGCTCAGTACAGCCGACCGCCAAAAACCCCGCGCCCTAAACCACAATTTGGAATACCCCCAGCTAAAATCTATGATAAGCTCCTCAAATCTGGCCACATCAAACCACTCACACCAACCCCCTTACCCCAAACCCTTCCTCCCAGCTTTGATCACAACGCATTTTGTGCATTTCACCAAATGCCCAGACACACCACCAATGGATGCTTTCGCCTTCGCCATGAGATACAAAAACTCATAGACAACAAAACCGTCCCCCCAATTCCACCTCCAAAACCCAACACTGTCACTAACCCCCTCCCCGCTCACCAGAAAAACTCCAGTGTTAACCACATAACCATCAACTTCATTCCTACTTTTGACCCCAGCCAATACATAAAACCTGAAAATCAACCAAAACCAGCTTTCGAAGTCCCACTTGAGAAGACAAATGGGGAGATTTGATCAATGATTTGGAAACAAGGGAGATTTTCGGCTTTCAAGATCCTAAACTTATCAATGAAGAGATATTTGATCAAATGATAATCAGTGATGACGAATGGGAGGAACTGAACCAGGCATGGCAAGAAATTCAGGCTAATCCACTAGATGGATATGCGCTACATGCTCTTTACGAAGAACCAATGGATCTGCAAGAAGCAATGATAGAATGGGATCCGGCCCCAAATGAGTACCAATTAATTCCAGAAAATGATCCATTGGATATGCTCTCCCTCACTACACTTTTTGATGAAACCAATCTGGGTCCAAGCCAAAATGCTGAAAGCCTCAGATATGATCGACCCTATTTCCAACTCTTGAGTGATCATACTGTGGATGTGTTGTACAATGATGGGTTTTTCCCTCAAAATTACATCATCGATGAAAATTTGCCTCGACCCATAGTGCAAGTCCCTGATGAAACCAACATCTCAGTGCTTAGCCCTGATTCAGTTCTCGATCCAATCCCTGATTTCTGGGAAGACGAGCATGTTGTCAACATCAAGATAGGAAATGAGGAATGGACTGTGGGCAAGGCTACTTTTGAGGAGGAAAAGGAGTTTTGGAACGATGTGTTGAACGAAACTCCGCAAAATATGGAGGCCGAAGAAGAAGGATTTTGGGATGATTTGGCAATTGAAGATATTTCAAAAGACCTAGAGGCAGCTCAACTTGGCAAAAGAAAGGCCAATGAGAATTTCACTGATTTTTATACAGATTTCCAGGAATTGTGGGAAAAAGGGCATCTCTTTGACATAACCAGCTTGACCCGAAGCGGCCGTGTCTATCAACTCGAGAATCTTCGAGCCAGTTGTACTTCTAAGCCTCATCATTTGGCCCAGTGGCCCAGGGCCCGCCCGAAGCTCGCAAGGCCCGTCGGGCTTTACCCGAGCCCGAGCCCGCCAAATTGGCGGGCTAGCCCAGCCCGACTTTTCCATGGGCCGGGCTTGGGCCTAAAAATTTTAGCTACAACCCGCCCGCCCGCCCGCCCATTGGCCCGCCCGATAGCCCGGCCCGCCCGCCCGAGATACTAGCCCGCTCGTAGCCCAGTACACTTGTAATGCATTATTGCACGGTTAATGTATATAAGATATAATATATAATGTACCAAAAAAAAGATATAATACAAATGTACCAAAATAAAAAAAAATAATACACAGTTGTACATATCTCACAGTGTAATACACAGTGTAAAAAAATAATACACAGTGTAACTATGTGTATATATCTCACAGTAAAGTTCTAATAAAAAACTAAACATATGCATTAAAATTTTGAGAAGGTCTGAAGTCTGAACATATGCATTGATTGACCATTCATTTGTTGCATGAGTAACTAACAACTGCTCATGGTGTATTATTGTTACAGCATATGGTAGGCTAGACAAGGTTCAGTTGTAATTAAAAAAAAATGTCTTCAAAAGGTTCAGCTATAACAAAAATAAAAAATAAAAAAAGGTCATTTGGCCCGCCCAAATAACCCAGCCTAGCCCGCCCGCCCACCCGACTAAAATAAGCCCGTGGGCGGGCTTGGGCTTCAACTTTTGAAAGATAGCCCGGCCCGCCCGACCTGCTAAAAAGAAAAAGCCCGCATAGCCCGGCCCGCGGGCGGGCTTGGGCTGAAAGTTCGCGGGTTGGGCCGGCCCGGCTCAGCCCGATGATGACCGTTAGGTACTTCTCATCAAGCACCTGTTATCCCCGAGTATAGCCTACTTGTCAATGATCCAAGCTCTTCTAACCTACAAAACCAACCATCTCCACCTCAAAAGCCCAACTCCACTCAAATCAACCAAACCTCCCGACCGAACCCATTCCCCATAAATACTCCTAATGAAGATCTCATCCAAAAACAACTTGAGAAAACCCCGGCTGCTATCTCTATTTGGGGGCTGCTAACCACTTCCCGTGAACATCGCCAAAAACTTAGCCTAGCCCTTTCACGCATGGAAATTAGCCCAAACACCACTCCCGAAGCCATGGTAGCATTACTCACTCCTAGCTTAGCCAAGCATGTCGTCACTTTCACCGAAAAAGATCTGCCAGCTGAAGGAGCCGGTCATAACAAGCCCCTCCACATCACCTTAAAGTGTTTGGGAAAATGGGTCCCTGCAATGCTAGTTGATAATGGATAAGCTTTGAATGTCTGCCCTTTGCACACTGCTTATTGTCTCGGGTTGACAAAGAAAGATTTCGCACCTTCCCACTTGGTGGTACGAGCATACGATAACACACGTAGGGACGTCATTGGCACTTTAGACATGGAAGTTGCCTTCGAGGAATTTAAAACCAAGATCGAATTCCATGTTCTCGACATTCCTGCCTCCTTCAATCTATTATTGGGAAGACCTTGGCTTCACAGGCCAGACATTATGGTTGTTCCCTCTACTCTCCATCAGAAAGTCCAGCTGGCGCTTGCTACCGGTACCTTAACCATTCACGGAGACTCTAGCATTCGCCTGCATCTTGAAGACAGTGCTCCATTACTTGAGATCCAGCATGATGAAAATGATGTTGAGTTGGGTGGATTTGCTTTTGATACCGCTGGGACAGTCTTTACTATCAAAATGGATGAAGATTTCAGCATCAGTACCACGGCTCTTGAAATGATGAGAAGGATGTCTTTCATGCCGGGTCTAGGCTTGGGGCGCAATCAGCAAGGAATACCAGAGTTTCCAACTTTCCCTGCAAACAATCAACGTTTTGGGCTTGAATTTGAGTCTAATCAAAGAAGCTGGCCTGGCCGCACTTGTAGCAACACTCCAAGGAGGTCCCGTTTCATTCATTTCGTGCCAGGAGGAGAAACAACTCATTACCAAGGACAGCCTGAACCATTTCAAGATCCAGAAACTGGGGCACGTTATCAAGGGTTTGAGATCTTCGCGACTGACACTTGGGATAGTGAGGAAGAATTGGAAAAAAGGGAAGAATTGGCCAAAGCACTCAATGTAGATTGGATGACGGTGTTCAATGAAGGCAGTCTCGCACCACTGTTCGAGGGAGAAAATCCAGTGGGTACGGTTCAAGAGAAGGAAGTGATGATGCTTGGAGAAGAGGCCTTCGAAGATCCCAGCAAGCTCATCGTGGATGCCGTTGGAGTTTATAAAAATTGCACTTTTAAACCTTATGTAAAATGCACCAGCACTGGCACATCATCTGAGTCTGAGTCAGATGTCGAGTCTGAATCTAACTTTGAGTCGGAGATTGTGCCTCTAGGCCCTCTACGTCGTCATTTCTCTTTTGAGTTCAAGTCAATGGCTCTGTATGAGAACCCCTTTGAAGTTATGAATGAAATGGAGAATAATTTCGCTTACTTTGCTGTCCTTGAAATAAATTGTGTCGACCCTGATGATGATGAGACCGATTTCAACGGAGAAATTCCCAAAAAACTTCGGTCCCTAATTGAAAGGGAAGACGAAAGGCATGCTTAGCCAATAAAAGAGGAAATAATTGCAATAAATTTGAATAATGAGGAAACAGCCCGAATGGTTCAGATCGGCACTAGGCTATCTCAAGACGAGCGCCAAGCACTCACCAATTTGTGGAAAGAATTCATAGATGTTTTCGCTTGGTCTCATGCAGATATGCCTGGAATCGATCCTGAAATCGTGCAACATCGAATCCCTCTTTATCCCAATGTAAAACCTGTCAAACAAAAGTTGAGAAAGATAAGGGCGGATTGGGTAGAGCAAGTGAAAGAGGAAATCACCAAACAGTTCAATGCTGGGTTTTTGTTAGTAACAGAATATCCGCAATGGGTTGCGAACATTGTCCCGGTCCCTAAAAAGAACGGAAAAATTAGGGTATGTGTGGATTTTAGGGATCTAAACAAGGCTAGCCCGAAGGATGACTTCCCGCTTCCCCACATCGATGTGCTTGTAGATAATACCGCAGGGAATGCACTTCTTTCCTTTATGGACGGTTTTTCATGTTACAACCAAATTCTCATGGCGCCGGAAGATCGAGAGAAAACTACCTTCACCACTGAATGGGGAACATTTTGCTATCGAGTTATGCCATTTGGGTTGAAAAACACTGGGTCTACATATCAACGGGCAACGACAACTTTGTTACACGACATGATACACAAGGAGGTTGAGGTATATATCGATGACATGATTGTCAAGTCTAAAAGTCGGGAAGGACACTTGATTGTGCTCAGAAAATTCTTTGAAAGAATCCGCAAGCACAAGATGCGTCTCAACCCAGAAAAATGCACATTTGGAGTAACCACAGAAAAAATGCTTGGATTCATGATCACTACCCGAGGAATCGAAGTAGATCTGTCAAAAATCAAGGCTATTCTCAAAATGGAGCCACCAAGGTCAGAAAAGGAAGTTCGGAGTTTCTTAGGCAAAATTCAATTCATTAGCCGATTCATAGCCAAACTCACCTCAACTTGTGAGCCTATGTTCCGGCTGCTCAAGAAAGGAGTGTCATTTAAATGGGATGATAAGTGTTAAAAAGCCTTTAAAGCTATACGAAGGTACCTTCAAAATCCGCTGGTCTTAATGCCTCCAGTACCAGGGAAACCATTAATTTTGTATCTATCAGTTACTCAATCGGCCATGGGGTGCATGTTGGCGCAAGAAGGAGAAAGTGGAGTGGAAAGGGCAGTGTATTATTTAAGTAAGAAGATGGTGGGGAGTGAGGAGCGATACACTCCACTCGAAAAGACATGCTGGGCTTTAGTTTAGGCATCAAAGAAGTTGAGGCACTATCTGTTAGCTTACTCGGTATTACTAATTTCTCGAATGGATCCCCTCAAATATCTATTCGAGAAACCCGCTCTCACCAGTAAATTAGCACGATGGTTGCTTTTACTAGCCGAATTCGAACTCAAATATGTTACCCGAAAATCCGTCAAAGGAAGGGCAGTGGCCAAATTTCTAGCAGACCACCCGGTCGAAGGGCCAGAAGACACAGAATTCCAGTTTCCCGATGAAAATGTAATGGATGTAGAAGATGATGTATGGATGTTATATTTTGATGGAGCCGCAAACCAGAAAGGTTTTGGAATCGGAGTCTTATTGATTTCACCAGAAGAATCTCATATTCCGCTTGCGTTCAAACTCAACTTCGAAGTCACCAATAATCAAGCTAAATATGAAGCCTGCATTGTAGGGATGGAAGCTGCCTTAGAAATTGGAATCAGGAAGCTTGAAGTAGTCGGAGATTCAAACTTAGTGGTGTCCCAAGCCAATGGTGATTGGAAGGTCAAGGAAGAAAGACTAAAGCTATACCACAAGGATCTTGATAATCTCATTCACCAATTTGAAAAGGTTACATTCACGCATATTCCAAGGTTCAAAAATTAGTTTGCTGATGCCCTTGCTACATTGGCATCCATGATCGAACTACCTGTGACAACCCCGCCCATGCCTTGCACAATATTATCCGCTTTGGCCGCCCAAGCTCCTTGGATTTCCCAGAAAGTCACCCATCCCTGGATTGCTCCAGGGTGAGCACGCTTAACTGTGAAGTACCAACGAGCTTTGACGCCCTCACGGCTTTAAAAGGCCTTATACAATTAGGGCATGATCTATTCTCTTATATCACATAGCTCCGTTGCATCTAGGTGGGTCATGGGCTGTCACATTCTCCCCACCTTATGGTGCAACGTCCTCGTTGCATATTAGCCCAGCGACCTTCCTCCAGGAGGCATAGCACTTAGTTCTGCATAGCACTTTGTTCCCACTCCGGGATTCAAGAGGTGGCTCCTGCAGATTCTAGAGGTGGCTTCTACCCTGTATTCCGGGGTTGTGCTCTGATACCAACTGTGACGACCCCGCCCATGCCGTGCACAATATTGTCCGCTTTGGCCGCCCAAGCTCCTTGGATTTCCCAGAAAATCACCCATCCTTGGATTGCTCCAAGGTGAGCACGCTTAACTGTGAAGTACCAACGAGCTTTGACGCCCTCACGGCTTTAAAAGGCCTTGTACAAGTTAGGGCATGATCTACTCTCTTATGTCACATAGCTCCGTTGCATCTAGGTGGGTCATGGGTATCAGAGCACAACCCTGGACTATGGGGTAGGAGCCACCTCTAGAATCTGTAGGAGCCACCTCTTGACTCCCGGAGTGGGAACAAAGTGCTATGCAGAACTAAGTGCTATACCTCCCGGGGGAAGGTCGCTGGGCCAATATGCAACGAGGACATTGCATCATAAGGTGGGGAGAATGTGATAGCCTAGGACCCACCTGGATGCAACAGAGGTCTATGATATAAGAGAATATATCATGTCCTAACTTGCACAAGGCCTTTTAAAGCCGTGCGGCCGTCAAAGCTCGTTGGTACTTCACAGTTAAGCGTGCTAACCCTGGAGTAATCCAGGGATGGGTGACCTTCTGGGAAGTTCAAGGAGCATGGGCGACCAAAGCGGACAATATTGTGCAAGGCAGGGGCGGGTCGTTACAGTTGGTATCAGAGCACAACCCCGGAATACAGGGTAGGAGCCACCTCTAGAATCTGCAGGAGCCACCTCTTGAATCCCGGAGTGGGAACAAAGTGCAATGCAGAACTAAGTGCTATACCTTCCGGGGGAAGGTCGCTGGGCCAATATGCAACGAGGACGTTGCATCCTAAGGTGGGGAGAATTTGACAGCCCATGACCCACTTGGATGCAACGGAGGTCTATGATATAAGAGAATAGATCATACCCTAACTTACACAAGGCCTTTTAAAGCCGTGAGGGCGTCAAAGCTCGTTGGTACTTCACAGTTAAGCGTGCTCACCCTGGAGCAATGCTGGGATGGGTGACCTTCTGGCAAGTTCAAGGAGCTTGGGCGACCAAAGCGGACAATATTGTGTAAGGCAGGGACGGGTCGTTACACTACCGGTTGGAGTAAGGTTAAGGCCTATAATGATTGAACAGAGAGATTTCCCAGCCTATGAATACGTTATGTCTCTCGATGAACCAAATGATGGATTGCCATGGTACCACGATATCTGAAATTTGGTTGAAAAAGGAGAATATCCAGCCGATGCAAGCAAGAAAGACCAAACAACTCTCCGAATTTTAGCTTCTAATTACATTATTTGCGGAGGTAAATTATACAAGAGGTCTTATTGTGGTTTACACAAGCTCTGTGTGCATGGCGACGAGGCAAGAAGGATAATGGAAGAAATTCATGAAGGAGTTTGCAGACCCCACATGAGCGGTATGATGCTTGCTAAGAAGATTTTGCGACAGGGATATTGGTCCACGATGGAAACAGATTGTGTACAATACGTGCGACGCTGTCATAAATGTCAAGTACACGCCAATCTCATGCATATCCCTCCATCAGAATTGCATTCAATGACCTCTCCATGGCCGTTTTCTGTCTGGGGCATAGATGTAATTGGAAGGATCACCCCACCAGCTTCAAACGGCCACAAATTCATTCTGGTAGCCATGTATCGAACAATAAAATGTAGAACCTAATAAAGGAAAAGATAATAGGAATTTTTAGTCTTGAAATGATTACTCTACAAAATGGGTGGAAGCAGCTTCCTACGCCACCCTCACGGCTGTTCAAGTATCACACTTCATCAAGCAGAATATTATTTACCGATACGGGGTCCCTCAAGCATTTGTGTCAGACAATGGTGTTCATTTCAGAGGAAAAGCAGCGGAAGTGCTCAAAGATTTCAAGGTTCAGGTGCATAAGTCTACAGTTTATCGACCTCAAACCAACGGGGCGGTCGAAGCAGCAAATAAAACTGTCAAAACAATCCTTGAGAAAACCATAGATCAGCAAGAAATTGGCATGAACAGCTACCGCTCGCCCTTTGGGGATATCAAACGTCCATTCGCACCCCAACAGGAGCGACCCCCTATTCCTTAGTGTATGGCATGGAAGCTGTACTCCCCATTGAGTTAGAAGTTCCTTCCTTGAGAATTATGGCTGAATCTAGAATCCACGAAGCAGACTAGTTGAAAGGAAGATTCGAGGAATTGATGTTACTTGATGAAAGGCGGCTAAGAGCCCTATACCATATTCAGGGTTATCAACGAAGAATTGCAAGGGCATTCAACAAAAAGGTGAAGTCAAGAGATTTAATGGAAGGAGATATGGTTGTTAAGGAAATTCGAGCGCCAATCTTTGATCCTCGAGGTAAATTTCGACCAAAGTGGGCCGGGCCTTATATTATCAAGACTATTTTATCCGGTGGCGCAGCTGTTCTTATTGATTTGGACGGCAATGAATTCTCAACCTTAGTCAATCTCGATCAACTCAAAAGGTATTACCCATGAGAGAAGCTCGCTGGACTGAAAACCGCAAGGGCGGGCAGTACCAGGCAAAAATTAGAGCAATGCATGCTAAGTCGAAAACCCGAAAGGGGCGGTTTAGGCAAAAATTAAGGCAATATATGATAAAAAGCTCGCTAGGCCGAAAACCAGAAAGGGCGGTACTAGGCAAAAATAAGAGCACAAAAAGGAGAGCGTTAATACTCGAGTGAACCCTATCCTGAACTACGTTATGACCTGATTCTCTAAAAGAGATACGTAGGCAACCTCACATTGGGGTTCGGTCACAACAGTTTGAGTTGATCTTGGGATATTACAACAAATCCAACGTGTGCCAGATCATGAACTAAACAGGAAACTTTTCATTATTCGAAATTTTATTACAAAAGTTTATTCTTTAAAAGTTGAGCATGCTCACAACCATAAAGACAAAACACTCTGACACTACCCCCAGAATACACCTCTTTCAAAATTTGTCGCTTATTTCTTACACACCACAAAGCACGAAGACACTAAAACATTGTGACACACCACAGGGTCCACCATTTGTGTCAGAGACGGCAAAGTAAGTCGGAATTCATCTTAGCCACCCCCATGCAGTCTGCTGTGCACATCCCTTTGCAGCCATCTTCTGTAAGAACCTGACAGCTCTATGGAGGGAGACCGATTTGGAACCCAAGTTGTACGAACCACCCAACGTCCTCTATATGCATTCACCTCTGCAACAGTAATAAAAAGGCGGCACAAAGGGAGCTGTAGGCTCAGTGGGGACCCGCTGACGAATACCCAGTTGACGCAGAATTCTCAAAGGTATGTAGAAGGTAAACTGAGTCAGTCCTGCAAGCACCACCATTTGAGCATCTGTGTTACTCACTGTCATAGCTGGAAGGGGCAGCCAGTGGCATCTCCACATAATACCATCTTCCCTCAAGTCGGCAAGAAAGGCCATCCAGTCCTCTACCGTATCATGAATCCTCACGAACCTACGCCTAGCCCAGATTCGTGCTTCATAGAGCCAATCACCCGAAGGAACTTGCAAAACATTCAGTTTATCGCACAGCCACATCTGTCAAAAAAAAAGGGGGGTATCATAAGTAATTGTGACGAAAGAAGTGGAAATGAAAAGACGGAAGAAGTAAATATAAACCTGAAGCAAAAGGGGACTGCCGCCAAATACTTGAGTTTGCCCGCGCTTCATTTGATCCAAGCCCAAAAGAGTTTCCGCCAAGACAAGTGGAGATAGGTCCCTACGGAGTTCCAATTGCAGAGCCACCCCGATTATCGCAGGATTCACTCGACCATCATTTGGAACCAGCAAGAACGAAGCCAATAAGCATAAACAGAAAGCGAACAAACACCATGCTTGGAATACATGATCTGTAAGGTCACCGGTTGGACTAAACATCTCGTAAATTCGGAGAATATTGAGATTCCCGTTGGCCACTAAAGATCTTGCCAAACCAATACTGAGGTTGAGCCTTGCCCGAAGGATCCTCCACATGCACTCGCGGATAAGTGGGACGACTGGCTCATCGGCATTGTGACAATCAAGGTACAAACGGAATTCTTCCACTGTTGGACATAGCTCTTGCATCCCAAAACGAAACACGTGCACATCGGGGTCCCAAAATTGGGTGGCCGCCATAAGAAGTTCTGGGCGGAGGGGCACCATACGGAGAGGATGAAGAGAGTTTTGCTTGCGGTTGCGGAAATTGAGCCACTCGATACCTGACATGCTCTAAAACCAAGTGTGGAACACCGTTATTGGAAGGGCTACCATGGAAAATGTGGGAAATGTGAGGATGTGGAAAATAAGGAAAGTGTAAAAAATGGGGGGAATAGATGCAGTAAACATGAGAGGAGAATGTAGGTTGTGAAGCTGTAAGTATATGAAGTAATTAGCAGCCCTTATTTATAGGCAAGAGGCTCAAGATACTGCCAAACACTTTCCATGCAATAAACCGAGATAGTTTTCTTCCAAAACCATGGTTTGAATTCACAAGCATTAGAGCGAAAACCCATGAGCAAAATGCCAAAATGAAGTTGCATTGAACTAAGGTGCCTTAGTTCTCAATTCCGCGGAGCACCTTAGTTCTCAAATCCGTGGAGCACCCTAATTCATTCCAAGTACGTGCAATTTTTGGGTTCTTGACCTTTCTAACATGATCTGGAATTTTAAGTCTATTGATTTTGAGATGTTTTCATGGAAAACAACCATTCACATAATACCTAAAGGGTATGCGTGACTCGTCGGAAACATCATTCGGATTTGTAGGATAGGTTCGTGGTTTAAGTCAAAATAAAATCAACTTGGAGAGGTAAACAATAACTAACGATTGAACAGGAATAAGAGAGTGTGTAAAGGGGTGAAGGATTAAGCCAAGTATACAGAAAGAGAAGGCAGCAGTGTTCAGTCTATTCCCATTTGGATCATCATCGTCCTCGAATCACAGTCTTCGAAGAAAGATGGGCTCGCGAGCACTAGCAAGAACAATGTCCTCTTTTCCAGGGCTTTGAGTCACTTTCTCTCTCTAAGATTTCCGTGCTCCAAGGATGAATCAATCTCTCTGTGTGGAATTTGTGAATGAATGCCCCATATTTATAGGGATCTACACCCAATCATGGGGCTGCAGACGTTTTCCCAATAATATGATGACACGTGCTCTCTCCGTATCCCAGGGCGACGTGGGTGATGTCACTGGCCGTTAGGAAGCTTCCATTAGGTCATTCCAGTGCATCGTTTTCCCTCGCAGCGACCCTTAATCCCTTAAAACCACCAAGCCACTTGTTTCTCCCCTATTCCCACGGTGTTAGGCATGGTCGCGAGCCCTTTGGCTCGCGCCAAGACCTAATTCAAACTCGTATCGACTTCCCTATCCCTACCTTTTGGTCAGGTACAGTCGCGAGCTGGATTCGCGTATTCCCGTGAGTATTCACTCTTCCCCGTCGCGTCAATCCTCTTCGCTTAGGATCTCGCGAGGGGTGAATTTCCCTTTGGTAGTGTTTCCCTTATACAGGGCATCCCTTGCTTAGGGTATCTTCAATTCTGCTATGTTCTTCTTCCGCGAGGTTGTCTTCTCGCGGTGGGGCTCCACTTTAGTCATCATTTTTGGCTGACTGATGACGTGTCTGTTAAATCTTAACGAGCCACGTGGCTAGCTGTTATAGGTTGGTCAACTGCCTCATCACCCTACGCGTTGACATTTCCTACATATGCCCCTCACGCGAGCGTGATTCCGCGGCGCGTGGTTTCCTACGCACCTTGTCGCGCGTGTGCGACGTCAGCAGAGTCCGTCGTTTTAGCATTTCCCTCCAAAAGGTGGCTATTCCCAAATTTCAAAGTTTTTTGTTGCAGGCCAATTGGACTGCTGGTGACGTTTCGACCACTTGTTTACCGTTGATGACAGTGGAGCTAGGCCTATAAATACTCATTGCAATAGATGATAGAGTTTTTCCTCCTCACGCCTTCCAAACCCTTCTCGTGAAAATCTCACAAAAGCTCTCAAATCCTCTTCTTCTTCTGCTCTAAACTTCTACGAAACCCTAGTTTTCCTTCTTCAAGCAAGTCATGGCTCGATCACGAAAACATGAATCTAATACTGAGGCTCTTTTGGCGAAGACTTCCCTTCCTCCTGTCAGTGAATGGAGGAGGGCACCGTTTTTGAGGCCTGAAGGTGATGTTTTCTGGACTAACGTCCAGAATTATGTTCCGCTTCGTGGTAATCCCAACGCTCAGCACCTTTTGCTTTCTGATGAAGTAGTGCCTCAGAGGCAGACATGGTCGACCCATCTTCGTTGGTGAGGCTGAGGATCGAGAGGGGCGATTTCCCCTTCTCTCAAGTGCAGTACAAGGCCAACATTCAACCACCAAGGGATTGGGGCGACTGGGTGTCCACGATCCTTAACAAATTTGAGTACAGAGTGACCCTAGACAAGGTGGGTCTACTGAAGACTGTGCAACTCTCGCGATATCTTGTCGCAAGTCGTCCTCAGTGAGATCTCGACTTCGCGGTGTCTCAGTGGAGCCCAACGAGCCACACTTTCGTATTCCCCTTCGGAGAGGCTGGTCCGACCCTCCTTGATACGGAAACCCTAATGGGACTTCCCTCCCGCGGCGAGTATCATTACAACCTTGCCAAGTATGCCTCCGACGTTGAAACGTCGATTGAGTTTATAGAGGGGGAATTCAAGGCATCCGGCGAGTATGGTTCCCGCTACGACAACGCGGGGAAGCTCCGAGTCCCTCCAAAGGCCAACAAGACAACATGGGGCTCGTGGCAGCGATACTGTTTCGCGACGTTGTCCCCGTCGAGGTGGATGGGAAGCTCGCGATGACAGTAAGTTCTTATCACGGGGGTCCGTTATCTTTGTCGGTCTTCCTCATTCAGTTTCTGTCCCTCTTCCTCTTTCCTGACCTTCCACACGAGGGACCTCGCCGCGAGATGATTCCTCTAGCGGTCACCCTTGCATCAGGGAAGAAGCTCCCTCTAGGCCCCATGTTTCTGGGACATTTCTACCATCAACTGGATCGCACCGTTCAAGATTTTGAGCGATCGATGGGGAGGTACGAGATTACTTCCATGGTTTACATCCCTTTCCTGCTCGCTTTCTTTTACGAGTATTTTTCGAAGGCTGCTCCCTCTCCCCACGACCTCCCTCCATTGAAGACTGTTCAGGAGAGGAATGCTGCCGGCGACATCATTCGCGACAGCAAAGGCATGCCCATCCTTCGATTGAGCGAGAGGGTGCCCAGGATCATGAGGTGGAGCAAGACCTCCTCAAGCCATCTGCTCGAGGATTGGTGTGACGAAATCACTTCCTATAATCCACGCCCTTACGAGAAGATTGTTGATGGCGCACTAGGCCCCTCCGTCTTTTTGGAAGACACCGTTGTGGATTTCCAGAGCAAGAACATCCGCTCCCACAAATTGGACTTCCTCACATGGGTCACCCCCAGCTATCTTCCAACTCCATCCGCTGAGGGTCCCATCGTGGTATTATACAGAGCTGATAGGCTTCAGCTACAATTTGGGTACGATCAAGGTGTCCCTCGCGAGCCTCCTTCTCCACCCAAAGACTTCTTCACCGGGATTCGTCGGTTTCTGAAATCGCTCAACCACGAGCTCACCGCGAACTACGGGGGAGATAGGATCATTCCCAGCTCCAGTCGTAAGGCGTCCTTCACCCCAGAGAACAGGGTATATTGGGCACGAAATCTACAATCCTTTGTGGATTTTGTTCGGACCCCAGCTGTGGTGCCCCCTGTAGAGCCCATTTCGAAGAAGGATTTGACTCTTCGAACTTTCAAACCAGGGAAGGACCCTAATTGGCGCGGTCCCCAATCGTGCTGGGTAAAGGGCACCGTGGTTCCTCTGGATGTGATCAGTGCCATCCCTATCTAGAAAATTCATCCTGCGGATCACATGGTTGTTCCCTTGCCGCAACACATCACCACCAAGTATAAGAAGGACAAGAGGAAGGCTAAGGCTTGATCCCCCCTTCAACTAGCGCCTGCTCCGAAGAGGGCAAGGGTAAGGCCTTCGCTCTCCTCGCTCCCTTTCCTTTCTTTGTTTTTTAGAAAGCTCTTTACGCCTCTGCTGACTTGTCGCTATTCCTCATCTTCCAGGGTCCTTCGCGGAAGGGTCGAACAATGACAGACTCCTCTTTCTCCATCGCAGAACCCTTATCCCAAGCTGAGCCATTGGCTCAAATTGATCAAGGTGACACTTCTAACTGATGCATACCTGTCTTTTTGCAACTTCACTTCTGTTTTGTGTACTTACGAAATTTGTGTGCTATCTTTCAGGCGAGGAGGCCCAACTGTCTAAAACTCCTGCTGGTGCTGAAGAGGTCGTGCCTCTCGCGGACCCTCCTACTCGCGACGTGGATCAATCTGCTTCTTCCAACGTCCCCCCATCTGAGGGAACTGGGGCTGTGAAAGGGGCTACAATTGAGGAGAGGGGGGCTGCCTCGACTCTCGCTGAGGGACAAAGTCAAGGTGCCCCAGACGTCGATGAATTCAACGCTATGGACGTCGCGAGTACCATCGCGAAGGAGGTCGTGCAGGAGATTGGTGGCTCAGATGATAAGCCAGAGGAGGTGGAGAGGGTAGCGGAAGTCGAAGGCCCTGAGGAAGGGACTGCGACCATGAATGCAGGTCCCGCGGAGGAGATTGAGTCTCCAGCGGGCTCTCCTGGGGCTGATCCTTTCCCTCTAAACCAAAGTCCTGGTGGCTCAGCTTCAGGAAAGAAGAAGAAGAGACTAAGGAAGAAGATAGCCGAACCCTCCTCTTCTTCCTTGCATGGTGGGACTCCATCGCCTCCTCGCGATGAAGACGTAGTGCACATACCTTCCTCCTCAGAAAAAAGTGTCCCTGGCTCCAAATCTGTCCCTCGATCAGCTGTTAGTGACAGTTCAAACATGGACGACCACGGCGAGAGCAGCGAGGAAAGTGCAGAGGCTTCTGGAGGCTCCAAAGGTAAGTGCAGCAGTGATATTTTTGCAGGGATGGACGACATCTTCCATCTTCCTTCTTTTACCCCTTCTAAATTGCTAATTCCAAGCCATCCTCCTGACTCAAAGCTGGCTCACGAAGATGGTAACCAGGGAGAAAAGCTGCCAGAAGAACAGGGGGACTTAGGCCCTTCTCAAGCTCGAGTGGAAGCATCAAGCCCTGGGCTCTCTAAGTACTCTTTAATTGTTTCCCGATGCACAAGGCGGTCCTTGCTGGAGCGTTAAAACCTGCAATGCCCTCACCCTTCGTGCCATAGAGAAACACTTTCCTCTCACCTTTGCAAACTTCTCTGCTAGTCGTCTCGTGGGCGGTCCACTCCTTGACGTTCTTGGCGAGATGGTATTATCCTTGCAGGAGACAAGTGTGAGGGACTTTTCCAATGAAAAATATGAGGACATAACTTCCTCAATCAAAGACATAGAGAAGTTTGGCTTTGACCTTCAGTGGCTCCGCGAGCGTTTAGAGAAAGTTTGCTCTACGAAGATGTTGTTCGCGAGCCTCTTCAAAATTCAGGCCAGTGAAGCCCAAATTGTTGAGGCAAAAGAGATGTATGAGAAATACAAGCAATTGCTCGCCGAGGCCAAGGAGAAGATTTCGGCGTTGGAAGAGGGTCATAAGCTGCTGGTCAAGGATCATCAAGCCTTGGAAGCTATTCCAAAGACCTCGTTGAGTGATGCAGAGCCCGTTCTTCCACCATCTGATTTGTTCTCTCAGAAGCTCTCGGAGTAGCTAGGCCATGTTTTTTTTTTTTTTTTTTTTTGCTCTCAAGTGTAGGCCCCTTTTCTAGGGGAAACAAATTTTGTATTCATGACTTCAATATTAATGAAATCCTCTAGAATTTTTTGTTTGTGATTTACTGTTGTTAATGCTTTTGTATGGTCGCGCGGGGCAGCAAAAGGCAAATCTTCCTTATGCACTTTTTATTAGCTTTGTATTTTCCCCTCTTATTCGCAGACCTGTTTCCTCTAAGGGCCCTAGCATTTGGCTATACTGGGGATTCCCTTTGCGAGGTCCTTTTTCCAACTTTTTTAAAGTCAGTTATTCCAAAGAAGCTTTCTTTGGTTCCCATTCATTTGTGGGGAATGGCCGTCGCGAGGGTATTCCAACAATTGAGTTAGCATTCCAAAGTGAGGAATCACTTTTGGTCCCTACTTATTTCGCAACATTTAGAGGCCTAAAGCGTAAGCGAGTACTCCATCTGGTACCTTTTTCACTTCGCGAAGGGTGAAATTTCCCCCTGTGCTGACACAATTTTGTGTCGCGAGGTCACCACCGTGGGTGCCTAATTTATTCTACCATTTTCCTTTGCCATATTCCCAGTATGTTCCAATGAATATCTTTTAAAAAGAAAACATCATTTGTAGAACATATTTCCGAGATAAAAGGGGTAGTATTCTCATTCATAATTTTAATCAACATTTCATCCGAGGTAAAAGATCAATACCCAGGGCTACATCTGATTGCGAACAAGTAAATTTTCGAAAGAAATCAACAAGAGATGACATAGAGTTGCAAGTTAACCTACTTTCGTCAAAGCTAGCCCATGTCATGGGTAATATTTCTTGATGTACTTCACGTTGATTGGCCCTATGAGGAACCCGTCGCTAACCCTCGCGAGCCTGTAGTGCCCACTTTCAGCAGCTTTGATCACCTCGTAGGGGCCTTCCCATTTTTGTGTGAATTTGGGCAGCTTCAGATTCTGCATGACCCCAGGAACTGATTTCCATACCAGGTCTCCCACCTTGAATCCTCTCGCGAGCACGCTCTTGTTGTAGTACCTGGCCACAGATTGTCAGTACTTTTCTTAGTTTTCAGCCGCGACCTCCCTTCTTTTATCTAGCGCCTCGAGATCAGCCCTTCTTTCCCCTTCAGTCACTTCGGTGGACAGCGCGAGACGTGCAGAAGGCACACTTATCTCTGCGGGCAACACTGTCTCTGCTCCATACACTAAACTGAAGGGGCTCATACGCGTAGACTTTCTCTTAGCCGTTCTATAAGCCCACAAAGCAATTGGGAGGTATTCAGCCCAAGTTCCCCCTTTCTCATCCAAGTGCTTGCTCAGAATCCTGACAATGGACTTGTTGGTAGCTTCTGCCTGCCCATTTCCCTGAGGGTAATGGGGGGTTGAAGTTTTCTGAGTAATGCCATAGGACGCGAGCAACCTCTTCACTTGTTTATTGACAAATGGAGTACCATTGTCCGAGAGGATAATCTTAGGGATCCCAAATCTGCAAATGATATTTTCCTTAATGAAGTTGGCCACTACATCGCCCGTTGCTCGTCTCAAAGGAATTGCCTCTACCCACTTTGTGGTAATTTCTGTTGCCACTAGAATCCACTGGTTCCCCCGCGAGGAGGGATGGATGGGGCCAATCAGGTCCATCGCCCATGTATGAAAAGGGTAAGGTGCTCGAATATGGTGCAACTCAACAGAGGGAGCATTTACCTTGTCTCCATGCTTCTGGCAGGCGTGGCATCTCTTGACATGGCTTTTGCAATCCCCTTCCATTCTTGGCCAATAATACCCTAGATGGGTAATTTGCTCGTATAACTTTCTTCCCCCTGGATGCTCCATCTCATGTACTTTGTGCAAGACTTCCTCCGCCTCATTATTTGACAAGCATTTGAGGGGAATATGATCAAGGGTCCTTCTGTAAAGTTGATCATCTTTGACAAAGAATCTCTTCTCGCATCGTTGTACCTCTCGAATACCGCTGCGATCCATGGGCAGGGCTCCCTCCTTCAAATAATCGATGTATTTCTGTCTCCAATCCGTTTCTTCGCTAGAGAAGTTGCACTCATGCTCGATTTCATGAAGTGAACAGTTGGGACATTCCCTAAGCAGGGTCGCGGCGTCTCTCTTCATCGAAGGCCAGTAGTACCCTTGGCGTTGAACTCTCCTGTATAGCGCTATGTCATTCTCTCCACAAGTTTCCTCGTGGATTTGAGTCAATTTCTCCTTAGCTTCTGCATCGCTGATGCACCTCGCGAGCCATCTCTGGGGGCCGCGAAAGTACAGTTCTCCTTTTAGAATGGTGAATTGTGACAGAGCCATCATAAGGATTGCTCCACTGCCCGTCGTGATCTGCACTTTTATGGGGTCTCGCCAATCTTCCTCTTTAGAGCTTTCTTTCTCCTCAACAAATGAGGGCTCAATCCTTCTTGTGATTTCAATGGCCACAGTATTCCCCTCAAATTCTGTCTTAGCACCCAGAGTGGCTAAGGCATCGAGGAACCTGTTCTCAGACCTGGGCTTGTGAATGATGCTAACATCATCAAAGTCTTTCCAAAGCCTTTGAACAGTTGCTCTGTATGGTGCGAGATTAGCTTCCTTTAGGGCGTAGACGCTTTCACTTTGTAAAATTATAAGTTTTGAATCCCCCACAATTCTGAGCCTTTTGATTCCCTTTTCTCTGGCCGCGATCAGCCCTAGAATAAGTGCTTCATACTCAGCTTCGTTGTTAGAACATTGGAATGCTAGCTTGTATGATAGGTAATCCTTTGTGCCGCTGTCACTTTGCAACGTGACACCTGCCCCAGCTGAATTGCCTCCTGTTGCCCCATCGAAGCCTAGAGTCCAGCTTTCTAGTTCATGGCTGGCCTCTAGTGCTTCGAAATCATCTCCTGGTAGTGATTCTCCCAACGGTTCACACTCCCCGCTGGGGAATTGGGCCAACAGATCTGTGAGAGCCTGGCACTTGATTGCTCGCGGCGCCGTGCATTCGATATCGAATTCCGCGAGGGCTAGCAGCCACTTCGCGGCCCTTCCGTTAAGCACAGGGCGAGAGAGCAGGTATCGCATGGGGTCATTTTTGGTTACGAGCTAAACTTTGAAGGAAAGGAAATAGTGCCTGAGCTTTTGTGCTGTAAAAACGAGTGCTAGACAATGGCGTTCAATTGGGGTATAGCGTTTCTCTGCTCCTTGCACTTTTCTACTGATGTAATAGACTGGCTTCTCAATTCCTTCCACTTCTTGGGTGAGCAGTGCCCCAATTGATCTTGAGGTAGATGTGAGATACAAAATCAGTGGCTTCCCCTTTTGTGGAGAGACCATTGTCTGAGGGGAGGCCAGGACATTCTTGACTTGCTCAAAGGCCAATTGGTGCTTATCCTTCCACCCGAACTTGACTTTGTCTTTCAGCAAATCTCCCAATGGTGCAATAATTTCTGCCAGAGCAGGGATAAACCTTCTTAGATACAAAACCTTTCCCAAGAACCCTTTGAGGGATCTCTGGGAATGGGGAGGGGGCATGGTTGAGATAGAGCGGATTTTCGATTCGTCTGCATCAATGTCATGTCTGTGCACCAAAAAACCCAAAAACTTCCCTGCTGTGACTCCGAAAGCACACTTAAGGGGATTCATCCTCATGTTAAACTTTCTGCACCTTTTGAACACTCCTTCGAGGTCTCGCAGATGCTCCGTCCTGTACCTTGACTTTGCGACAAGGTCATCGACGTAGACTTCCACAGAATGATGGATCATATCGTGGAATATCGCTGTCATTGCCCTTTGATAGGTCGCGCCAGCGTTCTTAAGCCCAAACGGCATCACGGTATAATAGAAATTTCCCAAAGGGGTTCGAAAAGCAGTCTTCTCTGCGTCCTCAGGTGCCATTTTAATTTGATTGTATCCACTGAATCCATCCATGAAAGAGAACATTTCATGGCTGGCAGTGATATCAACCAAGGTGTCGATGTGAGGCAATGGCATTTCATCCTTTGGACAAGCCTTATTAAGGTCGCGAAAGTCCTCGCAGACCCTAATTTGGCCGTTCTTTTTCTTCACGGGCACAATATTGCACAACCATGTTGGATATTGGATTGGGCGAATGAACCCTGCACTCCTGAGCTTCTCCACTTCTTCCTTGATCTTTTCTTCCAGATCTGGGTGGTACTTCCTCTGAGGTTGCTTCACAGGTTTGGAGTTTGGGAACACGTCGAGATGGTGACTCACAAGCTTTGGATCTAAACCGGGCATCTCGTCATAGTGCCAAGAAAATACATCACTGTATTTGCGAAGCAGAGCCACTATATCGGCTCGATCGTTAGGTTCCATGGATTTGCTAACAAATACTGGCCTCGCAGTGCCTTCTCCATCCCTTAGGTTAATTTCCTCGAGCTCCTCTGGCTGGGGTTTTGGCCCATCTTGCATGCATTCTGGAGCTGGCTCAGGCTTATTAATTATCTCAACTTCCTCTCCTTTCCCTTCGATATCGCGGGGGTCAGAAGCCTCATAAACGCCTACTGACCCCTCGCACCGTCACAAGTGGTATACAATTTTCCCCCCTTCGCTAGTCTTCGTGATCTTGCGAGGGGTCAACCTGTCGAACACCGTGGGGCGCTTCGCGGGGACTGGTTCTGATGACTGGCCTTTGATATTTTCCCACTTTGGGATTTTTACCGCAATGGGCTTCGCGGTAACGGCTTTGCAAGCTTCCTCCACCTCAGAAAAGTACACTGCATCTGAAAGATGAGCCTCGCAGACCTCGAACGGCCTTTCGGTGGCAGGTACAGTGATTTTCTTCCCAGCCCAGATGCCCTTAAGGCACTGATGATAGCTTGATGGGACCACTGCATACTTGTGCATCCATGATCTTCCCAAGATTACGTGGTAGTCGGTTGGCCCTTCGATGATGTGGAACTTTGTTGGTGCACGAATGGGCCCAACCGCGAGGTCCAGTACAACGTACCCCAGAGAGGGTTTCTTTTCTCCTCCAAAGCCAACAATCCCCACCAACGACTTAATGATTCGTGGCTCCGGGATATCCAACCTTTTCAACGTTTCGAGTGGCATAATGTTAATCGATGCCCCTCCATCCAGAAATGCTCGCTTGAGCTCCACACCATTAATGTAAGCAGTGACAGATAAAGGCCTGTTGTGGGGAAATGGCACCTTCCTGTCTGTGTCTGAGAATGATATGGCGTTAGAATCCTCGCGAATGGTCCTCGCGACTGAGCCTCCTTCCACCACGCATGCCTCCTGGCTTTGGTTAGCTAATGCTAGTATTGCCCTGGTCATTTCCACTCTCACGTTGGGGGTAAATCCCAACCCATCGAAGAAGGTTTTAAATTTGTGGCTCTTAGACAAGATCTGATGCCTTTCTTCCTCATTTACTTCCACGGTGGGCTGATCGTAGCTCGCGATCTCCTCAATGTGATCATAGAAGGAGGTCATGTACACTTCTTCATCTTCATCCTCCATTTCATACATAAAATCATAATACCCACCATTATAGCATTCCGCCATCGCGACCCCTTCCCCGTGCTGAGGGTAGGGCCTGTCGCGTACATCTCTGTTTACACCAACCCTTAATTCGTTGTTGTCCTGCTTCTTTTTGAAAATTTCTTTGAGCGTCCAGCAATCACTCGTTGGATGTTGCACCCTCCTGTGAAAGATGCAATATCTTGGGTTCGCGCGATCTTGCTGGGTGGGCTGAACCTCCACTTCTGGGAGTTTTAGACATCCGTCAGCAACCCATGCGTTAACGAGATCAACGACCTCCTCTACGCTGCAAGGATATGGAGGTGCATCTCTTGCTCGTTCTTTATAATCCTTGAAGGGCCTGACCCGTCTCTTAGGATTGCCATCACCCCCCTGTGGCTTCCGCGAGGCTTGCGCGGAGGCCGCAGTCGCGATCCCTCCACTTTTCTTCCATGTTGTTTTTGGTATGTCTACATCGACAGTACCACGTATATTAAACGCTGCTTCCATCAAAGCTGAAAACGTTTGATACTTCCCATTGATCAGATGTTTCTTGTACTCCTTGATCATGCCTAGAAGGCAAATCTCAACCAGGCGTTTCTCTGGTACTGGCTCGTGGCACTGGACTGCTTTGTCTTGGAACCGTTTGATGAAATCCACAATATCCTCAGTCAGCTTTTGCTTCTCGTTTACCAGGTTTAGTGAAGTTATCTTCTCCGTCACTTGGAAGAATTTAGTGTAAAACAAATTCACCATTTCTTCCCAAGTGTTTACAGAGTGAGGCTCGAGATTGACAAGCCAGGTATATGTACGAGATGTGAGGGACTTGGAAAATTCCCTCAAGCGAAGGCTGGCATCTTGTGAATGGACTCCCAGAGTTTCGATGAAACGGTGGACATGCTCCTGAGCACTTCCGTCTTTACCATTGAACTTGATAAATTTTGGTGGCACATACCCATCTGGGTATGGCATAACCATGACGCAGCGGGGTATGGTGGTTGAATCTCAGGACTGGGGAGTGTTGGTAATGTGGCTCTGGCCTTTTCTTGCTGTAGCAAGGCTTGGACATCCGCCAAAGTGAGAAATGCTTGGTTTGGATTATGGCCATTTTGTAGCAGTGCAGCAGGTGGGTTTACCACTTGTGGGGGCTGGCCTACCAGGTTTCCCTCCACAACATTCGGTGGGGGCACTGGTGGAACCGCTTGGGCTGTAGCAGCCACCACAGCTTGCGTGAGTTGGGTTATGGCCAGAAGCAACTGTGTTTGGCTTTGTTGCATCTGTTGTTGTCCTTCTCTAATGACTTGGAGAGTTTCAGCATTAGCCGTTAGGATTTGTGTAGTATCAATTTCTTGAATTTCTTCCAACACAGGTGGTTGGTGCTCCATTGCTCTTCGACGAAGGGTTTCGATGGCACTTAAGAGATTATGAGAAGAAGAACCCTGTATCTGTGAACCACCCCGTTGTATTTGTGAACGACTTCTTGTGTCAACCATCAGCTATGAAAGCCTCCCCAGCGGAGTCGCCTTATGTAGGATAGGTTCTTGGTTTACGTCAACTTGGAGAGGCAAACAATAACTAACGATTGAACAGGAATAAGAGAGTGTGTAAAGGGGTGAAGGATTAAGCCAAGTATACAGAAAGAGAAGGCAGCAGTGTTCAGTCTATTCCCATTTGGATCATCATCGTCCTCGAATCACAGTCTTAGAAGAAAGATGGGCTCGCGAGCACTAGCAAGAACAATGTCCTCTTTTCCAGGGCTCTGAGTCACTTTCTCTCTCTAAGATTTCCGTGCTCCAAGGATGAATCAATCTCTCTGTGTGGAATTTGTGAATGAATGCCCCATATTTATAGGGATCTACACCCAATCATGGGGCTACAGACGTTTTCCCAATAATATGATGACACGTGCTCTCTCTGTATACCAGGGCGACGTGGGTGATGTCACTAGCCGTTACGAAGCTTCCATTAGGTCATTCCAGTGCATCGTTTTCCCTCGCAGCAACCCTTAATCCCTTAAAGCCACCAAGCCACTTGTTTCTCCCCTATTCCCGCGATGCTAGGCATGGTCGCGAGCCCTTTGGCTCGCGCCAAGACCTAATTCGAACTCGTATCGACTTCCCTATCCCTGCCTTTTGGTCAGGTACAGTCGCGAGCTGGATTCGTGTATTCGCGTGAGTATTCACTCTTCCCCGTCGCGTCAATCCTCTTCGCTGAGGATCTCGCAAGGGGTGAATTTCCCTTTGGTAGTGTTTCCCTTATACAGGGCATCCCTTGCATAGGGTATCTTCAATTCTACTATGTTCTTCTTCACTTTAGTCATCATTTTTGGCTGACTGATGACGTGTCTGTTAAATCTTAACGAGCCACGTGGCTAGCTGTTATAGGTTGGTCAACTGCCTCGTCACCCTACGCGCTGACCTTTCCTACAGGATTTGTACGGGGATAAATCCACGTAGCCCTGGATCACGTGCTTCCTTTATTCAACCCACAATCTGCAAGACAGATAAAAGGGTTAGAGCACCTTTGCCTCTCGTTGGCAAAGGCCCTCCGATGCCTAAGTTAGTATCACGTACTTGGAGTGTTTAAATCAGAGTGTGTTTGAATAGGGTTTCACCGCGTACCTTTTGTCATGGTCATTGCCTTGTATTTATAGGAGTAGATGTTCTTCACTTTAGGCACCTCGTGCCCCTGTTTCCTATTCTCTTTAGGAATCCTTTTCCTAATAGGATTCCCTTATTTAGGCACATGTTTCCAAATACTGCAAGACCCCATCTTGCAGTAGTCCTTCTTTCCATATAGGACTCTTTCCTATAAGAGATTTATCCCTAATCACATTAGGGCTTCCATATCAATCCCTTATTTCACGGGATCGTTCCTTATCTCATAAGGAACCGATGTAGAATATTTTGGAATGTCTCACCGCCTCATTCATGGCGGTGTCGTGCTTTCCCATAGCTCGGCGTGACACGTACATATCTCAACTACTTAGGCCGAGCTGAGATTATGTATTTCATAATGCTGTCTAAGCTATATTCGTAGCATACCTAGCTCGGCCATATCAGGAGCACTCCTTTATGTTTCATGCCAAGCCAGCGCATCCTGATTTATTAGTTCATTCTTATTAGTCCAGCCTCACACGTGGCCAAACCAGCTCGGCACAGGGCTTAAGGACTCCCTACGTGGTGCCGAGCTTTTCACCCTCTCGTGGTGACTGTCATAGGCACGTGCTATGCCTAATAGTAGGGTAACCAGGTTTTACCCACTCCAGGATTCATCAGCCAAGTGTTGGGTGGTCACACATCAAAATCCATTCTCTGAGCATCGACCCTTATTTATGGCATTTTGAAAGCATTTCAAATCATTATTGCTGGGAAGCTTAGTTTCAATGGGAAGCATTACTTTGAACTGAAAATCAGGGGTCACATACCGAGTATCCATTTATGGCTCTGTTGGCCAAATTCCACTTCGACTTATTTTTGTTGTCAACATTGGGGTGTTAAAAGCATCATTGGGTAATCATACGGGGATAAGTTGTTTTCATTCTCTTCGAATCATAAAAGGTTCAAAACTTTGTTCCAAGCGTTGAAAGAAGCAAGATGGGCATGGTTTCATTTGAATTTCAAATTGTATTGGTCAAATTAATTCCAAGGGTTATGTGTCATCATTAAATTCAAAAGTCAGTGTTAATAGTCCAGTTCAAACGTTATTTACTTTCGTTCACAGTGTATCATAGAAATTCATGAACACTTAGCCTTTTCTTTTTATCCTAGATTGAGCTTGAATAAAGATTTAGACTCCAAAGTGGCAGTGTCAGTACATTTTACATATGAACTCAAAATAAAGTGCAATTTTTATGAACATAAATCATCATCAAAAACAGAGGCAAACAAACGCCCAAGATAAACGGGGGCACGCAGGCCCACTCTAAGCCATCACCACCATCTCCTGGGACATGCTAACCCAATCAAAAATAAAGTGCATAATTAACTACTCCCATCACTTAGTATCATCAACACGCTCTACTCTAGCAGCTCGAGTAACGTCGAATATAGGATCGTCTGAGTCCCCAGAGTCATCTGAAAATGTACTCGATCCTCCCCCATCATCCTGCATTGCACTTTTGCTAGATACTCCAGTCTTCAATCTCTGACTTCGCCTAGGTCCATCAAACACTGGATTCCTGGGTCTCCTCCGTGCAGGCTGACGACCACGTGGAACTGAAGCAGGTGGCGCTGTCACAGTAGAAGTGGTAGCCACAGTAGAAGGAGTCTCTATCCTAGTAACATTCTGCATACACATGTAAATAAACACACATAACAAGTTGCTAATTGTGCTATTCATTCAAAGTAGGAAATATGACAAGATCATACCGGTCGTACTCTCTCTGTATGTCCGGTTGGAACATAACCAGGGGTGGCTCAAGGACTATGTATATTGGGCTGTTCACCCTGTACAAGACGGCAAATAAGATTCGCCTGTGACTGTAACAACTCATAGGCGTACTCGGCCCACTCTTGCGTCACCTGAAAACAAATAAGATGAAGCTTTCAAAAAAAAAAAAAGAGTTATAATAAATAATAAGATACCTCGCCTGTAAAAGGTCTAGCACCCTGGATTGTCGGCACTTCAATTACTTTCTTCTCACCCTCAGGTGTCACCCACAACACACCATATCGTAACTTCGGAAGGCAAACTTGCGTAGCGGTTCCAGAAGCCTCTCCTCGCTCACCTTGTGTATCACCTACATCTCCCACTTGTGCACCTTTCGCATCTCCCACCATGGCACCTGTAGTCTCTGGAACGGCTATTCTAAATGGTGCCTCTCTATATTCTCGCACTCCAAGACGGGGGGCTAAGTATTTGGTCCTGTATTCCTCGTAGCTCTCATCTCGACGAACATACTCTGTGAGATCCAACTGTGTGAAACGCTCAAGCTCCGCAACTGTGTAAGTACTCGTTCTCTGCACTCGAGGTGGGAGTGGGCCTGGCACCCAAGGCACTGGTGAGCGTAGCGATTGGCGTGATACTCGGTCACCCAAATACCATTGCCAACCGTACGGACTCTCAAGAAGAATCCTCCCCCTCGTCACTTCTCTACTACGAGTAAGATAGTCAGCCTCCAAGTTATCCCACACGCCCCAGTTAACCTGCACATATTCAATCGAATTTTCAATCAAATTCAATTTCAAAATCATATATTTTTCTACAAAATTCAAAATTTTTCACAAAAAAAAAAAAAAAACTCACCAAGTTACCAGTCGCATCGTCAAGGAAAGCACGGAAATGCTGTAGCTTGCCTCTTTGTTCGCTATATTTGTGATATGGGCGCACATAACGCGATGATCATAGTAAAGGACGGTCCACGGGATACGAATTCTTTGGAGGATACAACCCAACCACTTCAAAAGCCCAATACTGTAAATATAAGGCATAACAATGTGGTCAGTACACATGGAACAAGTAAAAAAAAAAAGGGACGATTTACCTCAATAACTCGCCAATACCCCGCTAAACTTGAACCCACACGGCGAGAAGTAGATCCAAGAAAGGAATATAAGGTACCCAGTGCAGCTCCACCCCAATCATATCGTCCAACCTGTGATAGATCTCGCAACGCTGGGAGATAAGCAAGATGTACCCGATTGCGTCGACTAGAAAATAAAGTAGCTCCAAAGAAATATAAAAGATAACATCTAGCCATTTGCTCAGCCTCGGTATCATTAGCTGGTTGTCGACGAAGCCAATGTCTTCTAAGCCTGCCATATCCAACCGTCTCTGTATACGTACCAGGTCCAAATCCAAGAAGATGCTCTACAGCTTCGCGGTCCACGGCCAAGCCTGAATCAAATGGGATTGGGTCACCACCCACCCTTAAACCCGTAATAGCAGCAAAATCCAGTGGCGTGATTGTCATCTCTCCAAAACAGAAGTGGAATGTGTTAGTAGTATCGCACCACCTCTCTATCAGTGCAGTCAGTAAATAATGATCCACCTTGGTCTTTGAAAGAAGACGAATAAACTGCATGAACCCGTAGCATCCACCAATCTCTTCACTGAATTCGGCAACTCATTGTAATAAGTAAGACAATAACCGGCACCTCCGTGAACTTTCAACTTCACTCGAGTCTGTTCCAAAAAAAAAAAAAAAAAGTGCCATCAAGATCAGAATCAATCAACATGTTCAAATATCAAACTCAAATCCAAACTACAGGTCAAGTTCTTGAGTTCAAGAAATCAAATTGTGATTATTTGAGTCCTTGATTTTCCTCCAAAAAAAAAAAAATTTCAAATCCGAAAGATCAAGTTTTAGTCCACAAATCTCAAGTTTTTCAAGTATAGTGTCAAGTGGCACTTCCTTTCAATTCAAGACCAATAATTAATTAACTCATGAATATAAGTTTCAAGTCTATGCAATTTTCAATTCAAAATCAAATTTCAGGGACCAATTCCTGACTTTCATGAGCGAATTTCAAAATAATAAAGAGATATTTCAAAAACAGACCGATAAGCAGTTCACCGATAAGTGAATGGTAGGATCCCGCAAGATCAAATCAGCATCATATTCTTCTTTTGTGGAGTATACGTCTCTACGCCGGAAGGAATAAAGAAGTGTAGCGGATTGTAAGTTGCTGGGTTGAAAGCTGATCTACTTGGGAGTGCTCGCTTTACCGCTTCCACAACTGATACTCTCATTCCTTCCTCTTCCCTCTCCATATCTCTAAACAACTCCTCTGCTCTAATATCAAAAATTGAGTCTCCCGTTCCTGGTTCTGAAAAGTTTGGTGGAATAATAGGTATTTCCTGAGATGTCCCCGCACCTCCAGAACCTGAGAAAGTCACTCTCGGGATATCAATAAACACCCCTGTACCACTCACCATTTCCTCTACCATCTCCTCTCTTGTACTAGCTCTAGTGTCAATACGAATTTCCTCCGTCGCCCTAGCTCTTATACATTCTATAGTAGCTACATCCTCCGCTAATGCAACCTCAGCACTATCTGTAATGTCTTCCATTAACACCATATCTGTTAACGTCATACCACCAATACCATCGTTAGCTCCAGTATTTCTCACTGCTGATCGCTCCATGGGAAGTTGTACACCATTCCACTCCACCATCGTGTCACTAGTCCCTGGATTCTCTAGAGCAACCCCACTCGTCCTATCACCACCCTCCGCTCTCCTTGGAATACCCTCACTTGGAATCACAGGATCACTGGCACTCGACACCACAACTCTAATATCGCCAACTATGTCCTCACCTACCCCCATTCTCCCACTAACTTCACCCTCACATGTCTCAACACCACTATCCAATGCAAATGCCAACTCGACAAATTTTCCTGATACTTCTCTCCTTGCTGGAATCACATGTAGTCCACTTCTCCCATCACTTAACACCCATTGCGAACCAAAACCCCCTCTTAGGTTTCTTGCTTTATCCCCCAAAGCTTTGATAACTTTCGCTAGTGCATTATTTCCCCGAGCCAAATCACTACCAGCCGCTTCAATCCATAAGCCTCTGCCAAAGATGTCACGCTGTGTATATCTTGTCTCTAATATTCTTAAACTTCGTGGTATGGTACGAATTTCGTCTACTACACCATACCATCCTAAAACCAAAGATGGCTCAAGCAAACGAGATTCATCCAAGCTTGTAACACCCGCCCGTAAATGTGGAGGAGGAAGAACGTCATCTGGATCAGCCATGGCTGCTACAAAAATGAGAACAAAACAAAAATTCAGGATTGAGATAAACTCAAGCTAACAATAGCAAAACTTTTCAATCAACATCAGAGTAACTCGCAAACTTTAATTCAAGGAATCAAGCTTTAAATTCTTTGAAGTCAAGTTATAAAACACAAGCTCCAAAATCAAGAACTCAAAATTAGTTGTTTTATCACTGTGCAAATTTCCAGTCAAGCAATCAGTTTCGAATCAATTTTAAAGCTCAAAATTTTCAAGTCAATCAAGCTCCAGCTGTTCAAAATCATCTTCGGATTTTACAAACTGAATATGTTTACTTCAAATTGGGTTTATAACCCCCATATAAGCAAGAATCGAATTCCTTATCAAGCTCCATTAATCATTCAATTCTAAATCAAATTTTCAAGCTACAAACCGAACCAAACCCTAAGTTCAAACTTTCAAAATTTCGACATTCATGTGTACTCATACCTCGAAACCGATTGAAACCAAGCCGTGAACGATCTTTGAACCTCTGAAACCCGTCCAGATTGAGCCGTTTTTAGTCGAAATCCGAAACCCACACCGGTGAGGATTAAACCAAGAACTGGGTTTTTGGGTTTGTAATACACGGATATGAGAGAGAAAGATGAATGGAGAAAGAAAAAGACCGCCGGAATAATAATCCTTCTTTTCAAATCATTACATTTCTTGAATTAAAAACTAGTTTTAAATTCTTAAAACTAGATTTCCAAAAATGTCATTAGAATAAAAAAAATTGGGAGAAATTAAATTAAAGTATCTAATTTGAATTAGGGCGCCCTAGTTCCTATAAATTTGAGGCGCCCTGGTTCTCCATGAATTTGAATTAATTTTATTAATTCCGATATTAAATTGTTTTGTTTTATTGTTTAAATTTGTTCTGTTACATTTGATTGTTTTACATCGTCAATTATGCATCTTATTTGCTTATTATGTGAATAAAATTTCATTATAAAATATTTTGCAAAATCCCACGAATGTTAAAGTAGAGACCGATTATATATCGGGCGAGAGGGGTGCTGTAAAACCCTTCTCCTCTCATAACCTGGCTCCGAACCCAGATATTTTCTAAAATGATCAGTTGCAAAACCTTTTCCAAAATAATGGCACGGAAGTCACAATTTTTCAAAAAAAAAATGGTTTCTTTTTCCGCAAACCCGGGTGGCGAGTTCTATAGCGTGCCGGAACAATATAGGCAACATTGGGTTGGGATGTTGTTGCAAGAAAAACTAGGTCCAAAACCAATGTAGCTTGGTTATGTTGTTGGGATGTTGTTCAAACATTGGGGTAGGGAAGGTTGAAAAAAACATATGCTTAACTCTATTTTGGATGACTGTAATAACTCTAGGTAACTATACTTATGCTGTGTCTTTGGATTACTATAATGTTCATATTAACTCTACTTTTGGTTAAGTAAAACGTAGCAGTTTATTGTTACTAAATCATCATGACTTACTCTAATCCCCTAAAGTAGCACCTGGGTCCGCTGAAGAACCCGACGGCCTAGGAAACAAGGCAGGGTCAACCGGTCCCTCGTCACCACTACTACCTCTCCAAGATCCTTTATCACCACATCTTTCCCCTTGGATTCCCTGCTAGCCCCTGAACTACTCGGTATGCGCCTCTCTCCTCTAGTGGGTGTCTCTAAGACAGCACTATTGACCTCCGGAGGGACCACAGCCTCACCACCCACTCTCAAGTCAGCAGACACATCTATACCAGCAAGATGCATCTCAACATCAGGAGAAAGGATACCCGTGCCTGAAACACCTGTGTTCACCGGTGTAGAACTGACCTAAGCACCAGCATTACCAACCGAAGGGTCAACTTCCATGGCTGCACTGCCCTCATCTCATCCCACGGGTTCATCCACAGCCTGACCCCCATGGGTCTCAACTTGAGCAACTCCTAGACCGTGCAAGGACATCCCGCCATCATGCATAAGGGTATGGTCTTCTCTTTCCCCAAGCTCGGCAGCACGGTAGGCCTGTTCCCCAATCAAGGCCGCACGGCCCTCCTCGTGTGTTGGATCTACTTCTACCATTCTACTCCCACTCGGAACCGATAGAACCGGACCACCATCGGACGGTAACACCACCGCCGCCTCCTCTACGTGCTCTGGCAACAGCGTCCTCTCACCAGACGGTGTTGAACCATCCTCAGCGGCAATTCCAGTTTCTAAAATTCATCAGGTACTTATTTTGATTTGTCACGAAAACGACACGTCTCAGTTTTTCATGAAACCTCACTAGCTGGTTTTGCGCACTATGGAACCTCACTCGTTGGTTTCGCACACTACGGAACCTCACTCGCTGGTTTCGTACACCACGAAACCTCATTCGCTGGTTTCCCGCACCACGGAACCTCACTCGCTGGTTTCACACACTACGAAACCTCACTCGCTGGTTTCACACACTACGAAACCTCACTCGCTGGTTTCGCACACGGCTCAATTTTTCACGGAACCTCACTCGCTGGTTTCACACACAACTCAGTTTTTCATGGAACCTCACTCGTTGGTTTCGCACACAGCTCAGTTTTTCACGGAACCTCACTCGTTGGTTTCACACACGACTCAGTTTTTCACGGAACCTCACTCGCTGGTTTCGCAAACTCACACACTATGGAACCTCGCTCGCTGGTTTCACACGCGACTCAGTTTTTCACAGAACCTCACTCGCTGGTTTCGCACACTACGAAACCTCACTCGCTGGTTTCGCACACTATGGAACCTCACTCGTTGGTTTCGCACACGGCTCAGTTTTTCATGGAACCTCACTCGCTGGTTTCGCACACAGCTCAGTTTTTCACGGAACCTCACACGCTGGTTTCACACACGACTCAGTTTTTCATGGAACCTCACTCGCTGGTTTCACACACGACTCAATTTTTCACGGAACCTCACTCGCTGGTTTCGCACACTCACACACTATGGAACCTCGCTCGCTGGTTTCACACGCGACTCAGTTTTTCACGGAACCTCACTCGCTGGTTTCGTACACTACGGAACCTCACTCGCTAGTTTCGCACACTCACACGTCACGGAACCTCACTCGCTGGCTTCGCACACTCACACGCTATGGAACCTCACTCGCTGGTTTCGCACACTCACACGCTATGGAACCTCACTCGCTGGTTCGCACACTACGGAACCTCACTCACTGGTTTCACACACGACTCAGTTTTTTACAAAACTTCACTCACTGGTTTCACACGCTATGGAACCTCACTCGCTGGTTTCGCACACTACGAAACCTCACTCGCTGGTTTCACACACAACTCAGTTTTTTACGAAACTTCACTCACTGGTTTCACACTCTATGGAACCTCACTCGCTGGTTTCACACACTACGAAACCTCACTCGCTGGTTTCACACACGACTCAGTTTTTCATGAAACTTCACTCACCGGTTTCACACGCTATGGAACCTCACTCGTTGGTTTCGCACACTACAGAACCTCACTTGTTGGTTTCACACAAAAACTCAGTTTTTTATAAAACCTCACTCGCTGGTTTCACACGCTATGGATCCTCACAGTCCGATCCCGGTAAGATTGCAATAAATCTTGTTTACATGCATAGCCCCGAACTACGATTGGTCTGATCCCTACAAACAGGGTACGTCGGAAGCTCCGTGCGCGACCACATTTTGATTAGTTGTTTATCTGTTTTTTGCACTAGGATGATCAAAATTGGGACGTCTATGTCTTTGACGCGACTTGCATCACAGAATGATGACTAAGTCTCGTCAAAGAGGGGCAACTGTAGACACCCCAATTTTAATCCAAGTGTTCCTTCATCATCATCTCTCATCCGAGACTCGAATGACATAGGTCATGTCACCATCGGGTCGCCTCTTGAGCGAGGCACCCCTGTCTGTCGCTCGAAAATCTGGCTAAGTATGGAAAATTAACTTTTTTGGGAAGTTTTGATTTGGCCAATAAAAAGTCCCGGTAGTTGTTCCTTGGATTTTTCTAAGCACAATGATATAATCGGATGCTCTTTTCGAGGACGGGAAGATTATCTTTCGGCCCTTTTCTTCGAAGAAAAACGTGACGTTTTTCGCCTTTGTACCAAAAGTGGGGGGATGAGATTTTGATTGGATTGGGATATCAAAATTCTAGAAATGCCATTGTTTCCGAAAGGGGGGTACTTCCTTATTTTCATAAATAAATTAAAGTAAAGAATATATTCTTTACTTAAGTTTGGTTTATGAAAATAAGTACCCCTGTGCATCCCCGATGATGAAAGAAACACTCAGCAGTACCTTGGAACAACTAGTCTGGACTTCAGAATTTTTGGTCACACAAACCATAACCGTACAGCTTACTGCTATAGCCGCACAGTTCACCTTCTCACAACCTAGCCGTACGGTGCATCCAGTTCAGCCGCACGGTCAACCCGTCTAACCGTGCGGCTGTGTCAGAAAATATTCGAAAAATCTGACAGCAGAAGCATCTCATCATTTGGAACGATTTCTTACAGATTTTATTCCATTCTCACGCCTATAAAAACCCTCATCCATCTCTCCCATAGAGACGGCAGAAATACCACCACTCCGATATGCCAGAAAAATCTTCGGTCACCCACTGTCCAAAATTCCTGCCCGTAATAATCAATCCATTCCTCCGTTCTTTGTTATTTGTTCTTCACTTAAGGACTTCCAGTAGCCTACTAATCGCGTAAAAGCCTCACCCCAGTTTCATATCCAAAGCTTCTGAAGTTCTTAAAGCTATTCAAAGGTACGAACCGTGTTTCTAGAACCGAGTCCAAAACCTTGGTTCTTTGAGGGGATCCGCCCAGGTCGAGGATGGTTCCAATAATCATTCCTAGGCTCGGGTGGCCATGTTTTTACCAAAATCAAATCTCTCGAATCCGTATCGGACGATATTTTCGGTTATCGCAAGGTACGGTTCTTGCGAGGAGATACACTTCATTTACTACTTTCTTTCAGTATAAAAACATTTCAACAGAAGTTATTTTTGTCAAAAAAATTTGTTTTTACAAATAAAACCGAGCTCCTATTGAGAAACAAAATTTTGAAAAATCTTTCAAAAAGTTAACCGTGCGGCTAACCTTTGTGAACCGTACGGCCAACTTAGGTTAACCGTACGGCTAACTTTTGCGGCATAAAAATTACTCTATTTTCCCCTGTTCGTACTCTATTTTCCTGGTTCTCTGCAACTTTTGTTTATTACACCTTTTCCCTTCTACTCCCCCGTTATTATTATTAAGTCCTTTTGTTTAATTTTATTTTCGTTATGGTTTTATTTATTGTTGTTTCTCATTATTTATCTGTTTATTTGCCAAAGTTTTCAATAAAACGTTTTCCAAAATCCCACAAAAATTTAGTAGAGACCGGAAATTTCCCGGGCGAGCGGGGTGCTTTTCAATAAAACCTTCCCCGTTCGTAACCTGGCTTCCAAATCCAAGAATCCTTTCGCAGATCAAGTCTTTTTCCAAAAATGGCACAAGAGTCATCATTTATTTTTCGAAACGGTTTCTCGGGTACCAAAATCATTTTCTAAATAAATCCCGGGTGGCGACTCATCATTTTTTTCATTTTTCAAATAAGCCGAGCCGCGTGGCGCCGTCCACACATTCTCTCTCCACTTTTCAAATACGTACTTAAAAACTCAATTCTTTTGCACTTTCTCTAAAAAATTTGAAATTATCAACTTTTAATCTTTACCAAAATATGTTCAAGATTGGTCTCATTTTAAAGGTATTGTGAATATCTTTTAAATGGTACTAATATTATAAAAAATATATGTACAAATTTAAAGTCGTGCCCATTTTATGAATAAAAATAGAGTGAGTAGTACTTTTTTTTATTATGGACACAAAATACCATTGTGATACTCCACATTGCAACTTTTGATTATCCAGTTTTGGTTATACCATTAGTGATGCTCTTAGGCTGTTAGAGATGCTCTAAGCATGTTAGCTTTTTTCATGGCCGGCCCAACCCCAAGGCCTAAGAGGCATGGGCCTTGGGCATCCAAAAAAACCCAAAAAAAAGGGGGGCACTCCCATAATTTTTACTATTAGACTTGAGTTGGAGTCTTTATAGCCCTATAGCAAAAACAAAATAGACCCAATCTAATTTTAAAAAGCAAAAAAACGAAAAAGACCCAATCTAATTTTCAAAAAACGTCTAAACCAAAAAAGCCCATTCTGCCAAAAGGCCCAAAATAAAGCACACAACAAATTAACTTTTAGAGTTGATCCATTAGGCCTTTAAGACTCATAATAAAATAAAAGGCAACTAAAATAAAAAGGCCCAATTTAGGAGTAGGACTCATTACGATTTACAAGTCTAATTGATACTTTTGCTTCTAGAAATGTAACACGAGCAATGTTCAAGTGATATTTTGTATTTTTATATAATGATTAGTAGTATTTTATATTGTTTTGACTTTTTCTTATTGTGATTGTTGCTATAAAAGTTGTTTAAGTGTTTAATCTTAAGGGTATAATTTTTAAAGAATTACTCTAAGGTCCATTATAGCTTTTTGTAACATGTCTAGTCCACCTCTTAGTTTCATAACTCTGTTTACATATAAAATTAACAAATCCAATAATTAATTGGCACGTAATCGAAAATGCCAAACGTTGGCAATTACTTGTTGATAAAGACACACTGGATTAAAAGAATATATTTGAGTAAATACGATGTCGTATTGTGTTCAAATATGAAGAACGGTTATTGGCAGTTACAAGCCATTGTTGCCGTAAAAGATTGACTTCGAAGTCATGATTTTAACTGCTAAACACATAAGCTCCACGTGTGAACTTGGGAAACAAGGCAAATTGGCAGTTATAACACATGGAGTACTGATCGAAAGGCACTTATTCACCTTAACGTGTAAACATTTGAGTTTGATTAAGTAACTGTGCAGATTCAAAATCAAAGCTTCTGAAGGAAGAATTTAAAGAGTTCAAATTCAGACGTGGAGGAAGGAAGAAACTGCCAACTCAAGGAGGTCGAAGTTAGAGTTCGAAGCAAGCCAAGGTTCAAATTTATTGAGCGGGAAGTTCAAACTGCAAGCAGCGTCTATAAATAGAAGAAATTGAAGAAGTGAAAAAGCCCCCGGACAATCTTCAACAAACAGCTATCAAAAAAAACTGATGCTTGGTTTGTTCATTGGCAAAGTAGTTTTAGGATTTCGAACCCAGTTCGAAGTAGTTTAGGATCTCGAACTCAGTTCGAAGTAGATTAGGAAGTAGTTAGGATTAATCTCGATTGTTCCTGTAACAATCACCTGTTAGAAGTTCTTGTATCTGAAGTTGGAGACAATTTCGAAGTAAGTTTACCTTTGATTTATTAATCGAAGTATCTTGTTTCTTTTTGTTCTTCGATTTCCTAAGTTTATTGGTTTACATTTCTTCACTTATTGAAAAAATCCTCTTAGTTGAGGTAATTGAACCAATAAAACACAATCGCCTGATTAGATTTGGTTTTTTCCAAAGTTAATCTGAGGGAGGAGATTGAAACTCTCTCTGGCACGCTCGCACACAATCATTTTCCATTGCAAAGAAGTAAAAGAACCAAACAAACTCCTCTAATCCACATTTTTGCAATTTCTAAGGTGTAAGGTCCACTCTCCATTTTTAATAGACAAATGTACCCTCACATTAAATTTAATACATAATATACTTTCATAGGGTACCCTAGGGTTTAGGTTTAGGGTGCACTTTCATATTATAGGGTTTTTAGTGGTTTAGGCACTTTCATAAGGTACCCTATGGTTTAGGTTTAGGCACTTTCATAGGGTACCCTAGGATTTTAGGCACTTCCTCTTCAACTAGGATTTTAGGCACTTCTTCTTAGGATACCCTAAAATAGTACCCTAGTGTACCCTAGGATTTTAGGATAGGGTACCCTAGGATCTTAGGGTATCCTAGGAAGTGAGGGGTATTCTTGTAATTGGTACGTGTGAGTGGACGGGATGTGTTAGGATAATATTAGGTGGACTTTGAAGTGTTAGGAAATAGAGTAGCTATAATGGACCCTATAGCAATTCTCCCTATAATTTTTAGATTATGCCTTGGACACTAAAAACCCTTGTCCCTACCCTGGCTCTTTTAACAAATGAGATGAATTGCCAATCGAAAAAAAAAAAAAAAACAAATTAGATGAATTTAGGAATATCCCTCAAAGTCTAACCCGGCTCATTGCATATAAAGTTATAAACTAATAATAGGGATTCATAGTTACATTTTTCTTATAAAATCTAAAAGAATAACAATAAAAATTGTGCATAAGAGTAAGAAAAATATTGAACACAATAAATGTGAAATTAATTAGTTATTCTCCTTTCCTAGGAACTTTTCTTTTTGTCTCTCTTTCCTTTTATTTCTGTATATTTTTTGGGAAGGGGCTCAGTACAGCAGTGAAGTGAGCTTATCTGGCGTCTATCTCGATAATGAACACTCGGATTTGAATCTAAACAATGAACAGATCGGATCATTTAGAGTTCGGATTATATCCGAACCGTCGGTGCTGAAATGGACGGCCGGATGAGACTCACTAAACCCCTACAGTGAGTCCTCACTACAGGCCTCCCAGATTCATTTTTTTCACTACCTCACGATTTTCCGTGCAACAAAATTATATAGAGAAGTGAATGAGAGACATAGTAAGGGGAGAATCTTGAGAAATTAATTGCAAGTTTCCAACTATAATTAGGGGCAATGCCAGGATTGAATAGCTGTGGGATCAATTACCTATAGTTTATAAAATAAAATAAAAATTCGCACTTAATAATTGAAAAAAATACAGTGAAATTCTAAACAAAAAGAGTTAAGTAGTCTAACCCATAACAAATGACCCCAAAAAACCTACACTAAAATACCAAACAAAAAGTAGTTCATATAATGCCCCATGTAGATCACTGGCTCAATAACTTATAATAACACTTTTTCAGGTGGGATACCTCATTCGTTGCAGGAAATGGTTACTATCCAAAAAACCAATGGGTAGTGACCTCATGCGAATTCAATGGAAAAATCTAAATAACTTGAAACTCTTGGATCTTTCGAAAATGGGTACTAGCAGGAAATATTCCAGAGTCCATGGCAGAATTGAAAAGGCTGAGATTCCTTGGACTTATCAATAATTTCCACTCTGGGATTGTATCCCCACGATGTGAAGCTATGCCGTTTATTAGTTCATTTTACCTCCAAGGAAACAATTTGAGAGGGAAACTTGAATTCTCAGATATGTTTTACAGGAAAATGGGGTGTCGAGAAATGTTAGTGGCATCGAGAAATGTTCCAAGTTGGTTAGAAATGGGTTTCTGTGGGATTTACATAGAAAAAAGAGGTAGTCATGTCTGTTTGTTTTGATTGTGCTATTCTAAGATTTCCTTTTTTGAACTGCTTTCTAGGATTTCCTTGAACAGAAAAGTAGGTACTCTGTTACACATTAATTAAGGTAGTTATAGTTACAACAAGCAATGGATTTTATTGGTTTTTAATTTACTTCCCTACTTGTTTTCTGTTTAATAGTTTTAACAAGCAAGTTGCGTTCCTGGTGTAAGGGCATCTCTAGTGCACTACTTAAAAGAGTCCCCTAAAGTGCTCTAACTAGTTAGCTAAGAAAAACTCAAAAAATGGTCTCTAGTATACAAAAATTGACTCCCTAAAATCCTAGGTGTCAGGGCATCTCTAGTGCACTACCTAAAATCACTACCTAAAGTGCCCTAACTAGTTAGCTAAGAAAAAACCTCAAAAAATGGTCTCTAGTGCACAAAAATTGGCTCCCTAAAATCCTAGGTGGCACGTCTCACTACCTAAAGTGCCCTAAGTGACTACCTAAATTTGGGGAGTGACTTAAGGAAAGAGAAAGAGGAGAGAGAAAGAGAGAAGGGAAGGAGAGGAGAATTTTGTGGGACCACTTGGCACCCCTCACCACTTAAATGGGTCCCACTCTAAAAGATAATGAACATTTTTAGGGAGCCTCATTAAAGTGCATTTCTCCTTAGCTAGCTAACTAAGTTCTTGGCACACAAAATAGGGTCTCACATGTGCTTATGTGTACACTTTAGCAAATATTTTTTAGGTAGTGCACTAGAGATGCTCTCACACCTCACTACCTAAAGTGCCCTAAGTGACTACCTAAATTTGGGGGGAGAGACTTAAGGAGAGAGAGAGAGAGAGAGAGGAGAGAGACAGAGAGAAGGGAATGAGAGGAGAATTTTGTGGTAACTGGTAATGGTGTTTTGGAACCATATTTATGTCACGTATTCCAAACTCAACAGCCACCTTTAATTTTAATTCTTTTGTTAAAAAACGTAGTTGGGGCCCTCTTTCTTTTGTCTTAAACTCGGGGCCCAGATAGTTGCCTGTTGGGCCTGCCTTGGCCCTTTACCCCAAAAAAAAGAAAATGAGAAAAGCAGTAAACAAAAACCAGAAAAAGAAAAAAAAAAAAAAAAAAAGAGAGAGAGAGAGAGAGAGGAGAAAAAAAGGGAAAACAGCTCAAGCGATATTCTATGAAAAACAGTAATACCAAGTCAAAGGTAGCCCTTCCTATTCTATTGCCGCTAAATATCCCCATATTCCTCTCTCTTTCTCAACAACCCTCAACTTCAAAATTCTTCAACTCTGTTTTTAAGTTCAACCCTAAATTGACCCATAAAACAACACCGTTAACTAAGTACTCTCTCTCTCTCTCTCTCTCTCTCTCTGTGTGTGGATCAAAATGGCTTCTTTGGTTATGGGCTCTTGCAAAATTATCTCTCTTTGGTTTCTTGATGATCTCTTCTTTCCTAATGAGTGTAATGTCTGTCGAGTTCGACGTGGGAGGGAGTAAAGGATGGATCATTCCCTCTTCAAAAAATGGCCAACTCTTCAATGACTGGGCTTCCAAAAATTGGTTTAATGTCGGTGACACTCTCCGTAAGTATTATTCTTCAAGATTCAATTTCTCTATAAAAGACCATATTGAGAAATCATCTCGTACTTCTCCCTATATATACTGTTTAATTCTTACCTAGTAAATATGTCCTAACTGTTCATGGGTAAATGCATTCTTTCCATACATATAATAGGGTTTGAGTACAAGAAGGACTCAGTTTTGTTGGTGACCAATGAGGAGTATGACAAGTGCAAATCCTCTCACCCGTTGTTCTTCTCCAATAACGGCGACACCGTCTTCAAAGTTGACAAGCCAGGGCTTTTCTACTTCATCAGTGGGGTGGCCGGACACTGTGACCGAGGACTGAAGATGATAGTCAAGGTGTTGGAACCGGAGAGCCCACCACCTCCACCGTCGTCCAACGAGACCAGCGGTGATGGTGTTAAAGAGGCAGGAACCATTTCTTCTTCAACTCTTGTGGTGCTCATGACCATGTCATTCTTTGGGGCTCTTTTCTTCATGTAGTTTTGGTGCTATTTTTTCTGGTAATTATTTTGGTGCTATTGTTATTGGTGTTTTTTTGGATATCAATTTATTAAAGTTTTGTAAATTGGAATCACTGCTACTTTCTTCATTGATTAATGGTTATTAGGAGATGACTTTTTAGAATTTTTAGAATTTTGTCGTCCATGTGGTAAGGAGGGTCAATTTTTTTTTCCCCTTATTTCTGTGTTTTCAATACATGATGTTTACTAGAGAGTATATAAATACTGGGGTAAAATCAAATTTTGAATAACTTGTCAAAAAGTGGTGATATCTACAAGGACGGAGGGACCCAGACACGTAACACTCGGCCTTCAAATTCTCAAAGTGATAATAAAAGGATAGGAAAGTTATTTATAAGAAAACAATCGTGAAATTTTGAGACTACATTTTCTGAAAAAATGACTCATGTTTTTAATGCTTATTACTTGTAGTTCGGGGTGTTCTCTTTCATTATTTGTCACAATGGGATGATCTTAAAGAATTTTATTTATTTGAAGAACTAGAAATTAAAACAAGTAAGAGCATCCTTATCAGGCTCACAAAAAAAAAAAAAAAAAACCAAATTTAATCACAAAAATACATTTTACAATTTAGCAAGTCACTTTATCAAAAACTAAAAAAATTAGACTCTCTATCCAAACTTTACTATATTAAACCCCCCCCACCCCCCACCCGCGCAGCGCCACGTGTAATAGACCCCACCCTCTCTCCTGTTCACCTCCCTCTCTCTCTTCTGACGCAGCCAACACGGGAAAAGCAACAGGAAAAAAACAATAAAAAACAAAATGGTGCGTGAACAGTGCCTACACTACTCAAATTTGAGTAGGCACTGTAGCAAAAATAAATTGGTGAGTGAATATAGAGATACTGATTTTGGTGGGTTTTTAGGGGATTAGTTCTTTACTTTAGCTTAAAAGCTAAAGTAGGGGAGCTAATGAGGATGGCCTAAGAATGGGATTCAATACAAACTGTTTAATTTGTACATTACATGAAGGAGAGGTACGTTGAGAAAAGGGAAGACTCGATATCTCTCGCTAGAAGTGTCGCACTTTATCATCTTTCTCCCCTTCCCCAGCGGTTATGCCCCTTATCCAGCAGCTCCCTTCGACCTTCTCCTCCTCCACCTCTACCTGCTCCATGGTTGCAAGATAGTCGAGCTCTCTCCATCGAATGGGAAGCTCTCTCATTCTCCCCATCATTTTTGGACAGTGACAGCCCAGGTCAGGGTTTCCTGCACACGTTTGTGATATGTGTTTGCGCTCTTGGTTCCGGTCAACTCCATGACGAATCCATGGGGTTCATCTCTGTTCTGCGACAGCAATAGGCTCCAGTTTGATACAATTCTTAACGACTACTCCCAAAGTAGGTTTCCAGCCAAAGGCATCCACCCCTGCTGGTTGTATAAAATTTGAGAATTGGGACAACTTGAGGACAATGCTCTAACTGTCATGCTATAGAAGAATGGTAACACTGTCGACCTCCAAAATAAAAAGATGCCAATTAATTCGTTTAAACAACTTGAGGACGACCATACTATAAGAGTACGGTAACACTGTCGCCCTCCGAAATAAAAAGATTATTCAAGAAAATGAACTAATGTTTTGTCTCCATTCTTCATGTCATTCCAGATGTAGAGGTAACTTTAAATGTAAGCTACTATTTGAGAAGATTTTTTTCCTTTTTCTATCCCTCTTATTTTAATTTTATGAAATTTAATTTATTTGATTTGTCATAGTTCTTAACTTTTCGCACTCATCTTTTCTAATCTTTTGGAAAATCACTTCAAATCCAATTAAATTCTTTTTACATATCGTGCATGAAAAAAGATTCCATCACAAATGAGCTTAATTGTTAGCAATCTGCTTTATTTAAAATCGCCTTTACACAATAACAAAAAGGCTACAGACATTGATAGCTATGTTCAGATCCACATGTAGATGTGTTCAGAAGCATCCAGAGTGAAGTCCCCCTCTACCGTGGGTGACCATTTGCATCAAACGGTTTTGAACACATCCGTATTCCAATATGCAGATTCATCTGTGTGTAGCATTGCCTATTAAATAGAACTGGAACTCTTCATGTGCATGCACGTGCACCTCCATTAGTTCCATACTACAAATGAGTGAACTTCAACAAAGAAACTTTATAACCAAGCAAAGGAAAATCTTAAGTCATGTACTTACAATGGCCCGGATTACTGCCGTAAATGAAATTGCTAGTTCTGACTTACATGATAAGGTTGTAACAGAACTTATAAATCAATAAAAAGTTCTCACTGAGAGCAACATTCGCCAGAAAAATTAAAATTACACGAACTACAAAATCTCATATCACAAAATTGGAGGGAAAAAGACAAGCTTAATTATGGATACATATTTTGCTAGTACCTCACAAATTGCCGTGTATCGTCTTCACCACGTCTCCCATAAGGGTTGCTCTCACTAAAACCACTCCGGCTTCCGTCAACCTTGCGCATCTTCTTCCTGAACTTGGATGCATTGCTGTCTATGTTAAGATGTACCTTCGGAGGACTAGTAAAGCAGAACGAAGCAGCAATAGCCTGCATAAAATCCAAATGTTCATTCTACACACTGTATTCCACAATGTTCTAGCAAAATGGGAGTCCCGTAGGAGAAAATGTTAACAGTTCTCTCTCATATCTATATATCAAAAAGGCGTGGATTGTGGATTTATGAGGATATTTGTCGGGGAACAAGAAAATGAACAGAATTTCTGAGCCATTTTCTTCTCTTGTTCCCTTCCCTCATTATTCAGCCATCATCTACACAATCCAGTATTGAAACAGAATGTTCCCAAACTAACGAACTGAGAATCAAGTTTCTTAGTCCACATAATTCTATTGAAACAGAATGTTCCCAAACTAACAAACTGAGAATCAAGTTTCTTAGTCCACATAATTCAGCAGCCACAACTTATGTTCTATTGGAGTACGAACAATATCGCAACCCACCCCACCCCACCCCACCCCCCAAAAAAAAACAAAAAAATAAAAAACAAACATATGCTAATGCTATGACATGCATTACTTATTCTCCACTGAAATCAATCTTTGAACTTTTTATCTGATGATTTCTGATCATTTTTGCCAGAACTAGTTTATAACAGCTTACAGGATTCATGATTCAAATTCTGAGAAACATCTAATCCTACATTGAATTGAAAACAGGTGCAAGGAAGTGAGGACTGACGGAAATATAGTTTCCCTTAAAAGAGGTACCTGGAGATCTAGACGGTGAACATTAAAGATGTCCTTCATGGAATGCGAATTGTAGGCTAATATGTATGATCTATATGCATCTTTAGCAGACTTGTTCAAATAATAGTTATTGGCCACCAACTTTTCCTGCATCAACCCAAGTAGCCCATTTTAAGTCTCAAGAGTTTGTCAATGCCAATAAAAAAAATGAGGTGTAGAAACATGCTGAAGGACTAAGTACCAGCAGAGATTGCACATTGGCCAACTTCTTCAAGTCATATTCATACTCCTTGACCGGCACCTTTGCTTTCTATGGGAACAAAACAAGAGAGTAAACAATGTTAATCAAACCACAGACTAGAGCAAGCAAATGTAAGGTGCCTCTTCGTTTGTCCAAATTTTTTTCCTTATTCTTTAGATAAGCCATTTTGTTTTTGTCCTTGTGATGAAAGACTCAATGAGCAAATATTAGACCACGATCTGCAATTCTAAGGGACAAGATTCTACAACACTTCATTTTTGTCTTACGATACACATGGGTATGTTTTGGTCTTTAGGATCCATTAGGAGCTCTGAAATGAGAATGGAAACAGAAGGGTACAGAACAAGGACCGGTTTGCTTCTGTATTTCTGATTTTCTGGTAGTGCCTAAACATTGCAATCAAATAAAGTTAAAACTTTAACCTCATTTAGTGTTGACAGAAAAGAAAGGGAAAATAATACCCAAGACATTTTCCCCTTCCCGTCATATATTTATAGTTTTTCCGAGTTTTCCATGGTAACTACTTTAAGGCAAAATGTTCTTATTTGCATCACCATTTCCTTTCCCTCATCAAATCCATGCACCACACGGAATACTTATTTGGGTCCTCCGTTTGCCAAATATCCATTCATTATATGTTGCAAAAATATCAGACCTTTAGATAGTGCAAAAACTGCATTTCTTCTGGAATCAAGAAAAGCAGGGCATTTCCCTTGGCACCTTCTCCACGGGCTGTACGACCAACTCTATGAATATATTCCTGGCAGTAATCATCCAAAAACAAAACATTTATTCACGAGGGAGCTAAAGATGGAATCATGGTTAAAAGTCAAAACCGTGGACAACGAGATAACCAAGGAAAAAAGCAAAGCACCTTTGGTTCATCTGGGGGATCATACTGCAGAATCCAGTCCTACGAGTACAGAGAGAAGAGAAGAAAATGAATCAAAATGGAAGTAAATGCGCGCCATCTTGAGTAAATAAATAAGTTTTACCAATTAGTACTTTTCATGTATTCTTTGTGTTTATGCAACCTTTTTATATATCTCATACAAGGAAAATAAATGCCAATTAATTCATTTAAACAATGCAAGTGGAAACAGTCATCACATATCATGGTTGAAATAAATAAATTCCTTTAATCATATGACTGGCAAGTATTTAACTGCTATACCATCCCTTTCCACAATTTCCAGTTCCCTTTGGCCTCGAGGAAGGATGGTCGTATACAATGCAGCTGTACTATATCCAAGACCAAACAAGAAAATTAGAAAACATACCACAGCTGGGATATCAAGACCGCGAGCAGCAACATCAGTACATAACAAGATGCCCTTCTCTGCTTTGCAGAAGTCAAAAAAAGTGGATGTACGTTTCTGCTGCTTTTGTTTTCCATGGATATCAAAGCAATCCACATGAATGTATCTGAGAAGTTCAGAGTGGAACTTGACAGAATTACATGAAGAGAAGAAAACCATCACTTTCTTTGAGAGATTCCTCTTCAAGAAGGAATACAGTAGAATAAATCTCTTGGCACTTGGCACAACACAGTAGCCTTGCTGCAGTCCTTCATTAGTGACCTGCAATACCAGACATCTTATTAGGTTCTGGAAGCGGGGATTGAAGAAAATAATAAGCAACCTGTTTAATAAGTTCTAACCATTAGTTTACCTTCTTCCGCCCATCATCCACATCAATATAAATGGGAGTTGTCTGAAATGATAAACGAGCAAGATCTTCGACCTGAAAGTCCATATATATTTCTTTTAATCATTCAGAAGACACATAATATCGAATCGATAGATATTATGTACAAGGAGTTGGGAAAAATTTCATGTTATTTTTTAAGCCTTCAGAATTTTGGTTACTAATGAAATTGATACATTGATACAAAAGTTATGTCAGCATTGAAAACAATGTTGCTATTCTACATATCATTCCCTAACCAAGTAGTTAATATGATGCTTGCATAGAAATACCTTCTTAGTCTGGGTAGCCGAGAAAAGAGCAGTTTGCCTCTTCTGCACAGTCGGTGATATCTCAATTAGTTCAAAAATAATGAATGAGACCCAACATAAATAACATTCCAATGAGATGCAAGAAAAGAAACCAATTAACATGCTACAGGAACAAATCAAAACATTGGAAATCAACACAGAGGCTTCATAAATACAACACAACCGGAAATATATCCCAGGTGAAGGAATTCAACAGGCAGTGCAGAAAGCAACAATGCCTATATCCTGGCTACCCTGTCCCTTTCGGAGTCCGTTTCATATGTTCCTGAATCATATGACTCCAAGGTAATGTTTCCAGTTAACTTCATCAGGGAAAATCCAACCAATGGATCAAACATTGATGCAGCTTATCATTGAAAATACCCATCAACCTTAGGAACTCAAACAACGTCGACCAGGTAAGGGGGTCACAATTAGGAGAGTAACTTGTCTACCTTTTTAGTGCAGTGAGTTCAACTCTCACCATTCCAGCTTCGCGGGTAAATAGATTTGAGAAGCTCGAAAAACAACATTGTTCTCTTTTTTCTCTATTTTTCTGGAACAGGTGGGGCGTTGTTTGGACTCACTCGTAAGTGTGTTTTTGGACAAATTTTTTTAGAACAATGGTAGTGGAAGATACTGTGGTACCTTAGCAGCAGGGTGAAGGAAAGAAAGTACAAGAGTTATAGGGGGATAGTGAGTTGCAAGGAGATTGCAACAAATTGCCAAAACGAATTATGGCTGGGTAGGAGGAATCGACTAAACATTATACCTTTATGCACAGAATGCAAGTTGGATAGTGAGTTGCAAGGAGATTGCAACAAACTGCCAAAACGAATTATGACTGGGTAGGAGGAATCAACTAAACATTATACCTTTCTGCACAGCATGCAAGTCCAGATTTTGACACCAAGTTCCCATATGGCCGTAGCTTTTACATGGTGTTTCCTTATCTCTTTCAGATAAAACTATATGCACGCCTTCCAAAAGCAGACTGTAAGGTACTTCGAGCATGACATCTCAATATTGGAAATTGTCAGCTAGTCCTTTGGAGTTATTACACGGTGTATCATTCACAGTGGCAGGGATTTGTAGACTGCAAGATCTAGTAATGACAAGCTTAATGTATGCAGGGCCCCAGTTTTCGCTTTTTCAATGTATGGAAGTACAATCTAAGGTGGATTTCTTGGCAATAGATACAGGAATGTGGTCCTAAATCTCCTCGTCATAACATTGGTGCCCAGAAGAAAAACAAAAATTAATTAGTCGTGCGACACAAATGTGGGGAGCAGATCATAGTCTCTTGCAGGCTGCAGCATTGCCCGAATGCTTCGAGTGTCAGAGCCATGGCGACCTCTTATTCTCTCTGTCGTCAACTGGACCACACCTAGATGAGTGGACAAGGCATTGAGCATTGGCAGCGAGTTCTGGCAAGGGAGGTGCTAGGACAGTGGCATTGATCTAATGAACAAAAATACTCTCTATAGTTTGGATTCATGGTCTCTCACCTTTTGTGTGGATCATTGATTGAATGAATAAAATATTGTTTCTTGAGTTGGCACAGGGATTCCAATTCGACCTTAGGTAAAGGGATACCTAGGGTTTGCTACCAGTTCTACATCAACAAATATGGACTAACACTGCTTTCACATAATTAAGAGATGATCCATCAAAAAGAGAAACCACAAGGCACAAATCAAAAGTTTGTTATAATTTGAAATAAACACTTTCCATTTTAAGTGATACCACATCATGTCCCCAGAAGTTTCTCAGTTTAGACAAGCTTATCCCAGGAGTGTCCCACCTTATATATCATAAAACTAAATGGAAACGCCGGTTGATGTGTCCCACAAGTATCCCTATGTGTCCTCGGTGTATGGTGATCCAAGCGTTCCGACAGATACCAGCAACCACTGGGGTGTGTCGGTGCATCATAGGTTATGGAGCAAAACTTGTAAATTCCCAAGTAAGGCATTTGATGTTGCTCTCCGCCTCTCCGTTTTTTTGGCTTTTTGGGCGATTATCCTTCTCTAATCGATCAGTTAACTTTGCAAAACTACATTATGCTTTTACTTTTCAGTGCAGAAAACAACATATCAATTTTCTTATTTCTGATATCTTTCAAATATGATTGATCTTACCATGCACGGATACAAAAAAACAGAAGGTTACAAACTTAGAAGCACAACTGAGATAGACGCCCACACTTCAACTATGTATACCATGCATCAAAAATTACAAATTGCTGTATAGTTATTGATGCCCAATTTCATTACTCTTATTGCGCCATTGTATGAGAATTTTATTTTTTTGCACAAAAAAAAGTGATAGAGAAAGTTAGGGTCCAATGAACGTTAGGACCCATTACATCTGCTATTAACCTTTTACTCCGTACTTGATTAAGCTTATCAAAAAACATGCTAAAAGAATAGCATTCGAGACCTTAATTCATATTGACCTTCCTACATTTTGTACCACACTGTAGAATAACTTGTGGATCTTAAATGAAATCAAACATGCTAAACAAATTCAAATCCTGCAAAAGCTCTTGATTCATAGTGTACGTCTGAGATTTTGTGCCACGATTTAGTCATGTATAACAATTTACCTTCGGCAGGATCTTAATGATTTGCTTCATCTCTTCTTCGAAATTTGCTTCCAATATCCTGTCAGCTTCATCAATTATGAGGCACTGCCAATCCAAGAATACATAAAAGAAGCTTAGACGTAAATACAATAGAATATGCCTTGAGCAGCTTGTTTAGCTTCCTCAAGATATGGAGACCTATTTGGACTTATGCATCGGTAATCACGGATTGGGAGGGCATATGTGCATTATGAGTTGGTAATCAGTGCATAACTTTAAACACGGGCAACTGGTGTCATACAAGTTTTAAAGCAACTAAGATTAAAAAACAAAATAACCAGGAGGTAGTGTGGTACACACGAAGGAGAAAACTTGCGAGGTAGCAGAAGATAGTTGCTGAAAATATGCAAAACCATCCACAAAAAGGTGAGGCATGTCAAGGGGCAGACGGCATTATGGTCTTAACTAGAAACTCCTAGCAACCATCCAAATGTCTGAGAGAGATTCTAATTTCTGATACCTCCAATTTCCCACGGTTTCTTGTCAAGTCATACTACTAATAAATCGAAAGAAAAGACCAATCGCTAAAACTCAGCCTAACAGCATTCACACCCATGAATGCATTTCACCATTGCCAATGTCATCTTTTGTCAATGAATAGTGCCAGTTTGCCACCAAAAAAATGACAAAGTTGATGCACCCAAGTTTTGCCTCTTTTTGAATTTGTCGGTGTGGCACCCATTTTGCCATATTATGTGCCATTTTTTGGCAATGGCAAAAATTCTTGTGTCCAACCGTTGTGTTTTTAGCATCGGAAAGAATACACTTCAAGAAGGTCCTATCCTCCATGTCATATCATCAAAGGAAAATTGATATTAAAGGAGTCCTCTAGATATATATATATATATATATATATATATATATATATATATATATATATAGAGTAAACTTCCGGTCCAAACCTTAAGTTACGGACTACCGTCCGGACTTCACTTTCCGGACCAAATTTCGACGATCCGAACCGTTAGATGTGTTTAAAACGTGATTTTAAGGTCCAACGCGAAGATTTGGCAAAAAATAATACCCGGAAGGGCTTGATTGGGCAGTTTTTCACAAAAACACTATATATAGCGTTTTTGTAAAAACTGCCCCGATCAAGCCCTTCCGGGTATTTTTTTTTGCCAAATCTTCGCGTTGGACCTTAAAATCACGTTTTAAACACATCTAACGGTTCGGATCGTCGAAATTTGGTCCGGAAAGTCGAAAATACCCCTAGGTCCGTAACTTAATAAGTTAAGGTAGTTTGGATGTGAAGTTTATATATATATATATATATATATATATATATATATATATATATATATATATATAGAGAGAGAGAGAGAGAGAGAGAGAGAGAGAGAGAGGAACTCTCTAGTCCGGGACCCTTGGGTCCGGATCTCATAGTTCCGGATCAAATTTTGACGATCCGAGCCGTCCAATGTGTTCAAAAGGTGTTTTCCAAGGCCCACGCGGGAAATCTTCAAAAAAAAATACCGGGAAGGGCTTGATCCACGCAATTTTGTAAATATGCAGTTTTTGCGAAAAATTGCATGGATCAAGCCCTTCCCGGTATTTTTTTTTGAAGATTTCCCGCGTGGGCCTTGGAAAACACCTTTTGAACACATTGGACGGCTCGGATCGTCAAAAAAATATCGGGAAGGGCTTCAAAATGCTTCAATCCGGGAAATCCGGGATCCTTGACAGGATCTCCCGTGTATATATATATATACATACATATCCTATTGAAATTACTTCACAATTGCATTCATTCAACGTCGTTCCTAGTTCAGCTTTATCACACATGTAATGACCTCTTCCGAAATCCATAATACTAAAAAGTTTGGATGTCCTTGATGTTACAATGACAAATTGGATTCCACGTCATATCTCGGTTTGGTTCAACACTCATGCTCTGGCCTCACCCACTACTAGAGTTTTACCTCTATTTGCACTTTCTCAAACCTCAAAACTCCATATCTAGACCAAACTAATTAGAATTAGACATCATCCTCCTCAGCCAGAATCCAACATCAATTGGAGCACGAAAAAGCAAGAGGGACATCAAATGATTCCACCGGAACTCATAGGAGATTTTCTTCTTTTTTTCTGGCACTTACACTATGTCATCTGGAAACTTCTCAAAAAAAACCTAAATGATTGCAGATTAATGTGATTGCAAAATTAAAATTGACAAGTACTTAAACTATTATTGTTTGGAAAGAAAAATAAAAAGCCAAGCTGTTCATGGCATGCACACACCCACGCGGCATAAACAAATTATCTCAAGTGAAAATATTGGTTTGGAGAGTGTTTTAAGCACCATAATTGCTGTCAAACTCAACCACCCCATGCCTGGTGGCCCGGTTCTTGGCTCTTCAGTCTTCCACATTTCCATCCCTTCAAGATGCCAAAGAAGCAGAAGTATACCTAAGAAGGGTAGGATATCACTGCTTGCAATGGAGATACTCCCACCGTTCCCTATTGTTGGACCTCTTTACCCTTTTGAACGTCTCAAAGAATTGTTTATATCTCAAAATCTATGATGTTTTTTGTCACTCCAACAACTTTGTTTAATAAAACTAATTGAGATATATCAAACAAGATCCATATTGAATATAAAAAACCTTAATAAATTAAAAATTATAGACAATTCTTTGAGATGTCCAACAAAGGAAAGAGGCCCAACAATATGGGAGGGAGGGAGTAGATGATACCCAATTAACGTTATACCCATTTCAAAAATAATTAATGTCCTTTTCTTTTGCTCGATGATAGTCAGTAGTGTTAGTTACAGTAAGTGAGGTTTGAATCCCATCAAATGCATGGGAGTACATGGTGCCTATCACAGGGCTGCCATTCCATTTGCTCAAAAAAATCAAGGAAAAATAATTGAAGTTACACAGCAATTATCCAATTCCATCCTCCGATAACTTTATCATTGACCTCTTGTGCGGTGTGCCGATAACATTTTTTAGTTTCTCAATAAATAGTATGGGGTCCTATGTTTAATCCAATGAAATTGCTTGTGGCCCTCATGTATACCCTTTCACAAAGAGATTTTAACATCTAGTGACTTCATAAAAAAGATAAAAAAATAATTCCAAAATTCCTATGTCCACTGATTACTATAAAGAATGGAAATATTTTACCACAAAGAAAGATCAGTTGGAAATACCTTTTGCATAAGTCAGGCAGTCATAACTAGTCACATATTACCAGAAGCTTTGAAGATGCATATGCACGTAGGAATATAATACCTTCAAGTTTTTATATATGAAGCCCTTGGTGTTCTGTAGGTGGTCAAGAAGTCTGCCAGGGGTTGCTACTAACAGATTTACTCCTTTCACAATACGCTCTGCTTCTCCCCTGCGAGCTGCACCACCAATAACCAAGCCAAGAGTCTGGGAATGATATTTAAGAAGGTCCTTTGCCACTTCATGTGTCTGCATCATTTTGCTAGAAGATTAGTCAAGGATTCTACAAGGAAAGAATTAAGAATCTAACTTATTGTGACAATAGCACTTCAGAACATAAAGGGTTCATTTAGAAATTTAAGATAATCTTTACTGCTGCATGTATTGAAGTGTAGAAACTCTTGAAATGCAGAGGAAACCAAAGAGAAAGATATTCAACATAGAAACAAACGTAACATCAAAGATAAAGATTAGTTAACAAAGCACAACAGATGACAAGAAGTAACTTCCAGACATTTATATTCAGAATGGACCATAAGACGAGATATCAAACAATGAAGGGAAAATACTCAACCAGAATTATCATTAACCCTTCGTGTTGTTATCACTGCAAAAACAAAAGATGCCTAAAGAATCAGGGATAGGTTCATTTTGAAATAGTTTTGACCGACCAAATCTGCCATTTTGACATGATAATAGAATGAGGCTAATCAGTCCCACATGGACTCTTCTATTCTCCCAGCAGATTCGTGCAATGAAGTACCTTCCCAAATGATTTACATAAAGGCTTTTTTTTTTATAAGTAAAATAATTTGAGTAACGCTGCCAAGATATTTAACAACAAATGATATGTTTAAATACTTCCAGTGTGCTGTGTGCCCAATAACCCAATATTTGGATACGAATACCTACATATTAAGATTTAGGGCTTAAGAAGATTTCGCGCTTAGGAGTGCCGTAGAACATTGCACATGTACCTGAGTCCATGTAGCATAAGGATTACTAATTAGAATCACATCTCAGGCTACATTGGGGAAGCCAGATTTCGTACAAACTGATATTGTAATGTAATATAATAAGTAGTACATAATTCAAACATGTTTTTCGGCTCCATATTTTCTGAGGAAAGAGCACCAGTTAATTTACCTGTATAGCAAGCTCTCTAGTCGGGCAAATGACAATCACCCCCGTTCCATTACGAGGACTAAAACGGATATGATGTAACAACTCCACCGCAGGTATAAGAAAAGCAAGGGTCTTTCCAGAACCTGTCCTTGCAGCTCCAAGAACGTCTTTTCCCTCCAAAAGTGGTGGAATAGATCTAGCTTGGATCTGCAATTGTAATCAGAAGTTAAACGGTCAATATAACTTCTATCTCGAGATTTCACAAGATAACATAGTTATGAAAAGTCAGATAGAACAATATACATGTACAAGTGAGACAAAGAAAAACAGGGCTAGCTGGTCACAAAGATAAAGGTAACTCATATAAACAAAGTCAACTGCAACGATCAAACTAACACATTCATCCGCATACCGGAAGCAAGCAATGCACTATGGAGTGCACAAAATTCTGTCAATGACTGCAGGTGAAGAATGAGATGCTGCTTTTATAAGAAAAGACAACCGGGAATCTGATAATATGTTCAGATATAAACTCTCTTCAAATAACAAGGTTTTCAAATTCACACGCTCACACGTCCAGGTAAAAAAAAATTGCATTGGAGGACACCTATTTATGATTAATGAAATCTACAGTTGCTAGCAGAATCAGGAAAGGAGAAATAACATTCCTAACCATTCTTTTTTCTATTGAGCCTTATGAATGTGATAAACACGTAGGCTAAGCTACGGTACGTTGATTTTATTTCAGCCTAAGAATGTCCTCCAAGTCCTTACGTGACAAAGCATAAGGTCATTCAAGGTAATCAAAGCATTCCATTGATACCAACCCAATCAATTTTAGATGATCTGAAAAACAAATAGCAATCAATGCAAAGCACACTGCTATATTTCAGCACCATTCATTTGTCAATTAGAGAGGTAACAACCAAACTACAAGATTCCCAAACTACAAAAAAAATGTTCTGTGAAGTTGATATCCCAATAAACTATAAAGAACAAGCAACAGCAACATTTCAACAGATGAATTTCTTTCCCAAACCAAATATCCCTTATTCTCAGGCTTCGTTTAAAACTCCAGTCCAAGATGTTTAAGTCAAATATCTTTATCCTTCACATCTGCCAACTTTCTCTTGCCAATAAGACACACCACATTATGGTCTAAAATCATCAAAATTACCTCCGCTCAATTTAAGTAAAATGAGCCTAGAAAGAAAAGAATATCAACACGTGTTCCAATTTCCACCCAACTATATTCAGCCAAAACAAGGATTCAAGAGAGGGAAATAATTACAACTACATGCAGATAAATGTGCGTTTAAATAATGCTTCATTTGGCAATGCTCAAAAAACCAATGCTAGTTAAGCCTACAGTCAAACTTTTTGGCTTTACCATTGGCTCTTTGTTAAGGTATTTGGGCGATCTTAGGTGGGTTTTCAGCTCAAATAGAGTAATGCAAAAATGAGCATTTTCGAGCTAAAAAGGGCCAAAAACCGTGCTATTCTACATCCCAAACGAAGCCTAAGAATCACAATTTCTTTCTCCACCCAAATTGGAAGGAACCGAACTAGGATGGAACTATAAAAGGAACCAAAAAAATGAGGTCTTTTACCTGTGTCAAGCACTGGAAATTCATCTCTCTGATAGAATTAAGAGTGAGTTCAGAAATCGGCAATGACTCGAACTTCTCCGTAGTCATTATCCCAGACTCACTATTCACCTTCACCTTTATCTTCTTTTCCTCGCTCAACTCTTCACCTTCTTCTTCTCCTCCTTCTTCTTCTTCTTCTCTCTCTTCATCCCCATTAGCTTCCTCTCTCTTCAATTTCTTGTTCTTCTTCTTTTTCAACTCAATACTGCCTTGCCTCTTTCTATCTCTTCCAGCGACTTCCTCAATCGAGTCTTTCTCTCTCATCACAGCGACTTCCTCTCCCTCTTTCTCCTCGTGTTCTCCTTCGCTGCTTCACAGCGACTTCCGGTTGTAACAAACCACAGTCCACGGCAGCAGCAGCAGTTGAAGAGTAATGGTTTTACTCTGTGTTGGTTTCATATAAAAACAGTGGGAAAGCTTGTTGGCTGTTGCAACCTGAGAGCAGATCGGCAATCTTCGAGTCTCAAGTGTCTGGAACCCTAAATGTGAGCCACTGAAAACACAGATGTCTGAGATGATGATCGCCTAGGCATGTCGGGGAGGGAGAGAGAGAGAGAGAGAGAAAGAGATGTTACCAGGTGAGGTGAGAAGTGAGGACTGAACAGTCGAGCAGTCGAGCAGAGGGAGAGAGATGTCTGAGATGATGATCACCTCTCTCTCAAGTCTCTGGAGCCCTAAAATGTCAAATGAGACGTGTAACAGCATATATATAGACGGGGAAAAATATAATTAACATATACTACAGGGGTATATGTGTAATTAAAAATTTCGGTTCGGTTCGGTTCGGTTCGGGTTACGGTTCGGTTCGGGTAACGGTTCGGGTATCAGCTAAACCCAGAACCAAACCGAACCCGTTCGGTTATCTAAAATCCTAACCCATACCCATACCCGTGGGTAATATTTCGGTTATGCTTCGAGTAAAAAAATCGGTTACGGTTCGGCTACTCATCGGTTCGGTCGTGATTGCCATCCCAAGGGTAGATGTAGAACACAAAGAAGTTTTTTAGGGTTTTAGCCGGGTTTTTTATCAGGGCAAATTGGGCTAAAGTCCAAAAGAAGTGGTCTTGGGCTAAGTTGCTGCAAGGTATAGAGTCCAGTAATAAAATTGTTTTTGGAGTCTAAGGTCCTTTAATTTATATTTTAATATAAAATGGGAGAACACCAATTGGTGTGAATAAATTTTTGAAATCCCGTCACGAAAGTGATTTTCAATATTATCTGTATAAAAAATCATATTGCACAATTGTTTTTACTATAACATTAACTAACCGTAAGGACAAAATAGTAAAATAACTTGAGTTCAACCCCGTCACAAAAGTGATTTTCAATATTATCGGTATAAAAAACTATATTTCACAATTGTTTTTACTATAACATTAATTAACCGTAAGGACAAAATAGTAAGATAACTTGAACTTAACCACCCACCAAAAAAACTTACTCACCCATACAAAAAAGCTACTCACTTCTCCTCTCCCTCTCCACAGATTTACAGTTGCTACAGAATGTGTGCCTCGGCCTGCTATACAAAAAAAGCCCGCATCTCTTCGTTCACACGTGCCTCTCTCTTTTCTCTCTATCGCGCAATTAGGCATAGGGATGGCTATTTCACTCAAAACCAATGGATACCCGAACCAAACCGACCCGATCGGGGCGGTTTTGTATATTTTTTTCTACCCATGGGGCGGGTTTGGTTTTCAAAACACGATACCTGGCGGGTTTGGATTTGGGTTTGGTATTAACAAGTATTCGGCCAAACCCAAACCCAAACTGATCCATATAATATTACTTATAGGATATATAATACATATTATATTTTTATATACATGTAATTTTTATTTTTCAATTCATAACTTTTAGTAACTTTTCATTTCATCTCCCTCCTTATTCCTCTCGAATCCCTTAAAAATCTCAAGAGTCTCTAGAGGAGCCTCTTAAGAAAAGTATGTTAGAATTTAGATGTTTAATGGTAAAATCATGTGGTATGTTACTTTTTATTTTAATATATAGTAATCTTTTTCCTTCATATGGTCATTAGTAGAATGAATATTAATGCGGGTTTGGTATGGTTTAAAATCTAAATCCATATGGTTCGGTTATGGTGCACAAAAATTCATACCCGTTGGATGTCGGTTTGAATTTGGGTATAAATAAATACTTTGGGTTTGGATATAGTAATCACAAAACCCGGACCAAACCGATCAATTGCCATCCCTAATTAGGCGAATCCGGGGGTGTGCTGCGCAGCTATGTGATGTGGAATCTTGACCGTTCGTCACGGACATCAATGGTCCGGATTTTTGAAACTATTCGCGCGTACAGTTTCAAAAAATCCAGACCGTTGATAACACGTTTAACGGTCATGATTGCACAACACATAGTTGCGCACAGCACGTCTCCACTTCCTAATTAGGCCCACGTGTTGACAAAAAGCAGTCGGGTACCTATTGAAAAATGGTGCTTCGCTGCCGTGTGGCATTATGGTAAGTAGGGGTGAAAATCGGTCGGTTCGGTTTCGGTTTTTGGGGTGTTCGGGACCGAACCGATCGGTTCGGGGTGATTTTGCTGGGAACCGATCCCGACCGAAAAAAAACAATGGACCGATCGGTTCGGGGTGGTTCGGTTTTTTCGGGGGGTTTTTTCTGACTTTTTGGATTTTTCGGTCCAGCGTTAAGATTTGTATTATATGCTTATTTTAAGTTATTATAATACAAGTTGTGTTGCTTTTTACAATTAAAGTATGCATTTTTATTACAGTTGCATGGAATTATTTATAAAATAGGATTCCATTATCTCATTTTATTAGAGTTGTATGGTTTTCGGTCCAAATAAGGGTGGTTTCGGTTTTTTCGGTACGATTTTTTCAATCTTTTCCGGGAAACCGAAACCTAACCGAGATGTATTTCGGTTTTTTCGGTTCGGTTTTTTTGGCAGACTGGGCCGACCGAACACCAAACCGAATTTTCAGTTTTCGGTTGGTTCGGTTCCCGTCGGTTTTTTTTTTCACCCCTAATGGTAAGGTATCAACCTGATGCTAGCTCCCTCGATAAAAAAATAAAAACCCCGATGCTAGCTGCCACGCAAAGATGGACCCAGGAGCTGTCGCCTATTACAATTTGAAAAAAAATTCTATTATTATATCAAAAATTATATACATTACCATACTATGTAACTCCGTTACTCCTTCACATATATAATCCGTCCTACTATACAAGAATCCTAGCTCCGTCCCGCTACCACGTGCAACTGGGACCCATTGAAAAGTGGTGCTTCAATTTCTATAGTACATGCAATGAAGAATTATACACCCTGTTTGGATGCTAGACTAGAGACCCGGATTTGAAATACACCCGGATTATGGTCCCACGTTAGTCCCCCGTTTGGATGGCAAAACAAGCCACGGAGTTGGGTCACTGTTGGGAGATGATATCTGGGTGCTCCTGGATTTGGTAACTACAGCCTTGACCTTGTCGTTACCCAACGAGGGGCGATTTGGTTCTTTCTCTACCCTTTCTACCCCTCCAAATCCGGGTGATATACACACGATCGAGGGTTTTCTGTACTGTTTTGCATAAGAGAAGAGAGAGGCGACGAAGAGGCAGTCGATCGGTTTGTGGTTTTTTCGTTGTTCATCTTCGATCCATTTCGTCTTCAATCTTGAATCAGGTATTGAAAACCCATTTTTTTTTCGAAGTTATGTTCTACTTTCGAAATCCATGGTGCTTGTGCTTGTGTTGATGAAACCCACGATTATCGATCGAAAAGGGAGTTTTTGATAGGGTTTTTGTGGTACATCGAACTGGGTTGTTTCGAAATCCATGGTGGTTTTGTTTCTGAAACTCAACATTATCCTTCTGATTTGGTGGTTATTCATATGATTTTTGCCCTAATGAAGTGGCTGTCGTGGGGTTGTGTTGAAATCCATGGTGGTTGGGTGTTTCCAAAACCCACCATGGTCGATATGTTTGGGGGTTTTTCATACGTTTTTTGCCCTAATCCTGATTTTGTCGTTGGTTGTGTTCATGGATCTATGAATGGGGATTTTTGATTGGATTTTTGCCCTAATATTGTGGCTGTCGTTGGTTGTGTTTAGAAAACCCAGGATTAGCGATATGATTTGGGGTTTTTTACTTGATTTGTGCCCTAATCTTGTCGCTATGGGTCTGTCCTAATTATCGATCAGTTTGAAAATTATCGCTGAAGATATGCCCTAATCTTGTCCATGTGAATTGACATTAAGCATAGAAAAATTGTCATTATAGAATATGGTGTTATGGTTTCAAACAAATGTCAGTGAAGGAAAAAAATGTAATCACCTAACAAGCTTTTGAGGAGTAAAATTAGACTCCCACAACTGCTTTAACACAGCTCCTTGACAACAATGTATGCTTTATATGATAAGTTTTATGCCCTAAAAAAATCATGAATGAAATGATAAGTTTTCATCAATTCAAATAAAGTTCAAAGGAGTTGTGTAGACACCCCAATTTACGCTACCCAAAAAACTCGGATTGAGGCTCGTTGGCTTTCCCGATGATGAGGATGAATCAACAATTAAACCATGAAAATGATCTTGGAATGCACTTGCAAAAATTCTTCACCCAAAATCTTGAACTAAGGCACCCCAAATCACTTGAACTAGGGCACCCTAGTTCAATCAAATCAAGAGCCCCCTACTTCTTAACAACTGAGGTGCCCCAATTCCCCTCGAACTAGGGCGCCCCAATTCAACTAAGGCGCCCTAGTTCCACAAAAGCATGTGTCAACCTGCAGAAGAATAACATTCTCTGCTCTTGTAGCTCAGCGTAAGACCAGGGGAATTGTCTCTCCCAACTAAGGCGCCCTAATTGTCCTTTCCAAGCCTATAAATAGGCTCATGCACGTAAGATTTCCTCCAGGCTATTACACCCTCCTCACTCACTTCTACTCTACTTCCTTTACTGCCATTTTCCCTTCTACTGCTACTACTGTATCTCTTCACCACCCTTCTAATTTTCATCAAAAATCCCACCAAAAATTTTCCAAAAATCCTTCAAATCTAGAAGTGTTCCCAAGACATTACTTCCCTGATATTCTTTCATCTATCTTTCCTTCTACTATTGATATTATCACCTTCCCTTACCACCCTCCTGATTTCTCCCCAAAATCCCTTAAAAAATCTTCCAAAATTTACTATAATCCCAAAAAAAAGTACCCAAAGCCCAGAGCCATTGTGAAACCAAGTATGTTCAACACTTTATCAGAGTTTTAAACCCATCAAACATCAATAACCTTCTCAGTATTCGCAAACAAGTTCAAAGAGTGCCTTTCCAAGATCAAATTTCAAGGTAAAATTTAAGTTGAATCCTGAGGGAAAAATTCTTCAACCTCACATCCTAGTAACATATATTGGAAATGTGCCAAAGGAGGAATAAAATCTGTTTTTATCAAAATTTTATGAAATTTTCCAAAAAAAAATTAGACAACTAGGGTGCCCTAGCTATGCTCCAATTGGGGCGCTCTAATTCTGGATTTTTATTATTTTTCTCATTTTAAATAGTTAAATTATTTTTCAAACCAAAACAGGGTAAAATTTCATTATTTTTTGTTAATTAAATGATTTTACAATTACTCTAATTTATTTTCCCCCAATTTCGAATATCTTCTTTTAAATATATATATGTGTGTGTGTGTGTGTGTGTGTGTGTGTGTGTGTGTGTGTGTGTGTGTTTTAAAGGAATCATAATCATTCTTTTCAAATCATGACATTTCTTGAATTAAAAACTAGTTTCAAATTCTTAAAACTAGATTTCCAAAAATGTCATTAGAATAAAAAAAAATGGGGAGAAATTAAATTAAAGTATCTAATTTGAATTAGGGCGCCCTAGTTCCTATAAATTTGAGGCGCCCTGGTTCTCCATGAATTTGAATTAGTTTTGTTAATTTCGATTTTAAATTGTTTTGTTTTATTGTTTAAATTTATTCTGTTATATTTTATTGTTTGACATCGTCAATTATGCATCTTATTTGCTTATTATGTGAATAAAATTTCATTATAAAATATTTTGCAAAATCCCACGAATGTTAAAGTAGAGACCGATTATATATTGGGCGAGAGCGGTGCCGTAAAACCCTTCCCATCTCGTAACCTGGCTCCGAACCCAGATATTTTCTAAAATGATCAGTTGCAAAACCTTTTCCAAAATAATGGCACGGAAGTCACAATTTTTCAAAAAAAAAATGGTTTCTCGGGTTATTTTCCGCAAACCCGGGTGGCGACTCCCAAAACCAAATCGAATTTTCAAATCGGCAAAGTCGAGGGCCCCGTGGCAGCGTCCACAAGTTGTCAGTACATTTGGGTTAATATGTGCTAATATATGGTTTATATGCAAAGGGAAAGAAACCGGCTAATGAGGGGAATGAAAAGGAGAAACAAACCCGAAGGCTTTGGAGTGTGAAGGAGGATGAAGCACTCCTTGCATGCATGCTTGAGGAGTACAAAGATGGGGTAAAATGGAAAGCCAAAAACGGCTTCAAGTCGGGCTTTTTCGGGGCCGTGGAGACCCTAATCCACAAGATGTTGCCCGGGACTACCATAAGAGCTACCCCAAACATAGAGTCCAAGGTTAAGAATTGGAAGGAGAAGTATGGGTTACTTGCCGATATGCAAAGGCTAAGTGGTTTTAGTTGGAACCACGACACTAATGCAATCATCGTGGATTTGCCAGATGTGTGGGATGATTATGTGAAGGTAACTTTTCCCACATTTCAATTCTAACTTGGCCATGATTATTAGTGTTTACATGTGATCCAATGGTATGCTTTTAACATGTGCAGTTTCACCCCAAAGCGAATGGGATGAATGGGAAGGCCTTTCCCATGTTTCAACAATGGCAAGTCCTATTTGGGAAAGATAGGGCAACTGGTGAAATGGCAGAGGATCCGCCTGAAATTCGTGACGATGTATCGGATGAAGATATCGAACCACCCGTCTACGAGGAATCCTTTGTTGGCACCAATGAATGCTACACTCCACGGTTTGCCAATTGTGACTTTGTCTTTGGAGGTGGTACCTTCGTTGACCTATCCGTCGGTGGTTCACAAGGTGCAAACCTCACGACTCCCACTAGCAATGTCCCCACTCCCAACGCTTATGTTGGAAATCCTCCCCCCCCCCCGCGGCCAAGAAGGTTAAAAAGATGTCAAAGGCCGAGGCAAAGCAAGCGGCACTTAATGATGCCTTTGGAAGTTACATGGTGGAGAGCAAAGAGGTGATGGTGAAGCTCGTTGATGCGGTAAGCTTCGAGCAAAGACTCTCCGATAGAAGAGGTGGAGTGTTTCGCCAACTTGAAAACCTTAACCTAGATGTGGACGATATCTTAACCGCCAATGCAATGATTTTGGCAACGGATAAAAAGGTTGATGAGTTCTATAGCGTGCCGGAACAATATAGGCAACATTGGGTAGGGATGTTGTTGTAAGGAAAACTAGGTCCAAAACCAATGTAGCTTAGTTATGTTGTTGGGATGTTGTTCAAACATTGGGGTAGGGAAGGTTGAAAAAAACATTTGCTTAACTCTATTTTGGATGACTGTAATAACTCTAGGTAACTATACTTATGCTGTGTCTTTGGATTACTATAATGTTCACATTAACTCTACTTTTGGTTAAGTAAAACGTAGTAGTTTATTGTTACTAAATCATCATGATTTACTCTAATGTTTCAAGTTTTAATGGCGATGATGAAATTAGGGCATAAATTTTTTGAGGAAGCACGACACTTGGCATGACAACTTAAACCACATTATGGTCTAAAATCATCAAAATTACCTCCGCTCAATTTAAGTAAAATGAGCCTAGAAAGAAAAGAATATCAACACGTGTTCCAATTTCCACCCAACTATATTCAGCCAAAACAAGGATTCAAGAGAAGGAAATAATTACAACTACATGCAGATAAGTGTGCGTTTAAATAATGCTTCATTTGGCAATGCTCAAAAAACCAATGCTAGTTAAGCCTACAGTCAAACTTTTTGGCTTTACCATTGGCTCTTTGTTAAGTTATTTGGGTGATCTTAGGTGGGTTTTCAGCTCAAATAGAGTAATGCAAAAATGAGCATTTTCGAGCTAAAAAGGGCCAAAAACCGTGCTATTCTACATCCCAAACGAAGCCTAAGAATCACAATTTCTTTCTCCACCCAAATTGGAAGGAACCAAACTAGGATGGAACTGTAAAAGGAACCAAAAATATGAGGTCTTTTACCTGTGTCAAGCACTGGAAATTCATCTCTCTGATAGAATTAAGAGTGAGTTCAGAAATCGGCAATGACTCGAACTTCTCCGTAGTCATTATCCCAGACCCACTATTCACCCTCACCTTTATCTTCTTTTCCTCACTCAACTCTTCACTTCTTCTTCTCCTCCTCCTTCTTCTTCTTCTTCTTCTTCTTCTTCTTCTTCTTCTCTCTCTTCATCCCCATTAGCATCCTCTCTCTTCAATTTCTTGTTCTTCTTCTTTTTCAACTGAATACTGCCTTGCCTCTTTCTATCTCTTCCAGCGACTTCCTCAATCGAGTCTTTCTCTCTCATCACAGCGACTTCCTCTCCCTCTTTCTCCTCGTGTTCTCCTTCGTTGCTTTGTGTATCAAATTTCGGTTGCTTTTCTTCTTTGGCTCCGGTATTCTTCTTCTTATTCTCTCTTCTTCTCTTGCGTTTCTTCTTTGCCTCGTCGCCCACCATGTGGTTCTGATTCAGTTCTCCGAGTGCTGCCATGGAGGAGTCGAGGGGATAGAGAGGGGGGAAGGGCAGGGTAGACGTAGAACACAAAGAAGTTTTTTAGGGTTTTAGCCGGGTTTTTTATCAGGGCAAATTGGGCTAAAGTCCAAAAGAAGTTGTCTTGGGCTAAGTTGCTGCAAGGTATAAAGTCCAGTAATGAAATTGTTTTTGGAGTCTAAGGTCCTTTAATTTATATTTTAATATAAAATGGGAGAACACCAATTGGTGTGAATAAATTTTTGAAATCCCGTCACAAAAGTGATTTTCAATATTATCTGTATAAAAAATCATATTGCACAATTGTTTTTACTATAACATTAACTAACCGTAAGGACAAAATAGTAAAATAACTTGAGTTCAACCCCGTCACAAAAGTGATTTTCAATATTATCGGTATAAAAAATTATATTTCACAATTGTTTTTACTATAACATTTATTAACCGTAAGGACAAAATAGTAAGATAACTTGAACTTAACCACCCACCAAAAAAACTTACTCACCCATACAAAAAAGCTACTCACTTCTCCTCTCCCTCTCCACAGATTTACAGTTGCACATACAGAATGTGTGCCTCGGCCTGCCGTACAAAAAAAGCCCGCATCTCCTCGCGCAATTAGGCGTAGGGATGGCAATTTCACCCAAAACCAATGGATACCCGAACCAAACCAACCCTATCGGGGTGGTTTGTATATTTTTTTCTACCCATGGGGCGGGTTTGGTTTTCAAAACACGATACCCAACGGGTTTGGATTTGGGTTTGGTCTTAACAAGTATTCGGCCAAACCCAAACCCAAACTGATCCATATAATATTACTTATAGGATATATAATACATATTATATTTTTATATACATGTAATTTTTATTTTTCAATTCATAACTTTTAGTAACTTTTCATTTCATCTCCCACCTTATTCCTCTCAAATCCCTAAAAAATCTCAAGAGTCTCCAGAGGAGCCTCTTAAGAAAAGTATGTTAGAATTTAGATGTTTAATGGTAAAATCATATGGTATGTTACTTTTTTATTTTAATATATAGTAATCTTTTTCCTTCATATGGTCATTAGTAGAATGAATATTAATGCGGGTTTGGTGTGGTTTAAAATCTAAATCCATATGGTTCGGTTATGGTGCACAAAAATTCATACCCGTTGCATATCGGTTTGAATTTGGGTATAAATAAATACTTTGGGATTGGATATAGTAATCACAAAACCCGGACCAAACCGATCAATTGCCATCCCTAACTAGGCGAATCCGAGGGCGTGCTGCGCAACTATGTGATGTGGAATCTTGACCGTTCATCACGGACATCAATGGTCCGGATTTTTTGAAACTATTCGCGCGAACAGTTTCAAAAATTCCAGACCATTGATAACACGTTTAACGGTCATGATTGCACAACACATAGCTGCGCACAGCACGCCTCCACTTCCTAATTAGGCCCCCGTGTTGACAAAAAGTAGTCGGGTACCTATTGAAAAATGGTGCTTCGCTGCCGTGTGGCATTATGGTAAGTAGGGGTGAAAATCGGTCGGTTCGGTTTCGGTTTTTGGGGTGTTCGGGACCGAACCGATCGGTTCGGGGTGATTTTGCTGGGAACCGATCCCGACCAAAAAAAAAAAACAATGGACCGATCGGTTCGGGGTGGTTCGGTTTTTTCGGGTTTTTTTTCCGGCTTTTTGGATTTTTCGGTCCAGCGTTAAGATTTGTATTATATGCTTATTAAGTTATTATAATACAAGTTGTGTTGCTTTTTACAATTAAAGTATGCATTTTATTACAGTTGCATGGAATTATTTATAAAATAGGATTCCATTATCTCAGTTTATTAGAGTTGTATGGTTTTCAATCCAAATAAGGGTGGTTTCGGTTTTTTCGGTTCGGTTTTTCGGTTTTTTCCAGGAAACCGAAACCTAACCGAGATGTATTTCGGTTTTTTCGGTTCGATTTTTTTGGCAGACTGGGCCGACCGAACACCAAACCGAATTTTCGGTTTTCAGTTGGTTCGGTTCCCGTCGGTTTTTTTTTTCACCCCTAATGACAAGGTATCAACCTGATGCTAGCTCCCTCGATAAAAAAATAAAAAAATAAAAACCCCGATGCTAGCTGCCACGCAAGGATGGACCCAGGAGCTGTCGCCTATTACAATTTAAAAAAAAATTCTATTGTTATATCAAAAATTATATACATTAACATACTATGTAACTCCGTTACTCCTTCACATATATAATCCGTCCTACTATACAAGAATCCTGGCTCCGTCCTGCTACCACGTGCAATTGGGACCCATTGAAAAGTGGTGCTTCAATTTCTATAGTACATGCAATGAAGAATTATACACCCTATTTGGATGCTGGACTAGAGACCCGAATTTGAAATTCACCCGGATTATATATCCTGGTCCCACGTTAGTCCCCCGTTTGGATGGCAAAACAAGCCACGGAGTTGGGTCACTGTTGGGAGATGATATCTGGGTGCTCCTGGATTTGGTAACTACAGCCTTGACCCTGTCGTTACCCAACGAGGGGCGATTTGGTTCTTTCTCTACCCTTTCTACCCCTCCAAATCCGGGTGATATACACACAATCAAGGGTTTTCTGTACTGTTTTGCATAAGAGAAGAGAGAGGCGACGAAGAGGCAGTCGATCGGTTTGTGGTTTTTTCGTTGTTCATCTTCGATCCATTTCGTCTTCAATCTTGAATCAGGTATTGAAAACCCATTTTTTTTCGAAGTTATGTTCTACTTTCGAAATCCATGGTGCTTGTGCTTGTGTTGATGAAACCCACGATTATCGATCGAAAAGGGAGTTTTTGATAGGGTTTTTGTGGTACATCGAACTGGGTTGTTTCGAAATCCATGGTGGTTTTGTTTCTAAAACTCACCATTATCCTTTTGATTCGGTGGCTATTCATATGATTTTTGCCCTAATGAAGTGGCTGTTGTGGGGTTGTGTTGAAATCCATGGTGGTTGGGTGCTTCCAAAACCCACCATGGTCGATATGTTTGGGGGTTTTTCATACGTTTTTTGCCCTAATCTTGATTTTGTCGTTGATTGTGTTCATGGATCTATCAATGGGGATTTTTGATTGGATTTTTGCCCTAATATTGTGGCTGTCGTTGGTTGTGTTTAGAAAACCCAAGATTAGCGATATGATTTGGGGTTTTTTACTTGATTTGTGCCCTAATCTTGTCGCTGTGGGTCTGCCCTAATTATCGATCAGTTTGAAAATTATCGTTGAAGATATGCCCTAATCTTGTCCATGTGAATTGACATTAAGCATAGAAAAATTGTCATTATAGAATATGGTGTTATGGTTTCAAACAAATGTCAGTGAAGGAAAAAAATGTAATCACCTAACAAGCTTTTGAGGAGTAAAATTAGACTCCCATAACTGCTTTAACACAGCTCCTTAACAACAATGTATGATTTATATGATAAGTTTTATGCCCTAAAAAAATCATGAATGAAATGATAAGTTTTCATCAATTCAAATAAAGTTCAAAGGAGTTATGTAGACACCCCAATTTATGCTACCCAAAAAACTTGGATTGAGGCTCGGATGATGAGGATGAATCAACAATTAAACCATGAAAATGATCTTGGAATGCACTTGCAAAAATTCTTCACCCAAAATCTTGAACTAAAGCACCTTAATTCAGCATGAACTAAGGCACCTCAGTTCAGCATGAAACCAAGGCACTCCAAATCACTTGAACTAGGGCGCCCTAGTTCAAGCAAATCAACACACCCCCTACTTCTTAACAACTAAGGTGCCCAATTCCCCTCGAAATAGGGCGCCCTAGTTCCGTAAAAGCATGTGTCAACCTGTAGGAGAATAACATCATGGTGTCTTCTCTGCTTTTGTAGCTCAGCGTAAGACCAAGGGAATTGTCTCTCTCAACTAAGGCGCCCTAATTGTCCTTTCCAAGCCTATAAATAGGCTCATGCACGTAAGATTTCCTCCAGGCTATTACACCCTCCTCACTCACTTCTACTCTACTTCCTTTACTGCCATTTTCCCTTCTCTACTGCTGCTACTGTATCTCTTCACCACCCTTCTAATTTCCATCAAAAATCCCACCAAAAATCTTCCAAAAATCCTTCAAATCTAGAAGTGTTCCCAAGACATCACTTCCCTGATATTCTTTCATCTATCTTTCCTTCTACTATTGATATTATCACCTTCCCTTACCACCCTCCTGATTTCTCCCCAAAATCCCATAAAAAATCTTCCAAAATTTACTATAATCCCAAAAAAAAGTACCCAAAGCCCAGAGCCATTGTGAAACCAAGTCTGTTCAACACTTTATCAGAGTTTTAAACCCATCAAACATCAATAACCTTCTCAATATGCGCAAACAAGTTCAAAGAGTGCATTTCCAAGATCAAATTTCAAGGTAAAATTTAAGTTGAATCCTGAGGGAAAAATTCTTCAACCTCACATCCCAGTAACATATACTGGAAATGTGCCAAAGGAGGAATAAAATCTGTTTTTTTCAAAATTTTACGAAATTTTCCAAAAAAAAATTAGGCAACTAGGGTGCCCTAGCTATGCTCCAATTGGGGCGCCCTAATTCTGGATTTTTATTATTTTTCTCATTTTAAATAGTTAAATTATTTTTCAAAACAAAACAGGGCAAAATTTCATTATTTTATGTTAATTAAATGATTTTACAATTACTCTAATTTATTTTCCCCCAATTTCGAATATCTTCTTTTAAATATCTTCTTTTAAATATATATATATATATATATATATATATATATATATATATATATATATATATATATATATATATATATATATATATAGGAAGCCGATCTACTAAGGACTCCCTCAAACAAAATTTGGTGCGGACATTTTTCGACTTTCCGGATCAAATTTTGATGATCCGAACCGCTCAATGTTTTTAAAATGCATTTTCCAAGGTCCACGCGGAAAATCTTCAAAAAAAAAATACCCGGAAGGGCTTGATCCGATCAGTTTTTGTTAAAAACGCTATATCAAGCCCTTCCGGGTATTTTTTTTTGAAGATTTTCCGCGTGGACCTTGGAAAATGCATTTTAAAAACATTGAGCGGTTGCGGATCGTCAAAATTTGATCCGGAATGGTGAGGTCCGCACCAAATTTGGCTAAGGGAGTCCTTAGTAGATCATTATCCTATATATATATATATATATAAGATCAACTTCTAATGAGGGATCCCTCATTTTAAATAAAATGAGGACCAAGCAATTTTTCCACTTTCCGAATTGAATTTTAACGATCCGAACCGTTAGATGTGTTTAAAATGTGTTTTAAGGTCCACCATGGGGATTCGTCCAAAAAAAATACCAGTAAGGGCTTCATCCGATCAGTTTTTGTTAAAAACGTTATACGGACCTACCGTCCGTTCGGACTTCACTTTTCGAACCAAATTTCGACGATCTGAACCGTTAGATGTGTTTAAAAGGTGTTTTCAAGGTCCAACGCGAAGATTTGGCCAAAAAAAATACCCAGAAGGGCTTGATCGGAGCAGTTTTTCACAAAAAACACTAATACTTCAAAAAAAAATTGGGAAGGTGGAGGTCCGTAACTTAACAGAATGCGGAAGTTTGGATTGGAAGCTTGGTGTGTATATCACACACCGGTGATCAAGTCAAGGATCCCGGATCAAGTCAAGGATCCCGGATTGAAGGTTTTCAAAGATGTTTTTGCATGATCCGAGCCGTCCAATGTGTTCAAACGGTGTTTTCAAGGGTCCACGCGGGAAATCTGCAAAAAAAAATACCGGGAAGGGCTTGATCCAAGCAGTTTTTCGCAAAAACTATATATTTATAGTTTATCGCAAAAACTATATATTTATAGTTTTGCGAAAAACTGCTTGGATCAAGCCCTTCCCGATATTTTTTTTTGAAGATTTCCCGCGCAGACCCTTGAAAACACCTTCTGAACACATTGGACGGCTTGGATCGTCAAAAAAATGCTCGGATCATGGAGGTCCGGAGTCCGGATAGGAACCGCGTCCATATACCTACCGTGAGGTTCTAATCCGGGATCCCGGATTAGAGCATTTGGGGTGTTTTTTTTGTGTTGCAAATTGTTTTAGGAAAATCCGAGCCGTCCAATGTGTTCAAAAGGTGTTTTCCAAGGTCCAAGCGGGATATCTTCAAAAAAAAATATCGGAAAGGGCTTGATCCAAGCAGTTTTTCGCAAAAACTGTATATTTATAGTTTTGCGAAAAATTGATTGGATCAAGCCCTTCCCGATATTTTGTTTTGAAGATTTCTCGCGTGGACACTTGAAAACACCTTCTGAACACATTGGATGGCTCGGATCGTCAAAAAAATGCCCGGATCATGGAGGTCCGGAGTCCGGATAGGAACCGCGTCCATATACCTAGCGTGACGTTCTAATCCGGAATCCCAGATTAGAGCATTTGGGGTGTTTTTTTTGTGTTGCAAATTGTTTTAGGAAAATCCGAGTCGTCCAATGTGTTCAAAAGGTGTTTTCCAAGGTCCACGCGAGAAATCTTCAAAAAAAAATATTGGGAAGGGCTTGATCCAAGCAGTTTTTCGCAAAAACTGTATATTTATAGTTTTGTGAAAAACTGCTTGGATCAAGCCCTTCCCGATATATTTTTTTGAAGATTTCCTGCGTGGACCCTTGAAAACACCTTCTGAACACATTGGACGGCTCGGATCGTCAAAAAAATGCTCGAATCATGGAGGTCCGGAGGTCCGGAGTCCGGATAGGAACTACGTCCTATATACCTATGTATATTTATATATCATGTTTTTTTCCTGATGGGACTGTCCTTGTGACTTGAAAAAACATTTCACCGCAATAACAAATTTTTTATTTTGTTAATTTTTTTTTAAAAGCAAAAGAGAATTTTATTAATCTTTGAAGGTGAAGATTAACGGGGGTCAAGGGGAAGGGTTTTTTTTTTATCGGCAAAGAAAATATATATTATATAAGAAAGGAGCAAAGTACATCAGGCGAGATTGATAAGGAATATTCAATCAACACCACAGGACAGCAAAAACAGAGGTCGAAAAAGGCCCTAAAACTTAGAAACTACACATGAAATTGGCCCTGAAATTGAAAGCTAGTGCTAAAAAATGGTCAACATGACCCAGACCAAAACAAAGAAAAAAGGATCATTTCCAATTCATCCAAACAGATGTTGATCATGTTAGTTACAGCAGAAGCTCTGGTACCACTTGTTAGGTTTGGTATGCTCTGACACCACTTTGTTGTGCTTAGCCCCCACAGGTTTGCCCACACTCACACCAATCACACACAGAAACACAAGGAATATGTAAAAACAGAGAGACAAGCAATTTTGTGTGGTTCCCAAAATTGGGTATGTCCACGAACAACAGATTCACTATTTGTAGGGAGGATTTAAAATCACACTCAACCTCACAAACACTCAACAATTGCTCCTCAGAACTCTTTGGTTTTCTCTCAGAAGTATGATTCTCTCTCTCACCAGAGCACTGGCTCACTCCGACTCCCTCCCGAAGGAGGAGCCCTCTGGCTCTGTCTCAACTCTGTCTCACTTCTTCAGATTTCAGATTAATTACCGATAATCATCTTAGCTTCTATTTATAGACGCCCATACACGAATACAACATAGCTAAGAAACACACAGTCACCATTGCTACAGTGGTGGTCAACACGGTAGTCTTTCGAGAATTGTCCATGGCAACTCTTCTCGGTTAAAACTTCATCGTTACAAGTCTGACCAAGGAAACTCTAGAAACATCAGGAGAAATTTGAATTCCTCCACATGGGGTGGAAAACCCAACAATTCACCCCATTCCGCACATGTGGGGCAATTGTTCATCCCCGCAGCATCATCCAGCTGCGATCCATCACTATAGCATGTCTTCTTGCGTTCCAGAGAAACACCTCAGCACTCTCTGCTCACACCAGAGGCTCCATTCCACCAGATGATCTCACACACCACCCAGAAGAGTCTGACTCCTGTCTCTGTTGACGCCTGCATCCCCTGCTAAGCTTCTCCGTACTCCAACCTGAATACACAGCTCGTCTATCCGGGACGACTTGCTGCACGCTAGATCTACATGGCCTACACCGCCTCCGCCGCCGATATCCGGACCCCCTAACCGAAGTGCCTGCACCCCCTGACCGGAGTGCTCGCAACATAGTTCATTTATACCTGCGCTCCTCTGTGCCTAAAAGCCTGCATCACACCCCCGGATGCAATAAATCGCGTTCGCCAAACTTGGATGCCTGTGCCCAATCACCAGGACACTAACTTATGACACCATCTCTCCATTGTCTTGAGTACTCATGCTTGGAGAGGAACCCATCACCAATCCACAGAAGGAAGAGAACCCTGCGATGCATCGTCTCGTCACCATCTCAATTCCTCTGTTTGGATCTTTCGTGAACCCCATAACCACCAGTTGCACCATCGTAGCTGGCCAGCATCACGCACACCTCCTGATTCGGTTCCTGACGCGCCTAGTACCCTCCGATCATGACTCCTTGGTACACTCATGCGCCTATTCTGTGCGCGTCCACAACTGTTGTTCTCCTGCTCACATCGTAAAACACCCATACTGCTTGACCATGCCTAACATCAGCTCCATCTGTCACAGCACTCTCCACAAGCCAGTATTGTGACCCGTCATCATTTCCACGCAGTCCGAATCACTACTGCAACTCCCGATCATAGGTCTTCCGATTGAACCAGACTGCCTCCGATCACTGTTGATCATCTTCGATTTGTCACTCTAGCAAGCGCCTGTGTCATTTCAAGTTGAGCCTCTCCGCATCCCCAAACCGGAACACGATGCTAACTAAATGTTTCCTTGCTCACTAGCTCTTCGACTGATCATGACCCAATGACCGTCAAATCTGCAATCACCCGATTGCCCTGATCAACCTCAAGATCTCTCCAAGTCTGTCCAATCCTTCCTTGGTGGGTAGCAATCTTGCACCTTCTGCCTCTCTCGCCACTTTCCTAGACCTCTGCCACTCTTGTTCATCCTTTCTGGGTCTCCTCTAGCATCTTGGTTCTTACACGTTCCATTCCCGGCTTTCTCTAGCATCCCTTGAATTCCATCGTATCTCCATGGCTTGCCTCTAACTGAAAACAAATCTCCCATTCGACTTTGATCAATCCCAATCATCCTCGATATCGTCTAATTTTGCCTAGTACTGCAATATTCGACCAAAATCTGAACATTCTGAGTCCACCACTGTTTCCGAAACAGTCCATATAGCTAGGAACAAGCCTCCTCGCAACCCGAACAGCCTCCGAACATCCAAATCTTGTTCCACTAAGCGATTGCATCAGCTTAGAGCCTCATCATGAAAATGGAGCATGTGGTTGAATCCAGAACGTCGAGATAGTCTAAAATGACTACTCACACGCGAAAATGGAGCTATATAGGCTTCGAAATTGCCCAAAAAACATTTTGAACCCTGCTGAAACCTTCTCGACCCCTTTGATGACGTGGCACCTCGTCAGCGTTGACCGGGTGACGTGGTCGTTGACCGTCCTACGTGGCTGCTGACTCAGCGCTACCAAAGCGCTGACACCATATTGATGACATCATGACATCACCATTTTTCCCCTCTTTTTTCTATGTTTGCTCTCCGACTGTCAACTCTCTTGTCCCTATTTGTTCACCCCCACAACTCTTGACCTCTATTGGATCAACCTTGTATGCCTCCGACTTAACCACATCCCATCTAATCGACCTTGATAACGTCTGATCTTTCCTCGATCTCTCCGGATGTGTCTAGAACTGCAACATCTGACTCGAATTCACCCAAACCGAATCCATCATTGAATCCGGAACTGTCAAGAAACTTCATAGGGGCTAAACTGCAACTTTCTGTAACTTCAGGGACTCAAACATAAATCTGCAGAACTCCAGGGACCTCTACTGTAAATAATGCTGCATAACACTATTCAACCATACGGCACTATTCCCTCATACGACACTATTCCTCCGTACGGTACTATTCATGAGTACGGTACTATTCACATGTATGGCACTATTCATGCATATGGTACTATTCCCGTATACAGTTACACTATACCCTTCAGGTGCCACCCACACTGGATCATTTCCCAGCCTTGGATTCCTCCAGAAGCTTTCCTTTTCTTTTCTTCTTCCTTATCTGCCCATGTTGCAAACACATCCCTACAAACAGATCTGGAAAAAGACAAAGCATACTGCTCTGCTTCCGGCAATCAGTGTATGCACCTCGGCGGTCTGTTTTTCGCACCGTTCGCGCCGTTGAACTCCAATCGTCAGAGCTTCTCATTGGTGTGACCACACCAAAAGTTGGATTCGACCAACTTCATTTCCAGGCAAAATCTGGCAGTGCACCCATTTCGCTCCTGGAGCTCTAATACCACTTGTTAGTTATAGTGGAAGCTTTGATACCACTTGTTAGGTTTGGTATGCTCTGATACCACTTTGTTGTACTCATCCCCCACAGGTTTGCCCACACTCACACCAATCACACACAAAAACACAAGGAATATGTAAAAACAGAGAGACAAGCAATTTTGTGTCATTCCCAAAATTGGGTATGTCCACGAACAACAGATTCACTATTTATAAGGAGGATTTACAATCACACTCAACCTCACAAACACTCAACAATTGCTCCTCACAACTCTCTGGTTTTCTCTCAGAAGTATGATTCTCTCACTCTAACTCCCTCCCAGAGGAGGAGCCCTCTGGCTCTGTCTCAACTCTCTCTTACTTCTTCGGACTTCAGATTAATTACCGATAATCATCTTAGCCTCTATTCATGGACGCCCATACACGAATACAACACGGCTAAGAAACACACAGTCACCACTGCTACAATGGTGGTCAACATGGTAATCTTCTGAGAATTGTCCATGGCAACTCTTCTCGGTCAAAACTTCACCCCTAAGAGTCTGACCAAGGAAACTGTAGAAACATCAGGAGAAATCTGAATTCCTCCACATGGGGTGGAAAACCCAGCAGATCAAACCTAGCCATAAAGCATCCCGTGCCTCATACTATAGCAGAATCAAAGATGGATTAGGTTAGATTTTACTAGCTTGAGTTTTCTGATCCCTTGAAGACATCTTTTAATATCATCCACTGAGTAATCCCGAATGTCGAAGCAAACTATAGTCCATAATGCATTTTTCGTTTTGATGCTATCCACCAGTTCTTCAACATCCACCGATTTAGCTTTAAAAACAGCTTGATTTCTTTCCAACCAGATAGACCAAATCACCGCATAGAAACTGATCTCCCAACATTCCTTTTCAACACTTCTAAAATTATTCAAGAACCATCGACGACCATATAAATTAGATGGACTTACCTAGACTATTTTGCCACCACTTGATGATCCGAGATCACACATCCCATGAAACATTGCAATGCAATAGTAAGTGAGAAAGGTATTCCAATTCAGAATTGCAAAGAGGACAACTACCTTCGCCCACTGCCTGTGGATTTAAGTTCTAATTAACTCACTCCTTGTAGCAATTTTACTTTGCATAGCTTGCCACGCGAAGACTTTGAAAGGGCATAGATTTCTCCAAATTTGTTTGCACCGAGGACCAATAAGGTTTTCTGGATTGAACTCCTCTTCCCATTTTTCAAAACACAATTTTACTGAAAAAACACCACTACTTCTATCCCATCTCCATTTCAGAAGGTCCCTCCTATTACCGAAAGGGTTGATCTCATTTAACATTTGGATTAGGATATCGTGTTGGTTAGATTCATACATGAACAACACTCACATTTTCTGTAGGACTTGTATTATGATCTAGCCCATTATGATAGGTGTAGTACTCAGCTATGTACGTTTTGACTCATTGTATTGGCATCGTGCCACGAATTTTGTATGCATGACTTCATTATCTATGGAAAGTATTATTATCATCTTAAAACTGTGTTCAAAACAATTTTTCCAAAGACTCATTAGACTTATTCCCCAAACAAATTCTAGATCATAGATGGCAAACATGCGAAACGGACGTAGAAACGGAGACGATTCTTCTTCTAATGGAACCAATGGAGCTGACGTTGTGCAACTGATGCAAGCATTTATTGCTACACTTAACGCTAACATTTATTGCTGCACTTAACGCTAACAGACCCCAGCTTATTAACCATGCTAATAACCCACCCGCTCCAATGAACCGCATGCAAGCCATAAACGAGTTCTGTAAACGCTGACCCTTTGTTTTTCAAGGAGAACCAGACCAGAATGTAGCCGAGGCATGGCTCAAGAACATCAAAGTTATTCTGAATACCTTGGGAATTGGAGAGAATGGACACTGTGTAGCTCTCGTAGCTTATCAGTTGCAAAGAGAAGCTAGATACTGGTGGGAATTGATTGAGAGCACCCACAATGTCAACACCATGACATTTGAGGAGTTCGAGAATCTATTCCTCGATAATTATTTTCCTGCTCTGGTTAGACAGGCCAAGGTTTTGGAATTCCAGGAATTGTGCCAAGGTTCAATGATCGTATCTCAGTACGCAACAAAGTTCGAGGAGCTGTCCCGCTACGCTCCTGCCTTAATTCCCATCGAGGAAGCAAAGGCAAGGAAGTTTGAATGGGGACTTGGCTCTACCCGCAGAACTGTTGTGGGACTCAGACTCTCCACTTATGTAGAAGTGGTGAATTGTGCGCTGAGATTTGAGCGAGAGGAACTAGACTTCCGCAGTAAGAAGCCAGGAGGAGGAAATGGAGGGCCGATTCGAACCAGCCAGAACAGCAATACCAGCAACAACCGTGGACTCTATCTAGCTAGGATTAACCCTAACCAGCCTCAAAACCAGAATTGGAGAAGGAGTGACAACCAACAAGGACCGTCAGGAATGGGACGTGAGAGTCAGTTAGTGCACTGTTACAATTGTTCCGGCTACGGACATATCAGCCGCAACTGCCCATATCCTAGAAAGGACGGACAGATGAGCTTCAGAAATCAACTGTCACAGCAGTACCAGAATTTCGAGAAACAGCCTATGCAGCAGATCGCTAGGCCAGCACCTCTGAACCAGTGGAACGGGAAGCAGCCAGATAAGACACAGCTGAGTGAGGGAGGTCGCATTTTTGCACTGCAGGCTGAGGATCAAGAACAAGACCCGTCTGTGATCCAAGGTACGCTACTGCTATTTAGTAGTTGCGTGCAAGCCTTATTTGACTCTGGAGCATCTCATTTGTTTGTCTGTTTTGCATGTGTATCCACCATGGGACTAGAAACTGAACCCCTAAGAACCAATATGACGATAGCATTGCCACTAGGGGATAAGATACCAGTTAAGCTAGTCTATAGAGGTTGTGAGATAGAAGTCACTAACGTCCGACTGACTTGTGACTTGCACGTGATCGAGATGAACGACTTCGGCGTGATACTAGGAACGGACTAGTTATCTAGGCATCAAGCAGTCATAGATTGCCGTTAAAAAGTAGTAACGGCTTTCACCCCTGAGGGAACTTGCTTCTGATTTAAAGGGGATAGACAGACCGTGAATTCAGCGACTAAACGCTCAAAATGGCAGAACCAACTGCGTGGATGGCAAGCTAGTCTCTAGTTGGAAGAATCTGACTTTCACCCCTGAGGGAACTTGCTTCTGATTTAAAGGGGATAGACAGATCGTGAATTCAGCGACTAAACGCTCAAAATGGCAGAACCAACTGCGTGGATGGCAAGCTAGTCTCTAGTTGGAAGAATCTGACCAAGAGAAGCCTGGACTGCCACACATTGTTTGTGAGTATGCAGACGTGTTTCCGGAAGAACTCCTTGGACTACCACCACGGAGAGAGATAGACTTCACTATTGAGTTACAACCCTGAACTGCACCGGTTTTGATAGCTCCGTATCGTATGGCGCCAACTGAGGTGAAGGAGTTGAAGATTCAGCTTCAGAAGCTGTTGGATAAAGGATTTATTCGACCTAGTACTTCACCGTGGGGAGCGCCAGTGCTATTCGTAAAGAAGAAGGAAGGGACTATTCGTCTATGTATTGATTATAGGCAATTGAATCAGGTGACGATTAAAAACCGTTACCCGCTGCCTAGGATCGATGGCCTGTTCGATCAATTCAGAGGAGCAACTTATTTCTCGAAAATTGATCTGAGATTAGGATATCATCAATTGAGGATTAGAGACGAGGACATTCCCAAGACCACTTTCAAAACCAGATACAGACACTACGAGTATGTAGTAATGCCGTTTGGTCTGACAAACGCTCCAGCCATATTCATGTGTCTCATGAATAAGATATTCCAACCCTATTTAGACAGATTTGTGGTGGTTTTTATTCATGACATACTGATATACTCTGCTAGTAGAGAGGAGCATGAAGGACATCTCCGTATAGCACTACAAGTACTTAGGGACAACCAACTCTATGCCAAGGCCAGCAAATGCGACTTTTGGCTAGAACTAGTTAAGTTCTTAGGACATGTGGTGTCTAAGGAAGGATAGCGGTTGATGATAGCAAAGTGGAGGCTGTAATTAATTGGAAGCGAGTGACCTCAGTGTTTGAGATCCGTATTTTCTTGGGATTAGTGGGATACTATAGAAGATTTATACCAGATTTCTCTACCTTAGCCAGACCGATGACCTGACTGACTCAAAAAGGGATTAAGTACGAATGGTCTGACAAGTGTGAAAAGATATTCCAAGAGTTGAAGAAGAGATTGACCAGTGCACCAATCCTGATCATTCCCGAGAGAGATGTTGGTTATTAGGTGTACTGTGATGCTTCTAAGGAAGGATTGGGTTGCATTCTGATGCAGAACGGTAAGGTTGTGGCATATGGATCGAGACAATTGAGATCGCATGAGAAGAATTACCCTACTCATGGCTTGGAATTAGCAGCTGTAGTCTTTTCTCTCAAATCATGGAGATATTATCTCTATGGTGAACAATTTGAGGTGTTCACGGACCACAAAAGTCTCAAATATCTGTTCACTCAGAATGAGTTGAATATGAGACAGAGAAGGTGGATGGAATACCTAGATGACTACAAGTTCACCCTGTCATATCACCCTGGTAAAGCGAATGTAGTCGCTGACGCTATAAGTCGAAAGGACAGAGCACAGAAAGCCAAGGTAGCTATGAAGGAATGGGAAATGATCGACACACTTAACGAGTTTAACCTTAAACCCTCGTCGACTTCATGGAGTGCCTGTGTCCATAGTATCTAATCGAGACCAAAGATTTGTCTCTCAATTTTGGAGTGGACTACAGAAAGCACTAGGAACGAATTTGTGGCTCAGTACTGCTTTTCACCCCCAATAGATGGACAGACGAAGAGAACAATTCAGATCTTATAAGAAGACATGCTGAGAGCTTGTGCTCTAGATTTTTCAGGAAATTGGGAGCGACACGTGCCGTTAGTTGAGTTTGCCTACAACAATAGTTATCAGGCTAGTATTAAGATGGCACCTTACGAAGCATTGTGTGTCGCCCATGTCGATCGCCTGTCTGTTGGACTGATGCTGAATCGGGATTATTAGGACCAGAGATGGTTAGAGTAGGGGTGAAAATCGGTCCGTTCGGTTCGGTTTTCGGGGTGTTTGGGACCAAACCGATTGGTTCGAGGTGATTTTGCTGGGAGCCGATCCCGACCGGAGAAAATAATGGACCGATCGGTTTGGTTCAGGGAGGTTCGGTCCGTTCGGTTTTTTTTTCCGATTTTTTTGGTTTTTTCGGTCCAGTGTTAAAATTGAGATGGACAGCTGAGATTTATTATTTTTTGCGGGGTCAAGATTGGTTTTCGTCCAAATAAGGGTGGTTTCGGGGTAATTCGGTCCAAATCGGCATGATTTTAGGGTATTTCGGTTCGGTTCGGTCTGACAAAAATTCTGGGAAACCGAAACCGAACCGAGATGTATTTCGGTTTTTTTGGTTCGGTTTTTTCGATTTTTTTTTCCAGACTCGACCGACCGAACACCGAACTGAATTTTTGGTTTTTCGATCAATTAGGGTCCCGTCGGTTTTTTTTTTTTTCACCCCTAGGATAAAGAGACGATTGAGAAGGTCAAAACCATCAGACAAAGATTACTCCTGCTCAAAGTCGTCAGAAAAGCTTTGCTGATCAAAGAAATCGACCATTGTCGTTTTCTGAAGGAGATCACGTGTTTCTTAAGATTCGACCCCGAAGAGGAGTGATTAGATTCAGGAAAAAGGGAAAGCTTTCACCACGTTATATAGGACCCTTTCAGATATTGGAGAGGATTGGAAAAGTGGCATACAGATTAGCATTACCGCCACAGCTTGATCGAGTGCACAACGTGTTTCACGTCTCGATGTTGAGAAAGTACCTAGCACTGCCCACACACATGCACAATTGGGAAGATCTCAGTATCGATGAAGACGCGACCTTTGATGAAGAACCAATGGAAATCCAAGACATGATGGAAAAGCGCATCCTTCTGCGAGTTTTGTGGAAACATCTAGGAATGGAAGAAACTACGTGGGAAAGAGAGGAGGCTATGAGAGCTAATTACCCGCATTTGTTTCCGTCTATTGAGTGATCGAATTTCGAGGACGAAATTTGTCAATGGGGATAGGTTGTAACGACCTGAAAATTTTTTTAAATAAAATTTTGATTAAATAATTCAATAAATTATTTATATTTTCTATCAATTGGTTTATTTCCGTATTAAATTAATAAAATTCCTTTTTAATTTCGATAATTGGTTTTCAAGCCGTGCATGCAAATGTACGAGGCCGAGTAACACACCCGTTACACACCCGAACAACCCGAAGCTTCCTCTTAATGCCCAAACTAACCCCAACCCCAACCACCGTCTTTATTAATCAACCTAACAAGGTACCCTCCATGTACCTTTCTTCCCAACTTTGGAACTTGTTATTTTGACTTTAGAAGAGAGAGAGAGAGAGAGAGAGAGAGAGAGAGAGAGAGAGAGAGAGAGAGAGAGAGAGAGAGGGTTCGGGGAGAGAGAGGGGGAGAGAGATGTGTGTGTGAGAGGGAGCATTGTACTCTTGCACATGCAAGAGTAAATGCATGGGTACTTCTGCAAGCAATGATTGTGTGTGGGGGAAAGCCCTAAGAGCTAGGTTTTTGTACCAAAACTAGTTAGGACAAGCCTTGCCATTTTGGGAGGAATCTTGGACAAGCACATGCATATTACTTGAACTTGTACACAAGCTACAACCTAAGCCTAGAAACCTAGAAGACTTGGCCATCATGTAAAGACCCGCAAATTTGTGTTAAATAAAAATAAAGATGTGGAATATATTTATTTTTAGCTACGTGGGTAATACCAGCTTAACTGTTATGGTTGGGGGACTCGAATCAATCTGATGACGTCACTTGGGATAGCATCGTAATGCGTGTCCAACTTTTGAGATTTTTCTAGACAATTCTGAGCACACGGTGACGTTGCCCACGATTTTCTAAGTCAGTACGAATATTTTGGTATTTTTCTGAAATCGAAACTCAGACAGTTAGAACACCGCGCAGAGTAAATTGTACTGCTTTAGTCTCCCTCGATTTTTGGGAGAGCTGCCGACACACTTTCTTTTCCCCCATGTGACCCCTGCCCCCTCCTTTCCCTTTTACTTTGACTGGGAATAATCAGAGAAGAAGAGAAGAAGAAAGAAAGGAGAAGAAAAAGAAGAGAAAGAAGAGAGAGAGAGAGAGAGAGAGAGAGAGAGAGAGGGGGTTCGGCCGCCCCAAGTCCGGCCATCTCCACCTCGTGGGATCATCACCTCCATCTCCCAAGCTTCATCTCTACACGTATGCCTCTTCTCTCCGTCGTTTTTTGTTGATTTTGATGTACAAATTCGTGTATATGTACCATTATGTACAGTAGTTTGTTGCAGCAGACTGGGTCTCGGTTTTTGGTCGATTTCTCCTTCGTAAACTGTTAATTAGGTTTTGGTTCCTTCATATGATTTAAAGTTAACTCTGAGAGCTTTCTTTTACCGCTGGAATCGTCCAAATCCATTGAGAATACGATTTACTATGAATTTTTGAAATCGGGTTTGAAGATCTGGAAATTTTCTCTGAGACAGATTCGTGTAGCCTCTGTGTTTGCTTGTTTTCCCATCTTTGAAGTACGAATTAGACTTTGGTCCCTTCTGGGATTTTTAATTACATTTCAATACGAAACTTTTGGCACAAGAATCACTCAAAAACATTTAGAGTTCGATTTATGGTGATTTTTCAAAGTTTGGCTGTCCAGTTTCATCCGTTTTTCTACAGATCTCTGTTTTGGCCGATTTATTTGATATTGTTCCAGAACTGGTAAATTTCCTAAAATTTTATAGAAGCTACCCATGGATGTTCTTTGTGTTGTGTAAAAATTTCAGAAGTTAATTTGAAGTATAGAAAATATGAAAAATGTTTGATTGGGCTGTGGTACTGAAATTCGCTGTGTTGACAGCATTGCCCCATGTTACGAGAATGGCTGTATTTTTGTCTAGGAAGCTTGAGATTTCGATCCGCCTTTTGATTATGAAACTAGACTCGTATACCTTCAAAAGTATGTAAGGGTTGTATCTTAACTCTTTCTAGAAAATAGCAGTTTTTGATTTGAAGTTGATGTATCGGCTGAAATTACGCGTGGAATGCGTCACGGACACATGAAAGCTTGGAGCTTGAGTTTCGGGAGTTCGGGTTTTGCTCAAAACCCAGTCAAGTAGGGATTTCTCTCCTCTCTCTACATATCTATGTGTTTAGATAATAAACTCGTGATTTCTACATACGATTTTTCGTAGATGTTGTTGTACTGTGAAATTTCTAATTTATGGCTTAAACCAAAATTGGGGTTTTTGTGATATTCGTGTGCATATGTTATATTGCTTTCGAAGTAATGAAATTGGGATATTTATGAGTATATTTGAGGCGTGGATTGATGAAGATGCCTACGGTTTTGAACCGTGATGAAATTACGAAAATGCCCTAAATCGAACGAGTTTGGGAAGGTTTGACATGTTGAGCTCTTGGTAAGTGAAACTGTTGGTGGGATGTTTTGAGGGTCTAATCTTTTAGTCTTTTGCATTCCTTAAATGAGTTATTGGCTTGTGGAATCGGACATGTTGTGTTGTTTGTTGTGGTGTGTTGTTGGCTGCGTGTTATTGTTATATGTTGCTTGTTGTATGTGGTTGTTTGTGTGTTTTTTTGTTGTGCATTATTCTGTACATTCCTTAGTTGATTTGATTGCGTTCGTGGAATTGGGAATTGTGTGGTATTCGTTGTACATTTTATGAAATGTGTCTCGATATTGAGGAAGTATCTATCGAAGAAATCAAAATGCGTGGTTATGTTGAGAAACTAGAGCTTTTGGGTGTGATGAGAAGTAAGAGGAATTGATTGTTAGTGAAAAGACTGGGACAAAGTCGTGGTGATCCTGATGTGGTGTTGAAATGGAAATTAAATGGTAAAGAGTACTTCCGATCGATTGGAAACCTTCAAGCGTGGTTATGTATATGTGGTGTTGTGTATGCGCGAGGGTGTATTTATGTGTGTGTACATGTATGGGTATGTATGTGTGTGACGAGACATGCATTTAAAGAAAGAATGACTTTTAAAATCGGGCTTATGCAATGTAGGTTCACTCACAAGCATGGTGCACTGCATATATATATAGAGTTTGTGAGGGATTTTTCTACTGGGCTAGTGTAGCTCAACCTATTAATTTTCAGGTATTCGATGAGGAGCATGGCGTGAAGTGCATTGGGAATGCATGAAATCTTTTGAAGGCATCATTGATCATTGTTTCTTATTGAAACTTAGTAGGTACTCATTAGTGAGATGGTCATGTATTTTATTAAAACTAAGATGGGTTTGTAACCTTATTTTTTTTAGAATTGTTTGGAAGAATGTAATTAATTTATTATTTCCATTCATGTTTTCCAATGGGATAAAAGAAGAAGATTTATGAAAACGTGGCACTTTATTTCTAAAAATGTTTACTTTTAATTGCTTAAAATCCAGGGCGTGACACATCAAGTCCCACAAAACATGCATCCATGTTTTAAGGAAGCATATTCCTTTCTTAGAGCCTAGCAAGCCTAAGTGTTAGGTCACTATGCATGCACATGCACAATTTTTGTGTGTAAGCTTCCAAAAACACCCCATAACAAAGGTGACCATGCAAAATTCTACACAACAAGAGGCCTTATAATACCATGCTTTCTTCCCAAATATATTTTTCCTAGATTCCCTAGAAACCCCATGTACCTAGCCTAGAAATCTAGAACCTAAAACATAGAGTGCCAGTTACACCCACCTTGTACTTCCCATGTGCCAAATTGATGGCACATTTACACTCCCAATTGGAGTGGTTCGGCCAAACCAAGAGGGAGAGAGAGAGCCAAATGTTTTGGGTGAGAGAGAGAAGTCTCATTTTGCTATATAAGCCTACCTCTCTTTGTCAACTTGCCACCTTTTCCCACATACTATATTTGTGCTTTTTTCTTTCCCAACTATAAACCTATTCTTATACCACCAAAGTCAACCTACTTAGACCTTAATTAATTTCCTACTAATTTAATTAGTAGAGAAGTTGGTTGATTAGAGAGCCCTCACACTCACAAATGATTGCTTGTCGGCTTCCGGTTAACACCCGGAAATTAAGGTAGTTTATTCTACCATTCTTCTAATTAGTTATTTCTAGTTCATTAAGTTGTTTCTAATTACTTTTCTAAGATGGAATTAGAAGGTTATTAAGCACATTTATGCATGTGTTAAGGTTCTAAGCTTGTTACTTAGTTTCTAAGAAAGATTAGTGAGAGGATTTCATGTTGAAAAGATGATTAAGGGTTCTAATTAGTTTTTTATTAGAAGATTCTTCTAGTGGTTGGTTTCATGAGATTAAACTAGTTTAAAGTTGATTAGAAGAATTTTGAAGATAAAGTTTAAAAATGGTTTACTAGAAAGTTTCTAGTTAACTTATTTAAGTTTCTTGAAATTACTAACTAATTTGGGTGAGCTATAAACTTGATTTATTAATTAAATAGCTTTTCCTAAAATTAGTGAGTTGATCATTCCTAGAAAGAGTTTAATTTTTGCTAACAAAGTTTTTGCTTGATTAAATAGTTTTATTTTTGGAAAGACTAGAAGTTTTAGAAAAAATAAAATAAAATAAAGTGTGTGTAATTTTTTTTTTCAACATCATTTTTAAGAAATATCCTACTAAAAAGTTAGTGGAAATATTTCTTTAAAATAAAAGTATGTTGTGGTGTTAAAAAGATTTTGTAAAAAGGTTGTTCAAAGTTTCTTAGAAAAGAAAGTTTTCTAAAAGTTAGAAAGAACTTTTTAGAAAAATTTAGATTTTCTAAAAAGAAGTTTTTATTTGTTTATTTAAATTTTTGGTGTGAAAATAGTATGGCAAAGAAGGGTTGAAATCTTTGGCCATAATTTTCTAGAAAGGTTTTTTTTTTTTTGAGAAATTGCAAGAAAAAGAAAGTTGACTAATTTTATTTCGGGCCACTTAGCCAAAAATCCAAAACATTTGACATTTTTAAAGGGAAGGACAATGAACTTTTGCAATCAAACATAAGGACAAGGTGATGCATCATTGCTAAAATACCCTCCTACAAAACTAGTTAAATGTCACTAATTTTCAAAAGTTGAAAATAATAATAAAAAAAAATCCTCCGTCTAGCCTACCACCACCCCACCTCCGGCGACCACTTCCGGTGACCAAAAAAGTTAGTGAAATGTCACTAATTTTTAAAAGTTGAAAAAAAAAAAAACAACTCCTACGTCCGGCCGACCACCACCCCACCTTCGGCGACCACTTCCGGCCAACCAACACCCCACCTTTGGCGACCAAAAAAATTAGTAAAATGTCACTAATTTTTAAAACTTGAAAAAAGTTCTAATTTTGTATAGAAACTTTGAAAAAATCACCAACTACTCAACTCCTGAAACTAGTAACAACTTACTAAACTTTATAAAAGCTAAAGAAATCAACGAATAAAGCTATTTTGAATCTAGTGACAAGTCACTAAACTTCATACCTTAGTGACATTTCACTAATTTTTGAAAGTTCTAATTTAGTAACAACTCACTAAACTTCATAAAAGCTAATAAATCAAAGAACAAAGTTATTTCGAATCTAGTGACAAGTCACTAAACTTCATATCTCAGTGACATTTCACTAATTTTCAAAAGTTCTAATTTTGTACAGAAACTAGAAACTTGAAAAAAGCACCAGCTAGTCAACTCCTGAACTAGTAACAACTCACTAAACTTCATAAAAGCTAAAGAAATCAACGAACAAAACTATTTCAATCTAGTGACAAGTCACTAAAATTCATACCTGGTTTAAAACACCTAATTTTGTACATAAAATTCAAAAAATAATAAGCACAACTTCCACCACCCCAACTTCGCACCACCACTTCCAGCGACCCATAAAATCAGTGACATTTCACTAGTTTTTAAAAGTTCTAATTATGTACACAAACTTGAAAAAATCAGTCAACTCCTGAAACTAGTGACAACTCACTAAACTTCATAAAAGTTAAAGAAATCAACGAACAAAGCTATTTCAAATCTTGACAAGGGTGATGCATGAATATTAAAATACCCTTCTGCAAAACTAGTGAAATGTCACTAATTTTTAAAAGTTGGAAAAAAAAAAGAAACAATTCCTTCCTTAGGCCGACCACCACCCGACCTCCAGCGACCAAAAAAAATTAGTGAAATGTCACAAATTTTTAAAACTTGTAATTTTGTATAGGAAATTGAAAAAAAAAAAAAAAACTCCTACCTCTGGTCAACCACCGCCCCTGTAATAACCCGACATTTCGTAAATAAAAATTTCGATTTATTAATGCGGTTTTATTTTTAAATAAATATAGCTTATAATTTGGTTTGGTTAGATTAAACGAATTAGATTTAATCTGTTTAATACTTTTCGCGCCGTAAATAAACACGTGCACACCGGGTATTTCACCACACTGCGTCCGGAAGCCTTACTAAATCCCCAACTCCTATTTTGTCTTATTTAAACTAGTGGGAAATTTAGTGGGGAATTACTCATAACCCAAAATTAGTGGGAAATTTAGTGGGGAATTACTCATAACCTAAAACTAGTCTTTAAAACTTAAATTTTTCTTTTGCAAAAGGTTGTTTGGACACTTGTGGGGAAGGTTTATGGCTGGTGATTATTTTTGGGGGAGGTGAACCTCATTGCTTCACTATAAATAGCTCACTCACCTTGCTTCATTTCACACCAAAACCTCCCAACTTCTCTACTTTGTGCTTTCTAGTGTTCTTGAGTGAGTTCTTGAGTGTTCTTCTTGAAACTCATCCTAAACCACCACACTCCACCACCCTAGACCACCCCTAGATCTTAGAAAGGTAGAATAAGTTAGCAAGAAAGCGTTTGAGCAAAGTTTGACTAGTCGTTACGCCGCCGGAATTCAACTTGCTTATCGGCTTCCGACTAATCATCGGAATTAAGGTAGATACTTTATCTTAACTTTAGATTAGTATTTACTAGTTCATATTAATGATGTTATTATTTTGCTTAAACATGCCTAAATATGATTAAACGTGATTATGTTGGTGATTAGTGATTTTATGAACAATTAGATTTTGAAAATCACACTTAGTCGTTACTATGCATGATTTAAAATTGACTATCAAAATGCACCGTTAAAATGTTCGATGGACTTTTGGAAAACTAAATTACCCAGTTATAATGCCCGAATGAAAATCGACTTTTCAAATTTACGCGGTTATAATGCCCGACCGATTTTCTGAAGAAAAGAGCTTTTCAAATGAAATGAGATTTTCCGGGATTATTGAATAAATATTCTTAATCTATGCAGACTAACAAATAGAATCTATGACTAGCATGTCTAGTCAGGCTTTTTCTTGGTTTAGCCCAAACCAAGTGGCGATTCGACGAACGAATCTTAAAACACGCCAAACGGATTCAACTACTAGAGTTTTCTAGTAGGGTACTTTCTTGGTTTAGCCAAACCAAGTGGCGATTCGACGTACGAATCTTAAAACACGCCAGCAAATCCAAGAACGAGAATAAATCCTTATGTTTTAATTCCCGGAAGAAAGAATTTTTGTCGTTAAGTAACATGGTTTTTCATAAGATGGTTTACGAGCGGAAGGTTCGTCTTGAACGATCCTAAACGGAGGATTTTGTTTTATGAAATTATGGCATGTGCACATTTTTTTTAAGACGATACGACACGACACGTTTTTCGAGAAAAGTGATCGAATGTTTTTAAATGGAAGGGATAGAGATGAGAATGAAAATTGTTGATGTGATGAAAGTTGAGATGTTGATGCTGTTGGAGTCCCGCCTCAGTTCCCCGGGGTGAACTGGTGGTCAAAGCCCAACGGAACTATACGGTAGTGCTGTTTGAAGTTTCTCCTCAAATTCCGCGGGTGAATTTGACAGTTAGAACTTACTCAGTACAACACATAGCAAGCGGACCTCATAAACAAACTGGTGGGGATTCAGTGATATGGGTAGCCGGGACTATGTCGTGTGTGACGCGGAGTTAGCGGACCTCATACTGCAGGAGTCAGTTTATGGGTGGCCGACCCTTCGAACTGAAAGGTTGGTGACCGTTAGAACGGGGTTGTAGAACGGGCCAATAACTTTCGAGAGATGTAAGATGTTGACATGGTTGAAAATTTGAAGAAGAATGCTGTTATGAGAAAATGATACGAGATACTGACACTACACTCTGGATTCTGAAATGATACGAGATACTGATTTTATTAAAGCTGCACTCTGATTTGATTTGGTACTGATGCATTAACACACATGAACTTACTGTTTTGATAAATAAATTTCAACTATTTACCTGCCAACTTTGTTGTTCTAGAATTGCTAGTTTAAGGTTGGGGTAGGGTATCTATTGAGCGTCCTCGCTTACGGTATTGCCCTGGCATAATACCACGATGTTGCTTCGCGACTCTGACGTATTATGCTAGATTATCACGATGGACAGGTGGACCTCTACGGAGAACACGGAGCCGGAGGAGCTGCCGAGATGGAGATCCACCAGGCGGAGAGATTTGCGGAGTCGTAGAACCCACCCGGTCTGCCTATTTGTAATCTGCGGAGGACAGATCATCTTTATGTATTTTTATTACTGTTTAAGACCGACTTTAAATTGTAATAATAATCCTTAACGCTTTTCCCAAAAATGCGGGGCGTTACAGTCCCACCTTCGGTGACCACTTCTGGCAACAACAAAAAAATAGTGTAATGGCACTATTTTTTCAAACTTCTAATTTCGTACAAGAAATTAAAAAAAAAACAAACAAAAAGCTCCTACGTCTGGCCGGCCACCACCCCACTTCCGGCCAACCACGACTGACCACTTCCGGCAACCAAAAAAATTAGTGAAATGTCACTAATTTTTAAAACTTCTAATTTTGTACGAGAAATTAAGAAAAAAAAACTTCTTCTACCTCTGGCCGACCACCACCCCACCTTCGACCGACCACTTCCGGCGATCCAAAAAATTAGTGACAATTCACTAATTTTTAGAAGTTCAAGTTTTGTACAGAAAATTGAAAAAATCATCAATTAGTCAACTCCTAAAACTAGTGACAACTCACTAAATTTCATAAAAGCTAAAGATATCAATGAACAAAGCTATTTCGAATCTAGTGACAAGTCATTAAACTTCATACCTTGTTTAAAACTCCTAGTTTTGAATCTCGTGCATAAATCTCCGGTTCCGTTTCCGTGGTATAGATGAACTCCTACCTCCAGTCGACCACCGTCCCATCTCCGGCCGGCCACTTTCAGAGACCAATTTGATCAAGCAGAGCCGGGAGATTTATAAAATTTGCGATATTTGAACTCCTTTAATTATGAACTATTAACCGATAATTAAACCAATCACACAACAGAAAACAATCAAACAATGAATGCAACAATATACGTGTTGAATGGGTAAAAACCACAGGAATGAATCATGCACTAGAACAATCGTATGATTACAAGTATTCTTACTCTTTGTTGTGTATCCTCACCATGAGTCCTAAGAACTACTTGCCGAATCCACATTCACCATATATCCTGCATGATTGCCGATTTTTGAATCCTCAAGCCTTCCAAAGATGCTTTTCAAACTCCACGAATGGACTTGCTTCAATGGTTAATTTGAATCTCAATGAATAAGATGAAACCTCTTCAAGATGATCGATTAGCACTAAGATCCCATTGATAGTTACAATCGTTCAACACACATAAGTCTTAGCCCTCAAAGATATTTGGAAGTGTAAAAGATGAGCCGTTGAAGTGATGGCCGCTCAAGATAATCTGTGAACCCTAATTTTGTTATATTTATAGAACCAGTAAAAAAACGCCAGATTCGCTCAAGCGACTTGCATTTAGTGACAGCCGCCCAAGTATTTGCTTGAGCGAAATTCCTGCTACTCCTTAAAACACATTCCAACAGTTTCGAAAACTTGACTAAGTACTACCACACTTGAAATTGAAAACAACACGTTGAGATTCCTTTGCTACAACTTAAACAGACACTCTATGAAAGCATGAACGAAAAAGAACAACTCGCTAAAATGGGATACATGCAAATGTGTGTTTTGACATAGAATTGTCAATCATAAAGGAGCTCGGCCTATGAAACTTACCGTTTAATAAAATGCTAAACATTGCATCTTTATCGCTAATATATCAATCTCTAGATTAATTATGTTAGTCGACAACCAGGAGAAAGAGGAAGAAAATGCTGATGTGATTATTTCGTTTTCAAAATTTTTTTAAGTGCCGACAATTTTGAAAAACCGTTTGCTATTGGTTTTCTCATGGCCAATGGGTATCCAGGTATTCGGATTTCATAAAAGAAGCCTTTTTTTAATTGTCTCTTTGATCCGTCGTTGTTACCACTTGCTAGAGCTGATTAGTTATTACAGTAGATAGATACTTGTGGGAGGTTAATTAAGCGTCGACATAATACTTTGAACATCATGTAATTCTTTTTGCTATTTTTTGGGGGGCAAAGATCTATTTTACTTTTTTTTTAAAGGCAAAAGGAGTATATTAATCAAGTGAAATAGCAAAGATCTATTTTACGGTTGGAAAGCTACACTGAATGATTAGTCAATTAGGAAGCACGAATTAGATTCGAAATAATGTGTCTTTTTTTTTTATAACCGGATGTCCAGGCTAACTTGTGTGCACCCGGACTAATTCCGGGGCCCTGGAGGTAACGATCAACCGGGTATAACCTTCAGTGGTCCCAAGAGTTTGGTAGCAATGGAGATCGAACTGGAGACCTTAGGTGGGAGCAAACCCCTAAATCCTGGATCCGAGGATCCTGTAGTGTGGAGTTGCACTACAACCCTGTAGTGTCGCATCCCAACCACTGATCTCGGTAATCAATGGCTCCGATTTCATCTCGGAATGAACGGCTTGGATCATGCAGGTGCTGAGATAAAATCAGGACCATTAATGATTGCGCGATCAACAATTCAAATGTTGCACTACAACCCTATAGCGCGGCTCCACACTATAGGATCTCCAATTCCCTAAATCTCAAGACAAAACCACTTTGTCAACCCCTTGTTAGGAGTCCGATCTACAAAGGTTCTCAAAATAACGTTTAGTACCAACCTACTGTTAGGAGTCCGATCTACAAAGGTTCTCCTTATGTGTATGTTCCCACAATCTCCTCGTCATGTGTCAATCATACATTGGACCTAGTTTCCCCTCGATCCTACCTACTCTTTGCTCCATTGAGAGTGAATTGGATCCACTCCCACGAATTCGTTCTGTTCAAGCCAGCCCACTGACATTATACTCCACGAGAGTCCACCCAAAGATTATCATTCATCGACTCTGATACCAATGGATAAAGATACGGGTACAGAAAAAATGGGACAGAAAATGTACCGATTGCGTTCGGGGACCCACTTTTGGGTCCCACACGAGTGATCCGAACCGTTCATTGTTCTTAAAACATTTTTCCGAGGGGCCCCACAAAATTTCAGCTCAATCGGACGGTTGGAAGTGCTCGAACCAAAGTCTCACCGTTTTTTTTATTCAAATGGTGAGACTTTGGTTCGAGCACTTCCAACCGTCCGATTGAGCTGAAATTTTGTGGGTCCCCTCGGAAAAATGTTTTAAGAACAATGAACGGTTCGGATCACTCGTGTGGGACCCAAAAGTGGGTCCCCGAACGCGATCGGTACATTTTCTGTCCCATTTTTTTTGTACACCCAGCAGCGTCCGATACCAATTATTAGAAATTCGATTCACAAAGTGCGTGTAAGCCCAATTCGTTGGAATTTTCAATAAAGTCCACACCAAATCACGTGGCCCCAAATTATAAGTTGACACAAATCTACTTAAAAGATAACCCCCTCATGGTTGTTGGACTGAAATGACAAGTTATTTTCTGTCCAAATTAACTGGGTGTGTAGTCCACGCGCCAATACTGAGAATGGCTACAAATAAAAATTTCTTTTAGACAAATACACCCGAATTCTTAAGTTTTACTATAAGAATTACAGCAACATTACTATCATCTCATTCTCTCGTCCCCCTGCACAATCTCATAAATTCTCTCTTGTAGATCTACCATCTCATTCAAGCAGCAAGATCGCCTTTTTATCAAAAATCAATTTTCAAAGGAGAAATATTACATATTCACCAATACATCCAAAATCATCAGATTCTAAATACTTTAATTGAAGAGGCAGATCCAAAATACTTTGACAATTTGGGCTTTGAAGCAGAGAGTGAGAGAACTATTAAGTAGCACAGCCGTGCGAATTCTTACGATTACGATTGCAGAATTCTTACAATTTGTTGATCAAATACTATTAGGGTTTTTAGAACTATTAAGTCACAAAAAAATTCCCGAGAGCCTCTCTCTCTCTACAACCCCTCTCTCTCTCTAGGAAAGCTTTTAGAGCTTTTTTTTTTTTTTTTAAGCTTTTGGAGTGGTTTGGGTTCGGCTGAAGTTCCTCCGGCGAATGATGACAATGCTCTCAGCCGGAGATTTTTTTTTTCCATCTGTTTTTTTCTTGTATTTTGTTTTTCTTTTCTTCATATCCCCTTCTGTGAGATTATTATCCCCCTGTGTGGGTTTGTTTTCATTTCATATGTGCTTATGCTTAGGATTGAGCTGGGTTTTTCATTAGAAATTCTCTACTACTAGATCTTGACAGGACTCTATGCCGGCACGTAGTAGTGGTCTGCCTTGGCAAGTGTGTCTGGAGTCGGTCAGCCTGTTAGTGCTTGTAGCCGTGCTCATGTCTTGATGCTTGTAGTTTTGATTCATTTTTGTATCTTGTGATGAAATCTTTTGTCTTCGGATTGGTTGAATGAGAATGCTTGGTTGTTGTCAAAAAATACGATTCAGTCAAAAATCATTGGAAAATCATCTTCTCTAAAACCTCAATAGAATTGAATTGCCCGATTCTCATAGTCCATGGTTTTATGTTGAACCCAGATCGATTGCAAATTAGGAACATGTAGTGAAACAAAGTCATAAAATTAGCTACCTCAATATATTATTTTTTAATTTGAAAATTGCACATAATTTCATAGTGAACTATCAAATTGGGACAGAGGGAGTATATGTATACATGCTCATTTCGATATATATGTATAGCAATATTTTATTTTACATGATGATGTTCGGGTTTCCAATTCATTGCCGCTCACAACATCAATAAATTCGAAACAAGAAAATATAAATTTGTTACACAATTTAAATAAAAAGTGAGTATGTAAAAAAATACTTTAGATATTGGAAGAAAAAATGCATATATATAGGCAAGGAAATGAAGAAAAAAAATATGTATTTTATTATATACAAAAAATGGTGGCATAATCTTTAGTAAAAGAAGTGTTCGGAATTTTAATTAGTAATATGTTTGAACAATTGAGTTTGGTTGTAGGAGTACTAGATGGGGGCAATTTTGCTATTAAGTGTATTAATTTAGTGACATTAAAGTGAATCAATAAGGGTATTTTTGTACTTTTCACGCAAATGTTAACACAATCCGTTGAAAACTAATGGTAGGTTTTAGAAAAGCAGGGGAGGTCAATGTCATTTCAGAAACCCTAGGGGAGGTATCTGTTTGTGTCAAAAACCTCAGGGAGGTTAGTGAAATTGGCCCTTTTTTAGAAGATAAGGAAGATGAGGGTATCCAATTAATCGTTGATCTCAACCCGAGTGAAAAGGTAAAGGATGCTAAGAATGAAAAATGGAAGCAAAAGTCGATTGAAGAAATATTGGGTATTCCTATATCAAAGAAGAGGGGGAAAGAAGAAGCAAAATTGTGTTCTGCTTGGATCTATCGTTGTAACTAATGTTCTACCCACTTCTTTTGAAGGCATCAACAAGATTTACCTAAATGAGGCTTAGGCTGTTTGGTCTCTGAACAAGATCAAGGGCCAAGACTATGCAGGTGATGACGAAGAAGTTATTAGAAAATCCATGATTATGGAAACCGAAGATGATGAAAGGGCAAAGCATAATGCTTGATTCTTAGGTGTCTCTTTGGATGTTAATTTTGCCTTGGTGGGGTTTTGGGAGTGGCTTTTGGGTGTTTCTTTTTGGGTTTTGTTTTGGTTGTTTCTTGCCAACCTCGTATTGTTTTCTCTCCCTTTGAATCCTGGCGGCATATGATTGTCAGAGCATGGAGGTGTATTGTTTATAGGTATGCTCTTGCTTTGATTTGATGCCTCGTGCTTAGGGTTCTTTTAATCGTTATAATTTGTTATGAAAGATTAATAAATTTCTCTTTTGCCGTTCTTTTAATCTTTATAATTTGTTATGATCAAGATTAAGTGTCTCGACTTCACATGAATTATAATATGGCTGTGGAGAGTGTTGAGGCACCGACCACTCCGAAGAACATACAGCTGACTCCCGCAACCAGGGAAGGTCCTATATGGGTATTTTTCTGTCAAAGAGGGGGTTACTATGTATTAAAATTTTGTCTAATTGAAGCAGGCGCTTTGAGTAATTAGCACTCCACTAAAACAATGTGTCATTATCCTCTTTTTTTTTTTCCCCGAAGAAACAAATCATTAGGGAAGTAAGGACATAATTAAGATGCATGCAAAACCAATGGGATTGGATGGTCGGCGTAGATTCCATATGACGATTAAGCCAAAAGTACAATTAATTAAATTAATATAATGCATGATTGAGTGCATAAAGATAACACTTGTTCAGTTTGCTCTTCAGATTTTGCAAATTTTTATTAGTGGTGCTAATCCCAAAAGTTAAGAGTTCAATGGTTTATTTTAAAGTTCAATAAGTTTGATTAGAACCCAAATGACGCATCGTCGGTTAGCTAACCCTGTATTATTGTATAATTAATCTTGATCACCCTAATTTAAGAGCACTTTTCGTTTCCTGCCTGGAGGTTCTTACGAACGTTGGACTTGAAATTCAATCATGTAATTATGAAAAACGTTGATTGTTAGTGCTGATTAAAAGTAGTGGTAGAAGAATCAAAATTCGATTTAGCTACTTAATTTTTAATTGTGTGCCTATTTTACAAAAACAAGCGAAGTCTTAAGAACTTTAAACTTCATAGGCTACCTTCCTCCACAAATTGAGAAAGTTATTGAAAAGGTGAGTTTGTGGGGTTAGTGAGTACATCCTCGATCATAGAATATGAAACATGGTAGCTTTGGCCCAACACTAGCCAAACCCCAACTCATAGGGGTGCAACTAAATCGAGCTCGATCACGAAATGTTCAATACTTGATTCGATAAAAACTCATTTGAGTTTGATTCACATGTTAAACAAGTTGAACCTCAGCCTTAATTTTGGGCTCGTTTAATTAATTAATGAACCAAATCTGAGTCTGAGAGTTGTAATACCCCAAGTTTTGGGGGAAGTGTGTGTTTTAGTCCCACATCAATTCGACTCGATTTGGCTCAAGTGTTCGACTCGATTTGGCTCGAAAACCTAGAATATATTAATAGAACAAATTTTTCATTTATGAACTTGGCTGTGTATAAATTTATATAACTTGACTATGAAAATGAATAAACTTATGTATGCACGTAATGCCTGTATGTGTATGAATATTTACATGTTTTATAACTTGCTATAGTTGCTTTTTTCTTTCTTGTTTTTTTGTTTGTGTATAAGCAAGAAATCTAAACTAACCTAATCTAACAACACCATACCACACACGCTCCTATTGGGACTTGAACCCTGACCACCACTAAGGGAGGCATTGGGCCATGCCGTTGAGCTAAGAGCTCGTTGGACTATAGTTGTTTGTATATACATTTGAATCTATTTCTATCCATGGTAAAAGATTATTAGCTTATCTAGTGTTTTAGTCCCTACAATTGTGGACATATTTCAATTTGGTCCTTATATTTGTAAATGTCTCAATTTCGTCCTTATAGATTTATTCAAGTTTCAATTTGGTCATTATATTTTAAATGTTTCAATTTCATCCTTAAGATTTCTAATTTGTTTCAATATGAGTTTTTCTCTAATTACAAAACTACCCTTCAAGTTTATACGGAGTATAATTATATAATACGCCTCTAAAGTTAATAAGATTATATTTACTAGGTTTTTAAACACTTTAAAGTTTTTTTTAAGGATTTGAGCGGAGCTCTACTAACTAGTAGATAACAAGTGTTGAATACTGCCCGTGAGTTTTTTTTTTTATCTTCAAACTAGATAAATCTTGTTAATACTTTTTATATATACTTTTCGTTAGTATTGACGTTAGCCTTTGGCAAGCATAGTAGGCATGCTATTGTAAATACATTTATTTGTGAATGAATTATGTGAACAAGTAGTATTTGAAATAGTTAGTAAATCTACTATTGCAAGTATTTAAGAAAAGTCAGATTTATTATAGAATTTAAAGAAATATGTACTGGTTTGGAGAAACTCACTCCAACTCATTTTTTAAAAAAAAAATTGAAAGAGTTGAAAAACATAACTTAGGGAGTAATTCATAATTTTATAAACTTGAAAGGACAGTTTCGTAGTTAGAGAAAAAAATTAAATTGAAACAAACAACAAAACTTGAGGATGAAATTGAAACATTTGACACACAATGACCAAATTGAAACCTAATTAAAACTATAAAGACGAAATCGAGACATTTGAAAATATAAGGACCGAATTGAAATCGACCCATAACTATAGGGACTAAATGACTAGATAAGCCAAGATTAATTTGCACCTCTAAACCTTTATGAAGCATAAATATAGGAGTACAACATTTATAACTGGTTAAGGCTCATGAACAAGCTCAAACTCGACAACTCAACTTGTCAAATTTTCATTGCTCAAGCTCGAACTTGAGCTCGTTAAAAACCAACATACAAATCTAAACATTCTGAAAATCGACTCAATTTGACTCGTTGACAGTCCTACCAACCTTATAGGGACCTGTTACTTACATCAAGCGCGGTATCCTTCACGATTTGATCATCATAATCCGATCAAATCCGAACAGTTCAATGAGAAATCCTTGACTTTTTATCTTTAAAAAATTAAATAATCGAAAACAGTAAATATACGACAAATCAGGATTGCTCATTGATTAGGCAGACAGAACAATATAAGTATATGTCTCGATCATGTGGGAGACATTATTGCCCGATCAACGTAAAATTTTGAATAAAGAAAGTCTTTTGTGCACTACAACCTGGTGGTGCACTCACATCCGCTATGTTCACTCCCTTATGCATTAGTTGCACTGTTGGGATCGACATCATAACTCTATTTGTAATTATGCCATATTATATATGTTTGTTGGCTCGGAGTGTCCCTATGAATTTGGTTACATAATGTCATTCTATGCAACCATTCTAGAAACATATTTGCAACTCTCCATGAAAGACTTAATTGCAACTCTCCCCAACACCAACTGGTTTTAGGAGAGACGGTGAAAAGCCATAGCCAGCCAGTTTTTCATTAAAAAGGTTCACTCGCGGCAGCGTCATCATGAGAGAGGAATTGTTGGGCCTGAGTGTTCTCATGGATTTGGTTAAACAATTCCACTCCCCTGCAACTGACGTAAAAAAACAAACTTGTGAGTGCAAAGTTGAATGACATAAATGACTTAATTGAAACCCTCTCTAACGCCAATTGGTTGTAGGAGAAATGGTAGAAAAGCGACCCAATGTTGTTCTTCCTATTGTCCAACATTTGAAAGCTATTTGACTGGGTTACAACCTCAATTATGCCACCCAGCTCAAGTGACAACCTCCAAATTAGGCGGTCAAGGGGTCAAATCCCTTTAGAGGTGCTCTTTCCTTCTTTCTTTCTTTCTTTCGTTCTTCCGTATGATGGGCTTATTTCTTATATTAGTTGAGTTGTTAGGCTTGGTTATCTTGTGGATTCACTCTTTTACACTCCAAATTGGGAGGTCAATGGGTCAAATATTGTCGAAGGCAAGAATCGATAATTTCTCCCCTTAAAAGACTCTTCCTTTCTTTCTTTATTCTTCCCTACGATGGGCTTATTTCTTGTATTGGTTGAGTTTTTAGGCTTAGTTATATTGTGGATTCACACAATTGATGTAAATGTCCCATGGTTTGTATTTTGTAATTCATGCATGATGTAAATGATCTCTCCTATCGATTGATAAAAAAAAAAAAAAAGGAACTCAACCGACAAGCTCATTAATTTAGATTTAACCCATTTTTTGGATCTCACATTTGTTAATGCAATTATTTCTATTGTTCTTAATTTAGTATGGAAATAAGTTATGCCGGGCCAGTTTTACCGGTGTTCACGCTCCATTCACTTGTCAACAACTTGGTGCATGAAAATTTTTGTTGGCAAAATTTTAGTTAAGTGTAGGAAAAGAAAATTTATTTTTCGCCGTGTTCAGGCTCCATTCAATTTCAAATAGAATTAGCAAATTTATGGCAACGTGAAAAAATCTAGACACCATAAATCTGCAGATTTAAGGTCTACTGCAGATCTCTTCAGAGGGGGAAAACGTCTCCTGTAGTGTTGTATTAAATAATAATAAAAAATAAAAGTTCTCTTATAGGGCTTGGATTCTCTCCCGCCCCTTCCCGTCCAGTTTAGAGCTTTTGTGGGCCCTTCCTCGGCTAAGATTGATGTTCTGAAATTCTCTTCAACAAGCCCTAAAAAGTGAACAATTTCAATTATCAAAGTGACCCGAGAAGGACCCACAAAAGTCTGAAACTGGGTGGTGGAGAGCATCCAAACCCCACCTACAAGTACCTCACCAACTTTTAACCCTGATCAGCAAAGAAACAAATGCTGCAACAAGCCACAGACGGAGTGTTTACGATGGCTTTTTCTTAGATTTTAGATTGTTGAAGTGTTTGATGCAGTTTTGGATTGTGAATTACAAACTCTAGAATAGTGCTTGCTATATCTCTCCGTCCCCAACTAATAGTCTAGTATTCCATTTTTTACCGTCCTTTAATAAGTGTCCATTTTGAAAAGTTAATACTCTCTCCGTCCAGATTTGTTTGTCCCTCGTTTTATTACAACCGGATAAAAAATTAGTAATATCTTTAAATTGGTAAATAATTATATATCCAATATGGATCTTGTTTGATAGATCTCGATTAGTTCTATAAGACAATGTCTTTAAAATTACATAAAACGTTATAAATTATAAAACATAATCATTTGAAAAGTGACTCAAACTCCCAAAATGGATTAACAAATCCAGACGAAGGGAGTACATAAAAATTTATACAATTATTATTCTATCCTTCTGAAAAGTTAATGGTAAAGAATTAATGGGGGAAAGTTTTAAAAAAAGTGTTAAAAAGTAAAGGTAAAAGTTGATGTGAAATCTGTGATGATAGTATTTCTTTAATAAAAGTGGAATTACGAAACTATGCACTTAAAAAGGAACGGAGGGAAACACAAAATAAGCATTTTGTCGTGAATTAATCTATTTTATCCTTGACTAGGGATAATTGTTGGATTAGCAAGGAATATTTGTCCTTGCGCTAATCAAAGCTTCGCCAAATCTTTTTTTTTTTTTGAAAAAAAAAAAAAACCCTAATAATCGTGGCTTGTAAAAATCACCTTTTAGCCTTAAAATCTGCAGCAAACACTTCATTGCAGATTTTAAGAAGCCAGAATCCAATAATCTACTCTAAAAACTTTTCATAAACAGGCACTAATGGTTTATGACTAAATCTTTACATCACCATAAGCAAAGGGGAAACAAACTTCGTCCTCAAAAACACAGCCTGTGCCAGGTTTCCGTAAGACAGGAAGCGTGGAAGAACGGATCAGAATACGATGACTTGATGAACGACCTACAGTGTAGGTTGAAAATAAGGGGTTTACGAACAAATAAGTTAAAATTTGGAACGGCCAAAATAAAATCTATTCCGTATGTACTAAGGTTTCAATTCCTATCTCAACATCAAATGATGGAACAGAAAATATAGATTGATGCCTTTTCCAGTATGGTAAGCTCAGTAGCATTTCTTTACCTAGCTTATTACAGTAAGCTTCCCACCCCGTTGCTGCAGCAGAAAAACGGCTCCAATCGAAGGGCTGTTGATTGCACTCGCTTGCAATTGTGCTGCTGAAATGTGTACCTGCTAATCCTTCATCCTTTAGAAACATATGTTTCAACCGGTTAACTTGTTCCTTCTGTGAAGGGGATAGTGGTACCACATGTATTTTCTTGTCGAGTGGAGATGTCTGCAACTCAGATGCCTTCCAACAGTAAAATTGAACTGCCTGTTCCAGCGCACAAGAAAACAAGCCATGAGAAACTTCATCTGAAGCAATGCATTTTTCAAATAGGTTACATGTAGTTAATTGGTTACAATAAAAAAAAAATGTGTTCCCAAATCAAATACGGATCAAGAGCAAAAATGTGAGAAATCCTATTTTAACACGATTTCCGCAACTTTCAGCAAAATTGGCTGGAATTTCACAAGTTAGGAGGCTCAAAACAAGCATGCAAAAGAAAATAGTACAAGAGAGAGGAAGAAATAGTCCAGAAAATACCCAAAGGAACTGACAAACAAATAACTAGCTACGTTCCCTTCAGGAAAAAAATAACAACAACAACAACAATAACATAACCCATTAAGTCCCCAATAATTGGGGGTATGGGTGGGGGATGGATAGGAGACAGACCTAACCTTTGGCAATAAATGCACAAAGTGGCTGCTCCTAGAATACCACTGAAACAGATGGATTGGAGACAGACCTAACCTTTGGCAATGAATGCACAAAGTGGCTGCTCACAGAATACCATTGAAACAGTGGTCCCCCTATACCGTCGCGTTTGCTGCGGAATCATGCCCTCAAATCAAAGCCAAAAGGCATCAGAGAGGGCAGACCCAAGAATCATTTTGATTTATGTGCACATTAGCATGCTTCTTTCATTCAGCATCCAGAGCATTGGCGTTGCAATATATGAGGCTAATGATTTATTTGGCCACTCATTCCTTATGATTCCTGTATTAAAGCTCGTATTAGCAACTTGTATTGTTGCGTAATTTATGTCCTGGTACCAAGAAACAGTGTCCTATGATTGCTTTATTGTTATGGATTATCAATCTAATAGCATTCTAAAGATCCTAGACAGCACAATTGGCACTAACATAGCTAGTTGTATTAGCAACTTGTGTTGGTCTCCCAGGATTAGTCAAGGTGCGCGAAAGCTGGCCCGGACACCTGGTCATAAAAAATAAAATAAAATAAAATAAAATAACAATTGGTACTAACATACCGGATGAAATTCTCCATTTTTCGCATTAAAAAAGTAAGGTAAATAATAAAACATAACTTCAAGAACCAATGTTTTTAGGTGCCACAGTTTTAATTAATAACCATTACAAATAATAACAAACAAGTATAAATAAGACTAGAAATTGCTTATCGGATGGTTTTTCATAATTTTCTAGTGCTAAAGAGGAGTTCACCAGTTTTGTTCCTGAAACCCATTTCACGCAACAGGTATGCCAACTGAGACCACTATTTGGAATCATGTCTCTTGGTTTTGGAAGTACTATTGGGTCTAGAGAAGGTCGGAGCAAAAATGCATGCAACCCCTTTCGTGGTATGGTTAAAAAGCTGAGGCAGGCAGGGTCGTGACGTGCTTATACATTGTTTAGCCATTCAAATCACCAAACTTAAGTTACATACAAAAGATTACCTGGAGAACATGTAATATATTGACAAATTCCTCATCAAACAACTCATTTTCCCTTGCTAGTCTCAAAGGCACCATCAGTGTTTCTGACAAGTCATTAGATAAATCTAATGCTGACAAACAGCTTCTGCATTGAGGTGAATAAAGATCATACCCAAGGGCATTTAATCTAGCAAAGCAGATGTCAAACCCTGACTCATAAGTGGAAGCTGTGTCAGGAGGAAACCAGTACATTCTACTTGATGCTGGGTGAGGTAGGAATGAACGAGTCTCGTGAATTGAATGATGTAATTGTCTTTCGGATAGAAAGGAAATAAGTTTAGCATCCTCGTCGTGGGACCCATCACGAGTAAACCATAGTGTTAGCGTAAGTCTCTCTCCACCAGTAATCTGTTCCAAATGAAGAAAGAATAATTCAAAATAATGTTTCGCAAATAGGGCTACTATCCAAAATTAGGAACTTCAAAATCCCAATTTTGATGGTCGCTTACGTGATTTGACTATCACATTTCTCATTTTTGCCCCTATAGATGCTAAATTTTCCCAATTTGGCTTGACAACATTACGAGAAGGAACACAAAGTCAAAACAGAGTATTTGAGAGTCACCTCGTCAACAGAATGAATATTTCTGCTGTCGGCTGTGTACATCACAACATCCTGCCAAGAAGCAGAATGAATCAGTAAAATGAATTAAATAAGTAAAACCTTTAACAACTAAAGGGCACTTACATAGTAACTTACTCTCACCATATTTGGTTTTAGGCAGTACTAACTGGTCTCATGCAGCAATAAACAACAATGCCACTTGAATTATATAGACATGGAAATGATATAAGCAAAGCCAACCTTTAAGGAGCTCAGTCATGCTAAAGACTGTTTTACGGGCTCATGATGAGCCAAAACATTCTAATTGGGGCTCAACGTAGCGAGGATTTCACGAGCTTAAAAGCTGAGCTCAATGCAACTCAGCTTCATAAACGTATATTTAGTGCACATCACATGTCAGGTAGGGAGTGTAAAGTAAAGAAGAAAACTCAAGTAGTGGAAGGAAATATAACGTGACGTGTCACATTCTTAAAGGTTGCAATGGTGGAAGAACAAGGACAAAAGCTGCACAAACTTAAAGACTAAGACATCAATGGGTTGTGGGCCTTGGTTCTATTTTATAATGGGTACCATACACATATCTTTCTACAAACCTTGAATTTCAAGTGCGATCTAATAGGTCTCTATTTTCTGAGAAGCGATCTAATAGGGCTCCGTTTTCTTTTTCTTTTTCTTTTTCCTTTTCATCAAAATAGGGGTCCATTTTCTGATAGACTTAAAAAATAACTAAAGAGACCCTTGTCATGGGCCCAGACGTGCTCAGGGTTCACCCATGTATTTTTAATGAGCTAAGAACTAGTGCTCGAGTGCAGTTCATATGATAATATCTGATCCTGAATAAGCCTTACTCCTGTACTTTGAAACACCCTCATGGTTTTAGTAACCATACTGGTATACGATCTTACTATTGTGTTCATACAACAATAGTCTTTTTTCCTGGTAATTACCCTTTTTTTTCTAATTCTTTTTTTTTTTTTTTTTTTTGGCTCTCGAAAAAAAAAAAGGTACTCTCTCCATCCCTAAATAAATATCCATGTTGGACTATACACACTTTTCAAAAAATTGTTTATAATTGTACTGTATGCTAATTTTTTATGATTTTGAAGTCTTTGTATTAGTATAAAACAAAGTTAACTCTAATGAACAAAATCCGTATTGCATATAAAAAATATTTTAAATTAAAAAATATAAGCATGTTTTTATGAGCTCCACATGGTAGACCATGGACATTTATTTAGAAGAGATTCTTGTATATTACCTTCAACACATCTAAACCACACCTATCAGTTATTTCCTTCTATGATCTCTTACTTCTAATTAACTTGCAGTTTGCTTGTGAAAATAATGAAGCCTTCCAATATAAGTAGAAGGGTTTTCTATACCGCTTCTTTGAAACATAATAGTCTGTTATTTTATGTAGATATGCAGGTATATTTATGCATATAGTTCCCCTTCCTATGTCTTGATAAATGAAAATGGCATGTTAGTCTATGCTGCATTTGCACCCCAGATACCCATGTCTATGTATCCATGCTCCAGGGTAGATTAAGATTTACTCTTATGCAATTTCTAAAGCACGCAGACAAGTTTACGGAAAGCATGCAGACAAGTTTACGGAAAGCACGCAACAAGTGGAACGCAGCAGCCAAGATTACGGAAAGCATTCAGATGTGAGAAACCACTCACTCACTCCGGCCATTGGCACAATAGTTGCAGGTTGCCAGTCCTGGAAGTGAAAAAGCCCGCCTTTGAAATCTTCACCATGGCTATTCAGATAACAAACTGCCTTCAGCCCCACCAAAACCCAAAAAAAATTAGGAAATTATTAAGATAAACAGATGATTCTGCAACTAGATAACCAATGAAACCATATTTGGCCTGTGATTGATATACTTCAACCTTAGTTACTCAAAAGGTAAATATATGATGTCATGAACCAACCCCAAGGAATAGCAATGTTAATGCATGTGAAGAAAACAAGACCTCAACAATCATTTAGCCTATTACTTTTATGTAAATACAAAGAAAATGAGACCTCAACAATCTTTTCTGTCTACATTTTCAATTTACAGCCAGCCACTCAGAATCAACAGAGTTGCAATATATCTTTATTGAATTCAGTAAGAAGACTTCAAGCATGGTAACACTTAATTCAAGCACGCCATGCCACTACCTCACAAATCAAAATTACAGATACAAATCTGTTGATACTGGATTTATAGAAGAGGAAAAAACAAAAATATGCTAAAATGACAACTGTTAAAAACCGATGGGATATACCACCCATGATTAACGGGATAGAGGGCAAAGGGATTGTTGACCACTCAAAGGAATCCACCTAAGAGATACAGAAACAAGGAACAAGAAATAAATATACTTCAGAAGGCTGTATTTTACTCAAACACACTCTACCCAATTTCATTCATGATCAAAACATTGTATAGGACACTTTTGGAATGCCCCTCCAACCATAGGTAAAAATTTAGGTGATGAGGGTGGTGATTTTGTCATGGTGGTAGAGTTTGTGGGTGGTGTAGGGTAATTGGTTGTCGTCGATGGTGATGGCCATGATTGGAGAGAGAGAGAGAGAGAGAGAGAGAGAGAGGTTTTAGAATTCAAACTCTTACCAATCTCAAAAGAAAGGAAAGCATCAACGCAAGCATACTGCACCTAATCAGGGTCAAGATTCTTGTTATCTCGATCACTCATTGTAACACAATTTGGTTTCACAACCTCCACTCCCAACACCTGGCTTGCCAAAGTTGTCAGCCCCATATCCCTTGACTTCTTGTTGTGACCTTATGCCGACAAGAACCCAAATCACGGCATTCGCCACCGGCAGATGATGTTCCTTTAACTTCACCACATCCTCGTCAATGCCCACGCTGAAGAACATGTTCGAGGGGTTCGCGAGAAAATCAATTGGGGTTTGGGGGATGCAGGGGGAATGGAGTAGTTGGAAGACCAAAGATGATGCAGCAGCGACCGACACAGAGTTGGAGGGTGCTGATGGGGATCTTTTTGTCACAGGCACAGTTGGGGCGCCACTCAATGTCGAGGCCAACAAGGAGAAAATGGGTGGGGGTGAGGAGGGAAGGGGTGGGATTGTGGAGGGTTAGGGTTTCAAAGATTATGAGTTGACAAAGGAAGGGGCGTGCATCACGAGGGTGGTGATTTTGTCGCCATTGAAGTTGATGTCATAGAGACATCGTAGAGTTTGCAGGTGGTGTAGGGTAACTGGTTGTCATCAATGGTGATGGCTATGGTTGGGGAGAGAGAGAGAGAGAGAGAGAGAGAGAGAGAGAGAGAGAGGAGGAAGTTAGGGAAGAGGACAGTGGAGTGAAAATATTTTGAATGAGAATTTGAAGTCGGCAAAATTTACCATCCGCTCAGTGCAGGCCCGATACCCATTACATTTTGTACATATTCCAACAAGACGTGGAAGACTGTAGGTGAACGGAGTAAAGATAGTATCACAAAAATGACGGAAATCACTCTCCTAACACTTTAAATCTAAACAATAATCAGGTGGGCACTTTTTCCCCAAAGGTAACTTTTCCCTCTTTTCCTTTACTTTCCCTTTCGTTGTCACATTTCACTTTTTCCAAGTTAACAATTTAAGTTTATGTTACGCCCCGTATGCCCGTTAATCCTTGGGTATTGTATCGCATCGGTGTTCAACAGTAGTTAGTGAGCGACAATCATTCATCCTTGTCATTTTATCATATTTTCGTTTCTTTTTTCCTCCTCTATAAATAAGGTATCAGCTGTCATATAGATGACACAAATGGTAAAAAAGAAAATTGTAAATAGAATGTCAAAGAATGTTAAGGGTGCAAAAAACAAGTTCATTAGGTGCATAACCACCGCGAAGTCCCGTTGCTTCAGATAAGGTCTGTTATCATCACTGTGCCAGCCAATGCTTGCTCCTGTACTCCAGCTGATTTACCATATAAGGTAAGATCAGTCAGATCAACGTTATCAGAGTATAAAAGGGTAAATGTTGTACAAAAAGCACCCCTACCTAGTATGAGCACAAAAATCTATCATCAAACACTGTAAATATATTCACAAGATGCAAACACAATAAAGAACAACTAAATGGATGACATCAAGTTATGCCGTAATCCCATTTTGAATTCCAAGACTAACACACACCACCACCACCCCCCGCGGTGCAAACGGGGCAGGTTTATACCAAAATTTTGGGTATATATTTGGGGCCGGGGAAAAAATCATCAAAGAATATTATAGGTAATGTTTGTTTGGGCTGGTTCAAAGAAAAGTTTTGGTTTGGGCTATGGGCTGGCCGGCTAGGCCTTACCCTTACTGCCTAGGTCAACTTTCAAGAGCACAAGTCAGTACTTAGTGGTCTCACTCACTACACGATTGAGAGCAGCACAGCGGCGCTACTTCCTCTCAGCTCTCGCCTCGCCGGCCTGCCGAAAACCCAATTAGATCATGTCCCTCCCTCCCTCTCTCTCCTCGCCGGATTGGTAGTTTGATTGCTAGTTGCATTTATGAGGGTTTATGTGTAGTAGTAATGTAAAACTATGGTGGTTGGATGGGTAGTAGTTCGTTACCATGGTTGGTTTTTGGTAGCAAGGATGGCAGTATTCAAGGTCTCTACTCCATTCAAAAAAAAATTGCTATTTGTAGAGGGCTACTTGCCTGCTCTATTGTCCTGATCTTACTGCTTTTTTTCTCAGATGGGGGAAAAGAGGTGCCCGGGCAAAGCGGGTAAACCCATCCCCTGAATGGGGCAGGAACGAGGTAGACTTTGCGTTACCCAGTCGGGTTTGGGGCGGGGCCTTTCAGTACCTTAGGGTCAGGTAGGGGTACATCAAAACCCGCCCCAACCTGACCCATTGCCATCCCTACTCATAAGGCTGGTCGCATGAGCCTTCTGCAACTGTAGAATCAGATTATGTACCATACTGACAGGCATTTCCATGTATATCTTCGCAATTTGCAGTACATTGCATTCTAGCAACATAGCATAAACAATAGTACTCCATCTAACTGAAATGTGGAAACACGGATACATGACCATGCAATTTGATTACATCTCTATCAAAAGTGCTTTTACTTTGTCCATTCCGCTAAGAGAATCTCATCTCATTTGACATTTCATTTCATCAAACAAGTGATCTTTCAAAGAAAATCTCAAACAGCCAAAGAAACTCAAAAGTGCGGCTAAACCCACTCCGTAGCACTTAAGACGCTGTAAAGGTCTTCCAAGCTAAACATACAGCAGCAAAAAATACGGCCTGACTATATCCATATATGAAGTAGCATTTGCCGTACTAATGGCGTGGGATGTATATTTAGTCCACATATCTGGACTACAATTTATCCCCCTGTAAAATATAGTGTTCTATGATTGCTAACAGCTTGCCCCATGTGTGATTGGCCGGACTAATAACGAGAAGATAAATGATTTCATAGGGATACTAATAACGAGAAGATTAGCAGTACAACACCCAAAGGTACCAGATACCCCACGCTCTACACAATTGATTGCCCAACAGATATATACATTTTCCACCAATCATTGCATTCAAATGGTGAAAATTAGCCCCACGAGACTTCTCATCCAATCCATGTCTAATCCAGCCAATCAAATGAACCTTTGGAGAAAGATTGTACATTAATCAGCATCTTGTAGGAGGTAATCAAAATTACAGTTCTCAATTGTTTATGAGTTACAACCTTCATCTGTAGTCGTCCTACCATTTCAGAATCCCCAGAACTTATCTCACAAGCATTTAACAAACAGAATGGATGAAGAAGCTAACCTGATCAAGCCAGTGAACTCAACAAAGAGCTCGAACTCGCACCCGAAGAACTCCTCTGCCTTCTCTTTCAGCCTCTCTGCAATTCAAACCATCAAAAACCATGAAGACCCAAATACGCACTTTTTCTCATTTTCTCCTACTTTCTCAGCAACCAAACCCGAGGGTTTACGAGATAGAGAATAGGATATAGTACCACGGATGGGCACGAAAGGCATGATCAAGTGACCGCAGTTAGTTGCGATGAGATGTGATAGAGTCGTCGAGAACACGTTCGGTCTGTACCCCACTGTTCCACAGCTCTTGTGTATGAACTCTAGCTCCTACGATTTATCACCCAACTACAGCTAAAAAATATATACACATGCGTATCTTTATATACAGAAGTCGAATTGCATACCTTGCAGAGGTCTAGAGAGAGAAAATTATGGAGGATGAGACGGGGATGCTCTGGATTCGCCATGGTTAATAATCGAGTAATTCTCTCAAGCTCTGATCGTCATTTCAGTTCAATGGTAATTAGACCCGGGTGAAGCGGTTCGGACCCTGCGCATGGGCAGACAAGCCCGCCGCCTAGGGCCCCAATTTTTGGGCCTGATTTGGGGCCTCTTCTTGCTGAATACTGAATTTATGAACTATACTAAATTACATGGTCAATACTCAAATTATGTTGCAGATCTAGTGGGTGTTTGCAAAATATCGTAGGAACTGATTTTGTGATTTTAGCTTTTAAAAAGCTGGTATGAGTGTTTACCAGAAATTCTTATAACAGATTTTTTAGAATCTATGGACTCTAAAGCTAAAATAGGTAATAAAATCACATTCTAGAGAAGCAAAGTTTGAGGTACTTTTTTCATAGGGAAAATTAGTCATAAATGCACTATATTTTTCCTTTTTAAAGGGAATGACAAGGTACTTTTGTAATCAAACATAAAGACAAGGTACTTTTGCAATCAAACATAAAGACATGATTTTTATTATTCATTTAACAAAAGGACTAAACACACACTCTCTCTTTATTTTTGACATAAACACCCTTTATGGATTCAAATACATCTAAAACTCTTCGTATCCGGTATCTCTTGAGGCTAACGATTATATGGGGCTCTCATAATTTTATACAAAAACAGCATCATAACACACTCACATGGCATCATGCAAGTGTGTGGTATTTTTTTCTTAAATCTCATACACTTGCTGAAAGTAGAAACCGAAACAGGATCTGTTTTGAAACTTTTTCAGAAACTTCTGAGAAAAGAAAGAGGAGATGAAAGAAAGAATACGTAATTGACTGCCAAAGGCCCAAAACCTTTGGCCACTGCCCAAATTCTCCCTTCTGTACATGTAAACACACTTCACGAACTCATATACTCATTACTCCTATACAAGCAATGAATCTTGGCCATGAATCTCTCTCTGATATTCATACGAAATTGCAGAGATAGACCATAGACATACACACGCATATCTGTATCTGTTTTTTTTTTTTTTTTTTTTTGGTATCTGTATTTGTTTGTGTGCGTGTAAAGGACTGCAAGTGATAACACACAACTCGAGCAATCAACAAAAACTTAGATAAGGTGTTCGGGTAGGTTTCGCACAGCTCAACTAATTGCTCCTGTAACTCAATTCATCTGTCTACTAGCAGGAATCGGAAAAAATGTCCGACAACAACGTCAAACCGGCATTCAGGCTCCGTTGGGATGTGTTCCTTTCCTTCAAAGTCGAAGACACCCGCCACGACTTCACCGACCGCCTCTACGCCGCCCTCCTCGCCCAAGGCATACGAGCCTTCTGCGACAACGAGGCCATGAGTAAGGGCGACGAGATCGCGTCCAGCCTTATCGACGCCATCCATTTACAATAATTTTTTTTAATTTTATTTCGAGGTCTCAGAAGTCAATTTTGATTACGAGTTTGATGCTTCTCACTTCTATGATTTTCACTCGGCTTGAATTGTCTCTCGAGGCTCAAGACGCCAAGCGCTGGTTTGAATCAGTTCCAAGTTATTTGCCTTCCCATAAGCATTCACAAATGCGTTTGCGCAATTGAGAGATTTTAATAGGAAACATGATAATCAGGTTAATCCGTTAATGATTAACCAACAACTGTTATAACAAATGGAACTTATTTGACAAGTGAACGAAAAGTCATCTGACACTGTTTTATTGTTTTTTTTTTTTTTTTTTGAATTTTTGGTACGAAATTAGAACTTTTAAAAATTAGTGACATTTCACTAAAAAAAATTTCGCCAAAAGTGGTCGGTCGGAGATGGGGTGGTTTGGTCAGGAGGCAGGAGTTGATTTTTTCGAATTTTCTGTACAAAATTAGAACTTTTAAAAATTAGTGACACTTTACTAATTTTTTTAGTCTCCGGAAGTGCTCGGCCAGTGGTGGGTTGGTGGTCGGCCGGAGGTGGGGCGTTGATTTTTTTGAATTTTATGTTCGAAATTTCAATTTTTAAAAATTAGTGACACTTCACTAATTTTTTTGGTCGCCGAAAGTGGTCGGCCAAAGGTGGGGTGGTGGTCGGCCAGAGGTGGGGTGTTGATTTTTTTAAATTTTATGTTCGAAACTTGAATTTTTAAAAATTAGTGACACTTCACTAATTTTTTTGGTCGCCGAAAGTGCTAGGCTAGAGGTGGGGTGGTGGTCGGCCAGAGGTGGGGTGTTGATTTTTTTGAATTTTATGTTCAAAATTTAAAATTTTAAAATTTTAAAAATTAGTAACACTTCACTAATTTTTTTTTCGCCGAAAGTGGTCGGCCGGAGATGGGGTAGTGTTTGATCAGGAGGCAGGAGTTGATTTTTAAGAACTTTTAAAAATTAGTGACACTTTACTAATTTTTTTGGTCTCCGGAAGCGCTCGGCCAGAGGTGGGGTGGTGGTCGGCCGGAGGTGGGGCGTTGATTTTTTTGAATTTTATGTTCGAAATTTGAATTTTAAAAAATTAGTGACACTTCACTAGTTTTTTTGGTCGCCGAAAGTCGTCGGCCAAAGGTGGGGTGGTGGTTGGCTGGAGGTGGAGTGTTGATTTTTTTGAATTTTATGTTCGAAACTTGAATTTTTAAAAATTAGTGACACTTCATTAATTTTTTTGATCGCCGAAAGTGCTCAGCTAGAGGTGGGGTGGTGGTCGGCCGGAGGTGGAGTGGTGAATTTTTTGAATTTTATGTTCAAAATTTGAATTTTTAAAAATTAGTGATACGTTACTAATTTTTTTGGTCGCCGGAAGTGGTCAGCCAGAGGTGGGGTGGTGATTTTTTTTAATTTTATGTTCAAAATTTAAAATTTTAAAAAATAGTAACACTTCACTAATTTTTTTTTCGCCGAAAGTGGTCGGCTAGAGATGGGGTGGTTTGGTCAGGAGGCAGGAGTTGATTTTTTCGAATTTTCTGTACAAAATTAGAACTTTTAAAAATTAGTAACACTTTACTAATTTTTTTTTGTCTCCAGAAGTGCTCGACCAGAGGTGGGGTGGTGGTTGGCCGGAGGTGGGGCATGGATTTTTTTGAATTTTATGTTCGAAATTTGAATTTTAAAAAAATAGTGACACTTCACTAATTTTTTTGGTCACCGAAAGTGGTCGGCCAAAGGTGGGGTGGTGGTCGGCCGGAGGTGGGGTGTTGATTTTTTTGAATTTTATGTTCGAAACTTGAATTTTTAAAAATTAGTGACACTTCATTAATTTTTTTGTCGCCGAAAGTGCTTGGCTAGAAGTGGGGTGGTGGTCGGCCGGAGGTGGAGTGGTGATTTTTTTTGAATTTTATGTTCACAATTTGAATTTTTTAAAATTAGTGACACGTTAAAAATATTTTTGGTCGCCAGAAGTGGTCGGCTAGAGGTGAGGTGGTGATTTTTTTTAATTTTATGTTCAAAATTTCAATTTTTAAAAATTAGTAACACTTCACTAATTTTTTTTTTTTTCTTTATGTTCGATTGAAAAAGTTCCTTGTCCTTCCTTTTAAAAATGGCAAATGTTTTTTGTTTTTATGTTTGATTGCAAAAAGTTCCTTGTCCTTCCTTTTAAAAATGGCAAATGTTTTATGTTTTTATGTTCAATTGCAAATGTTCATTGTCCTTCCCTTTAAAATTGCCAAATATTTTGATTTTTGGCTAAGTGGCCCATTTTCATAATAAATTTTAGGTTCTAAATACTCTGGAAGTTGATTTTTAACTTTTTGCAGAAGTAGCAGTACCAACTTCTACTATAGCTTAATCATAATCTCACAGTTATAGAAAACATGTATATTTGCTTCGATTAAAATCTTAAATCTTAAATCTGCAACAGAATCTAAACTTTGTATCCCCAGCTATCACAAACACGCCTCTATACTTTCTAACTTAGATGGAAGAGCGTGTGTATTCTCAAGTGTTTTCCCAAGTTCAATCCTGTGTCAAATCATTCTCGTTCCTTTTTTTTTTTTTTTTAAGGAAGCGAAACATCTCATATTTTTAATAAAGCCAAGTACAAGCGCTCGTGCAAAGGAAGGGCACTACCAATCCAAAAATACAAAAAACAAAAAATTGTTCAACTCCAATGTCGGACCCAGTACTCCCCGCTCGTGGAGGTAGGTGGATGGAAGATTTCCACTGGATCTACAAATTCATCGTCAGAATTAGATAGCTCAAGAAACTGTCGCCAGAATACCTGCTTCAAGAGCCGATACGTAGATCTTGAAATTCCAATGTGGGTCTCCAAAGCCCAAACATGATGGGAAAGTGGGAAATCTTTCCTCCCTAAGAAGAGAATATCAATCATCTCACGATCATGAGGGAGCAGAGAGAGAGAAAGTACGGATAATCAATAAGTCTAGTACCACTCCCAACTTAGAGCAAAAACAACAGTTACTCTAAATTTTTAGGCAAAAAAACTGGCGCACAGTGTATATAGCTATCCAACAATATTATCTATTTTACCAATCTTTTATTAAAATATTAATTTTTGCTTTTTAAAAATATCATAATATATTACTCACACACACACATATATACTGCTATATATATATACACATCCAGACACAATCTGTGTCTGTCGAAGCTCTCCCCTACCCAAAACTCCATCACCGTCGACCAAAGCTCCATCACCGTCGATCCTTGCGTGCATCTGGTCGAAATCTCGTCGGAATCCACTCAAAATGGTGTGAAATCAGAAGCTACAACCTCGAATCACGCGATTTAGGGTTTCAATTGTTACCTCTGATTACCGTTGATGGTCGTAGTAGCATTCTTCGCCGTCATCGTTTATCGTCGATGGTCGCCGCAGCATGCTTCACCATCGTCGTCGTGGGTCATCGCTATTGATGTCGCTGTAGGAGAAGGAGAGGCCGGTCTTCTGGCTGTAGGAGAAGGAGAGAGAAATGATAATAATAAAAAATTTTGGATGGAGGGTGAACAGTGTCTAGGTAAATTTACCTAGGTACTATAGAAATATGTTTGGTGTACAGTGTTTTGCCCAATCTGCTGGAGTTCAATTTCCTCACTTTCCGTCTCTATTTTACCTCAAATTTGCATATGGAGTATCTGTTGCTGATGCTCTTATAGATCCAATTGGATACACACTTACATATTTTGTGGCCCTCACACACACTGCGCTATAGGGATGGCAATCCCACCCAAAATCAAAGGGTCCTTGTGGGCACCCGTGGCCTCCGTGAGAAACCTTGAAAGTACTAGAACGCGTATTCGTTAGAGTCGCCACTTGATTTTAAGGTTTACCAAGCAACCGAATTCAACGTACAAAATTCGAGACTACCGATTTATCGTAACTAGAGTGATCTTGGTTCGGGAGCTAAGTTACGGGATGAGAAGGTTTTATTTGAAAAATGCACCCATCCCATCTAATTAAAATGATTAGTCCATCCCGTCTAATTAAAATGATTAGTCTGTACTCATAATTATGGATTTCAAAAGAAGATTTAAAGTGATTTAGACAATTACGGGGAAGGGAACCAGGAAAAATAAATAAAATTAACAATGCATGATGCTAGATTTAGAGAAATGAAACATTATCAAAAGTTAATAAAAGGGCGAAGACTGAACTTCTTTTGATCAACGTCCGGATGCTCCCCTCAAAATCATGAATTCAGCGAGCATAACTCCGTTCGCCACGAAAAGTACTTTGCTTAACTAATGCTTCGAAAAACTTGGATTAAGGACTAAGCTTTGGGTAATTTTGGAGACTAAGCTAAGGAGTAATATTTTTGGGATTTTGGTGGCCGATTTTTTAAGAGGTTTTTCTTGGTTTTTGGGAAGAGAAACACCAGAGGAAAGTTTTGGATGCAAAGAATAGGCTAGAACAAGGTTTTTAGGCTAGAATTTCTTGATGTTTCTTGTTGTGTTGAAATGAGAGGCTTAAGGTCCTATTTATAGGCACCATGGAAGCTTCTTGAGTTAATTTTACACCAGAATTCGGATGGGAGGTGAGTGAATTTGGCATGGGCAGCCATGCCAAAGCTGCAGAATCTGTCTAGAACTTAACCTTGCGTCCGCAAGGTTTGACATTGCGTCTGCAAGGTTGACCATGCATCATGCTCCTGCGTGCGTATGTCAGTTGTTCTTGTGATATTGCGTCCGTAAAATGATATTTTGGATAAGAAATTGGGCTTTTTATTGGGCTAGAACTTGGGCTTATTTGCTGGGCTTTATAGTGGGCCAAATGGATTGATTCGGGTAGGTTTGGGTTAGGGTTGTTATTTTTTACCCGTTTATGTAAATGGGTCTTTTCGGATTGACACGTACTAACCTGAATCCAAATTGACACGACACGAACACAACTCGACCCGACACGACACAATGCCCACCCCTAATGGCAGGCTTGCCAACCACCCAAAACTACGTCGTTTTGGGGTTTTTAATGAGTTTCCTAAGTGTTGCTAATGCCCCGTTTGGTACTCATTTAAGTTCTTGGTTTTCATTTGTAGTGTACCACTTTTTCTTGGGACTTGGATTTTTGATAAAGCACGTATGTTTTGAACCATTGCCTCGAACCACTGCCTTTTCGAGCAAAATCAAAGACCCAACGCGTACAGGTCCTTCATTTTTTTCCTATCCAATATTTCAACTTAAAAGTTTTCTAGTTGCACTCCTTTTCTTTGTCTTTATTCCTGTGTAATTACAACAAACTACCCTTACTTTCTAATTAAGATCTTCACTCATGAAAAGGCAATCTTGTAATTTCATGTGAGTAGAGATGAAAAGGTAGTGCACGTGAATAAAAGAGAAGTACAAAAATCACACCCCTAAAGTTTATTGTACGGGCATCAAAACTGTTTGCTCAATGAAATAGGGAGCAAGATTCATCTTCGAAACTAATTACTACCAAGAAGTGGTTATGTGAAAGCTTCGATTGATTCCTCTTTTATTGTTTCTCAAAGATGAACCCAGTTATATCAAAATTAAAACATTAAAACAAAAGACAACTAAAACGACAAAAAAAAAAAACCCACATGAAATCAGAACCGGCGAGTTAATCAAGATTTGCATCAAAGTAGAGCCGTAGAGCCCATTTTCGGCATAGGCTAAAAGACAATCTCTGAAAAATGAGAGAAGAAAGGAAAAGAATAGAAAAGGAAGGAAATTATCTCTTCCATTATTGATTTGGAGAGAGAGGAAAGAAAATAACATATTCAAATTTTATGCACATTTGAACTATCCTGGGCCCCTTTTTCTTCTATTTTTCTCCCATTTTCTTTTCCTTTTATTCTCTCTCATTTTCCTTGAGTTCCAACCAACCATTAATTTCAAGAATTGCAACTAGGAGGAAACTGGTTTCACTAATGTTGCTTTTTGATTAGATTGATACACAATTAGCAGTCATGGTGTGTACCAAAAAAGCTAATCGCAGTAATAAGAGGTTCCAAATGTGCCTAATATCCAACTTAAAGAATATTACCTTGTGGATCATAATTCTTCTGAGTAATAAAAGGCCTTTATTTACCCTTATAGAACTTTCGAGGGAAATCTTAGCTCAACTTATCAATCTTCTAACCAGGGAAAAAAAAAATATGTACACTTTTTGTTGTTGTCAGCTACACTTGCACAACTCAAATTATCAACCAAATAATCAGCTGGTGGTTAAAGCTCGAGATACTATCAACCAACCAATTCGCGCATGAAATAAGACACAATAATTATAGGGTTCCATTATCACAGCCCTATACCATCAAGAACTTGTAACTAGGGCATGGGAGCAGGTTCATGTTCGATGTCTTTTCCCTTCACTACATTTTTGGTTTAGAGCTTCTCACTCCTTTTATCGAGCGTTAAAAGGATGATGAACCATACTAAGGCCTAGTTGAACATGAAAGAATACCTATGAATACCAATGAATTTGACAAAACTGGTCCCACCAGATCTAGAGCCTACATATGATTCCATGATAATCACTCCCAGAGAATGTATTTCCAGTGACTTGCCGAGGGAGTTTTACTGTGAAGCAGAATGAAGAGCTATAGTTTGATTGAAGATGAGTCCATCTGGTATAATAAGGAGTTCATATGATATAATAATAAGACAACAAAAAGGGAACAGAAAGCGGAAGGGATTGTAACTGAGAAGTTACTCCCTTACCCCTTTGCCCACTGGTACTACGCTCGAAGTTTCAAACTTAACGCCGCTCTTTACATTTTCTTTGACTCACTGCAGTTTGCAGCATCCCCCACTTTCCCCTCTCTCCCTCTCTCTAAACAGTTCCACCTGGTTTGTTAGCTGCCTTCGTGTCAGTACTGCTGCCTCCATCCACACTGCCATTGCATTCTTTCCGTGGCATCTTCGCATCTACTTGACCTTTCGGGGAAACACTACTATTACTGTTTGGTTTCCCCAAGCCATTGTCTTTTTCCATCACGACTGTTGTCTCCCCAGAAAAGCTTGTTTCGGAGGAATTACCAGAACCAGGTGGTGGAAGGAAAACTCCGGTGCCCGGAACTGGTAGACGCGGCGGCGGAGGGTGCCTTGGAGGTGGCACCACTGGCCATCCAGATGAAACAGGTGGCAAAGCGACCGGAGAGGGAAAAGACATGGGCGGGGAAACCGGGGCGGGCACAAAAAGTGGCTGGATCCCATTTGGAGCTGGCAGTACTCCAGTTGATGGACCTGGCCCATAATGCTTTGGCCCAGGATGGCGGATGTGATTCGGTGACCTGCTTGGAAGCGGGCCCCAGTGAGAGTTCGGTGCTACTGAAGCTGAAGGGAGACGGTGTCCGTCACCTAGTGTGGTTTTCCTTGGCAGCGACTTCGTAAAGGTAACAAGTATTCGTGGCTTGCGAAGGGAGGGGATTGCGTGTCTCGCGAGATCAGCGGAGTTCCCTTGCATAACTAGCAGCGATCTGCATTCCACAGTTCACATTAGATTAGGAAACACAAAAATACAACAGTTCAGCAGATTCTTAGATGGTTTGTTTGATTGGATTACCAGTGAAGGAATACACGATATGCAACCCTTTTCGATAATTTTGAGGAGGTTAAAACACCACATCCTAAGGTATTATATATCCCATGGAATTTAATACTGGTCACAAAAGTTCCAACCAAACGTGATAATCCAATCCAAATTCAATGAGTGCCAACCAATGAACCCATCAACATGGTGACCTAAAAGTAAAGAGTCCCTGATTGACCAGAAACAAAACTACATCCCTTACAAATTTGATACTTAAAACTACACCTATTCAAATCAACCATTAATTCTGCATCAAATTATTAGTGGTCTACCTCACATTGTAGTTTAAGTCGAAAGACTCGAAACATCACCACCGAGGTGTTTTAGACAGAAAACAGAGTGTCATTAAATATCACGGTAACTTAAAATGTATGATGCAATTTTTTAGCAAGATTATGCTCTAGGGACCGCCAAAACCTTCCAACGGAGTGGTCAGATTGTGCCACTCACTGTCATTAGAGAACTGCACTCCATTTTAAAGGTTTTGGAGGCCCCAATGGGGAAATGTTTCCTGAAAACTGTTTCATACATTTTAAGTATATATGATACTATAAAGCTTCACTAGCTACTCCAACTCTCTATAATTGCTTAAAAAGACATTGTATTGTCTTGAACAACAAGATTTTTTGTTTTTTTATTTTTATTTAAGTACAAGATAGTCTTTTTGATAAGTAAAAGATATGTTTTGCTTGTATAGCATTCTTCTCTATTTTACAGTTATAGTGTTACTATAATTCTGCAACTCGTAGAAAGTACTCTGAAGTCTTGTCCAATGTCCAATACTAAAAACTAACAAGATCAGTAACAAGAAGTGCAGAAGATTACCCAGGTGCAAGTGAGAGCCTAAGAGAGCCTCTATAATCCCCAGGGTTGTCTGTTGATGTTACTTTCCCAAAAATCATGTCACATTCTGTCAAGACTAGAAGAGAGACAGGCCTGCCAAACCATGATGGCCACATGTACGGCTGCGAATGATCACCCTACAAACGAGAGCCACATTATTTAGGCTGACTTGCATTATGAATAATAGTTCAAAGCCATAAAGAGTAAAGACATGGCAAGAAACCTCATTAAAGACATCAATAATGCAAGAGTCTGGCTTAGCAGTCATAACTTTCATGCCGACTAAGCGTTCGATAACATCTTGAAGCAAGCTAGGGATAGGTTCTATTCTTCGATCTGTAAATTCCATCTCAAATAAAAACATTAAAAATTAAGACAAAATATAAAAGAATTTATTCGACACATCCAAATGAGAAAAAGTTCTTCAGCCTAGTTTGTTTGTCCAGAATACACCGTCAGATTCAACTATAAATTCAACAAGCCCACATATCACGCATTTGGTTTCAATTTTTGCAGTCAAGATTAAATATCCATCAGATAAGAGCGGCCTATTATAGACCGATGCGAACATCACGAACTGTCCCGTAACAAAAGCAGCCACCACTCCTACCCGTCTCCAGTTGTCTTTTCTGAAGAAGCTGGCTACAACGAAGAAATAGCCGTAGCCGACACCTACGGTGGCTGTGGTCATAAATCCACAAAATAGTTTATTATATGCACATGGTATATTAATACCATAAGCCCTTCACTATTAGTGCTATTGGATGACTTCTATAATAATGTTATATCTCCCTATTGGTCCGGTTAAACAAGTGGTGACCTAAACAATTTACTTTTGAGAGAGAATTCGGCAAAAAAAAAAAAGGGGAGCATGCCTTTGGAAGTCCACCCTGCATTTTCATCTTCAGGAGGGGCATCTGCAATGGGGATGCCGAACTGAATCATCTCTCTTCCATGCCCCTTCATGGGTCTCTTTGAAACCACAAATGTTTGTCCTGCTTCTTGACAAACAAAACCACAATAAGTATTGGCATTTACATGCAGAAACACAATTTGCAGAGCTCGATAAAGAAAGTGAGCAGAATGATAATGTCCCAAGGAAATGAGTTTCAAATAAGCATATAAACATCCACTGCGATATATTTTGAAATTATTATCTTTCAACTGTCGCATCACATCCCTGTACAGATTATGCAGATTTAAGACAAATTGACTTCAGATAGCAGTCTAGGGATGGGCATGGAGGCGGATCGGGGCCGGATAGCACTATCTCCGTCCCTGATCCCCTTCCCCATCCCCATTCCCATCCCCGCCCCGATCCCCCATGGAGATTTGTTTTTATTCTCCATCCCCACATCCCCACCCCAAATGGAGAACAGGGATCTCCACGGGGATTCAGGGATCTGTGCAACATGCCCCAAACTCAGTGAGCATCCATTGGAAATTGCAAAAATCAATTACACAGTTTCTTCAACTAAACACACGTCATAAAATGAAAGAGAAATGCATAAATCAAGTATGCAATGACAGATAAAGTGAAATATGGAACAGTTAAAACATCATTGCTAGTTAAGGAGTGATTCCTTGACTTGATCCAACTGGCTGGCTGACTTCATGAAAAAAATGCCACTTCAAAACCCAGATCGAAAACCCATTTTGATGAGCAAATCACCAAGAACAAACAAAAAGAAAGAAGTGGGAATTGGCAATGAGAAAATATAACCCTAAAAACATACAACTAAAAACAGAAATAGGTGTACATATATAAGTAACCGGGATTCGGGGACGGGAAGGGGTGGGGATGGAACAAGGAACTGATTCTGGGTGGAGATATGTCTGTCCCCACCTCCTCCTACGCGATCCCCAAAAAATTTTCAAAAAAAACTGTTTCATATCCTACCCATTGCCCAAACAAATTTCCAAAATTGCCGATCCGTTCGAGGTGGGGATCGGATCGGATACAGACGGGCCGGATGAAATGGCCATCCTTAAGATAGCACACTAACAAAACAATACTTAAAAGAAGATTTGGCCACATAGCCATACAGCATCGATACATCACAATTTATGTTTTCTGGCCAAATTATAGTCGTGAGCTTCTTTTATCTTATTTTTTTACTTATCCTAAAAAATATCAAATAAAATATTTACTTAAAGGTAATTACACATCAATCTTTGATTTGCATTCATATGCTTTTTCAATTTAGATGGGTCATTAATCTTAAAATATTCTGATGAAAAAATTAAAAAAACATTCATTAAACACCCTTTTGTCTAAATAATATTCACTACTTTTCACGAATTTAGTTAAACTCACCTTATTGTTTAATAATGTTAAGGCTCGTTCAAAATACTACATAATTCGTCAATAATGTTTGTTTCTAGACTCGGTTAATTAGTATATGCATGTAAATCTCAAATGATGACATTTCATAACAATGAGAATTTAAATCCATTAATCTAGTAGAATAAACTAAATATCGATAGCTGTAGGTGATTGGCATTGTGGTGAAAAGAACTAGGATGGTGGTTGAGAGTGGAAAATGGTGTTAAAGTACAGTGAGAAATTAGATTTACGTGTTAATGAAAATAAAGATATTTGAAAACATTTTAGGGTGAGTTTCCACTAAAAAACCGCCTTTCCCTTTGTAGTCAAAATTGAGCGTAGTTTTCGCTAAATGGTATTTTTGTGATGCATGTGAGGAGAATGGAAAAAATACCGAAAAGACTGTTTAGACGATAGTGGAAACTCAGAGAAATATTTTGGATCTGAATAAAATTATTTTTTCTGTAAAGAGAGAAGAGGAGTAAATGAGAAATGAAAACATATGGGTTAAAGATGTAATTTTGGAAAGTACAAAATAGCATTGACAACTTTTCAATCCTTCGCAAGCATGTGTCAGACAGAAATTGAAAATCCAGTGTAAGCTGCCATTATCTTATGGTTGATGGAGAAATACCCAACGCCAAGGTGCGTTGGATAGCAAAACCGTTTTATCAATCCTTCAGCTAGGAACTGGCATTTAATAGATGCAACATTAATTGAAAACTCAGGTCAAGGAAAAAAGAGACTGCCCAGCTCATCAGTTAATGGTATAATATAGACAGATAGTAATTGAGCTTGCACAAGCCTGTATGACATGATTGCAAGCAAGAATAGTATGTATCAAGCTTTGCGGGTCCCAAAACTACACCAAATTTAATGTAGCTACTGTTTTGGACTAAGAACCACGGACACAGCTCCGGACACACGTCAAACACACCTACATAAGTACAGTTTAACGAACACCTTGTGGACACGTTAGGAGGTTAAAATGCAATTTTTAAAAGTTGGCTCGGAGTCAATACTTCGATGACGTCGATTTCATTAATACGTGATGTAGTGGGCTAATGGCTGTTGATTCGTGTTTTCACAATGTTAATACTTCCTCCATCCCATTTTGATAGTCCCCTACGAAAAGACGTGCAATTTTCATATAAAAAAAATAAAGTACTTTTGTTCATGATTTTTTGAATTTCTATGCACCAAATTAAGGAACTAATCGAGATCTTTAAGTTGGTGAGAAGAAACTCGGAAAATCATTTGTGGAAGTAACTTATTTTTGGAAAATTCTAAAATCAGCCCACTCGGCTGTCGTTAAGGTTTAAAAAGTATATTAAAATGTGTGAACAGTATATAGGAATGTGAAAAATTATATAGAGAAGTGAAAAAGGAAAAAAGTGCATTGGACTGTGTCTTTTTGTCTTCTTCTTGTCTTATTGTCAAACCAATGGGCTGCCAATAGAAGGACCCTTTATTTCCTCATCCGAAAATTGCAGGTCTTTATTGGCCTTTACTTCATGTGAATTCCTAAGATTCATGTATAAAGTAAAGACTAATAAGCAATGCTACAAGCACTAACTAATTATAAACTATGACACTAAATGTACACATGGCACTACCACATCAAAGCATGATTCAATACATGGATAAACTCATCCACTAAAAAGAGTGTTACATGCATATTCAGTACATTTCTTACTACCTTATGTAGTGTCTCTAGACTTTCTCTAAATAAATGTCTTACATTAAACGTGTCCCGAAGGAGTCCGTGTCCTAATTTTTAGTAAAATGACATATCTGGGTGTCCGTATCGTGTCATTTCATCGTATCTTTATCCATGCTTCAAGTCATGGATATCGTCATTCGTCGGCATTTACAAAAACTCAGGAAGCAACAGAGGCTTATCCAATGCATGGATAGTGACTGACTCATGCAACCAAGAAGCAAAAGGAAATATGCTGTGTGCCAGTCCGTTAGTCATTTTGATATTTTGGCCTTCATTTTCCAAAACTTATATGACACTCAATTCTGAAACTACCATTTTCCCTCTAAGAAACATCTGCGGAAGAACATAAAAACCAAGTGGATTATGGAATACATTCTAGCCAGTCAGACAAAGCTTTAGTAATCAAGAAAGAGCACTGCACTAATTGCTTATCCAGATTCAATAAAGACGTATGAGATTCTGCATCAAGGTCCTCAGTCAAGTAAAGCAGTGGAGGGCCAGAGGAATGAAAGTGTTTGGTTTTCTAGAGAGATAGAGAGCGCGCTAAAAATGGAGGTATTCCGCTTCAGCAAACTATGGGCGCCTTAAAAAACGAAACAATTTAGGTCCAAGGTTATATAAGCCACTGATGTTAGATAGCCTAGGCAATGTGGTCATTTTATTCCAATGGGTCGGATTGCATCAGTAAAGACACCTTCCAATTGATTTACTAAACCCCCACTCCCATGTATTTGTAGTTCAGGGCGGACTATTATTTCAACCCAGAATAGTGGCACCAAACATACTATTTAGGAGCCCACTTATTAGCAATCCCAGATAACCTTTATCAAGCAACATTTTAGGGTTAACAAACGTATCTTAGACTCCTTGATTACTTTAAGTTTTAACTATGTCCTCGTCATACACTGGAATACTGGATAATCAATGCAACTCAGATACGAATAGAATGAGTCAAGATGGAAAGAAAGCGTATGCAGCAAGTTTCATTATCAATTCCAAAGTTCTTTTATACTTCTTCCAATAGAAGTATAAATGAAGTAGTAATTTAAGCCACAATTTACTAGTGGTCATTTACTAATACAAATGAATCATACGGCCATGGCTATTAGACTAACTAAGCTGACTTGCACATCCTGTTCTGTCAATGGCAAATAAGCCAGAAATGGATCACGATGTGGACAGTATCTTGACTATCTTCACTATGTTGATATCATGCCAATAGAATTGACCAAAGATCAGATCAGATGAGCATTCTCAGTAGGGATCACATATTTGTTGTTGACATAACCTCTCTTAGACAATTGATTAGAACTTAAGACTCGGTCGAGTTTTGTTTGGTATAACCACTCACACAAGAAATCATCTCAATTCCAATTGACCTAAATTCAGTCCATGTCAAAAATGATCCTTATAATCTTATTGTTGCGCTCTGGCGGGAAAGTAAGAACTAAGAAGTAAAACCATATACCACCATCTGATCCAGTTCAATTGGTGAATAACCCTAATAACACGACTCATACTTGCTCAGACAAATTTTGGTGACCAACCTAAAAGAATTACAGTTTAATAATTTCAGTAATAAAAATTGCCAATGATGATGGAACAACATGAGATGAGAAAAATGAAATAATGTCCGCATGAACCTTTGCATGCATTGGCATGCACATGCACACACCGGCTCACATATTCTTAGTTTCTTGCAAGTTAGACTTGTGAATCACTTACACCATACTAATCCCAACTATAACAGAAAGACTTTATTAAGAGCATGTCCCACAATGGTTAAATAATACCTACAAAGCTTGTACATGAGGTTGGGAGGAGGCCTTTTTCTCTAGTAATTCCTCCCTATTTGTTTGATTCATTGTAATCACTATGTTTTGGATCATGTTTACCTTAGCATGTGAGGCAGTGAGAGTCGAGGCTACATGGACAAATAGGGTTAAGATCTTGTCTCAGGTCGATTAAGTTATCTCACAACTAATATAAAAGCCTCGGGCCTTCTCCGGTCCTAGCAAATTGTTGAGTTGGATTCTTTACCAGGCACTAGCTCTACCACATGGAAGTTTATGGAAAGTGTAAACTAACACGGATACAATCCATGGAAAGTGTAAACTAACACGGATACAACCCAAAAAAAAGTCTTTTAAGCTACAGCATGTGCATACTAGGGATGATCACTGTAAAAAGATTGTACTTATCCAGAAGGGAACAGAAACTTAAATTCAAAAGGGACGATCTTCTAGATTTAAAGCTCTTAAAGAAAGAAAAAATAGAGGGCCACAGGCTCAAAAACAAATCATGGTGGACTTGCCTTGAAACTGCCCTTTTTTTCCTGCAGCTCTCAAATCATTGACCAACAAAACAAGTTTCGAAACTTCCGAGACATGTATGAATTCTTCGTACAGTTTCATCCCATCAAGCACATTAACCTATAGATAAAAAATAGTAGCGTTAGAAGAAGAAACAAAATGAGGACTTTCCAGTGTTTCATCAAAGTCTAAGCCACTACTACTGAAGAACAAAAGGTTTCCAGGATAATCTGATAAGAGTAGTGCTTATTACCGACTTTCCATCAAATATCTCTGTGCAAACAAATGTTCTTGGAATAATGGCAAGGGCCTTCTCATGTTCGGTTTGAACAGGACAGGAATCATCCTCCACGGGCACATTGCAAGAACCTTTGAGAGAGAGAGAGAGAGAGTACCAATGTTACCATGCTGCCATTCCTAGTACAAGCCATACAAGGAAACGAGAGAGCACAGAGTGGCAAAAGGAATAACATTTTCAAATAAATGCGTAATACACATTTGATGCGGAGCAAAAAATGCTCAACAAGTTCAAAATATTAGAAAACAATACACAAAAGGAAAAACCTTTAGAGTCTGATGCACATCCCTCATCAAGCTCCTCCACCTCTAGTTCTGAATGACCAGATGATGTTCCTTGTGAGTTGCCAGAACTTTTGATGCTGCAATCTTCTTCGGGTTTTTCAACCACATCTGCTCAAGCACCAAACCCTAGATGTCAAATGTTGCAGCCCGATTTGTCTAAAGGACAAGGCATTATACTAATTGTTTGTGCCAGCTTTAACAAAATTACATATAGAGAGACCAAACATATCCTAAAATCCAAAGTGAAAATCAACGGCATAGTAAACTGCAAGGCATAGAAGAACATTTGTTTGTTGATGCCAGTTAATGAAATTTTATCCTGCATTTGTGTGTGTATATGTACCGTTTTTCGTACCATATTTTAGTCCGTTTCAAGATTTTCAAGGCCAAAATAACTATCAACAAGATGTGGCATGTGTTCTTCATTTCTCAGGGTTTTCAAGGCCAAAATATCTACTTCATTTCAGGGCTCCATTATTATCCACGACTTAAGCATAATTCAGAACTGCAGATAATTCTGAACTGAAACCCAAGAGAACTTTTTAAACCACAAATTGTGTGAAAATCATACTCTCCCTCGACAAAAGTGATTACTGACCAAATGCAAAGCTTGCAATATCAACCAAAACCCAGAAAAAAATAAAAAAATAAAAAAAAGAAGGAAGTTCCAATAAACTTCTACGACCGACATACGGCACAACGGTACACATGTGTGAGTATCTGCAAACTCATATATTTACATGTATACGTACATACTTTCTCATGGGCACACAAATGATAGACATTCCCTTGAACTTACACCCAGTCATTCCAGCCCACCATCCAAATTTCAAAGATCATTTATATACTTATACATCATTTAAGTTTCGCATCCTTTCAAACCCACCAATAAAGGAACTTAGCATATACTAGCATACGTAATTATGCTTCATTAATCAAACCCAGTCAGCGTCTTGATTATAAAAGGGAATGTATTCAAGCGGCTCAAAATCCTAAACGATCACCAATAATAAACAACAAAATTGTTGGCAATATCTAAAGTAATGCCAGGAACTAATGAACCCCAAGGAATACCAAATCATCAATTTGTTACCTTTTTTAACATCCACAAGTGCCACACCATTACCATCCAAATCCACTTCTTCTCCCCCACATTTAGCTTCTCCCCGCTTTCCCCTATCTCCTCTCTCAAAACCCCCGAAATTCCCAGAAGCATTTGCATCATAACTCTGATACTCCGCATTCGGATTAACACTTCCCTTAACAAACTCAGCCCTAGTAGGCCCTTGCCTATAACCGAAACCAGATCTCCTATTCCCAACCACCTTCCCCTGATCCGAAACTCGGTTCTGCCGCCTCCAGGCCACCTGTTGTAGTGCATACATCACCTCTGCCACAGAAAAGTACTGCTGCATGTGAAGGACAGGGCTCCAATTACACCTCCTCTGCTGTATACACCCAATAACCCAATCGTACTCCCCTGGATCCCCAACCAACCTCAAGTGGTGACACAGCGAGTCGATCATCGCGTTGGCGGCCGCGAATTCCCCGCGCAGCCACGAGATAAACCCGTCTCGCTCGTCAGGGAACCACTGCCGGTGGGGGTGGTGGAGGATCTCTCCGGCACCGCCAGCCCCGCCACCGCCACTTGGGTACTGCATTTTGTCGGATAAACCCGCATTTCCCGATGGCATTGCCATGAGAAATTTCGCAATCGTCCTATACAGCAAAGTACAGTGCAGATAGCTAGCTCATTCCTAGATCTAACCCAAGCAAATCCAGAGACCCACCTAGAATTCAAAAATATAAATCACCGGAAAAAGACTACAGGTTTACACTATAATAATATGTATAAATAAGCAGTATGTAATTTGCAATGTGTGGGTGATTTTGCGTGTGAAGTGAGTTGAGTTGGAAGCGGAGGGTTTATGGGGTAAAATTGATGATGGGTATAATTGTATGAGATCTGAGAAGGGTGGTGTTGGTGACGTAGATATGAGGGATTTTCAGAAGATTTTGAAGATCTAGGGTGAAAATGGAAATGTAGACACAGTGCTGTGGAAATTTGCTTATTGAGCACGCTTATATGGTCGTAAATGGTGGCTCTCTCTCTCAAGATGACTTTCTCACTCTCTCTCTCTCTCTCTCTCTTCTACTACGAGTCTACGAAACTCTCAGCGGACCGGCAGAGAATATTCTGGTTAATGGGAATATTTAGGTACTCCCTCCGTCCCAATTTGTTGTGTCTATTTTCTTTTTTAGATGTCTCAAAAAATCGTCTATATCTTTCAATCTATAATGTTTTTTATAGTCAATATGGATCTTGTTTGATAGATCTCAATTAATTTTTTAAAACAATGATTTCGAAATCGTAAAAAATATTATAGATTATGAAATATAGACAATTTTTTGAGAAGTTCTAAAGAGGAAACAGGCGCAACAAATTGGGACGGAGGGAGTAATTTGGTGATGGTTTTGGGGGAGCTCGCATTTGCACTCGGTTTTTGTAGGCAGGCGTAGTTTCCTTGATGCCTAAACTGACTCCATTGGCTAATTTTAAAAAACTGAATTTTTTTTATTTTTTTTTGTTTTGTCTTTATTTTAAAAAAATTACATTTATTAGTTTTTTGTCAATTTTTGTGATTCTTTAGTTTGTCTTGGCGAGAGGAATTTAAAAAGTATAAAATTATTAGTCAAACTTAAAATTTTGTGAATAAATACGAAAAATAATTCAAAAAACTAATTTATTTTGATTTATTTTCGGATTTATTCAAAAAGCTGTTACTTTTGACCATAATTTTATACTCTTTGGATTCGTCTCGATGAGATAAATTCAGAAATCACAAAATCTTGACGCAAAACTAACAAATATAAAAAAAAATTGAATGAAGACAACGAAAAAAACCAAAAAATCAATTTTTTTAATTTAGCCAAAGGAAAACTTTAGAAAAATTAGGGTGCTGATTTTGGGGCTCCCTTTTTTTATGCAAGCACTCGAATATTTAATGAAGTTACAAAATTACCCTTTTTAAGATATAAAAATTACTTGAGGCACTCCACTCCCAAATTATCTCCTCATTTACTAAGACACTCCAAACAGAAAAATGAACCAAAACCAAACATAAACATTAGGTTATAAACATCAGCATTAAGATTACGTTCCAAATATTAAACATCCACAACATAAACATTATATTCCAAACATTAAACATGCATCTATGTCAGATTGCTTCACGCCACTTTGCGCGCACATAAAAAAAAACTAAACATTGCTAGAATTCTTCGAAATAAACAACACACAATTGAAAATATTGATGCATCAAAATCTTCAAAACGGTTGCGACACAAGATCTTTACATTTTTGTACTCATTATCTACCATTTTCCCTCAAAATCTTCATAACGGCCGCAAATCTACATTTTAAAACTCATAGTGAGACAAACAAAGCACATTACCAAAGTTAGAGAACTCTTGAGAGGAAAAGTAACAGAACTCTCAAGAGACTTTGCATGGACAAAAAGATGGTTCTACAATCATAAGCCGAAGACCACTTGTCCAGGTTGTCCTGGTGCAGAACATGGAGGCAATAACATAAAGACTCTATCAAGGAAACATTACATATGGAAGTAGACAATTCAATGACGTGAAGTAAAAAGGGTTGAACTACTATCTACTTTTTTCTGATAAAAAAAAGTTATTTATTTTTTTTTGGAGTGCCTGAAGTAAAGGGAAAGAGTAAATGTTTTTTGGAGTGTTTGAAGTAAATCATGGGACTTGCAAAAGGGTAATTTTGGAAAACTGCTGTAGCTTGGAGCCCCTGCATCAAAATTGGGAGTGCGAATATCAATTTCCAAAAATTATTTCCGCCCAATGAACTTTTTAATTGATGTATTTGCGTTGGAAAACTCACAATCAATAAACACGAGGGAGCTGCACTTCTTCCTCTCAGCGCATACACCAAAACAGACTATTTGTTCAAATCTTCAACCCCAGAAATCCAAACATTATAGGCTATTCAGTTTGGATGGCGGCAATTTTGAAGGAGAATGGGCATGTGATATCTTTGAAACGAGAATGTGATTGATTATATATTTCTGTGATTCAGAAGTTTGGAAAAGACATGAATTAGAAAGTAAATCCTGACGACATATTCAACTAGGAATCATATTCTCAAATTGAGTGGGAATCTAATCCCTTCCTTACTCTATGGAAATCTTAGATTCATGACTCATTCATTAAGAAAATGAAATGTTGACTTTAATAAATTTACAAAATAATTGTTTTCAACGTAAGATTACTGAATTAATCCAAACACCGAAATGAAATTACTGCAGGTATCGAATTCCTAGGAATTCGATTCTCAATAATCACATTCCTATTTTTACCCAAGAAAATTCCTATGAATTTGAGTTCCGGTAATTATATTCATATTCTCACTCAAGATTCCGATCATTCAAATACAACTTTTGTTCAACCTTGTAAATCAGAACAATTAACTAAAATTTAGATTGAATACAGACACAACAAAATCAACTTTTTTTTTTTATTATTTCTAAAATCTGATCGATAAAAATACAAAAATTCTAAACGGTACATACATAAAACATCCCCTACCCAGCCCCACAACTTTTTGCAACTTTCTCCGCCATCCTCTCACAGCCCTCCACCACTTCTAAAGATTAGAAAAACAAGAATTTTATCCTAGGCTTCTTAGCCAAGTGGGCTTATTTTCTTTTTTTTACTTCAAGGATGAAGCCTTTCATTGTAATTGTAGTTGATGGAACAGCATTAACACCCGTTATATCATTTGAAGTACCAATTGATCTGTTCAAAAAATAAAAGAAGTACTAATCGAAACGTCCTTCAATCGCAGGGAGAAAAAATTGTCGCTTCATTTCAAGAGGGCTACTTTTTTTTTTTGCCACAGAGAGAATTCATTCCACCAGAAATTCTATTACTACAAATTACCGAGTGCAAAGACAACAGAATAAAACATCATACAAACAAGAAGTTCAAGAGAGCTACTTAACTTAATCCTGTCCGGGATAAGAAGAAATATGAAAGGAAAATAAACCCAAGGGCAAAACCATGTTGGGGTTGGGGGGTGCCCCGGCCCCCCGGGTATTGAAAAATTTATTAATTCAGTACTAATTATGTTGAAATAATTGACACTATTATTATAATATCTTCTCATGATCGTAATAATTTTGGTTTCATTTATACGTAATTTTTATATCTTCATCAATGATTTTCACACAGGGATGACGCTACATGGAAATGAGGGGGGTCAGCCGACCCCACGGTGGAAAAAGAAAATTACTACTACTATGTTAATTTTTTTTAGAAAATTCATAAATGAACCCCCATAAATTTAGGCTAACACCACTGGAAAATTTCCCAACTTTTATCCCCCTTTTTGTGTAGCTTGTTTGAATCCTAGTCACTTGTTTTGTTCTTTTGATGATATGGAGAGTTTGATCTGTCTTGCTAAGGAAGTATTCCCTCCGTCCCAAATTGTTGCTCCTAGTTACTATTTCAGAATTGGGACCTCTAAAAAAATTGCTCAAATTTTTAATGATTTATATATCTAATATAGATCTTGGTTGATATATCTCAATTAATTTTATCAAACACATGTTTTAAAATAATAGAAAAATTATAGATTATAAAATATAGATAATTGTTTGAATAGTTCAAAAAGTGAATCAGAAGCAACAATTTAGGACGGAGGGATTATTTGATAGTATCGACCTAAAGACTATCATGCAACGATTTTGGAATGCAATTGAGAAGCTTGTGTAGATTTATTTATGTATTTTTTTTGTGTGGTGAAAACTAAAAACAGAGAAAACTGTTGTATGCCTTTTGATAATATCTTTTGTTTATTAAGTTGAACTTTAAATGTGATTTTTGTTGAAACCAAATTTTTAGTTGTCATTACTGCGATGACCCTACACTTCCGAACTCCTGGAATCGCCACTGTTTTCATACCCCCTTTTATTATAAACACACTCCCTTTTGTCTTTTAGTGAAATTTTCACATAAAAGTTCCAGTAAAAACAAAAATAGATGTGTATTGAAAAGCAAATCCATATCATAAGTGGGCATAAAGATATGTGTATTAAGTCGGCCCCCCGGAGCAAAACTCTTGGCTCCACCACTGATTATAAGCCTTTATTGTACGTTGTATTGATATGATCCATATCTAACATACCCGTAACATGCTATGTTATTCTTTTGGGGTTAGAAGAAATATAAAAATTAGTTGTTGTCCAATCTTTTCTTGCCTTTAAGAAACTAAGAATTGGGACCTATATATACCTAGTGTAGGAATCTAACACTTTAACTCACTAACATCCTACGATCTACGGCAAAGAAAAATACAATTGAATTTTCTAGTTCCCACGTGGTAAGCCTAACTCTTTGCAGCTTACAAGAAAAAGGAAAGGAGACGAAAAAAAAAAGAAAAGTTATTTTATTCCATATTTTTCGCTAAAGAGTGCCTCTAGAGCATTTGTTTAGGTGCAATAAATATATCAAAATGTAGTTGTTGTATTTATAAAAAGCATCACTTGTCACCAATATTTTCTACTTATATTACATAAATAGTCAATGTAAATATAGGAGTTGTTTTTAATGGGAGTATTTTGTATCAATGTGGTAATAACTATACGTAATATAAATGTAGGAGTTACAGAGTACCATGGACACATGTTAGTGGGACCGTTTTTTATTTCTGTAGAACGAGTTTTAGAATAAAACACTAGAATAAAACAAAAATGTGTATGGAGCCATGGAGGTAAAGAATCACTCCCTGCCTTATGGGTGCAAACGAGTCGAGCCGAGCCGAGCTGAGCTTTTATAGTATTCGAGTTCGAAAAAAATAAACTTAACTTTCGTCACATTTTTACTATACAAATCATTGGGTATTATAGTAATTTTATCTTTCTAATTTTTCGTTGGATTTAACGAAGTGGAGAGGGTCTTATCCGAGCCGTTTGAAAAGGCATATATCTATTGGTGATTAGGTGACAGATGTTATCATAAATTAATGAAAACAACAAGAAAAGCCGATGGGCGTTAGGTGACTTCATTTAGGCAACGAACAATGCTATGGGTACCCCAAAAATGCACCCCAAATGCACACCAGGTGATGTGGCGAATGGGGAGCCACAAAAATGCTATGAGTGGGCTCCACGCTGGGCTTCTCTCCACCACACACATCACTTGGGGTGCATTTGGGGTGCATTTTTGGGGTACCCATAGCATTTTTGTTTATGCAACGTACGTACGTACAAGAGAGAAATGATCAAACAAAGTTTAAATTTTCTGATTTGGGTGTCCAAATTAACTTACACGCAACAATTAATTTCAAGGTTTTGTTCTTCAACAGATTTTTGTTTCATAAAATCTCATATTTTATGACACTCCAATCTTAACACATAAAATGCAAAAGTGATTTTATGAGATTTTCATAAAATCCTCCTAAAATCTATAGGAAAACCACTACATTTTATCAGTTGGGAAAACAACTCTATTTTATCACCCCTCCATAAAATATTCATTTTATGAGATTTTTATAAAATGTACCTAAAATCTATTGGAGAACAAGGCCCAAAACGATCAAGCAATTTTTTTTGGTCCCAAAAAAAAAAACTCTGATGTTAAGAATCAAACCTACAAACTTGAGAAAGTTGCCATGCTCCCGTCCGATGTACCCGTGCGAGATAAAGAAAGTCTATATTTTTTTTTTGAACTGGATAAAGAAAGTCTGGAACGAAACTTTAAAACACAAGGCCGGCCTTGAAGTGAGTCAGAGGTGCGGCTGCTTTAGGCCTACAAAAGTTAAGCAAAATTTGGGGCCCATTTTCCATATAAGATGTGAATATAGTAAACATTAGTACGTTGTTCCGCAATCTATTGCATGGTGGGTTTTGGCGTCAGTGGTTCGTAGGAACTCACTCTTACCAAGAGGTGATTGGTTTTGGCATCGCTACAAGTTGAATTGACAACGGATACTTGTCTCAAGTCATCCCAGACACTTTAGGAACTTCATGAAGTCAGTTCACAATGCCGTTATTACGTTCCCACGTATAGCATAGAAGCCTCTTGGGAACAACCACAACCGTGTTGTCTTCTCCCATTTGTTTTCTTGATAGATCGCAAACGATGGCAAATCTCTGATCGTTGAATGCAATGTCTCTTGGCACAACACATCATGGGTTGCATGACAGTGAGAGAAGTTTTAGTCGTCACTTTAGATAATATGAGATCATCAGTTTCCGGTTCTTTTTTTTTTTTTTTTTTAAATTTCTGTGTTGGGAGTAGGTGTAAATAATATACAACTCTTGTACCTCTTGTATTATATATACTTGTGCTTAAGTGGTTGCAGATATTATTCAAGATCAATGTTCAAATCTTTTACACACCACAAATCTTTTGATAATTTTTTAAAATTTTCTTTCATTTATCTTAATTTTACTTTGAAGTTTTCGCTTTTAATATCCATATTCACAAATAAAACACCTTTTGACTATATATAAATTGAACTAATTTATTTTTATTGAACAAACTTTGATAAAAAGGCTTAAACTGAATAATTCTCTAATTGTTAAAAATAGTATTTTTATAATTAAAGTTAATAACTAATTAGAAAACACAGTGTATGAGTGGTATTTCATTATGCTTGATTCATTTTTCTAATGGTTTAAAAGTGTTAAAAGTTTGTTTTAGTTAGATTACGGAGCTAAAATAGCATGTTTCATATTTTTACCTTATATTAACCACGTCTATTTTTTTTTTTTCTCTGTAAGATGTAACGCCCTCGGAGATGTTATTTAAATCATTTCTTTAAATATGTTTATTTGATTGAACGATTTATGATAGATAAACAACGGACTTTATTAATATTAAAACAACATAAGATAATTTGGAACACATAATTTGCCACGTAGGCTACTTTTATTCAAAATAATACTAGGGAAGCGACAAAGCTTTTACAATTCTAGGTTGAGGTCCTACTCTAAGTTTCCTGTTTTGCTGCCGGATCTTGACTCTCGTAGTATTGTCCACTTCCTTCTTCTTTGGTACCTGGAGTGAAATGTCAGGGCCAACAATAACACCATGAGCGATAAATCACTTAATAACTAACTCTTACCCAACTAACATTTACATTACAAGCAAACACAGTTCACGAGTATAGAAGTAAAGAACATGTAATCCATTTCTTTGATCTAGACTTTAACTTAATTGTTTTTCCTTGAATATCAACCCTAAGAATCTCCTTCCTTTCAATGCTATTATACACAATTCTCGGTGATCTTTTCGGCTGGCAAGGCTTTGGTACCGCTGACCCGATATTTGGGACCTTTCAGTTGACCAGACTTTGGCTCCGCTGACCACACACTCTCATTACCTTCCAATTTCCTTTAGCCTAATAATGTCTATGTGATCTCCAACCTATGTACTACAAGCTCTGTTGACCACACACTCTCCTTACCTTCCAATTTCCTTAAGCCTAATAACGTCTATGTGATCTCCAACCTTTGTACTCTAACCTAATCATCCTGTCTAACATTCATAAGTCCATAACTGATATAACATGGCAAAGTGATAATGACAAAGTAAGGGTGCATAAGTATCCACATAATTCACACAAACCGATTCATGATGTTTGCACGTAATTCCATGAAGATTTTAACAAATAGGGTGTACATGTAATTACATAAAATGTTGGGGGTTAAAAGTGTAATTTATAAAAAATATAGGGTCCTAATAGTAATTATTTAAGAGCATAATGATAACATAGTAAAAGCTGGATCTAAGGCTATTTGAGTAATTTTACAAAGTTCAGGGGCATTTTGGTAAAAAGACCTAGAGAGGGTATTTTGGTAATTATGACATGGTGGGGTTTATTTTAATAAAATATCATGTCTTTGAGTATTTATAAAATTTCCTAATTTATTTCATAATTTTTATAAGTAAGACTGTGAATTAAATACTATAAACCCTTGGAGGTTAAAATGGTAATTTATTAATAATGAAGCGCGTTTTGGTGATTTCACAATCTAATGTTCATAATGAAATATATTTCCTTGGTATATTTTAAAAAATGTTATTAATGCAATTTCTTTTTAATTTATAAATCCTTTTCCTTTTTAGTGTAAGTTATAAAATTGATTTATAACCTTAGTGATTAAGAATTAATTCTAATTACACATTTTAAAATCAATTTCAACTACATACACAAAATCTGGGTCAAAAGTGAAATAAAACATAATTCTAGGTCAAAATCGCAACAATTGGATAGAGCATTAAAAACTATCAGACCAGATTCTGTCCCACCCGTCCAAACGGTGGCATTCCAGACTAGAATTTCAGAAAAACAGCAGATGTTCTGGTCAACTTCGTTTTGATGCATGGGTTGTTATTCTCTTATTCTAAATGTTCAAAAATGTCATACAAGGGTACTAATATACTTAGGGAGAGTGAGGGAGAGTTTACATTACCTCTCTTCTGAAGTTTTAGCAAAACACGGATTTTTGGAGAAAAACGAGCATCAGTAGTGGAGGCGACTCCTCGGCTTAATTTGGCCCAAACGGTTGGTTCATTTATAATCTAGGGGAATGGTTAAGGGTGTATATAAGTTTATTTGGTATGTGGTTGGGTTTAGATGCAAAAACTCACTTTGGTGCCCTTACTCTGTCTCTAGAATTTCTTGGTGAGGGAACCTTTCTCTCTTCCTTTCTTCTTAGCATTTTGGAGTGAATTGTGAGTGTGTTTGTGTGGTAGAAAGAACATAGGCCGAAGTTGGGCTTTTATAGGGGTTAGGAAGAGTAGTGGAGGCAAAGGTATTGACTTGAGACAAGCCCGTAAAGGTTAGGATGATGGGGGATGTGATGAGAGAGAGAAAAGGGAGTGAGAAGATGGGTTGGCAGGAATAAGGAAGAAATGGAGGCTAGATTTGAGGAGATATGGTGGTGTAAGGTGTGATTTGAAATTTGAAAAGTCGTGGGATGGTTTCATGTGGTGACGTAAGGTGAATGGGTTGCATTTGCATTGATGGAGTAAGAGAGATAACGTATGAGAGATGAATGGTTGGGCTAGGGAACATCGTAGTTGGATTTAGGGAGGTATGAATGGAAGGAGTGTTGATAATAGTGTATATGTGATGAGATATGGTGATGGATTTATGAATTGTAGCGTGGAAGAGGATGGGGTATGGAGTAGGATTGATGATGGAAGACATGGTGGTGATGGTATGATTTGATGGTGTAAATGAGATGTTGATGTGTGATGGATTTTAATGGAAGAACATAAGGGTGTTGGTGTGTGATGATGAGATTATAAATAAGGAAGGAAGGAAGGAGAGAGAGCGGGGTGATGTGGCAAATTGATGGGAATGAGAGAGAGAGAGAGAGAGAGAGAGAGAGAGAAAGAGTGTGTGTGTGTGTGTGTGTGAAATTGCTAGGGTTTTAATAATAGTCAGGGTCCTAATTATAGGTTTTGATAATCTAAGGCAACTACTGCAATTAATCATAATTAAGAAACAAAATAATCAAATATTTTAATCTAATATAACTTATCCCCAAAAAAATGGCCGAAAATTCAAGCCATTACATAAAAGAACCTAAGGCCCATTTTTAAAATTTTCTTTAAGCCTCCAGAATATCAAGGCCGGCCTTGTTAAAAAAACATTTGTGTCCGGAGCCATTGGATGTATATGGATCCATAAATGTCCATTCTGGACACAAGAATGATTGGAATTGTGTTTTAAAATTGTGTTTATAATATTGCTCTGAATGAGTGTTCTAAAAGCTATACGTGTATACCTTGTCTTAGGGTGAGCATGGCTAAAGAAAAATAACCATGCCTCAATTTGAAAGATTGTGTAGTGAGCAATCACGGTCGTTGGTTCGGCAATCAACGTTCCAGCTTGTCGGACCGCTTTTCCACCATCTCTCCTAAAACCAATTGGTGGTAGGAGGTGTTTCAATTAGGTCTTTTATGGCATTCGACATCACACCCGCAAGTCTGTTTTTAGAGCGGTCGTAGGGATTGGCATTGTGTAACCAAATCCATGGGGGGCACTCCGGGCCCAACAATCCCTCCCACATGATGCTCTCGCGACTCGAACCCATGACCTCTTGGCTCTGATACCACTTGTCGGACCGCTTTTCCACCATCTCTCCTAAAACCAATTGGTGGTAGGAAATGTTTCAATTAGGTCTTTTATGACATTCGACATCACACCCGCAAGTCTGTTTTTAGAGCTGTCGCAGGGAGTCGCATTGTGTAACCAAATCCATGGAGGGCACTCCAGGCCCAACACAAATTATATGAAATTATCCTACATGTAAATTGGTTCAAATTAAATATATTTAATTCAAATAGGGCCGGCTCAAACATTTGTGAGGCCTAAAGCATACCTTTTCAATGGGCCCCTAAGTCTCAATATACTTTGTATAAATAAAAAATATTTAGGGAAAAAAATCTCGTACTATGATTGATATAGAAAGCAAATTCGATAACCCAACTCAATTGACCTAGTTTAATTTATATTCATGCCTCACTTGTACATGGGTCTATGAACTTGGTGGCCCCAAAATTTACTCAAAATTTGGCGACTTAAAGAGATGGCTTTACGAGCTTTAGCCCAAAGCCGGCTCTGAATCCAAACTGTTGATTGTTGAACCGACGACCATGATTGCTCCCTACATGAGTGTAGCGAGCTTGCTCACTACGGGCCCTCGAATTCCCAGTTTGAAGGAGTTCAAGTTAAAAAAAAGGTTCCATCATACATTTCACTCGGAACAATTAGAGTTCTATTTGTCATGCTTTTGTCACTCTGCATTTTACTTGAATATAGAATTTTGGGAGACTTGGTAAAAAAAAATTCTTATGTTTTAACTTTTGAGTTAAATGACACCTTTTTCTAGATCAACTATAAGAACTTTAAAAAGATATGCATCAACACCCTACGATTAAAAGGTATATCAAACGTATAAGTCCTAGGAAAGGAAGACCTAGAGCAGTCACAACCATAAAAACTCATTGCCCAATCAAATAACGCAGCTATTGTAGAAACTAGAAAGTGAAAGAAATATCTCCCTTCTTTTTTTTCTTTTTTTTTTATGGTCAAAATGATCCTTCTCCAAAATAAGTGAAATTTCACCTCCCACCACCCTACCTTTGATGACTCCCACCACCAACTGACCACCACCTCCCAACCAGTGACCCTCAAAGTTAGTGAAATTTCACTAATACTATAAACTTCTAATTTAGTACTTAAAATTCAGAACATCGACCAACTACAAACTCCAGCGCCCCAAAAGTTATTGAAGTTTCAACGTCAATGTGCACAAATTACTGTCTGAAGTGCCACCCCCCCCAAAAAAAAAGAAGAGATATTGTGATACTCCGATTTTCAGAAGCACTATTTAAGTTATTTATTAAAAGATTCATTTAATTAAAAAGCATTTCATTAATAAAGAAGTGGTAATAAGATAATATCAAGTGGGTCATCGTTTGAGTAAAATTAAAATAAAATACTTGTCGGTGAATTAAATTACATTAGTTCGACACAAAATAAGAAGACAACAAGGGTCTGTAAGGGTTGAAGTTCAAATCCCAGTCTTCCAGTGTCACATAATCTTCAAGTTGTTCTTCCATATGCTAATATGGCTTCTCACCTTCCCCTCAGGGCTAACAATAGCACCATGAGCGATAAATCACTTAATAGCTTAACTCTTACCCATTAACCCTTATATTACAAGCAATTAATAATTCATATATAACAGGATAAAGTATGAAATTTAAAGAACAAGTAAAGGATTTCCTTGTGACTTTTGGGTTCACCATGTGTGAGTTTTTCTTGACCCACAATAAGTATTCCATTTATTTTCTTGTAATGTAAATTTAATTTCAAGTTCAAATAAGTTGTGGACGCCCCTCCGGAGATTTCTCATCAATTCGAAGTCGCCACCCGGGTTTTAGCGGATTGTCCTCAAGGAACCGAACTCGATTGACTCATGCTTCATTCAATGGATAAGGATTACTGGCCCGTCATCACCATACTATCTTAGGTTCGGGAGCTCAGTTACGAGAGGGGAAGGGTTTTGTGGCACCCCCCTCGCCCGGTTCGAAGACCGGTCTCTACTTGACTTTTGTGGGATTACATAAAATTAATGCAATTCAACCATGAACAAATACGGGGAATGAGGGATGGGAAGCCAAATAACGATGATAAACATATCAACAAACTATAGTGCATGCATATGAGATATGGTCTACACAAGTGATGATGGAATGCAAGTACGAACTATTAAGGACACAAAATAGCAAACAACAATGTTAGTGTATGATTAACAATAATGAAATGGCTAGAAGTGACACAACTAGCAAACAAAAAGCAAAGACCAATCTGATCCCTTGACAGGAGCTTGAGCGCTCAATCCCCTCGCACCCACACATGCTTATGATGCTTCTGGTGACTCTGGTTTTGATGAAAACATGTTTGATGCACTTTAAGCTGCTTGAAAATGATACTTTGATGACTAAGTAGAAAGGTATAACCATGTTAACATAAACTTGAAGCTTGATGATGAACCAAATAAGACAATAAAGACGTAAGAAGTGGGAATAAAATACTGTGGGACATTCTAGAATGCCCAAAACCCTATTAGACAGCTCAGATGATGAAAACATTTGATGAGTATGAAGACAGTTTAAGCGCTCAAAGCATGGAGTTTGAGCGCTCGAACCATCTTCATGGTTTGAGCCTTCTGGACCCTCTTGCCTCTGTTTGACTCATCAACAACATCAAAACAATACACAATGATACAAATGACAATGATATTCTAGAAACATCAATAAATAAGCTTGAAAGACTTGCATGTGCAGGAAATGAGTATTGGGCCATGCGTAAGCATGATTAGAGTGATAGAGAGAGAGGATTAGGTTGGCTTAGCCAAACAACAACAAGCACACACTTCAATGAGCTTGTAACATGATCTAGATTCAGAATAAGCAACAAACAGAGACAAATCAGGAAAGTGTTTGAGCGCTCAATGAATGAGGCTCGAGCGCTAAAACCCTTTTCATAGGATGAGAGTTTTCGTGATTTTTTGACTTCTTTTAGTACTCTTGTGAACTCAAACCATCTGATCATTGTTCAAAAGAGTGAGATGTTTCTGTTTGCTTCTTAAAACATGTTAACTTCTTACTAGATAATTGCAAACATCTTTTTCATGGCTTTTGAACTCATCAAACTATGATCAAAAGAACAGTAAACTAATTTTATGAAGTATCAATCTTCCATAAGCCACAAAAAGGAGTTTCCATCACAAGAGAAGACAAGAAACCAAAAAAAATAGAAAAGGGGCCAAAATGGTTTGAGAGCTCAAACTGTGAGCTCAGCACTGTTCGAGCGTTCAAACAATTTCGAGCTTAGATTTTTCAAATCAGTTTTTTTTTTTATATATCTAAGACTTTGTGAGCTCATAGAAGGTATATAAGACCTCCATGACGAAACCGTAGCACTTCACATGATTTTCTACCTTTTGGCTTTGATCAAAGCTTGAACTTGGGGTTTTGGTGAGTGGGTGGACAATGGCTTGGATTACAGGGACAATACAGGTCATTGTGAACAGTAGAGTGACAATGTGGGTGGGATTTGAGTAGTGTTTGAACTGATGATGGTGTATTTAGGGTTTATGGATGGTGAACAAGGTGGGTTTTGATGATTTTTGAAGGTGAAGCCTCAATGGATGGTTGGGATAGATGAAGAACTTCTGGAAGTGGTGTTTTAGAGAGAGAGTGGGAGTTTATCAGTGAGTAACTTCTGTAATAGAGGTGAAGGAGGGATTATATAGAGAGAAAATGAGAGGGAAATGGTGATTTGAATTTGAAATTCAAATTGGAGAGGGAGGTGTTGTTGGGGGGATTTTTGAAGAGAAAACGAAGCTTATAAACCAAGGGCAGCCCATTGTTTAGCTAGAAAACCAGCTGAAAGATGCTATGAAAAATTTTTGGTGCGTGAAAGGTTTAGCGCTCAAACTAGGGGTTTGAGCGCTCAATGTGTCTACAAGCCAAACTTCAAAGGATTGCTTCGGATGCTACCGAAGTCCGTTTCATACGTGATTTGAAGCGTTGGAAAGCTTATCAAGTCTACTTTCTAACCCAAATGGTTTGAACTCAAGATAATTTATACATCAAAGTGTGTGACCATTTTACCCTCAGACGGTCGGGAAATCAAGTCATTTTGGTAAAACGTGCACATCTCCCTCATTTCAAAACGGATTGAGACGTATTATATATCAATAAAGAGGGTTTTGAATGTACTAGAAGATGGTGTAGGCTTGGATTTATTTTGAAGAGATTTTGGATGGTTTAAAGAGTATTTTGGTCATTTTGGTTGGTTTCGGGTTGTTCTAAGAGGGTTTAGAATGGTTTAGGGTGGTATGGTGAGTTCAAGCCTTGTTCTTAGGCTCGAGGTATGCACGGTTGGTCTATTTCATCATTGGGAATACTTGATAAGTTGCTCGGGCCAAAATCGGGGTGTCTACACAAGTATTCATCCTAGAGCGGAACCTCTGACCAATGGATCTGAGTCAAACATGAGGTGTAACAAAAGCTCGAGGAAGTATACATGCCTTTAATTTTTATTCAATTAATGAGGCAGTCGCATAACCCCTCGAAACTATTTTGTTGTGAGGCGGTGATATAGCCAATGTTTTAAAACCCTAGACCGGACTGGCCGGTTGAATTGGGGAACGGTCGCAACTGGTCTGTTTGACCCCCCAAAATCGTTCTGAGTTCAAAACTGCTCTAAAAATGCAAAATCGGATTGACCCAGTGGTTGAATTGTTGAACCATTCGGCCCGTTCAAGATTCACTAGAACCGGCTGGGTTTTAATTGCCTATTGTAGACACCCCAAAATGAGCGTTCACGTACATTTTAATCCCCAATGATGAACGAAAATACCCGGAAGAACTCTCGGATTGAAATTCTCCAAGTCAACTCAGTCAACAGTACCGCACGGTACTCATCTCTCAACACACGGGACAGCCAGAGTCACGTACGACAGATTGTTGAATTTTGACGGCCAGTTGTGCCGCACGGTACACAAGTTGTGCCGCACGGCACAGTTTGTGTACCGTACGGTACTGTTTACGGGTTCCCAGTTTTTGCGAGTTCCCAGCAAGCCGAAAACGTTGACGAGATCGGTTCCCCTGCCCTGCTGGTCGTGGCCCGAAAGGGAAGATCATGGCCGAAAGGAATATGCTACTCCCCATGCCATTGTCTCCATGAGCAAGAATCAAGAAGGGGTTGGAGACTACATTCGGCTCCCTCACCCTCTATATAAACCGTTCGAACCCAATGGGAAAAAGGCCCCCGGACCCCATACGATTTCTGTGTAAGAAAAGACCACGAAATTCCATCCTTGAATACCATTTTCCATTGCTAAACCTTTTTTAGCCATCACCTCTACTATACAGAAATCAGCATTACTCTCTCTGCCAAAACAAAAACCCAAAGCAGAGACCCATCCCCTGTTTTTGGCTCCAAAGCCGTGAGCTAACCATTCCAAATTGACCAAAGTTTAAAGTCTTCAATCCCTCTTACCACTATACTAGAGTGAAAGTGAGGTCCAGAGAAGGTTCAAGCAGCATTCAGAAGTTCAATCCGATGCTCAATCCGAGAATTCGAAACCGAAGGTATAAACCCGTTTCGCCAAATTCCTTGAATTTGGTACCCTGAGGGGAGGGGTATTAAGGGTGGAATGATTCTTCGTATCATTTCCATGCTTGGTATGCCCAAATTACAGCAAGTCTAGTTTCATTTCACACCTCCTGGTCGCGTCGTACGGTGAAAACATCGCCTCGTACGAAGCGATTCAACAAGGAGGGACATCCCATACTCAAATACAATGTTTTCTCCCTTTTAAGTAGTTCATTTTGAATGCATTTCATACCTTGTATGTGCCTCTGATCAATCATTTCGAAAAGCCAAAGTTTCAAACTGTTTTGCAGCCAGGTGCGCCGCACGGCACTCTTACTGTGCCGCACGGTACACTTTGAGTGCCGTACGGTACCCATTTGAAAATTTGACCGTTAAATCGAAGAATAGTGCCGCACGGTTCATCATTTGTGCCGCACGGTACATCGAGTGTGCCGCACGGCACACTTTCCTGGTAAAATGTGAAATTTGAACCTTCCCCCTGCAGGAACAGTTTGAAGTTTAGATTTTCGTTTGATTTCTGTCAATTACATACCAGTCATTTGTTTTTCTCGTTATTACCATCTGTTTTGTTTAACTTAAATGTTTATCTGTTAATGTTCAGCAATAAAATCGTTTTCTAATAAAATCTCACAAATATTTAGTAAAGACCGATTTTTAATCGGGCAAACAGGGTGCATTAAAACCCTTCCCTGTTCGTAACCTGGCTCCCGGATCCAAAACGAATCTCTGGTTTTCAATTGGTTTTATAAGTCATTCTCTCAAATCATCATTTTCAAATTGGTTTCTCGGGTCCCAAACTACTTTCCCAAAACCCGGGGTGGCGACTCTAAAATCCTTGTTTTTCGAACCGTTTCGAAAACCATTGCCTGAACCGCGTGGAGGTCGACCGTCCACACCTATATATAATCTCGAAAATTAGGGCTAGTTGTACCTCGCCACTCTTTCTACCGCCTACTAGTATTTCCCCCCTCCCTCTTTCTCTCCTCCCTCCCTCTCTCCCCCCATTCACAGCCATTGATCATCTTTCTACACGATCACACAAGGGCACCACAGTGCTCCAGCAAGCTCGATTTAGCACCATAGAAGGTACGAAAATTTCTTTTTCTTCTTCTTCTATTTCTTCTGTTTCTGTTAATGGTCGGAATTCGAGCAATTTGCCTTCAGATTTAGGTTACAGTTTTGTTACAATTTCTTTATTGCTAGTTTTAGGGGAGCTTAAATTCTCTCTCATTTGTTGAATCAAGTCATATAACGACATTATATTGTTAATATTTTAATGTATTATTGTTAAACAAGCTTAAAGTCTCTATCTCCCATATTGATTCCACTTATATAACAATATGATATTGTAATATTTTAATGTATTATTGTTAAATAAGCTTAAATTCTCTTTCTCCCCTTACTTAATTAAATTCTTTCCCACCCAGAAGCCAATTAAATTTTAGACATCCCACGTACACACGCAACCATAGTTCTATAGCTTTGGCTTACTATATATATGGTTAGCTTTGAATTACCCAAATAAAATTCCAACTTCTAAGTACTCTTTTTTTTTTATATGTATCAAAGGTGGAGGGATAAATAGAATGAAATAACATCTTACGGGGAGGTCGGGTGAGGTAGGGGCATGTAAAAAAGTAAGCGCCGACGTCAAGTATGAAATGGAGCAATCTTTGAAAGCTATCAATGATAAGAATAAGGAAAGTCAAGACAAGTATGAGGAATCTAATCCATATGGTCCATCACTTCGTCCTTTTGAGGGGGATGATTTAGATGATGACGATGTTGTTGAAGTTTGTAGTAGTAGTGGAAATAATATTAGAAATACTTGTTAGAATTTTTGTAAACTTATATAATTGGAGATAACGACACAACAAAATAATAATATGACGATACTACAAATATGAAATAAGAGAGATTAGGAAAACTTATATTGATTTAGGCACGCGAAAAGCGCTCTCCTAAGAGAAGATATGTCCCCGCTTGTATCGAGTTGTGTGACATTCCACTCCCAAGATATAACAATCATCCACAGAAGCTTTGTGCACATCTAAAGCTTTCCACACAAATCAAGAATCACCTGTATGCTCAAAATATTAGATACTCTAAATTATATCTCACTTAACTTCTAAAACAACACACAAGCAATACATCATAATTTTGTGAAGTGAAAAAACTCTACACCACTTATGGTTTTCAACACCTATATATATAGGCCAAAGGTTAATACTCCAATAATTATACATTATAAAAACCCATAAATAACATCTAATATAGGGCATAAAATCCCATGATTATATGTGTGGGAGTTACAATATTTATTCTCCGTAACCGTCCATTTAATAGGTACAGGTAATTAACATAATTGAAATATTTTCAATTAGTTTTTAAATTTTTTTTTCCAACAAGCCCCCACAAAAATTTTAAAAACTTTAAAACCAAGAATAATCTGAAAAATTTACATGAGCATTTTTGCTGTGCAATGGGTGTAGGTACCTTCCGGGTTTGAACCTACACTTAGTGAAAGTAAGTTCCATTTGAAGGCGCCACAGTCAACTAATGTCTTGAACTGGGTTCTTGAGCAAACTTCTACTTACCCCACACACAGTATGGGCAATTCATTTGGATTCTAGTTAGGTTTGCGCGTTATGGTCATGCACACATATCTTGTATCATGAGTGTCTTTAGGGAGTAGCCTAATCTCCCATAGTAGCGACCCCACTACCGCACTTACTTAGGTGAGACCTTCAGGGTTATCTGTGACCTGATACCCTGTAGAATACCTGCCTTGGACTCATTCAGAGCTTTTTACTCTTCCAAACTCGTCATAGTGACTTGGACTATGTTTTTCATAACCCGTTGCACCTATGAGAACTATCACCATAGAAATGAGACCAGAGATTATCCCTCAATATAATTAGTGCTCTTCGAGCCAACCTACAACTTCGTTGTTACCCATTGAACTTTCTTCGTGGGATATTCAATCACAAAGGTTAGGTGTCCACTGCAGTGACTACTTTTTAGGCTTCAGTCCCATTTCCCTCTATGATTATGATTAGCATGTACGCTAACCTTTCATATGCATATAGCATTTTAGTTTCCCTTTCTAGCATGTCTTTTTCCTGAGGGAACCATAAAAAATTTGATGTTTGAAACCCATTAATCAAACATGAACCTTTTGTTTCCAACCAAAGCAACACGTAATTTCAGATATAAACAATGACCCAATTCTTTCACCAAAAGCAACATTGATTTGAGGTAAATAAACAATCAATCCAATTCTCTCACCGAAAGCCACATTGATTTGGGGCAATATGCATGTTTTGGATCTAGTACATGTACATTAATCCATATAATTCGAGGCAACATCGAATCCACATGTTCCAAAATCAATCGAGGCAACAACGTTTTTTATATAGGACTCATAAAATGAGTTATGGTCCTTTCTTTTGAATCGAAGCAATATACGTTTTAGACCCATCAAATAAACTTGGTCTACAAGGATTTTGACAATTTTCGTCCTCGGTAGCCAGCAGCCTTAACTAGGAATCACTAATTTTAGTGACCAGTAGCTTCTACTAGGAGCTACATATTGTGGTCAGTAGTCTCAATAATCTACTAGTGTGAACACTGGGGAAAAATCGATCAGGTTTCGAAAATGGTTTTGAAAATATGATTTTGATTTTAGAGTCGCCACCCGGGTTTATGATCCGTACCTGAGAAACCGATTTTTTAAAAATGACTCTTTTGCCCTTTTTTTTTGGAAAAAAGCTTTTACTGGCGCATCGTAACCAAAATTTCTCGGGTTCGGGAGCTAAGTTACGAGGGGGGAAGGTTTTTAAGGCACCCCCCTCGCCCGGTTACGAAAACTGGTCTCTACTAAGTACTTAAGGGATTTTTGGAAGACATTTGTTTTTTGAACTCAAATCACATGAACAAGATAAGAATGTAAAAATCACCACAATTAATCATATGAAAGTGGATGCTTGTGACCGTGTAGATGACATAACATGATGATGAAATGACATGAATGACCGAAAGAACAACTACAAACTATATATACAATAGAACAAAAACTTTTATGGACCCTTTTGGTGAAATCAAATCTTATTATTCTATTTTCTTTCAAGCACCTGAAGGAGAGGATTAGGCGCCTGAAAGGGGCTTTAGGCGCCTGAAGCTGCTGCTTCAGGTGCTTGCTCAAATCCACTTTCACCTCTGTTTTGCTACTGGAACAGATAAAATAATGATGTTTCAACTCTGTTGAGAGACAAACAAACTGGAAAGCTTCATCTAACAACTCATTTGTACCATAAAACACGATTTATACCTCATAAAAGCATGTTTTTCATCCATTCAAATAGCAAAACAGAGACTTTTCATTCTCACATGCAAAGAAAATGACCCCTAATAGGGTTTTTCTGAAAAATTCATGGTTTTAACTACATTGATGGTCATTTTTCCCCTTTAAAAGTATGATTTTCGCCTTTTTGAGTGGAAAACAGAAAGTAAACAGTTTGTTCCTGGGATTTTAACCACCACCAATATAACTTTAGACAAAGATAAAACATTTTAAGACAAAAAAAAAATGAAAATGACTTGGGCCTGAAGCTGCTACTTCAGGTGTCGAGCAAAAATGCTCTTTTGATGTGTTTAAGTCATAATAAGCCCATTGTTGGTATCAAGAACCAACATGGACCTACTGACTTCCCTCAATAAGAACTTTGTAACATTGATTTGGTAGAATCACTACCTTTTAGAGCTTAAAAGTGGATGATTAGGCGATAGAAATGGGTTTTGGATGGATGGTGGGTGACTTGGATCAGATTAGAGGCTAGTTTTGGGTAGTTTCTTGAGAGAAAAAAGGTAGAACTTGAGTATAATGTGTCTTAGGTGGAAGATGGATGGATTGGAGGTGATGTTTGGATGATTTTTGGTTTTTTTAGAGAGAGAAAATGGCTGGTTTTTGTGTATTTTTCCAGAAATTTCGTGGAACTCTTTCAAAGGAGGGGTGTGGGAGTTTATATAGAGCTCCAAAGGTTGGTTTATGTCCCCTAGGGGTCATTTTAGGGGTTGGTTTAGGCCAAAACGCTCCTCCCCTGAAGTAATCTGTAAAATCGTCCAATATCAAGTCATAATCATTACATTTAGATTTCCCCGCTCAAAAATTTAAACAATCTGGAAATAGCTTCAGGCGCGTAAAGGAGCCCTTCGTGCGCCTGAAGGAAAGGCTTCAGGTGCATGAAATGAGTTCAGGCGCCTGAAGGGAGTGCTTCAGGTGCAAGAGGAAGGTTCAGGCGCCTGAAGGGATGTGCTTCAGGTGCCTTAAGGATGGTTCAGGCACCTGAAGGGATGTGCTTCAGGTGCAAGAGGAAGGTTCAGGTGCATGGAATAGGTTTGACGGTTTCTTTTGGTTTTTTGTTTGGAAGTGTTTGGTAGGGTTTTGGTTAAATTCCAATCATCCCTTCTAAGCTCCAAACATATTTGAAAGTTCATTTTCATCATCGGGAGAGCTACGGATTTTCGTAGGCCCAAATTGGGGTGTCTACAACTAGCAACCACTGTCTTTGTTTACTAACATCACACTTCTCACTTTTATTTAGAGTCTTATAAATTGTTTTCTAGCCTTATATTGGCCAGTGATCGACCCCCACACGGAACCACTTTTTTTTTCCAACAATCTACGAGAAGATATGTAAGAATTTTCTGTTTCCTAGTATATATTGAGTTTGTGATTTGGAAAAGGAAAAGAAGTTACTTACATAGGTCTCTCTCTTTTAAATATTGAAATTTTATACGAGTGTATCTTCTCTTAGATTGTTAGAAATACTCGTTAGAATTTCTGTAAACTTATATAATTGGAGATAACAACACAACAAAATAATAATATGACGATACTACAAATATGAAATAAGAAAGATTAGGAAAACTTATATTGATTGAGGCACGCGTAAAGCGCTCTCCTAAGAGAAGATATGTCCCCGCTTGCACCGAGTTGTGTGACATTCCACTCCCAATATACACCAATCATCCACGGAAGTTTTGTGTGCAGCTAAAGCTTTCCACACGAATCAAGAATCACCTGTATGCTCAAAATATTAGATACTCTCAATTATATCTCACTTAACTTGTAAAACAACACAAAAGCAATACTTCATAATTTTGTGAAGTGAAAAAACTCTACACCACTTGTGATTTTCAACACCCATATATATATAGGCCAAAGGTTGATACTCCAATAATTATATATTGTAAAAACCCATAAATACCATCTAATATAGGGCATAAAATCCCACGATTATATGTGTGGGAGTTACAATATTTATTCTCCGTAACCGTCCATTTAATAGGTAAAGGTAATTAACATAATGAATTATTTTCAATTAGTTTTTAAAAGTTTTTTCTAACAAATAAGAGTAGAGCACTAACGACAAAGAAGGGGAACGGGAAGGGGAAGGCTAAGGAAATTCCCAAAGTAGGTAATTATTTTGCACCGAGGACCACTCCGAGCTCTTAACCATCTACCAAAAGCAACCTTGCAATGAAAGAAGCTTTGCATAGGGCCCATATGGTTGTTGGGAAATTTTTCTATGATACTTGCATTCCTAGAAATGCTTGTAACTCCATCTATTTTCAATCCATGTTTGATGCAACAATATCTATTGGTCCAGGATTTAAGGTTCCCACTTACCATCAACTTCAAGTTCCTTTATTGACAGACCACAAGAAAGAGCTTTAGTTAAGTTTTCATATACATAATCTTATTAGTGTACACTGTCTTTATAGGCATTTCTACAAACAAAAGAATTATGATCCTGTTGACATTGAAAGTGTTGATAAGACCGAATTTTGGATTGTTGATGAAGAAGAAGAGCCACCACTTCTTGATTAGGATGAGTTAGAAAAAATGCTCACGAAGAAAATTTGCCTCCACAAAATAAGAGGCAATGTCGTGGTCGATGTGATGGTTAGTATTTCTTGTTCGTATGATGTGAACACCCCGCCAAAATTCCAAAGTTTTTTTGAAAATGGTTTTGATTGATTAACGGGAGTCGCCACCCGAGTTTGAGGACCGTACCCGAGAAACCTGTTTGAAAAATGACTCTTTTGCCCTTAAAACATAAAATATTTTACTGGTCTGCTTTTATTGAGATTTTTTAGGTCCGGGAGCTAAGTTACGAGAGGGAAAGGAATTTAAAGCACCCCTCTCGCCCGGCGCAACCGCCGGACTCTACTAAATGTTTAGGGGATTTTGAAAACGCCATTTGGACAGACTTTAACCACAAATACATACAAAAGCACGTAAATGCATCAATGAGATTAGTGAGATAGATGTGGATGCTTGTGCAAAATGTTATGAGTGAGTGATCTACATGTACAAATCACTTAAACTTCACTAAATCTTGCTTGAATTGTAAAGAAAGGTCTCAAGACCCAACCACAAACATAGCGTTGATTACACCTGGATTGCAATTTGAACACCTGGATTAGGCAGATCCAGGCGCCCGGATTAAGCAGATCCAGGCGCCTGGAGTAGATGTGGGCGCCTGAAATAGGACACTCCAGGCACCTAGAATGGCTATGGGAGCTTGGAATCCTTCAATGCCGGCGCTTGGAACACTTATCAGGCACAATTTTTCCTTCAATCCGTGTTCTGATCAAATGACAAATGCTATTCTTGATGCAAACCCGCACATGTAAGTAATGATGTTTAATACTATTGTGAACCAAATGAACCCAAAAATCAAATCTAAGAAGATGATTCATGCTTGAAATATCATGACTTGAAATGTTTTATGTATGATATAGGATGAACCAAACTGATTTTCTACAAGGACAGTGCTTACTCTGTGCTATAAATGATATGAAGTAACTCTAATGAACTGACTAAAATGCAAGAAATATTGAAAACATGGAGGAGGTGGGAGGAATCCAGGCGCTTGGACCTATTGAGTACAGGCGCATGCACTCAGTGTAGGTGCAACTGTAAAGCTACATTGCTGTGGCATTTGAAACCTTTTCAAGCTTTTAACTAGTATGAGGAACTAGTAAGAACCCAAATGGTGTCCCCTCAGGGCCTTGTTTGAACAAATTTGGTAGATAACTACCTTTGAAACTTTGGATGATTGACTTGGATGATTGATTTGAAGAATTTTTTATGGTGGAATGAACTGGACTTTAGCTTCTGGTATTGAACAAGACTGATTATAGGTTCTAAGATTGAAGTTTTGGTCATGGGTGATGGGAATACATGGGTGTGGATGATGAGAAAAATGGGGATTTTTAGATTGAATATGAGTGAAGTAGTGAGGGACTGATTTTGGTTGGAGTTTCTGGTGATATTCCAGCAGCATATCAGTAAGGGAGTGAGGGAGTTTGGTCCTCTTAAAATAAGGCAAGAGGGGGGTATTTATAGAGAGAAAATGGTTGGTTTTTGGTGAAAAAGAGAGGAAAATGGCAATTTGAACTCAAATTTTGGAGGGATGCAATGATGGAGGGAAATTTGAGTGAAAAAAACGTGGGACGATGTAAGGTGGGAGCCCATAGTTTCATACCGAAAACAGCTGGAAATTACTTATTGGAAGTAATTCCAGGCGCCTGGAGTTGGTGAGTCTGGGCGCCTGGATTGAGTCCGGGTGCCTGGAATTGGGAATCCAGGCTCCTGGACTGAGTCTGGGCGCCTAGAATAGGGTAATCTAGGCGCCTGGAGTAGGAGACTGCACAACAATCCAAACTTCGTGGGGCCATTCCGGGTGCTACCGAACTTCGTTTTGTGCATGGTTTAAAGCATTGGAAAGCTTATCAAGTCTATCTTCTAACCCAAGTTGTTTGAACCCAATATGATTCGTACATCAAAATCTATGACCATTGTATCCTCAGAAGATCGGGAAAACAAGTTGTTTTGGTAAAATGGGCACATCTCCCTCATTTCAAAACAGATTGGGATGCATTATATATCAATAAAGAGGGTTTTGAATGTACTAGAAGGTGATGTAGACTCGGGTTTATTTTGAAGAGGTTTTGAGGGGGTTTCCAAGTTCACAATCAAGCCTCGCGTGCTCTTATCGGACATTTTCATCATTGGGAATGCTAAGGATTTTCGTGGGTTCAAATTGGGGTGTCTACATATGTGACTATTTATAATTTGCTACTAAAATGATTACAAAATATTTTTTTATATCGATTGTAGAGGATGATGCTGATGATGTGTTAGAGGTTGGAGATGATCTTGACATTGGATCTTTTGGTCAAAAATTTGAGCGCTAGTAACATGCATGAGGATGAGGATGAGGATGAAGATTCTTGGCTTGAGCCGCTCGACCATGGTCGCCGAAAGACTTAGGTAGAAAAAAAGAAAAAAAAAACATTTCTTTCATTACGTGATGACTGATGATGAACTCTATCATGTTTATTTTTGCTATTTGGGAGTTTTATGTGTTGATTTGGATTGTTGTTTCATCTTTTTAGAGATATGATGTCATTTGCTACTTGGAGTTTACCATTTTTGTGTTAGACTATGATGGTGTTGTCATTTTGTGTATAATGCTTTTTTGCAATAAAAGTGACGAGAAAATTAGATGACAATATTGTGAATTTTTTTGAAATATTTAGGGATTTTTTTTGAATTTTTTTCCTAATATTTACTATTTTGTATATTAAAAAATATATATTTATGATTAATTATGATGTCACGGGTGATAGCGGTTTGGCCGGTGACCTGTTTGCCCAACCCTTTTTCCCGGTTGCCTTCTGGTCCGGATTTCAAAACATTGGGTATAACACCTCCAGTCTATAACTTTGTAGTGCATGCACGGTTATTATGCAACCAATCTAACAATAGGCTAGTGAGCATTGACCTCCCTCTCATAGTTATAATGGCAGACAATGCGGTACCACCACAACAGCAAGCCCAATCCACCACCACCTAGGAGAGCTATGTGGGATTACCTTAATCTCGAACACATTGTCCCTCCCTCACCCATAGTCATCCCCGTGGACAATGCTAACAATCCCACAAGTGTGTACACCATTAAGCCCAACACGCTCTCTATGTTACCCACATACTACGGGCTAGACTCCCAAAAGCCTTACCAACACGTAAGGGAATTTGAGGACATTGTGGGAACAATTGTAACTCAAGTGGCCCAACTCAAGTCTGCACGGATGAAATTGTTTTCCTTTTCGGTTAAAGACAAGGCCCAAATTTGGCTTAGTGTCTTAAAGCCACAATCCATGACCACGTGGGCCGATATGCAAAAAGAGTTCTTCAAGAAATTCTTTCCCTACATATGACATTGGAGCTCAAAAAGAAAATCATAAATTTTTTAGTGCATAGCCGGTTTGTTGAAAAATGGTATAGTTCTAATACATTATCTTTCTTATACTTGTGTTGTACACCAATGCACAACACACTCACCAACCCCAATCTAGTTTATGATTTTCGATTTCGTTTGTTAACTTGTGCTTCTGTAGACACCCAAATTGGACCCTCCAAATACCCTTAAGCCGTGGCCGGATGGTTTCCCAATGATGAAATGATTCGAAACATTCTTGGAAGCTAGAACGATGTTCCTTCTCATTCAAAAATCCAAAGGAAAACCTCTTCAAAACAAAACCTACCTTGCACCATATTTTAGTACATTAAAAACCCTTTTTATTGATATATAATAGGTCTCAATCCATTTTGAAATGAGGAAGATGTGAGAATTTTACCAAAATGACTTCTTTTCAGACCACTGGAGGGTAAAATGGTCACACATTTTTATGTATAAATTATTTTGGGTCCAAACCACTTGGGATAGAAAGTAGACTTAACAAGCTTTTCAACGGTACTAACCACGCACAAAACGGAGTTTGGTAGCACCCGAGACGGCCCTGCAAAGTTTGGCATATTAAGCTGTCCATACATTGCCATGTCGCAGTCAAAATGTTTGGCCAAAAAGTTCAAAAAATTAAACCACCTCACTCATTTCCATACAACAAGTCATTTTAGTACCGTACAGCACTCCCCAATGTTGTATGGTAGTCCAAAAATTGTTGAAAATTTTAGATTTTTGGATGAATAAAATTAGGACTTTTGGAGGATCTCTCAAGGCAACCGAAAAGGCCTTCTCGGGTTCATCGAATGGACGGAGTTTTAGCATGGCTACTTATTGCACCATTATCACCTTCTTGATGTGGGGCTGTAATGGCTGATAACCCCCCTCATGATTTGAGGTTTAAGGCTAAATTCAATATGGGAGTTTTCTATATTATAATGCACAGCTTTATTGCTGGCATAATGCACATTGAATTCGGGTCTTCATTCCTTGGCGATATTAGTGCCTTCATGTTTTGGAGTTCTGTAGAAGAAAAATTTGACTTTGCTTCCAAGTTCCAAAAACAATTCTTTGAGAGAGAGAGAGGCAGACGCAAGTAAGTTTGCCAAGTCTACCAACGAAGGTGTTCCGGTGGTTAGTGGTTTAGCCATTTTATCCTGGGACGAAGACGTCGGTTCATCTTACAACACCCATGGTAGGCGGCACATCTTTGTTAAGAAAAGTGTGATTTCACACGACTCGGCTCGGTTTGTGTCTCATTTCGTATTCCGTTCTTGTAATCTGTAATTTCAGTTTGATTATCAATGAAATTGTTCTTTGGAATTCTCTTATTGCCGTATTTTTTCCAACAAGCTTAACAAAGATGCTTTACCGTTTGGCAAACGGATTCCAAAATACCATTTTGCTTTTCGTACTAACATTTGAGTTGCAATAACAAATTGTGAGCAACTAATTTTGAGGTGGAGAACCACTAGCGTGTGGTGGAATGAGCAATCTGTTTGGCAGATTGTTCATTTTATGATACAACATATTATCTAGTAGTTTGGCTCGGAGATATGGTCTCAGGTTTGTTCTCGAATTGGTTAAACATTGAAACGGTATGGGTCAGTGGAGGAAATCATCTTTTGAACTTTGACTCACTTCAGAAGGTCATTTGGTTGTTTTCAAAGTTCAAATTGACTTTTCCAGGTTGCTTAAGGAATGAGGTTTGTATTGCTAATTGGTTCAATTTTCTAATTAACATTTATGGTACTAAATTATTAGCTGTGATCAATGGAATATGGGCTTCATATAACTCTACGGTTTGGAGTTAACCTGTTTTGTCGTCTACTGAGTTGATCTCACCTTATATTTGTTATTAGTTTAGCAAAACTAGTTTTCTCTAATTACTTTAGAGATTGGATTTGATTAATATGGCCTTTGGGTTACTGCCTTATTCTTGATACTGATTCATGTTGGGATTTTATATGACTGTTGAACTAACCTTTAGTTCTCTTTCCAGTCAAGGAGTATTATAGTATATTTAGTTCTTTGATTATGGGTCGATCAGAGAGATTTGAGATTATCGAATCAGTTATGTTTGGGAAATACTCCTAAAAGATAAATACAGTGCTCGGATTTATAGATGAACCAGTTTCGTCTTTTTTCCAGAGAAAAACAAACGGTGGATTTTCCTTGTTTGAAGAACGATTTATTTTGAGCCATAGTTGGACTCACCTATCGGTGGAAGTTTTGTGATGGTTTCCATAGGATTGGTCTGGAATAGCTATGCGGAGTGGACCCTTAGTCCCGTCTTCGATCGAAAGTACCGCTGGTATGCCAGTATTCTATGTTATGGTTTTTTTTACATGCACATACCATGGAAAAGAAATTTTTTTTGGTTGTGGCATTTGGGAAGGAAAAAAAAAAAGAAAAGGAAAAGAGAATATGGTTTTCTTTCCTAAGGCAGTATTGATTATTTTTATGAGGCAGTAACAATTGTTTTTGGGAGAGCATTTGACTCTTCGGTTACTACCTTGGTTTTGAGACAGTCGTTTTGGCATTTTGCTTTTAAGTCTCATTAGTGTTGTGAGTAATTTGGAATATTATGATGAATATTCCAATTATTGGATATCTTTAGTGCTCACATAAAAAAAAAACATTTTGTTAGAATGATATGAGTAACGGTTCTTGTGTGATTAGAGCTGATCGGACAATATCTGCTAAATAAATATTCAAATTTTCATATATGGAAATGTATGCATGTGTGCGCAAGTACATTTATGAGAATTTGTTTCTCATAAATATCAATTGTGTCGAATGACGACATATGGAGAATAATAGTATCTAGAATCCTATGAGTTTGGATTGATGGATAACGATTGAGATCTTTATAGTTTCATTTATGATTCTATTTGTTTAGTTGCAAATTAGTTATCTTGGCAGTGTGTGATGGAGTAATACTTCTTGCACTGCGGGAGTGATCGGCTTGACTAGCTTGTGCCTTGCCAATGGATTGCTAGAGAAAAAGGAAGAAAAAAAAAATGGCTTCGACCATGGTCAGTCTTGCGCGACTGGACCTCTGATTGGTATCGTGGTAAACTAAATGGCTATGGCCTTAGGCAGTCGTGCGCGGCTGGCCTTAGATTGGTGTGATAAGTGGCCTCTAGAACAATCTACTTGGCTTATGCCTTGACGCTGTTCGGCCATGATCTTGTGAACATTGGACTGATTAGTTTATGGGCTTGTGCTGTGACATTGCTCAGCCACGGTCCTTTGTGTAGTCTGCTCTTTTGATGCAGTATGTGTACTCAACCTTCTGATCTGCCAGGGGTGGACTTGATCTGGCCTTTTGTGCTTGGTCTGAAGTGCATAGCTAGTGGTTGGCTAATTAAATGCATTCAACCTTGTGAACGGCTTGTGTTAAGGAAAGCTGTTTGGTGCGCCAACAGTGATTCCTATGGGAAATGTTCCTCTCATTTATATAGTGAGAAGGACAGGCAAGTCATTGCCAATGTTAAGTGAAAGAGACAAAGACTTCTTTTCAATAATTTGAAAAAAGCCCTGAACAATTGGATTTAATCTACGGTGATGGAGAGATAATAAGTATTTTATACTTTTGTCAAGAGTATCAAGAAATATTGTTATGTGTACTTGCTCGAGAGCAAGAACATTAATAAGGTGATGGATAGTGACCAAGGTCGTAAATGTGTATTACCGTTTGGTGGGACTAGTGTACTACTTGGAGTAGTCCACCAAACCCCCATACCTTATTTGCTTCAACAATATGGGATTCTTGAAATACTATATCATGCTTAAGAAGCTATGATTTATGCTATGTTCGTGAATTCTGTTTTCACTGAATTTATGGAGAGAATCATTTCTCTACGCTTATGATGGCCTTAATGAGTTACTAAGCAAGAAAGTTGATAAAACCCAAAAATGTGGGGGTGTCTTGCGAAAGTGGTTGTACCTATACCCAAAAGGTGAGAATATGCCTAATAACCATTGCTTGTGTGTGCACAAGAACACGAATATGGAATTTATAAGTGCATTATTCTTTGAACGTGCATTTTTTTATAGATCTTTGGAGACTTCCAGTGAGAGCAGTTCAGACCAAGAACAGGAAATTGATGTAGAGCCTAGACATGGCAAAAGGGCTAGAGCATCAAAATCTTTTGGTCCAGACTTTCTAACTTATCTATTAGAAAGCGAGCCTTGGACATACAAGGAACCTGTGAGGTGTCCTGACGGCCCATTATGGAAGGAGGCTATTAAAGGTGAAATGGACTCCATTCTACAAAACATATGTGGAGTTGGTGGATTTGCCTCTAGGCAATAAGCCTTTGGGCTACGAAGGATGTGTCATTTTGTATCCCTGCATTAATGATATGCTCATTGTTGGTAGTAATGACAGGGTCATTCGATCTACCAAGAAAATGTTGAACTCTAAGTTTGACATGAAGGATATGGACCTTGCAGATGTGATCCTAGGTGTGAAGATCACTAGAACATCTGACGAACTTGCGTTTTCTCGGACACACTACGTTGACAAAATTCTTGAGAAGTTCAACCAGTCTAATACAGGCATCGCAAGAACCCCCGTGGGCGTAAGTCTCCATTTATCCAAGAATGAGGGGGAAGGGGTATCCCAATTAGAGTATTCTCGGATAATTGGAAGCCTCGTACTTGACGAGTTGTACAAGGCCCGATATAGCCTACTTAGTTACCAGACTGAGCAGATACACGAGTAATCCAGGGCATGATCACTGGAAGGCGATAGTCAGGGTACTATACTATTTAAGGTATACTCGTGATTTGGGGTTGCACTATACCAGATATCCAGCAGTACTAAAAGGGTACTATGATACGAATTGGATATTGGATATGAAGGACTTGAAATCCATGAGTGGATATGTCTTCACCTTGATGGTGCAGCTGTTGCTTGAAAATCGTCTAAACAGATATGTATAGCACGTTCTACGATGAAAGTTGAGTTCATTGCTTTAGATAGAGAAACAGAAGAGGTCGAATAGCTACGCCAGTTTCTGGAAGATATTCCAAGATGGTCGAAACCAGTGCCAGCACTTACCATCCATTGTGACAGTTAAGCCACAATTGGTAGGGCACTGAGTAGTATGTATAATGGTAAGTCGAGACTTATACGTCGTAGACATAATACCATTAAGCAACTGCTCTCAAGTGGGGTTGTCACTGTTGACTACGTAAGGTCAAAGGACAATATCTCGGATCCGCTAACCAAAGGGTTAACCCGAGAGCAAGTTGAGCAAACATCGAGAGGAATGAGGCTACAACCACTACGCTCATAGTACCGTGAGGGTAGCCAACCCCGCTGACTGGAGATCCCAAGATCTAGGTTCAATGAGATTACTTTTTGCGAGTATTCAAGAACGATCACTGAGGAGACAAGGTCTCATGCCCATTCCTGTATATGATGTAGAACAGTGATGCCTGTAAAGTGGAAGAGGTTAAGCGTTGCTTTTAATGACTCTTATGCGTTCGAGATGCCGAGCGGGGTATAGCAGGATACCCTTTATAAGAAGGTCACCTATGTGAGTATGAAGTGGGGTCACTTCTTTGAGAATCCTAGTGAAATTCTTGAGAAAATACTTGCAGAACCAGGAAGAGGGTGTCATGGCCGAAATGAATCCAACAGTGAGAATTGAACTACGTTAGGAGAAATCCTGTGTGATGTCTATTGTCTCGGTTTACACAAATGGCGGAACAGTTCAAAGCAGGACTGCACACTAGTCTGCCACTAAATTCAATATGGGAGTTTTCTATATTATAATGCACAACTTTATTGCTAGCATAATGCACATTGAATTCGGGTCTTCATTCCTTGGCTATATTAGTGCCTTCATGTTTTGGAGTTTTGTAGAAGAAAAATCTGACTTTGCTTCCAAGTTCCGAAAATAATTCTTTGAGAGAGAGAGGCAGACGCAAGTAAGTTCGCCACGGCTACCAACGGAGGTATTCCGGTGGTTAGTGGTTTAGCCATTTTATCCTGGGACGAAGACGTCGGTTCATCCTGCCACACCCATGGTAGGCGGCGCATCTTTGTTAAGGAGAGTGTGATTTCACACGACTCGGCTCGGTTTGTGTCTCATTTCGTATTCCGTTTGTTTTAATCTGTAATTTCAGTTTGATTATCAATGAAATTGTTCTTTGGAATTCTCTTATTGCCGTATTTTTTCCTTACCTTGGTGACCAAGTTTTCTCGCCCCCAAAGAAAGTTGACTAGTAGGCCGACTTTGTGACCAAGTTTGCTTGGTTTCTAAACATATTTTGTCTACAAAAGGGGTACTCCTCTTCCATTTTCAAGTGGTAGCTCTCTCCCTCCATACCATACACTCAAAGACATTGTATACAGTCATACTTTGTAAAAAACCAGCCACAAACCTTCATAAAAAAACTCTCCACAAGCCTTCAAACACCTCAAAGATCCTCAAACACTTCAAACATTTCGTAAAACCTTAGTTTTTCACATTCAAAAGCCAAATTTTTCAAGTCAAAAGTAAATGAGCATTGTTTTCAAGCTCAATCAAGGTTAGTAACTGTTTAAAGTTTCTGTTTCAAATATCCTGAAGGGAGCCATTGGGCTCAAACCAGTTCTTCGTACTAGCTTTGGGCCCGATCAGCCATAAGATCCAACAAAACAAAAAACTCGAAATCTCCAGGTTAGCGCCGTATGACACTGTGCATTGGCCTACAGTCCTAACCCGCAAGGAGATACATTTTGATGCCTTGTTTCTTTTGGTTCGCTAATACCACAAAGGTGCAGGGTATCTTTGATCTATTCTAAATAAAATTGCTTATCCAAGTTAATGGTGTATATCTTGTTGAACCTCAAAAACAAATTTTCAATCTCTAAAAAGTACAAGTTTTACAAGATATACACTGAGAGCACATATTCCCCCTGTTTTCATTCAAATACAGGCTGTTTGGAAAATACTGCCCCTAAATAAAGAGTGTCATGTGGCATTACCCAGAATACTCTTTTTTCAAATAGACCAAATCCTTTTCCAAATTAGAGGCACAAGAGTCATGCTTTTCAAATTCTTTTAAATGGTATCTTGGGTATTAGATCCTTTTTCAAAATAAAAACCCGGGTGGGGACTCTAAAATTCTTTTTAAAAATTTGGGTGGAACTGTCCACACCTTATTTCACGTATATCGGGAATCTCTGTCTTTCATTCTCGCGATAATCATCATTCACAATTAGTTATTCTCTTTCATCACAAACCTATCATACACTTCATTTTACCGCACGCAATATGTCAAACACCAAAGCAAAATCTTTAATTCAATTAAAGTAACAACAAAAAAATTGTGAACTTAAAATCACGAATTCGTGAACTTAAAATCACGAATCCCCACAATTTATACTCACAATGGCGAAGAGAGACTGAGAATACAACATTTTTGTTAGGAGATAGGACACGAGTCCACCCGCAATTTATTAAAACTCCAAGTCTCGTTCACTACATTAATTTGGAAGACCGGTATCCTAAAGTCATTAGATAGCATATTCGAGTCTTGAAACAATCTAGAGGTGTTGAAAGTGTAGTAGATGGGATTGGGGTTTAAGCACATTGAACTAGAATTTTTTTCAAAAAGAATTGCATAGTGGTACTAGTACTGAGAAAACAGTGGGGCGAGTACCCAATGATCAGAACCAGATTTTGTGTTATTGGTACCGGTACTGAGAAAACAGCGGTACCTATAACGCTTGGGTTTTGCAGCAACTCGACGTCTAGTACAATTTTAGCCCAAAAAATTAGTGAAGAAGATCACTCACAAAGCTAAACCAGTTCAACCAAGTTCCATTATTGTTCATTTCTCAGTAAGCTTCACTATTAGTACCCACTTGATCATGTAACAAAACCCAACACACCAAACTTACCCTAATCAAATCTAGGTTCAATAGGCTCTCAAGAAATGCGAGATCCTGTAAGATTTAACCCATAATCAACACATAAGCATGAAGAGTGAGAGGAGAAATTTCTATTGGATGAGTTTTGAACTTTGAGCAAAACCCCCAAATTTTCCATTCTGTCAAAGACCACTCTAGTATCATGTTGTATCAGCAAACCACCTAGTTGTTTAGTTCCTCAATGCTACTTGGACGCCCTAGACTTTAAAACTTGGATTCCACCAAGAATTGCTCCCCCCAAGCTTGATTACGCGATTTACAAGTTGAGAATGACAAGGTAGGAATAAATTTAGTAGATCCTCTTGGGTTTGGAGTGAGAGAGAGGGTACATGAGAGAGAGAGAGAGAGAGAGAGAGAGAGAGAGAGAGAGAGAGAGAGAAAAGAAAAGGAATAAAGTGATTTTAAAGGAATAAAGTGATTTTTTCTCTTCTCCTGGTGACACACACAAACCCATATATAACACCAATTACACCACACTCCCTTCAAATATTTATACACTTGAACAATTTCCCCAATCAACCCAAAATCATACTACGACCCCCACACCATTACTCATACAATAAAGTTAAAAGTAACAAAACAATCACGGGTCTCTACATGACCGACTTAGGGTTGTTTTGACTTAAGAAATTTAAAAAGTAAAAAATTATGATCAAATCTTTAAAAATTTCACTAACAACAAAATAATATGAAAGGTTTGTTTTAGATTGTTTGTCTTTATTAAAAAAAATAGTTTCGTTCATATATTTTTTATTTTGTTGATTCCTCTTATCAAGAAAAATAATTATCCACAAAAAATTGATACAAAACTAACAAGGACAAAAAATTGAATAGAAAAAACATATTCCAGCAGGAAGTGGTTGGCCAGAGGCGGGGTGGTTATTGGCCGGAGGTAGGGTGGTGATTTTTTTGAATTTTACGTTTGAAATTAGAATTTTTAAAAATTAGTGACTATTTCATTAATTTTTTTGGTCACCGAAAGTGGTCGGCTAGAGGTTGGGGGGAAATGAGTGCCTTATTCGTTTTAGGTTTTCGAGACCCGATTTTCTCAATTATTATCCAATCATTCTCCCTATTTTTAAATATTATTCACATTTTTCTCTATATCTCTCTCTATTCATTAACCCCTATTTTTAATTATCATCTCTATTCCTCCCTCTAATTATTACTACTACAAAAACCAAAACCCAAAACTCAAATCAAACACAACCGAGGTTTTCACTATAATTTAACAATGGCGCATGAATCATATGAATCTGTACTTCAAAAAAAAAGAAAAAGAAAAAAGGAACATAACATGTGAATCTTAAACCACGTGATTCTTGTGCCCTGGGCAAGCTTAAACATGTGAATCTTAAAAAGAACGTAACATGTGAACATAACGTGCCTAACCAACGACATTTATTAAACATGACAAGAAACCACCGAATCCAATGTGCGATTTTTGTGCCCTGGGCAAGCTTAAAAAATGGAATTTGTATATAATACCTTAGGCAAGCTAAAATAAAAATGTAATTGATTTCCATACCCCTAAACCCTAAACAGTGGCGTGGTGGGCGAATGGAGTTTTGTTTATCTTTCTTTTGTTTATCCTTCTTATAAGAGGGTGAACGGAACCGTTTTTCTTGTTGTTTGAAATGGTGTAAACCGCACCACAAAGTGATGTCATGTTTATATCACTTTTTGGTAAAGATGCCATCATTTTGTGTGAGTTTCGCACTATTTCAATCAATAGGAAAGAGAGTTTTGTTCACCATTTTTAGGGAGGTTGAATAAAATTACACTCCATGGTGGGCTTAGTCTTGGGACAACCCTAAACTTTCAGTTTTTATCATACTCTTTCTGTCTTATTTTGATAGTTCAGTTCGGTTTCCAATAACTTGTTAATATCTTTGAATCTACAATATTTTTTAAGATTTAAAAATTTTTGTATAATAGAACTAATTGTGATCTATCATATGAGATCCATATTGCACATAAAATTTATTATAGATTGAAATATATTAACAATTTAAAATTTGCATTGGAGACCGAACTGGACGGAAGAAGTATCTTTTTACCGTACGTTTTACATTCCTCTCGTCCACAAAAAAAATTTGAAAAAGGTAAAATTAATAGTTACTCCGCTAAGTTCTCCAAAAAATTTTAGCAACCGAGTTGCTAAAATCAAGCATGATTTTATCTTTTGAGGTGAGGAGGTGATTTTATCTCCAATAAATGCGGACTATATTTATCAAAATTTAGTAAAATCAAACAAGAAACTCAGCCTTTCGTTCTCTATTTGCCTGTTCAAATGAGTAGGAGTAATAGTATATTTTCCCTTTATATACTTGCTCCGACCTGCATATGCATTTTGCAGTTCCTGTAGATTGTAGTCCCACCACACCAATCTGTCGGATCCAACTCGACGGCGGCCATCATGACCGCCGGCCTCCTCTCTCAATCCACTCTCCTTCCGCTAAAACCCTTATCATCCCCGGCTCACAAAACCCTAACCCCACCGCGTCTCCTCCCGTCCAGTCTTTCTCTTCCTTCTCACAAATCCTTTCTCAGCCATGCCTCGTCGTCACTCAGAAAGGAAAACAGGATCATGACAATGCCCATGGCCCTGTCTGAAAATTCCTCGGTTTTGTTTCCGGTCGATGCGGAGAAGAAGACAACGAATCCGATTGTGGTGATTGATAATTATGATAGCTTCACTTACAATCTCTGCCAGGTGATTTGTATTTCTTGCATTTTTTTGTTAAGGGTTTTTGTCGTTTTGGTTGCTGAGAAACTGTTGAAAAAGGGAAAAAAAAAAGGAAACCATTGATAACAAGATCGTCTTTGATTTGGGATGGGGTTGAGAATTCATGAATTTGATTTGTGATTGGTCTTAATTTCCATTTCAGACGGCTTTTAAACACATCCATTTGTGAAACTGGTAGTATGTTTTAGATTTTATAACGTTGTTTTGGAGACTCGTTGGTATTTCTGGTATTTTCAAAAACGATGACATGCAGTGCCGGATTCAGAATTTTGATTGAGAGGGGGCACAGAAGTCCGACCAAAGCCTATAGTGTGGATGACGGATGTAATTTTTGTACAACATTGTGGCGTTGTTTTGCATTTAAGAAGACTTTTTCAATCGCACTGAACCATTGTACTAATGAATGAGGAAATCCAGGCCATGTGTCAAGCCATTTTGGGTACAGAGGTAAAAGGAAGAAAGATAACTTGCAAAAGCATTAGATAACAAATTGTTTAGGAGGCAAAAAGGAAGGGGAGCAGAGGATAATCTTAGTGCGAGTATAGAGTTAAAGGTTGTGAACAAGTAGGAGGGGCACATGACCCCTCTCGTCTTATGCTGGCTCTGCCAGTGATGACATGTATGGATTCTCGAATGATAAGGTTTTTGAGGAGGACTGAAGGAGTACATGTCGATGATAAGAAAAACTTCTTTTTGGAAGCTTTTTGTCTTTAATAAACTTACATATGCTTTGGTAGTTTCGTTCAATAACTTTGATTTTTTTGGTTTATCTCGACAAGATCAATTGGAGAAGTAAGAAACGCGACATTTGAAGAAGACCTATTGAAGGGAAAAAAGAGGAGGAAAACTTACGTAATTTTGTCTTTTTGTCATTGGTGATAATTGTTGTATGTCAACTACCCTGTTTGGCTGTGGTTATATATTACTAGAAGTAGTGCACAAACGATGCATGTGTGGAGAATTTTAACTTGGTAGGCAGAAAATTGAAGACCAAAACTCATGGATCACGGCCCTGTTCTTCTCTCTGGAATTGGAAGAACGTTGTGGCCCCCAATTGTAGACAGAAGCAGGGTGTGAGTATGGAGGGCTTTTTCCTCCTTTACCCTTACAATTATTTTAGGATCCCTGATAGAGTTCATGAAATGAGGATTTGATTTGTCTACTTAGGGAAAACAAAAGTGTGAGCCAACCTCAAATGGAAGTCTATTCGAATTGGTGCTCTCCCTTTATAAATTAGAATAGATAGTAAGCATCAAATACATCTTTGGCTCCAGGCAATGAGATACTTGATTCACACTTAATAGGAGAACGATGAAAGTTGATTGGGTTTTTATTCATACAATTGTTCAGATAGCATTTGACTTTTGAGGCATTAATCTATCTTTTGTGGCAATTTACCATGTGTTTTAACCACTAGGGAAACAAAAACTATCTATGACATTTGAGGGGCTTTGGATTTCCTCTTTTATTCTCCTTCGGTGGAATTATTGCCCTCTTATGATCTATCATTTTTTGTCCTAATTTATTTCATTTATGGCCAATTGGGGGAAAATGTTTTTCTCTTGACAGTTTTCATTTCCTAGTTTGCTAAGTTGTCGACTCTCTAAGATTAAAGTCTGTGCCTTACTTGATTGAGTAAGCCACATGTTGTCGAAGTCCGATGCTAATAATTCCTAGTTTCCATCCTGTATTATATCAGCAGTGTTTGGTTTCTTGGCTGCTTTACAATAACCCTTGGTCAAGTATGATTCGCTGATTCAATTCACTGATTCACGCGATAAAACGATACACATCTATAGGTGAATCAAGATTTATATAGAATTGGAGGTGAATCGTACGATTCACTGTTCTCTTCGCGGTTCACGCAAAAACGATTCAAATCTATAGGTGAATCACCACAAGGTTCACAACTATTGCATTCACCAATATGAAACCATTTTTGCTGGTTTGCCTTGAAATTTCTTACAGGAAAGCAAGAATATAAGATCATATGTACTAGTTAAGTACGGAAAACCATATTTCCTATTCAATGGATACAAATCTACAGGGATACATAATTTCATAAATCAATTTTTTTAGTTCTTGTATCCTCTAAATCATAGACTAGGGCGGGCTCCGAGGCTTGGACTAACCCATATGTTGCCATATAAGGTAGTTTCCTACCTATAAGGCTACAAGCTTTTATTGTGTAAAAGGGTAAGCTTTCATTTTTATAACTGAATGTTTGACATCTATATGCACATATCCTTGTTACTATAATTATTTATTTTCCTATGAGACCACGAGATCATCAATTTGCAGTAGAAAACAAACTTCAATATGGATTTAAGCTTAAATTTTTTAATTTTACAATGTGTCTTTAAATTTGGACCGAATCGTTATAATTTATGATTCGATTTGATTCACGATTCCAAAAAGGATCAATTCAATTCTTGATTCGCTTTGCGATTTGACAACCAAGGTTGTAAATATTTGCTGACATACACCATCTAGTTAATTTATCCACTTAAATATATTCTTCATTGAATGCTTGTTGATCCCCAGACCCCTAAACTACAAGTAAAAAGTGGTTATTGGTAGATGAGAATAGGAGTGCTGAAAAAAGGCCGTAACAATATGGCTTATTTGATTGAGCGTTTGTGCCCAGATGAATGGGCTATTTAATCCATCAAAGCTGCGGATGTCAAGTGTGGATACCCCGCCTAGGGTTTTCACTCCCGGGGGTGTCGCCACACAGTTCCGGCTCATATTTGATAGCACAACACTCGTCAGAACTCTCAATAGTGTTGAGGTACCCATTGCAGCATACCTCGTTTGGTTTATAGTCACCATTTGGTTTTGGAAAACCAAGAAAACTGATAGAGATTCTGGATATGGGAAACAAGGGTACGGTGAAGGGAAGGTGTTTGACACCCCTCTCCGCCTAGCTACAAAGGATACTCGTTTAGCATCTTAAAAGATCTCGAAAGTAAAACTGATTATTAAGCTGTTAACATATATGGGTGATATGTGCTGTAAAATAAAGACACACGGGGATAGGGAACAAGGAAGCATGCACTAATACAGAATGTACAATAGAGACAGAAAGTTAATAATCTGCTAGCATTCTGATCTGACAGTCGGCCAATGGATTTGGCGGCCTAGCAGGATCACGTTGATTAATGTCGGCACATCAGTGTGTTGGCCGGTGCTCTTCCCAACGCCAGAAACCCAGAAAACCTAGAGAACTAGAAACTCGAAATCAAACGCTAATCTGAACAGAAAAGTGAAATTAAAACAAACCAAAGGCCTTAGTAACCTTTGTAACTTACTCCCTCAGAGGTTGAACTTCTCGGATTTGCTTGCTTTGATGTTGAACTCACAGAACCCTAAACCCTAAGTTCAAATTTAGGGGTTTTGCACTCGGGTGTTTCCGCTCACCTGGATGTTGGGGCTTTTGAAGCTCGGAATTATGGGATTAAATGCACAGAAGGGGTGTGAGTCTCTCGAATTGTGTGTTAATTTGAGGAAGCAAAGCTGCATATTTATAGGGATTGGTAAGGGAGTGTCCCAATTCGATCAAACCTCAAATTGGGCAAACTCTGTCTAAAAGAGTCCCGATCTTGTTTACAACGTTAAATGGAGCAATCCGATAGACGAAGAAGAGTTAGAGTTTTGATCTGGGCTCTGGCTGTAAAGCTTCCAGAAGAAGTGGATCTGTTGGCCGGTCAAAGGATATATCGGCTGGTTGATGCATTTGACTGGAGGGTTTTCAGTTTGTGATAGGAGACTGGATTTCTGGCGGCTGGCATAGGGATTTACCGGCCTGTTGGTGCATGTACCGGCCTATATTTTGGCTAGGGTTTTGAAAGGTTATGGTTAGGTCACCAAATCTTCACATAGGTTATACGATCCACGTGAGTCCACCTAAAGCATTCGGGTGTCATTTTCATCATCGGGAGCCCGCTTGCAGCGGTACTTAAAATATCCACCGAGCCAATTTAGAGTGTCTACATCAAGAAAGATTGGTGTTGGGAAGTTTCTGCGTAGGAGGGAAGCACTTGTCAGCCTTAAGGAAACAATTAGCGATTTGAACGGAAGAAGTAATGGTGAACTTCAACTAAACCTATATTGTTCTCAATTGGTCACTTGATCCATAATTGCACGAAGCGGGAGGCAGAGGCAAAGGTAGAAGCAGGGGAGTGAGGACATAGAGAAGTCTCAGATTAAGAGCGCCTGCGGGAGCATTTACATGTTTCTCAAAACTATATATTGAAAGAATATTAATTCAGTATACTTGTACGGTTGTACCTCTATTTCTCATTTGAGAGGATGAAATTAACATGTTTTAATCAAAAAGTGGATTTAGAGAATATTACTATTAATACAAACCCCAATAAAAATATCTGTATCTCTACCTCACTTTTCCTCCAATCAATATTCACTTTCCCTCTAATCATTATTCATTTTCACTCCAATTCTAATACTATTTGTACTTTATATTCAAAAAGTGAATTTGGAGGATCCGCCATTTATTCCTCCCATGATCTTTACTTGGAGTATCAATATTTATCGTCCAAAATAAAGGAGGAAATAAAGGATGGTTGAATAAGCATTTCCTCCACAATAGAGAAGTAGAGGAAGAAATGGAGAAATAGAGGATGGGTTGGAGATGCTCTAAAGGCTTTTGAAGTCTACCCTAATCAATTGATGAGGCTACAATCAACAGCCTGTTGTGGCAGGTCACTTTACAACCAACATATTGATAAAAGAAAAAACATTAATGGTGGAATATCAAAATAAGTGGATCACTAGGCAATATATGGGCCTTTGAGCCCAATTTCGTGATTTGTTTATAATTTCTGCCCTACTAACCATGTAAGGATTAATGCATTAAATGAATTCTAGTCCCATATCCGATAAGGAAGGGAAGTAATTTATAACAAAGTTTTCCCGTTGTTGATTCCTAGGTGTAGTGCTTCTTCCTCTATGCCACACACACACACGCGGAAATGAATCTGTTTTTTGTGATTTCGTATGGTACAATTCTTTTCTTTGTGGGATCATTTTCCCACGAGAGGTAATGAGAAGAATTATAGAATGGATTGCTTCCTATGCCTAGATCGCAAATGAATTCATTTGATGTCGGCTACCCCCCTTGTTTTTTCAGGAGCGTTCTGTCTGTTGTGTTGATCCTGTTAAAAAAGCAAAAAGTTGTTATTCTGCATTTTTATGTTAATTTATTTTGCTGTGATCATGTTTTCATTAATTAATTTTTAATTGATTTTGCACTAATGCCAAATTCTTGTACTTTGAAGTATATGGGAGAGCTGGGTTGTAACTTCGAGGTTTACCGAAATGATGAGCTTACTGTAGATGAACTGAAAAAGTAAGATTCTGTTTTTCTGAGTTATAAAGTTCTTAAGCTCATTCATGCACACGTTGCTGTCACTTAGTGGTAAACTTCTGTTCTAGATATTTCCCCCTTGTGATTGATTATTTATGATGTGTTTGATTTCTTTTGTTCTATGTCATGAATTTGTAGAAAAAATCCAAGGGGAGTGCTTATATCACCAGGACCAGGTAAGAAGTACTTGGTGTGATTTATGCCTTCATTTTACTGTGCTAGTGATCAAGTGGAACTATACTGATCATTTGGGTCTTTTTCTTTAGGTACACCTCAAGATTCAGGAATATCATTACAAACTGTGTCGGAACTTGGACCTATTGTACCTCTGTTTGGTGTCTGTATGGGACTACAATGCATTGGGGAGGCTTTTGGAGGTCTGTCTTTTGTAACTTTGTTCTGTTGGCCATTTTGACTGCTTTATTGGAATGAAGATTCTGGTAGTTGAGACTTAGTTGATTTTAATATTCAAATAGCGCACGCCTGCATGCAGGGCGCACCACACTTTGGCGATTGGTATGAAAAGTAGCAAGATTCTAGCATAAACATAATTTTGCATAAGAATCTGTACATGTATGCTGAAGTGCTTTCTTTAGAGTTATGTACTCCCCCAAATGTAGGGATGGCCATTTCAGCCGATCCAACCCTACCCTACCAGCTCCAATCCCTGCCCTCTAGGGGTTGGGGATCAGGGGATCGGGTAGGATTTGGTGATAGTTTTTGAAGAAATTTGGGAACAGGTAGTGGGTGGGTATGTGTCGGTCCCCACCCCGGCCCAAATCCCCATTATATAACAGTATATTTCTTTTAGCCTTTTAGGTTAGGGTTTCACTTTCACACATCACACATCTCATTCCCTGAGAATTCAGACGCCTCTCTCTCGCCATCCCTACTACGCCGCATGAGGGAATATATGTTCTGGTGTAGTTTGACTTTGGTGGGTCTGTTTTGGAAATTTTTTAGAAGTGAGTGGGTTAACAGTGTTAATTGTGGTTCATAATTTGTTACCTTTCTCTGCCACTTTTCCGAATCTGTATAGTTCTGTTCAACAGAATTTAATCTGTGTTTGTGTTGTTAAGTTTATATGTGTTTGGATCCCAATAGTAATGAAGTTAATAAATTACTTTTACGGTTTGGATCCCCGATTCTCCTGTTTGCAGTGGGGATGGATGGTTTAAAAAAAAAAATCCCTGGGTGGATCGGGGATGGAGACAGTGGTATGCACCCCCACCCCACCCTGTTGCCAACCCTACCCAAATGCCAATAAAGAAGGCCTTGCTAAAATGTTTCCCCAGGGTGCCTTTTCGAGCTGTTACGCGATTTAGTCCAATTTGTTAAAAGGGGGTCCCTTTTCACTCTTCTGGAGAAGATCTTTGGGCACTAGAGCTGCAATTAATATTGTATTGAATTTTATTTTTCCCTTTTTAATTGCAATTCTTAACTGTTTGGCTCCTTAATTGACGCATAAATAATTAGACAACACATAACCATATGAACTATCAAATGTGAAACGAGCAAGTAGTACTAGTATGCAATATAAAGATTTAGTTTGTAGGCATTAAAGTTGTTTTTGATCTGAAAAAAAGGGTTTACAAGTTTCATGGAGAAGGAGATGATTTTATAAATCAATTGGCGGTTGTTGATATTCCAAGTGCAAGGCAGTCCATTTAAAAGGTTTTAATCTACATCATCACAATTTTCATGGACAATGGCCAAAGTGCTATTTCATGTAAAAAAGAGACCGGAAGCAAGAGAAGGAAAAGAAGAAGGGAGGAGTTTTATTATTCCTTTATTGCTTCTTAAGATTTTTGAAATGAAATGAGCTTCTTAAGATTGATTGTCTTATATATTGGTGTTTTCATTAACCCACCGTATAGTTGTTTCCAGAATTTCCTCTAACAAACATGAGATGATTGTAGCGGTAAAAGAAAATTTCTTGTAATCATTCCGTCTTGGACTGGTGAAAGAGCCAAAATGCATTAGAAAAATGCAAGTATCTTACAATATAATACAAATGGCGGAGTCTCATTCTCCATTCTGAAAATGACATTTGTCAAGCACAGAGATTCAGCGGAAGCAGTTTGATACTCTGTGATAAAGACCTAGTACTGGATCAAGTCAGACGTGTCTCAAATATTTGTTGACTGTATGTTGAAGGTGTGGGATATCCTGTTTGAGTCAACGCCTTCTAGCTGGCCATAACAGATCGTAAAATTTAGACTCTGTTTAGTTAAAGTATCCTCTATATTGGTCTGACCAATTGTAAATTAAAACTTCCATTTGTTAAGATTCCTATGGATTAAAATTTCACAATTATGTGGAATAAGCCTTCTATGTGCATTTCTGCATGAATGGACGGACTATGAGATCAAATAGAAGCTCGAGAAATTAGTGAACAAGTGCTTCTGTTATACCATGCTGTAAAGCGGGTCCTCGTGTTGTGTGTGACCTACTGACCTTTGTTTAGTGGTAATTTGGTATTATGGCTTATTTATTTGATTTGTTTTCTATGGGTGAACAGTTTTGGCTTGTTTATTTTCATTAGTTTCCAATGAGTGAACAGCTAACTTTTTTGCTTCATAATTTTGAGATATTGTTTTGCACTTTTCAGGGAAGATAGTGCGTTCTCCTTATGGTGTCATGCATGGAAAAAGTTCCCTTGTCTATCATAATGAAGGCGGGGAAGATGGCTTGTTTACTGGATTATCAAAGTAGGTTGGTTTGTCTTTACATCATAGTTGGTGGTTATCTCATGTATATTAGTTAACGGTTTAGATTGCAAAGTTGCCATAATTAATTGAAGTTAAGTGACTATCAAGTTTGAGTTAGCAGAGGTTAGTAACCAAGTTTTCCATGTCTAATTTAAGGTAACTTGCGAGGTTTGAGTTTGCAACGGTTAAGATCAATTTGTTTTTTTATGTAAACAAACTCTCAACGGTGAAAGTCTGAAAGGGCGGGTCAGTAGGAGCCATTGTCCAAAGACTAAATATCACTGTCTAATTATATTAGGAATTATATCCTCCGACAGTTACGTGGTAACCCCACCCAGACGATTACCGGAAATAATAAAAAGGAGTAAAAATATAAACTTGATGGGAGAAAGAAAAGATTACATCCTGGAACATTAGCCACATGATTTGTGGAATAGGGCCCTCCAAGATATAAAGGCTGTGTTCGTTTCCCAGTTTTAGTTTAGTTTTAGTTTTGATGACATCATCATTACCCTCATTTCTCTCTCTATCTCTCTCCACTCATTACACATTTTTACATCATCAAAACTAAACTATCAAACGAACACAGCCAAAATCTCTTAGACATTTGATCATAGTGGGTTTCCAGATTCTTCTGTTGAAGGAGCAACATTTCATGTTGAGGTATTCTTCTCGGACAAACATCTTATGATCACGATGAGGGCCAAGGAATTTTGTGTGAAGCAAATCGATGCAGTGATCAATGCTCGGCAACTGCTTAAGCTGCAGCTGTGAGCTGTCTGTATTCTCCAACTAGGAATTTCTACTGTTAGAGGAACGAGAAGGGGTAATAGCAGTGCTGGTAGAAAGATGATTCAGATTCATTGAAAATAGGGTGAAGACCTGGTTCTTGATGGAATGAAGATTGAAGACTATTTTTCATGGAGACTACTGGCTATACTGGCTAGCTTGGAAGAGCGGATCCTTACCCCTCCTAAATATGCCTCGGGCCGTAAGAAAGACCCTTTCTTAATGAATACCCTTACTACTTACTAGAAGAAAACCCATGTTTATTGAGAATTCCTCTTATCCTTTCTTTTATGAGAATACCTGTCCTGTGCACGCTATTGATGATAGCTCAGTGGTCTAATCTATTTTTCGTTTGGGAGGCTGTTTTTTTTAGTAGGATATTGTCCTCTTTTTGCACTTAGGATTATTATTGGGTGTTTTTTGTTAGTTTCCTTAGTAGTAAGTTCTGTTCTTGGTAAGTGTGTCCTTGGAAAATGCTTTAGCAAGTTTCTATGGAGTTGTGTGGGCTGTTTCAGCCAGAAGCCAGCAGCCATTTTGGTAAAAAATAATGGCTGAAAGTTTGTGTCATCTATTTTGTCTTGTTTGAGTCTAGGTACTTCACTGTGAAGTAACCTCCCTAGGAGTTCTATATATGGGGCTGTAATACATGTTTTAAGGGAGTCTTTTTGATGAATTGAAAGTTTAGTTTTGTGCTTTTATTGTGGCCTTCTTGTGCTGCCTTTTAGGGCTTGGTTTTGAGCCCCATAGCTCATGGATTCAAGTGCTGGTTCCTGGATTCTTCAAGGATCAGTCCCAAAACCGGATTGCTGCATAGTTTTCGGCCTTGATCTGTGTTAGTTGGGTCCATCTATGATTGTGCTTGTTGAAACCTCCAAACAAGTTGCATCAGTTCTTCCTTTCCTCGTACAACAAATCCTTTCCTTTTAAATTTTTTTTGATTCTTAATTTATTTTGGTTATGAAAATATTGTATAAAAGGGTAATTAACCCTGAGACACACTGCTTACTTTTAACCCTACTATGCAAGATTCTTTGTAACCAAAATAGTTAATGAAGTTTCTGATGGGAAGATCCTTAGGAGGCAACCGCAGAGCATATGCCTTTTTAATGTAGGAAAAGATTTGAAGTCCCGCACTGTGCTCTAGGTCATGCTCTGGCGAATTGAAAATTAAACCGCGTCGAATTCACAAACTGCTTTCAAGGGACCGCGAATTTACTGGACATCTGAGTCATCTGACCATCTGTATTATCCTATGGCAGCCTTGAGCAACACAATTACCTGTCTCTCTCTTGTGTCAAGTGGGGTCAAGCTTTTAGTAGTCTCTGCCAAATTAAAGAGACTTGTCGATTTCATTCCTCCAAAGTCCAATCATCTAATTTCATTCCAAAGCTGCAAACACAATTTACAAATGGAGACCTCCAACTATATAAATATGAAAATCTACACAGTGAACTACTACTAAGCAAGAGATTAAATGGTAATAATTTTAAATTTCTAGGTGGTAAATAGGATGTCCTAATTTGACTTGCACGAAAAATAACAATAATTTGTTACTAAAAATAAACAATATAATTAATAATTTTACATTATTAAATATTGACGGCGCACTCAATTGCAATCCTTTTTAGAATTGACGCTCCCGCATTTGCACTCATGCTCTGTGTGACTTAGCCTGGAACACATCAACTGCATTAAGGATAAGGACACCGATGGTCGTAGCAGAGAGGGAGATCAAGAACAATTAGAATAGGTTACTTGCAGGATTCAATGAGAATTACGCAGAGAAGTTGATTTCAAGAGAACTTTGTAGGACAATGCAGGGTTTTAAATCGTGGTATCGGAAAACGTATAGGTATCGGTAATATGCCCATATATCGGCCTATATCAGACCGTATCGCCCAACACATAAGTAAATAATGGTATCAGAGGTCTGAAATCCGTTACGGAATGGTTGATACGATACGTAGCAGCCTTTATTTTAAACCTTGGAACAATGACAATATTTTTATGGGTCTCTTGACACACTAGCAAGGCATTGGATTTAGAAGCAAGAAAAAATGATGAAATTGGTGTGTGTAGTTGTGAGGCAATGTCAGACATTTTGCTAATAATTTTAGTGCAACAAATTTTTTTTGATCATGGTGTATTAGGTCTTGTAAGTCGTAATGGTCACGATTTTTGTATCATGGTTTATTAGGTCTCAACTATGTATAGACTATCTATGGAGCCTGTTGTCTTACTAAACTGATTTGTCTAAGATGAATGACAATATTCCCATGTATTCGGAAGTTATGTAGTAGGTGTTTATTTATCTTTCAGATGAGCTATGTATCCTGTTATCACCCAAGTGCTTCTTATTTTGTCAAGTTTAAGTTGGATTTTCCCATAGGCCATAGCTGATGATAGATTGATATGCATATGTTTTTTCAGTCCTTTCACTGCTGGTAGATATCATAGCCTTGTGATTGAAAAGGAGAGTTTTCCGCATGAAGTACTTGAGATAACTGCATGGACAGAGGATGGACTGGTAATGGCTGCCCGCCACAAAATATATAGGAATCTATTGGTAAGTTTTTGTATTCCGTTTTCACTTAGATTTTGTTTGGATTGAGGTAAGGGGAGGGAGGGTCTTATTTGGTTAGGCCAAAGGAAAAGAAGGGTTACCTTGCCTTCCTCTTGTTTAAGGGAGGCACATAATTTGATACTTTGTTTTTTTTTTTTTGGGAAAGGGAAAAAACTTTATTAATCTCTGAATGATACAAAGATTAAAAGGGAATGAGGGGCCAAAAAACCCACAGGAGACATATTCCATGCTGGCAAATGAAGTACCCTCAAAGCCCCAGCACATAATTTGATATGCAACAATAAATGTGTAAGATAAGGCCTCTTATATTTCAGATGAACACTTTTCTTCCCCTTGGTTCCCTCCTGCCAAAAGGCCAATACTCTTATATTTCAGATGAACACTTCTCTTCCCCTCGGTTCCCTCCCGCCAAAAGGCCAATACTCTAAAAGCAGTCCTACGCAGGAGATGCACCAATGAATGATGCCTCTTGGAGATAGTACACAGACAGGATGAACAACCTAGTCGGGTACAATTACACTACTTGTATCCCAAACGAAGGCACCCCTACTCTCTTGGCTTTAGGCAGGGGAAGCGAACTGCCAGTAAGGTATAAAGCTTCTTACCATCAACAAACAAAGAGGTCATCCTGGAACTCTGTTTGATAGCCTTTATATACTCTTTATAGCTTCCCACTACTCGGATAGTAATGCCAACATCCAAGAAGAAAGCTAAATGGTTAAGGTAGGGTCAACTTATAGCGGGTAGCGTCATTTTAGAGATAGCTGGAGGTCAGGTCAGACATATTTCACTTCTTTCTCTTTTTAGAGCAAAGGAAGGTCTCTTCCGCCTATGACTGACTGCCTTGTTACGAGACTTCCTAGTCACGATCGGGAGTCGAACCCCAGTCTATGGGGTTCCCAGTGAACTACCCTTATTCGAATCGTGACAGGTTAACAAAATATAGAAATTTGACAATGCTAGTTCAATCTAGAAGACCTAGTCTGACTATAGTCACCAGTAGTATAGATTAATTAGATTCGTAGAACAGAAGAAGATTTACTTATATAGTCAGACTAGTATAGATTAGTTAGATTCGTAGAACAGAAGAAGAGCCTTTACTTTCTATTTATTAGTAAAATGCTAGCGCCCGTATAGAGTAAGGGGATCTTCTGGATAGCTGCAAAGCCTTCCCTGTTCGTATTGGGACTTTGCTTCCCATTCACTGAACAAGCCAAGCCCCCTGGTGCAACACTTAACTATGCTTCAAAGGGCGAAAACTCCGTAATTCTTTCCCTCCAAATGCTTCATTTCCCATCGTAGCTCCTCATTCCAATTGGAGTATCAACATCCTTTTTGGGATATGATTAGGCTATCGGAGTCTTTTGTTTAAAGAAATGTACCTTCAAGCAGAGTTTCAACTTAAAATGAATGTACCTTCAAGCAGAGTTTCAACTTGTTTCAGGTGAATTTTCTGTGGATTTCTAAATTGGAGAGAATTGGAAATTTGTATGCAGTGTTAAGGGTTTGTAGAGAACACCTTTGAGGAATGTTTTAATTCAAATTGCGAACTATTGACATCTTATTTCTATCACTTACTGGAAATGGAATTTTCATGTATGTTTTCTATGAAGGTTTGCCCTGAAGAATAAAACTTGGCTGGGTTATGGCTGTTGAGGTCTGTAAGCTTTAAGGTGTGTAATAAAGTTTTTTAGGTGAATTGCCACGGAGGTTAGCTACAGAGAATTAGTGTTTTGTGGCAAAAGTGGTGAATAGGGCTGTTGAGGTCCATAAGCTGAAGATGTTGATTAAAGCTTATTGGGTGATCTGCCAAGGTGGAGAATGAGCGTTGGAGGAGAAAAATGGTGAACGGGAAGAATTGGAAGGTTTTGGGTAAGTCGTCTGCAGATTAACTTCGTTGGGCTTTAGTGGGTAAGACTTGGGAGTGCCCAAAGGAATTTTGAGCGTGAGGGAAGAATTTGTAGAATACTCTTTATAGCAGGAAATGGAACAAGGGGTGATGTTTTGGATGGACCTTTGGTGTGCAGTGTGCTCATAGACCTTTTAGATAGTTATTTTTGGATGTCTTGCAGTTGGCTGTGGACCCTAATGCAACAACGGAGGATATTATTCTCTCTCGTGATAGTGGAACGATGAAAATCCAGTCATTCCAGTGTCCTGTAGGTAGCTGGAGGATTGGGAGTTCCACTTTATGGAGTTTCTTTTAATAAAATATTGTTCTATTGGTTTCCTGGGTTGGGTTGTGTCCTGTTGGGATTGCATATGCCTGGGTCGTGGTACGTAGGACTAAGGTTCTTGTGGAGCTTTTGGGTTCCCATACAGCGATGGAAGGTATGAGGAAGGCTGTTACCACGATGCAATGGCTAGCCCTCTTTGCGGTGGTATCACGATGCTGGTCCCCCAGATACGAGCTGCATGTACCTAAACCAGGATTTAATCACAACTGGGAGTTCCTCACATGCTTGGAGAGGAAATTGGAGAAGTGCAGGATTCTTTTATTTCAAAGTGGATTAATCGCTCGTCTTGATTGTGGATACCTGACGAGACATAAGGTACTTGTTGATTGTGTTGGGCGTGCTGGCTGGCTGGTGAAAGCATCAATCACCTCCTTCCATTTCCAATTTATCACGTGGATAGGGAATTATGCAACCTGATCTAATATGGGGTATTGTTTGATTACTTTGTTCAATGGGAGTTTTACTAGCCTGTTGTTGGCTCTTGTTTCCCAAAAATGTTGGACAGGAAGATTTGACACACGCTGCCACACAGATTGTGGACGGTTTGGTAGGAAGTGAACACAATAGGAGATCATTTGAGGACTTTGGGTCTGTCCTTTTTTTTTTGGTAAGCGAGGATTGGTCTTACAGGTCTTAATTTCATTGTTTGTGCGGTTTATAGGAGATTTATAAGTTCCTGTGGTCAACAAGGCACTCCTGTTTTTAGATCCAAATGGTATCGTATAGAAAGGAAAAAAGCAAACAGAGAGAAAACAGAAAACTTCCTGACATTACCCTTTACTCGTCTCTGTCCAGGTCCTAGGTTTGGATCAACGGTTATCTTCAACCACTTATGTGCTTTTCTCTGCCATTTTTGACATGGTTTGGAAAGTTCTTATAACCACCTTTTACATGACCTCACAAACAGCTTAATGTATTGTATCTTTTGAAAAATGCAGGGGGTACAGTTCCATCCAGAAAGCATCATAACCACTGAAGGCAAGATGATTGTCAAAAATTTTATCAAACTGATAGAGAGAAATGAAGCTGAATCTTCAAACTAGGGTCTGAAATTTCTTTTCACATATTTGTAATTCGCATCTCTAAAAATTTGTTCCAAGTCGTTGAATTCATCACATAGGACCAGTTCTTTTTCCTTGTACATTCTTTGTTTGGAGGATTTTGAAATTTGCGATCGCTCCTCCTGTTAACCCTTGTAAGATCTGGAATTAAATGAAGTGTCGTTATTCTGCTGCTGAGGTTTGTTTTTCCTTGATCTATGCCAGTTCCACATAAGAGCATCACTAGTGGTATACTTAAACATAAAAATACTTAAAGATGAGTATTTTGATACACAAAAGAGGCTCACAATGGTATTTGGATAAATACTCAAAGTTAACAACATTTGTTACAAATACTCAACTTTTGGCATTTGGATACTCAAAATTACCAATCTTTTTCAATAACCAAACCTCAATAACCAAATTTTGGGGACCACACCGTATCAAAAGTAACAACATTCTCTCTCCATTTTTCAAATACTTAATTCAAAACTCAATTTTTTTGCACTTTCTCTCAAAAATTGAAATTATCAATTTTTAATCTTTACCAAAATATGTTCAAGATTGATCTCATTTTAAACGTATTGTGAATATCTTTTAAATGGTAATAATATTATAAAAAAATATATGAACAAATTTAAAGTTATACCCATTTTATGAATAAAAATAGAGTGAATAATACTTTTTTTTTTATTATGGACACAAATGAACCATTGTAGAAGGGTAGATACTCAAACTTATAAACCCATTAAATGAATACTCAAAATGTGACGTGGCAATATTTGAGTATCCATATTTGAGTATACCACTAGTGATGCTCTAAGATTCTTGAAGCTTACCAGTATTAATTGACCCCATTTTGCTTATTCGTAAATTTCATGGGATCAGTAATTGGGGCTTTAATAGTAGAGTTTTGTAGTCCCTTTTGTGGGTTTCAATTTGGTCATTATATTTTTAAATGTCTCAATTTCGTCCTCAAGTTTTTTAGTTTGTTTCAATTTGTTTGTTTGTTTTGTTTTTTTTTTTTATTGTTTTTATTTTATCTCTAATTAAAGAACCGTCCTTTCAAGTTTATAAAGGTATATATTATGCCTCTAAAATTATAAGGTTTATTTATTTTCCTAAGTTAGGTTTTTAAATACAATTTTTTAAATTATATTTAATTGAATCTATTTTTCATGATATATTTGCAGCATTAGATTTATCATAGTTATTTTTAAGTATGACTTCTTCACGTAATCCTTTAAGAGACAATATATTTACGATAGCAGATCTACTAGGCTAGCCAAGATCAGGCGCCAATGCTTTTTCCAATATTTAAGTAAGAATAGTGGAAGATACAAAATAGTAGGGCTGCACAAAAAAACCGGTGAACCGTGAATCCGGTCCGGACCGAACCGATCCGCGCATTTTGGATTTTAACCGTGGATTAATGGTCCGGACATGGATTGAAAAATTAGTAAACTGTGACTCGCGGTCCGGACACGGATTTTGATTTAGAAACCGTGGATTAACCGATCCGGACCGTGAGATTTTTATTATATATAAATTTTTAAAATATATATATACAAACACACACACACACATAATTTTACACAAACTTCTACTACACAAACTAGGGGGTAAATTGTGATCTCTTTCAAAACTAGGTTGATAACCGTGTTTGGATGTGTATTTTTATTGATGACCCATGGAAGCAGTCTAATATTGTCCATCTGGAGTAAATAAACTGAGGATTTGTGACAACATATGGTAGATTCAATTAGTAGTTGTGCATTTGTGTTTACACCATTAGTGTGAGATTCTAACGAAGGCCTCTTCTCTAATTAGTTGTGTTTACACCATTAGGTAAAATTTCAATTATATAACTTTGCTACTTGTTTATATATAACAAGTAATCCGTGGATAAAACCGGAACCGATCCGTGACTCGCGGATCGGATTGGAACCGAACCGTGAGACTTTCGGTCCGGACACGGATTGTATTTTCTAAAAACCGTGACTCGCGGATTAGGATTGGATTCATGCCAATCCGATCCGATCCGATCCGGACCGTGTACACCCCTACAAAATAGGACACACGCCTATCTACACTTGGTATTTAGAGTATTAGAAGTATGATTTCATCGAGTTGAAGGCATAAAAGAAACAACATGAATAAGTAACCATCTGGTATCTGCTAATTAGGAGGACCCAACTTCTTTATTATTTGAATTGATGGGACCCACTCAACCTATAAAAAAATACTTTAAAGTATTCCAAAACAAAACTTACAGAAGTAAATATAAGCTTACAAACTTTAGGGGTATAATATATACTTATATAAACTTGAAGGGTATTTTTGTAATTACAGAAAAAACTAAATTGAAATAAATAAGAAATAATAAGGGTGTACAAGAAAACCGATATAACCGCCAAACCGATCCGATCCGAACAGAACCGATTTATTTGGTTAGGTTCTATAGGTTCATTGGTCTGGTTATGATTCTAAAAAACTAAGAACCACGGTTAGAACTGAACCAGACCGTATAACGTTAATATTATTAATATATTTATATATGTAGAAAATTATTTATCTTGATTTGGTAAGTTTTTTTAATTTTTCTAGCAATGTATTATTTTATGTCTATTTAGAATAAAACTTATTTTGTTTACAAGTTTTTAATATATTACTATATAATCTAGTAATACCAAATTACCAATTTCAATTCTTTTTTGTTCCATCTTAATTTGAGGATTGCTACTCAAAGGAAAATCCAATTCTCTTATTCTCCAATCTCGATCTGCTTCCTAATTTTTTTCTTCATTTCCTATTTCTTTACAATGTCTCTTAATCTCTTCCAATCTCAAAACTATCTAACAGTTGCATTCTTAGTTGCGCTCTCTCTCTCTCATGTGTTATGATAAAGTGTTCCTTAATTGGGTAGAACCAAAACCGAACCAAAACTGGTCCAATCTTGTGATCTGGATCTAGACTAGTTCTATAAGTGTATTGGTTAGGTTTTGGTTCTTAATTTTCTAGAACCGGCCGGAATGGTCCGGCTATTGAATTTCTAGAGAACCGGTCCAATCCGGACCGTGTGCACCCCTAAGAAATAATAAGGATGGAATTGAAACATTTTAAATATGAGGACAAAATTATATCTATATGAAACTATAAATATAAAATAGAAACATGTAACTGAAAATACAACGGAGTCTAAAGACTTTCTCTCTCTAGCTTGTTTCTTCCTTCTCTGCAACTTTACCCCATCCCAACTTTCCTAGCTCTAGCTACGGCAAACCCTCTTCTTCTCATCATTTCCTTCATTTTCCGATACTACTCCTCTTTCTATTCCCCCAATCCACTGCTGTAGCTTGTTTCTTCCTTCGATTCTTTGGATTTTTCCAGATTGTTACCCGAACTTTTCTGTTGCGCCAATACTAGCCCTCCCACCATCCCACTCAATTCTTGTACCCCAATCGGTTACTTCTATAGGCTCTCATTCACCTACAGCTATTGCATGTATCTCTCTCTCTCTCTCTCTCTCTCTCTCTCTCTATTTGTACTTCACTACCCTCTTTTCACTCTTCTTCATATTTCTAATCTCCTTGTTGTGGCCTTATTTTCTCTCTTTCTTTGCTTTCCTGAAACGTTTCGCTGCTAGAATGGGGGACTCTGAAGCTCAATTTTCCCCTTTGGCTGGCAACAGAATTCATATTCTCTCTCAACCTAGATTCGGTCCCGAGGTTTCTATACCCAACCTTCCTTCCATTCTTCAAGAAAGGGAGAAGTACGCCTATTGCATGGTCAGGTATTTGGTTGATTCTCTCTCTCTCTCTCTCTCTCTCTCTCTCTCTCTTAAGGAGTTACAGCAAGCAATTGATGAATATTGGCATCTCACAAGGAGGGTTACGGTGCTCAACAAAATAGGGAAGTTCTACATTCTCCGCACGGATTCAGTGGAAGACAAAGATGATTTGATCTATGTTGGACCTTGGAACTTTCACGGAGCTCTGTTCATCCTCCGTCCTTGGTTACCTGATGTACCTTTGCACCTGTTGGGTTTTGATACGGTGAGTTTGTGGGTTCAAATCCAAGGAGCCCCTCTTGAACACTTCACTCCGGAGATGGCTGTTAGACTAGGCTTGGTGATCGGTTGTGTTTGATCAGTGGATAGGCGTACAATTCATCAAGAGAACCTGGAATTTATGCGAGTTCGAGTTAACTTCCCAATCTTTGAGCCTCTTATTCCAGGTGTTTTTTTTGAGGTTGAGCAATGGGGAGCTGACTTGGGTAAACTTTGGTTATGAACGTATCTTCAAGCTGTGTCATAAATGTGGTTGTATAGGTCACCTTGATCATCGCTGTCCTCACTCTTTCGAACAAGCAGGAGCTCTCATTCGTCGACGGATTCATGCAGCAGAGCAACCTCTGAATGGTAACTTCTGGTTACCCATTCTCGCTCCCTTTATTCTAGAGAAACAAAAGCCTACAGTAATGCTAATCTAAACTGAACATCTCGGCTGGAAATTCTTTGGTCTCAAGAGGATCAAGAGGAGTGTTATTGAGAGGGTGAATCAATATGGGGCTAGAACTTTCTTTTTCGTGCATCACGAGGATTTTGACTCTTCGGAAGAAGATCCGATGGAACCTTCTGGCGGTAGTGCAAATATGATGGACCACGACTTTGATCACCCGGTTACGGAACCATTGTTTCACTTGCATGAGGAGAACAATGCTATTAATTTTTCGGATTTGGAAGGAAACTCAAACAATGAGGTGCAGGGGATGATCGACCAATGGGCTGAAGAATCTGCTAGGTCTGGGCCGGCCCAATTTCGGTTAGACGCTTCATTTGAGCTGGACCTCAATGCTATTGGGTTAACCTCTGATCCAACATCTTTGGGTTCACAAGGTAAAAGAATTGGGTCTGCTTTGTAAGAAACCTCCAGCAAGAGGTCAAGAATTTCAGGATTGGGCCAAAATGTGAACTTGCATTTCTCAGATAATTCAGACTTGAATGCTTCGTGTGCTATTTTGGGCCATGATGTTGGTGTTAATAGTGATGAGGGTCATGGTGTTACCAATCTGGACTTAGATTCTGCTGTGGGCCATGTAACTATTACTAATGTGGGTCGAAATGCTAACCTGGAACAAAGCGTGGATGCTACAGATTTGGGTCTAAGCTTGCTCTCGTCTAGGTCTCTTTCTATGGGTAATCAGCAGGAAAAAGATGCAGCAACTCCGGTTGGTGCTGGTTTCGTATCACAGGCTAAAACATGCAGGGTATGACCAGCTAAAACATGCAGGGAGGCCGGTCTAAGGATTGTTTTTGGGAAGCACTGTGATAGAAACACTGATGCTGCGGATGATGTTGCTTTCTCTTCGAAAAAAGCTTGGGTGGAACATGCATCTTCCCTTTTTCCTTAACCGGATCCTTCTTTGGCTTTAAGCGATTTCCTTAATCTTGGAAATCCACCAGGTATTTTTAATCACTTGGCCTCCCTTGATAAATCCGTCTCCTTAGCAGATTGTTCTTATGATGTCAAGTTTATTCCTGTTATGCATAACACTTCTGAAGTGACACCTCTAAAATTTTCAACACATTATAATACCCCAAATTTTCATGATTCCAACCTCGGTTTGTGTTCGGCTAGTATGGACTTGCCTCCTGTTATATCGACATGTCATTCAAAAGGACTTTTTCGTCCACATTTGGACTCTCATTTTGATGTGCATTTGCACTCTAATACTGGTGTGAGCCACCGATTTTCGGTTGCTCAAGGAGATCATGTATTTGCCTCTGCTGACTCGGTTTCTTCTCTGGGAAATTTTTCCTCCTATGCTGCTGTGGCTGCGGTGGGTCAGCCACGACAGCAACAATGATTCTTCTACGCTGGAACTGTAGGGGACTTGGCCACCCTCTATCAGTTCATTCTCTTGGACGCTTGATCCAAGATAGAAGGCCTAGTCTCCTAGTTTTAATGGAGACAAAATCAACAATAGATACAGCCAACCACAATCTTTGTAAAGGGGGCTTCGTTAATTCAGCAGGTTTTGATGCTGAGGGTTTGAGAGGTGGGCTTTGGGTAGGATGGAAGCCAAATCTCTCTGTTACAGTCTCGCTTTAATCTATGGGTCTCCTTATCTAAGTGATAGAGCTGCAATTTGGGATTCAATCTATGACTCATTGTGTCAACAACAAGGGCCTTTGCTGTGCATTGGTGATTTTGACCAAATTCTATTCCCCTCGGATAGAATTGGGAATTCGATTTCCTCCTTTTAGGGTAGCAATTATCTCCATCAATTTCTTTTTAACCTCAGTTTATCGGAGATTCAATCGACCGGGCTGCATTATACTTGGAAAAACAACCGGATAGGTGATAATTGTACTTTCGAGCGTTTGGATAGAGCCTTCATCAATGGGGCATGGACCTCCCTCAATTTAACTGCTTCAGTCATAAATCTCCCAATTCATGGCTCGGATCATGCTTCGATTATTCTTTGTACTAATAAAGGAGGGTCTCTTAGTAAACGCTTGTTCAAGTTTGAGAAATTTTGGACTCTACATGAAGGATGTAGGTCCATCGTCCAATCTGCCTGGCAAGAGGATTTTGAAGGGTCCCCATTGTTTAACATCACAAGGAAACTTCGTTCTACTAGGCATAATTTGTTGCGTTGGTCCAAGGAGGGTATTGGTCACCTTGCTAATTGCATCTCGTCCACCCAAGCTCTTTTGACTAACATTCAGCAAGCCTTAGATACTGATAGAGATTTTGTCCAGGAAGCGTCTGTAAGGAATCAACTTGAAAGCCTTCTTGCTCAAGAAGTTCTTTGGGCTCAGAGAGCTAAATCAAAATTCTTGGCATTGGGAGATAAGAATACATCTTTTTTTCATAAAGCTTCAAAAATCAAAAAACATAGAACCCACATCAAGGGTATCTTAAACTCTCAAGGAGTGCGGACAGAATCTGAGGAGGAGGTTCACAAAATTTTCTCGGATCACTTCAAATCTATTTACACTAAGCTGAATACCTCTTTGAATGTGAATGATTGGAATGGTTGGGAATTTTTTGATAAGCATCTTTCACATGATCATCAAGCTTGGTTGGATAGACCTTTTTCAATCTGGGAGGTTAGAAAAGCAGCCTTTCAAATTGGAGATACAAAGGCTCCAGGACCTGATGGCTTTTCAGGTTGCTTTTTTCAAGAATATTGGGATATAGTGGGGCCCTTGGTAACTTCTACTGTGTTGTCCTTCCTAAACTCTGGCCATATGCTTAGGCAAATCAATTACACACACAACCATAATTCCCAAAATCCCATCCCCTTCTTCCCCCAGTGATTTCAGGCCAATTAGTCTTTGCAATGTCATCTATAAGATAATTTCTAAGACTTTGGCTAATAGGATTAAATTTGTTCTTCCAACCTATATTTCTCCCACGCATAATGCCTTTTTTCCGGGGCCTTTGATCTCCGATAGTTCCCTTCTTGCGTGTGAATTTTAAATCTTATCGCTCATACAAAGTTGGGTGTTAAAATGATGGCAGCATTGAAACTTGATATGAGCAAAGCTTTTGATAGGGTAAGCTGGAAGTTTCTTGAGAAAGCTCTTTGTAAGACGGGCTTTTCTGACAAATGGGTTAATTTTCTTCGTCAGTGCTTCTCCACAGTGTCCTTTTCCTTACTCATCAATGGATCTCCATCTGACAGATTTTTTTCGGAAAGAGGTCTTCGTCAAGGCGACCCTCTGTCTCCATACCTCTTTATTATTTTTCTGGAAACCTTATCTTGTGTTCTTAATAATCTTGATGCTTCTAGGAACTGCAAGGGTTTAAAACTTTCCAGAGACGGGATCTCTCTTTCCCATCTATTTTTTGCAGATGGTTGTCTTATTTTCTTTGAACCAACCCTGGAAAGCTGTGGACACCTTAAAAGGACTCTAGAAGGGTTTAGTCTTTACTCTGGTCAATGTGTAAATACCCAAAAATCCTACATCTCTTTTAGCCCTAATACGCCCTCAGTTTTGCAAGGCACTTTCAGGATTTCTTTCATGTCCCTGTCAGTAATGACCTAGCTCCCTACTTGGGTCTTCCTTTGGAAATTACGGCTAACAAGAAGGCTTGCTTTTCTTTCATTGAGACAAAGGCGAGTAAGGCTCTTACAGGATGGAAATCTGATATTTCGCAAGTAGTGAAATTATAGCTAATCAATTCAGTCATTTCTGGTCACCCCCTCTACCTTTGCTCCTCTTTCAAACACCCCAAAGCAACATGCAACATGCTCAATGCTACATCAGCAAATTTCTTTTGGAAAATGGGGGACAGAAAACCGAAGCCTTGGTTGTCTTGGAAAAAATTATCAGCTTATAAGTGGGAAGGAGGCCTCGGTATACGGGATTTTAACCTTGTGAACGAGTCTCTTTTAGCCAAACAATGCTGGCGTCTTCTGAATAATCCTACTCTCCTTACTGCCCGTATCCTTCTTCCTAAATATTGCTCTAAGGACAACCTTCTTAAAGTGAAATCCCATTCAAATTCCTCTTGGGCGTGGAAGAGTATCCTCCATGGTAGGGACCTTATTGCCAAATATGTTTGTTGGAGAGTTGGTGATGGAGAATCTATCAATCTCTTTCATGATAAATTGATCCCAGATCTAGACAAGCCCCTTAGTCATTTTATACCCTATGTAGGCCTTGACTCTTCTAGGGTCTCTTATCTGTGACGCCCAAAGGGCCATCCTGGGATATCACCAAAATCTCTGACATTATCCCTTCCTTTCTTATCCCCAAGACCTTGGCTATCACTTTACCAGAGGGCTCTGTACCAGATTGCTATGTTTGACCTTTCACTAATTCAAGTCAATATAACTCCAAATCAGGTTATAGGTGTCTTTATGATATGCAAAGATGCAACAATGCTTCCGCCGACTCCTCTGCTTGGATTTATAAGGTTTATAATGTTTGGAATATGGTATGGAATTTGGAACTCCTGGAACGTATTAAGGTTTTCATTTGGAAGTGTTTAAAATGGCATTCTACCAACAAAGAAGAATTTGGCTATGCGTATAGTTGATTTCTCCCCTTCTTGCCCTCTTTGTGATGTTGAAGAAGAATCAATTGATCATTTATTCTATTCTTGCCCTCATTCCTGCTCTGTTTGGAATGCTTCTGATTTCCAGCCTCCTTTTTCATCCCACTACTATTGGTTTGGGCTTCAATGAATGGCTGCTTGATTGGATTATTCGCATCCGATTGAATAAATGGATACTCTTTTCCTTTGTTGCTACCCTATGGACTATCTAGAAAAGCAGAAATTCTAAAGTCTTTGCAAATGAGCCCTTTCGCAGAGATACTGTTATCTCTATGGCAAAAGACAACGCTCTTTGGTTCAATAGAGCTTCTAATTGGCTTAGAAATTCTAGCACTCAAGCTCCGAAAGCAGATAAATACCCTTCTATTATTCTTAAGGATCACTCAGAGGGTTCTTCTACTCAAAAAGCTTGTGTCATTCGTGTTGATGGTGCGTGGAAAAGGGGGTATTCTTGGAGTGAGATTGGTTTTACAGCTAGAGACCCTAATGGAAACCTTATTGCGGAAAACACTATGTCTTCTTACTGTTCCAGTCATATCCAAACAGAGATCCAAGCAATAAATCAGGCGATTAAATGATGTCTAAAAAAAGGATTTTACTAATATCTATATTCTCTCTGATTGTCACAATACTATTATGCAGATAGGGAGCAGGCGTGAGTGTCACCACAACGACACCTTTTTGATAGCCAACCTGAGGAGGGAGATTGCCAAGCTAAATTTTTGCAAAATTTCCAAGGTAGACCGAGAAGAAGTCCAACATGCTTATCTTCTAGCTAAGCATGCACTTGGTCTTTTTGTTCCTCACCCGGACACCGGTGATGGAAGCTCTTCCTAGTCTTTGTTGTTGCTCTTTGTTGTCTATGTTCATATTTCTTATTCGTGTTGTTATGTGTTTTCAGTCAGTATATACTCATGTATTCTTTTTCCATCAGGTTGGCTTTATTAATGATATTTCTATCTCTTTATCAAAAAAAAAAAAAATAGAAACATGTAAATCTATAAGGACCAAATTGAAACCTACCCATAGGTTAAAACACTAGATAAGGCTATTAAGATATTGCAAAATTCTAATGATATGCTTTGCTCTAATTTCAGTTCTTTTTTAGTGCTGATTATTTTTCATTCACCGCCTTTTCGAAGAAAGAAAAAGGAAGTGACGCCTGTCATTATTATGAATGAGTCTTTAGTGAATTTAGGGATACTGCTGCGCAGGAAATTGCACAGCAGGTGCTGTGCAATCTAGACAATAATCTAGTGTAGTCAGAACACCAAATAACTCTTGCAAGAAAAACTTCAAGTATTGATAAATTACAAAAGAACCCTAATACAAATAACGTAATTTTATACAAGTTATAAAAAATTGCTATCAAATTCCACAATTCCAATATATAATTAAAAAATTGCCATCAAATTCCGCAAATCCAATATGTTGGTATCAGTGCCCTGTAACGATTCAACATAGGGAAGCCAAGAAAAAAGTGGTATAATCCTATACCAGATCAATATAAAGAATTAAAAGAAACAGTTTTACAGGGAAATAAAGTTGACTTAATAATTAGAAAATATTATCGACACTGTCAACCTTTAAATAGAAGGATATATCTAATTAACCAATTAGATTTACCAGAGAATTGTAAGCTTATAATAAGCCAACTTTTAATACTAAAATTATATCAAGACTATCATAGAAAAAAATGTATAAATGAATCACGTAGACTACCAAGTAGATACTTGGATTTACGAACACAGAGAAAAAATTGAGAGAGAAAATAGGTATAAAATCTTAGATGGATATAAATCACCACACAGAAAAATAGTAAAAAAATCACTTATCAATTATACTATGAATTAACCTAGTCAATCGAATAGAATTACCAAAAGACATAAAACGAATTATAGGACAATACTTGATACAATCTTACAACAAAACCAATATAATACTAGACACAGAACATAAAAAAATATATAGTAGTAATCGATGGAGAAGAAGTTGCCTCCTTCGACTATATATAGTCAAGATATAAGAAAAGAAAATCTTCCAAATTCAAGTTATAGATGGACAACAACACAATTTGGAAAATTCATTCCTTTTGTAACATTAGGAGATGGAGTTTTATGGTCATCAGATCAACTTAACTGGACCAATCTATATTTATTAAAAAAATTTGGAGAATATAAACCTATAAGTACAAAAGATTCCAAAATACTAAATGAAATAAGAATTTTAAACAGCACAAATAGAGAGCGTCTAGCCCAACTGGGAAACCAGTTATCCGACATTTTTAGTGAAGTCAAATTAAAAATTAACCATATACAAAACTTAGAAGATTTACAAAAAGTCTAAGAACAAATAAATAATCAGATAGGAGACGAAGGGAGTCTATTGGAACGCCTGAAAAATATAGAAAATAAGATCAACCAAATAGCCGAAAGATTAGGAACATGTATACCAACTAGACACATAATAGATGAAAAATCGAAGAATCTGAAGAAAATGAAAACGTCTTGATGATTCTAGTAACCCAACCAAATGACATTTGTGATAATATAATTCAAGAATTTTTTACTCTCACAAAACAACATAAGCAATTAGAACAATCTTTTGATAAAAATGCCCCTCGTCTAGAAAGTCTTAACAAGCTAAGAGAAGAGATGAGACTTATGGCCGAATATAGCCTTATGAACTCCATTTATACCCAAATAGTTGGATATAATTTTCTTTAAAAAGAACTATGAACAAATAATTACAGCAATAAACGACATATTAATAAAATTAGATAATTTAATGCAAGTAGGTATTTTAGAATATAAAGAACCAACTATCCTACAACCGCCACCAGATTTTCTAGAAGAAATTAAAGTAATAGAAATAAAAGAACAAAAGCTAGAAGAACTAGAAGAACAATATATGATAGAAAATGGAGAAAAGTTAGCAGAGTTAAGTAAACAAATTACTCAACAAACACAAAGAATAGAAAACTTAAAAATGAAAAGTGCAGCAGATTCAGGACCAATAGCTACTGGAATTGCTGGAACGGCAAGTAATACTCCTAGCGGAACAACTGGGACACCAAGTAATTTTCGTAGTAGTTCTAGCTATACACGAGGAATTACTTATGGATTACTAGATACTAGAGAACGAAATAGACGAGATCTTAGAAGTAGAATTCCATTTAGTAGAGAAGACAAGAGAGAAAGTAGTAATCGAAGAATACCTAGAATTAAATCTGAATATTCACCAGTACAGAATTTTGAAAAACCTATAAGCGCTAATGAAATATGGCAAGATCTTGACTGTGTGAAGGACATTGATAACGCCATAGAAGCATGGGTAAAAAATACTCATTTAACAAGTCAACTTAAAGGATGGACTAGTATACTCATTTAACAAGTCAACTTAAAGGATGGACTAGTGAACGGACATGTACTTTTATAGAACATACATTTCAAGGTAATGTTACACAATGGTGGAAATATTTTAGCGATAATTCAAAGAACCTAATAAAATATATAGCAGAAGCAGCAGCAAGCAAAGAATGGGTATCTCGAAGACAGTTACTATCAAATTTTGAAAGAGCATTAAGAGATGAATTTCTAGGAGAATATTGGGAAACAAGAAGTGACGAATCAATAGCTAAATTAATTGAAGAAGCAAAATGGAAAATAGCTAATCTAATAATTTGTGATATGTGTTATTTAGATAATTATATATGTGAATTTAGTGACTATTATTATTCTGTAGCACCAACGTTAAGTGTACCAGAAACAAACAAATCTTATTTAGAGTTATTTATGCAAAAATTACCTTATCCATGGGGAATAAATATACTTGATGCATATAACAATAGACCTAATAAGGATTGAGACACCTTAGGAGTACGAATAGAATTTACTAAAAGAAAAATAAGTGAGTGGTGTGTAGAAGCAAGAAACTTTAGACTATATTACAACAAAAAAAAAAAAAGGCCTATGTTGTCCAAAACAACAAGACCTAGTAATTGGAGATGCAACAAAATACCTAAAAAACGATTCAAAAAATATAAGAAGAAATTCAAGAGAAGATTCAAAAAGCACTATAACCAAAATCCAAAAAAGAGATATTTCAATAAGAGAAAAATGTATAAACAACCCAATAAGCAACTTATGCCAAAGCCAAAAATATGCAAATGTTGGCTATGTTAGAAAGAAGGACATTATGCAAATGAGTGTCCAAAAAAAGGGAAAAGGACTAATACAAAGTTATTAGAAATATATAACGGAAGTTTCAAAAATGAATATGATCCAGTAGAAGATAGTGATATATCTAGTGATGAAAGTATATACGAATTTGATAGGGAATACGAGACATCTAGCGAATGTGAAACAGATGAAGAAAATCAACCTCTATTCATGATGCAACCTATAGAGGAAACATATATGGAAGAAGAAGACGGCCTAGAAGAAGGAAATCACCAAATGATTATATTTGACGAGGAAAAATATAAGCAAATTACCAAAAGAGAATTAGATATAAGAGAGAGATATGTTCAAATCACAAGAATTCAACCTGTTTAGATTTAAGCAAAGGGCCATATATGTTGCCAAAATGTCAGAATACCCAATCGATACAAGTACAACTAGAGGAAAAACAATAATTCCTTTATTAACTAGACAAATGGTTGACAAAGAATTAAGTAAAATACGATCAGATATTAGAAGTGGAATTAAGAATATAGCTATAGGAGCAGTTCAAATATTAATCAAAACATATTTTAGATAAGGAATAGATAGTCCAATCCAAATATTTTGTATGGATGATAGAATTCTAAATGATCCTATAGATGCACTCTTAGGAATAGTATTGGGATATTTAGTCTATCAAAAAATAATATTTACCCTAAGATTATTCTGTATCACTTAAAGATGAACATAGCGATAAAAGTTTAAATTTATATTATCAATTAGACAAAATAAAGATGCTTGATGGAGCTAAAGTGTTTAGTAAAAACTACAAAAACACTATATGCATTTACAAATACTCATCACAAGGAAATTATAAAAAATTATACAGGAACTTCAATTGAAATAAAAGAAGAGCATTGTTGTATAGCGGAATATATACCTTCACGAAGGATAGGAGAAAAGAATATATCCTTACCCAAGGAGATCAATCTAGAATTTAGAAATAAAATAGAAATGCAACCTAGACATAGTCTTACATACAATAGAAGCAATAATCAAATTAATATATTTAAAAAAACAAACTCTCTTTTGAGAGCCTCACAATAAAAAGGAAAAGCTTTATTGATACAAGATGATGAAACAAAATATCAAAGAAAGGATCTTGATTTAATTCAGAGTTCACAACAAAATGACCAATTTTATATACTCACAGAATATATGGACCAAAACAATGAATGGACTCCATTAAGAACTTTAATAGATACCGGTGCAACATCTAGTTATGTTTATATAGAAAGGGTAAAACATGTACCATTTAAAAAGCTTGAAAAACCATAAACATATAAGGATTTTCAGGGAAAAACCTTCCAGATAAATTCATATATTATATGTCCTATTTGTTTTACAGATAAACAAGGAATCCAACATCATCTTAATATACAAATATTAGTTAATCCTTACATGGACAAGAGGCTACAATTATTACTAGGAAATAATTTCCTTAATAACACCAAACCATTTACTCTACAATACAAAGCATTACTCTGTACAATTAACAATCAACAAATAACAATTTCCCAAATACACACTCAAAATAAACCTATATATATGATACGAACATCACCATATAGCTTGTACATTGAAATTATCTTCAAATATCCTGAATATCTAGAACGGAGTTATCACGCCTTCTTACATACTGGAGTAGGAATATCCATGGCCAAACAAAATGTACTACCAGAACATTATTGGCGTAACAAGCCACCTAAACCAGTTAAAGGAGTTATAGCAAGCGGAGAAATCCTAAGATATGAATGGTATGCAGAAAATATGCCCATCCAAATAGGTAATTATATCATCAAAATACCATTATTATATAAAAGTGAAAGTCAAGGGGCAGATATACTCTTAGGAAATGATTTTATCATGACATATAGCCCATTTACACAAACTCTTACTCACGTTTACTTTACAACACCATGTAATCATAAAATAATTACTCCACGAATAATGAATGCAATAAAAAAAGCTGATTATGATATTCCATTTTAGAGTCGCACAACCCAGCGTGGTGGGATATAAACATACCCAAAATATTTTCCAAATCCAATACCCGCTTAGTTATTTACCAAATTGAAAGTGAAATCATTAATGATCTTCAACAAAATTTTAGGGAAAACCCAATAGAAAAATGGAAAGTTGATAAACTATAGCCAAAATAGAACTTATAAATCCAAATACTACCATTAGGGTAAAACCCATGAGATATAGCAATGAGGATATTCTAGAATTTGATAAACAAATCAACGATTTGCTAAAAGCTAAGCTAATTCAACCAAGTACAAGTCCTCATAGTAGCCCAGCATTTATGGTAAGAAATCATGCAGAAGTAAAAAGGGGAAAAGCAAGAATGGTTATTAATTATAAAAAGTTAAATGAAGCTACAAAATTTGATGGATACTACCTACCAAATAAAGATATCTTGTTTAAAAGGATATATGGGTACAAATATTACTCAAAATTCGACTGTAAATCAGGATTTTGCCAGATCAAGTTATCAATGGAGTCAATACCTTTAACAGCATTTAGTGCACCTCAAAGTTATTATGAATGGTTAGTCATGCTGTTTGGATTAAAAAATGCACCACAAATATTTCAGAGAAGAATGAATTATGTATTCAAATCAATAAATGAATTTTGTATTGTATACGTAGACGATATACTCATCTTTTCAAAAGATATTACCATGCATAAAGAACATCTGAAAGCATTTTCAAAAATATTTAAAGAACATGGAATTGTATTATCTGAAAGGAAAGCTAAGATAGCGAAAATTAAAATACAATTTTTAGGACTAATTATTGATCAAGGAAATATAGAATTATAGCCACATATAGCTTTAAAAATAAGAGACTTTCCAGACCAATTAGAAGATAAAAAACAATTACAAAGGTTTTTAGGACGTCTTAATTATGCAGAGCAATTTATTAAAGATCTTGCTAGACTAGGACAACCTTTTCAAAATAAATTAAAAAAGACATATATTTGGAATTGGACTCCTGACGATACTTTGCAGGTACAACAAATCAAGGAGCTATGTAAAAATCTTCCATTACTACAGTCACCATCTGATGAAGATTTTCTTATCTTAGAAACAAATGCTTCTGAAGATTATTGGTCAGCAGTTTTAAAAAGAAAAAAGAACCATAAAACTAAATTAATTTGCAAAGAACCAGCTTGTAAAAAGCAACATATTGAAAATATTTATACATACTCTTCCTGAACTTTCAAAGATGTAGAGAAAAATTATCATATAAATGAAAAGGAATTACTTGCTATAAAAAGATGAATTGCCAAGTTTGAGATTTTCCTTTTACCAACAAATTTTTTTGTTCAAACTAATAATACTCAAGTTAAAGCATTTATAAAAAATAATCTTGATCCCACTATTGCAAATAAAAGGCTTATTAGATGGTAAATCTGGTTTGCAAACTTCAACTTCGATATTGAATATATTGCAGGAAGAGAAAATAGCCTTGCAGATGTCCTCACAAGAGAAGCTGCAGATGGAAAATGAGATAGGCCAATTGGCTATGCAAATTAATAATCTCGTCTTGGGATTAAACAATATAGGCCAAGAGGTCAACAATTTAGGAACTCTTGCCAGTTCAATGCGCAAAAAGCTTGATGAGCTCAGGGCAAAATATCCAAAATATAATTTTGATGCTGAACTTAAGTTCAGATATGAAAAAGGAGATACAACCATTGGACCCTTTGGAGAAGAATCTGGAAAATATCACTACCTAGTCCGATATTCTGATCCAAGACAATTTACTCCTTTAAAAAACACCACTCTTACCAAAGAGGATCCAAAACCAAAATTTAAGCCTGATATTTTTTCCGTAAGAGATTCTCTCAAATTAGCCTTTCTCAAAGTCCCAAAAAGACCAAGCACTCTTGAGGAATTTACTGAGAATTTTATCATTTATAATCGCCTTTGTTGCGAACATATTGCAATTGAAAATTGGTTGAAAACTCTTGATTATGAAGTTTATCAAAAATACAATCTATATACTGGAGCACCGTCCAATATAGTTGTAGGACTCTATAAGTAAGGATTGATTTGTACAATCTATCCAAGTCCTCAGCTAATGGAACTTCAAAATCTCTTAGCCTTTATTTTAAAAGGGATTCAAGTATTTATTTCCATTCTAGGACATTCAAATATCTACATCAGATTTTACTCGGCCCGTCCTGAATGGGGAACAGAAGATGGATATATTCCAGGAAATCATCTTATCAAGATAGGAGTGACTCAGAAACCATTATCTCTAAACAGTGCATGCACCAAGCACATCACCACCGAAAGTATGAGCACTATACCAAAAAGGAGAGCTTGGGGCCTCATAGACATATACAATCAACTACTCAACGTTATTCTGGAAAAGCAAGGTGTATGGATTTACCAATATAATCAAAATTGCCTAGTCCTCTCCACTACCACAAAGAAGACAAAAGAAAAGGACATGGAAATTTTGAAAGGAATCTTTGATGACTATGCATCTACCCAAATTATCATAACAAGGGACACCTGCCTCCATTATTGTGACTCGTTTTCAATTGAGGAGGACCACCTATGTACATTATGGCAAAAAGGTGCACCAACCCAAGAAAATGAGGTGCTCTGAAAATACCATTTACCTGCTACCCACTAACTTTACTTTACACCGAAAAAGAAAGTGAGTCGTTAGTAACGTAAGCAATAACGTTTAGGGTATGCCCCAACGTCTATAAATAAGCTCTGGAATTATTGTAGAAGGCAGAATGTAAGAGAGATCCTCCTCTACCATTTAGAAAGAAGTTAGGTATTGTAATATGGCTTGCTAAGCTTTCAAGTGTAGTGTGAGTACTTATCTATATATGTAACAAACTTCTGATCGTTTCAGAAGGTTTCTATGAATAAAAGAGTGTTGTTCAATTATTGCTTCCAATCCACTCTCTCTTTGTTATCTCTTCCTTGATATGAACCCTTGGTAGGGAACGTAATAGGTTTGTGGTTTACTGAGTTGAAAGGTTGTTACCCTTGAGCACCTACAGTAAAAGATCCGTCCGATTAGTAGCCACCCGGCGAAAGTCACTGTAGTTCAGAGGTGAAAGGTGTGGTTTAAGTCGTTACCAGACGTTTGTGGAAACACGGTTGTACACCAGAGCAGATACCCGATTCAGATAAGCTCAAAGCGTCTTTTTTTTGAACAGCCAAAGAAGAAAATTTTATTAATCTTTGAAAAACATTACAAAGATTAAAAGGAGCCATGGCAACACAACATCACTACGAGAGGAGGCCAACCAACATGGAACAGCACCCCACACGGAGATAATGAAGCTACCAAGAACCCAAAGGGAAAATAAAAGATAAAAGGTTAACAAGGAGTCAACCAAAAAGTTAACCAAGGAAAAAAGTTCTTCGAAAAAACCCAGCAACTGATTTTGATTCCTGCCTCAATGGAGCCCCCTATCTTCCTCTGCCAATTTATATGGATTTCAGAATGCTCTGGATTCTATAGATGAAGTCTTCCACTGTGTACTTGTCTCCACTTCCCCCTACCTTTGTTTTCACCCAAAGAGCAATTCTGACTTTTATAGTTTCAGTGATCTCATCCCAATCAGGTGTAGAGCCCTAAAAAATGCATGAATTTCTCCTATTCCAAATTGTCCACATGACTGCAAGTGGGATGCAGTCCCAAATAATCTTCTTTTCCTCCTTTAGACTCCTCAAAGCATCAAGGAAGGTATAATTCCTTTTTGTTTTTACGGAAGCATAGCGGACCCTTGTTTATACTAGAAACCTACTAAATGATCATGAAGAATGTTATATAGTAAGGAAAACACTATACATCCCTCAAAACTTGTTAAAACTACTTTGTTTTATGACTGATTACCTTGTGTTTTGCTCATATCAACATTTTGTGTAATAAATTGATAGTCAAAAAGACATAATCCAGATAGAACTCTTTCTTCAACATCTAGGACATTATTTAGACATAACTGATAAAAATACTGAAGAATATAGAATTTATTTAGAAAAGAATTTTTATGCACGTACTCATATAACACTACTTCAAAAGAATAAGAAAATATTAGAAAGTGAACCAATTGAACCTTCTTCGCCTAGATCTCCAAATCATTGGTAGAAACCTTTAAATATATATGCTAAATAGATCAAAAATATTGTTGCTACAAAGAAGAAAACAATATCTTAGAACATTACAATATATTTATATAAGAGAATTAATATATAGCGAAGATGAATTAAATAAATTTATTATTAACGAAATATTAGAAACAATTAAACTTGAAATAACTTTTACAAATTCATTATTAAGAGCATTCCAAGATTATTTGAATTTTATAAGTACCTTGAAAAATTAGGGTTTCCTAAAAATCCGTAAAAACCCTAACAGTATGAATGCGAATCACTAGTTAATACTACCAGCAGAAATTCACGTAAGCAGTCAAATCCCACAACACAAAGATATACGTGGAAAACCCTAAATGGGTAAAAAACCACGGGAAGCAATCAAAATCACTATACTCATTGTGCAGTTACAAATATATCTATCCAAACGATGTAAATCCTCACAACGTTCTAAGTATCACCTACCGATTCACACGTACACCGCACCCAGTGATCTCGATCGCCAACTCCTTGAATCGTACAAGCCTTCCTTGGATACTTTCGGAATCCCACCAAAAGTATTCCCTAGAAATTACTTCTAGATTGTAGAGAACTTCTTAGAGATGAACGTGTAGTTGTACGATTGTTCGATTGTGTTGAAACTCTAAAGTTATAATCACTCAAAAGATCAAGAAACTTCTCTCTATCTCTTCTTCCAAAAAGTGTAGCTACTATAGGTTATGAGAGATAACGAAAAAACCCTAGCACATCGGTATTTATAGATAGCTATCCGCGCCCAACTTGCTTGAGAGGGTGCTCGAGCAAGTCCTGGAGTTATTCTTGGCAGAAGAGTTATTGGACATGTTGCTTGAGCAAGTCTTGAGCAACTTCTGAACTAGTAAAATACATACTATCGCACTCTCAACCATTACATAAAGAGATGATTCCTTTCCACACCTAAACAGACACTCTAAAAAATAAAATTACAACTCGATGTAAATGTGTGTTTTGTCAAACGGAATTGCCAAAATAGAGAACTCCGGAACTTGGTCCTTATAATCTCCCTCTTTGGCACTTCCATGACAAAACACACTAAAAAGGCAATCTATCCTATATGAACGAGTTGTAGAGAGCCTGCAAACAAAACTCAACATCCAAATATATTAGAACAGTAGGCAACCTACTCCCCCTTTCATCATTCTTCTCCTTTTTGACATGGAATGACAAAGGGCGAATAGGATAAACAATAAAGCAATAAATGTGAACAAAGGAGAATATTGAACAATAAAAGACCAAGAGAAGTAGCCAAGAGAAATATTTAAGAGAGAAACGAACACTAGCACAAATAGCATGATGCCTAAACTCAATAGCAGACAAAGTACTAAAAACACGCAAAACTCAATAAAACATAATTAAACTCAATGCTAAAAGATTATAAATTTTTTGAAGAGATGAGCATGAGAATGTTTTAGCACAAGTATTATATCATGAGATGAGATGAACAAGACATCCAAACTTTAAGACACAACTTGATGATAGAACACCATGCAAGGTAGAAGAAATACAACACACCATGATCAACGACATGTGAGGAAAGTGTGTGTGTGCATCCATGGCCTAGATATCAGGTTAGCTCAATTTAGGACCCATATTCTCATGAACAATAGGAGTATCAAGATGACTCTCCCTCAAGAAGTCAAACCAAGCTAGGTCCTCAATGATTTTTTGTTGATAAGTACTTGCGGAGCTCCCCCTCAACCTCTAATTTTTATTCTTTTTACAAAGTATTCTCTTTTACCCCACTCGCCATTTGACGCGACTGTTCGGACTGAATAGAGCCGAATGCAACCGGTTACTAAGCAAGTGGTCCAATACTAAAACCACATTTTCCATAAACTCTCAATTTTTATATAACCTCACCGATGGAATTTTTTTTTCATTGTATTTTGCACTATCATCGGCGGCTTTCACACTACTAGGACTTTTGTCCTATAGGTAGTCATTTCCTCAAGTCATTCATTCTCTCAATTCCGGAGGGGGAGATGGAGACAAAAAACAAATGGTGGTGGATGGATTTCAACATCACATTTGGAATTCTAAATACGGGTCAATCTCAAAAAGAAATCTCAAGATACAGACCAAGTTTATGAGAACAATACCCCTAATTGTCAACCATCCATAATAGCCATGAATAAGTGTGCAGAATGTCTGATACTCATGGTTTATTGGCATTCGAATGTTCTTGTAGGGTAAATACCAAAAAGAAGTGCAATAAAAAAATAAGGATGAACATGTTCATAAAATCCGATGATATTCAACTACGCACCAAAGACAATCAGGCTCAATCCACACACACAAAAAAAAAAGATTTTGATATAATAACTCAAAGATTTTGATAGAAAAGATTTGAATTTTTTGAATTTTTTTTTTTGTTGATATAATAACTCAAAGAAAACAAAAATAAGACAACTATGAAACAAACTATAAAACTCCATGAATCTAGGTATTAAGATATGCATGATCAATTAAACCTAGTTTATGAAACAAAATCTAGCCTCAAAAGGCAAGGTCAGCCTCTCCGGATGAACTATAATTATCTAGAGAGTCAAGGTCATCATCAGCATTAGAGACCAAATTAATTTTTCGAACCCAAATCTCTGTCTAGTCTTGCCATTTTCACTAGTCTTTTTAGTGGTCATGGGTGTTAGATTTACCTTTGTAAAATTAGCTTGCGAATGGGTTTTATGTCTAGGCCGTTAAAAAAACTCCCTATGATCATTCATGTTATGGTAGTGGGGAGGAGTCCTATGATAGCCATGAAGGGCATAACAATAAGGACGAATATGGCCTCTAATTCCACAATGATGGCAAGTGGGTACAAAATTATTATTACCATAAGAATGAGTTGCATATGCATCATGTGAAGTGTATGACTCATGAAACTTTCTACAGTTCTGTCTAATATGGCCAATCATACCGCAATAGTGACAAGTAGGAAAGAATTTAACAACAGGTTTAAAAACTTGAGACTTGGCATTATTAATAACTTTAGTTTTTACCTCCTTGCGTTTGGGATGTCTGTGTGCCACTGTTGTCGTTTTCTTCTTTGGCGTGGGAGAATTGAGCTTGTTCTATACGCCATTAGCATTCTTCTTCTTATCTTTATGATTAGTCCCTTCTTTCCCAACTGGCGGAGTTGAAGATGTCGCATGATAACCAAGCCCTGAACGATCGCTAGGATGCCGTTGGATGGAAAGAATATGATCCAACACTTGGGTCCCTATCTTTGTATCATCTTCTAATTCCTTAGACTTCGCATTAGTCAAGGCCTTGTTTTTCTTAAGAAGGAGCTCAATTTCTTTATTTCTCTCATCACTCTCTTGAGTGCGTTCATTCAGAATATTCTTTAAATTCTTGACCTTATTAGAAAGTTTATCATTTACCCTCATCATTTTTTTAACAAAAGCACGAAGTTTGTTATATTCCTCTCTGATCTCGTCTAAATCATCACAGCTTTCTGGCTCGCTATTATCAGTCTCTGAACCACTCGATCCGGAAAAACCCTGAGGATCTAGGGATACTCCAAAAACCAGAAAGTTTCTATTATCATTTTCGTCGCCCCCCAATTCTTCATTTGATTCATCAGAGTCGCTATCATCCCACGTTTGAACAACAAAAACCTTCTTTTTCTTTTTATTGGCACAATCTTGGGCATAATGACCAAAACCATGACACTCAAAACACTGTGGTCCTTTTCCCTCCTTTTTAATTTTTTTAGAAAATTCTCCTTTTCCTTTATTGTTTTTCTTTTTCACACTATTTTAAAAATGTTTGAAAAAAGCTTTCATCTCCTCAAAATCGACATCACTATCACTATCTAAACCTTTCTTATTTTTCTTAGTACTTTTAAAAGCAATAGAAGTCTCAGAATGTTTTCCTTTAGGCTGAACACGTTCAAATTGCAATATGTCAGCCTCATAAGTTTGGAGAATCCCAATAATTTCTTGTACAGATTTTTCTTTTAATTTTCTCTTACCCTCCAGCATAGTTACTTGAGTTTTAAATCCAGAAGGTAAGGAGCGTAATTTTTTTTTAATAATATGAAAGGAAGGAATTGGCTCACCCAAGTTCTCATAGCTATTGATGATGGCAATAAGCTTGGAGTAAAATTGATTGAAGGTCTCTTCCTCCTGCATTCTGATGATCTCAAACTCCGTAATAAGCCTTTGCAACTTAGACTGCTTAACCACGTCAGTCCCCTCATGACACGTAACCAGAATGTCCCATGCATCTTCTGCAATTTCGCAGTTAGCTATTTTCCTGTGCTTAGTAATATCAACAACAGAAAATAAAATATCAAGTGCACGGTTATTAGCTTGAAGTAATGCTTTTTCAGTGACTGATAACTCAAATTGGGATTTTTGAACCTGTTTGTCCTCTACTGTTTTCATGGGTCGAGTGTACCCTACAATACATGAATCCCAAATTTCTTCACCTGCAGATCTCATTATAACCTTTATCCTAGATTTCCAGTAATCAAAATTATCAGCATCAAGTATAGGCGAATTTCTAGACACATGATTCATATTCACTCATGATGGATCTGCTCTAGAAAAATAAATCCTAATGGAAGGAGCAGCTCGCTCTGATACCAATTGAAAGACCCGAAATCAGATCGCCTTTTGATTTACTATTGCGGTGAATAAATGAATTTAGCCCGATTAATATAATTAAACCCTAATCTATGTGATTATGCAAGATAATAAACGCAATAAATAAACAACAAGCATAACACACATATATATACATGGAAAAACCCCCAAGGTGGGGGAAAAACCACGGGAGAGAAGAGAGCACTATACGCAAAATGCGGAAACAAAGTTTCTTACAACCACGCTATGAACTCCTTCATTATTGGCTAAGAACTTCTTTGCTGACTCCTCATGAACTGCTCTAATAGATGCTCCTTCGGATTCGACTCCTCAAATCCTTGATCTACGCAGGACTCCTCCTTTAGACCAATCTCCAATCGCCTTTGAACTCCATCAAAGAACCCCAAGTGGTGTAGATGATGAATAAACCAACTTGAGAGAGATTGTGTGAGTGTATAGATCCAAGACTTCATCCAATCTATCAAGAAAATAATCCACAAGTGTTTTTTCTTGCTCTCACGAACTTTTCTCTCTCTATTCACGTTGTGGCTACAAGGGTTTAATTTTCTGAACCCTAATAAGGTTGTATTTATAGACAAATGAAATAAAACGCCATTGTTGCTCGACCAACTCGCTCGAGTAGAACCAATCCAACTGCTGATGCTCAACTACTCGCTCAAGAAAACCTATTGCTTCTTGATTGGGCGGACTACACATCTTCAAATATTTTGTTTCCTTAAACAAAATGATCATCTCCAATTACATTGTTTCCTTATTCTTAATTTTCTTTCCCCCAAGATTCTTGCTTTTCCCAAACACAATAAGTCCATAATTCTTTCCGAGTAAAATCTTCACAATCTTCTCAATCTTCCTTAGCGATAAAATCTTCCCATAATGCTTTCTGATCTTTGACTTTACACCAATCAATCAGCTAACTACCATATACATAGGATTTCAATTACATGGAAACGTCATGGAATTAGCCAATCACAAATAAGAAACTTACAATCACCCCCTTTGGCAATTCTGGAACAAAACTATATCAACTAACAATTGAAAATCCTACCAACTGATCCATGAAATCATATAGCCCCAAACCTACACACCAGATCACCAGAAACCAAAACTGTGAAACTAATTAAGCATTACCATAAAAAATAAATTAAGTATTACATTTCTCCCCCTTTTTGTCATGAATTGACAAAGAATATAAAAATATAGTAGTAGGAAACTTAGACATCAGAGAGAAATAAGAAGAACCCAAATCATGTTTTATAAAAAGGTTGATCGCGCTAAGATGGCTCAAACAACATTTATAAGGCCTCATAATCTCCTAATGGTAAAGACTTCTCAAATAAAAGCAAAATATAAAGTTTTTTTTAAAAAAAAAAACATCTTCAACACCAGGAAAGCAAAAGAAACACATTCCGAACCTTAAATTTCATAGATAGATAATATCATGTCATGCAAATTAACAAATATGGCCATGCTTACAAAAATTTGAGACCGATCAATGTTAAGACTTCATTGCCAATATGCGGGAATGCTATAAGACATAGATAGAGATCAACGAGCAAAAAGTGAGTGTGTGCAACATTCTTAGAACGAAATGGTTCAACTAAAAAATGACTCGAAAATCTCATAAAAATCAACAGATCAAGCAATTGTCCCGTCAAGAAGTCAAACCATCCTAGGTCCTTCGAGATTTTTTGTTGAATAAGTGCATGGCGGATTCTCCCCCTCAACTAGTAATTTTTTAAACAATGTATTCTCTTTTACCCCACTTACCGTTTGACGCAACTGTCCGGATTGGATAGTGCCGAATGCAACTGGTTACTAAGCAAGTGGTCCAATACTAATTCCACCCTATATCGTATTGCCCCCTTTTCCATAGACTCTCAATTTTTTATATAACCTCACCGATGGGAATGGCTTTTTCTATTGTATTTTGCACTATCATCGGCGGTTTTCACCCTAAAGGTAGCCCTTTCCTCAAGTCAATCACTCAACAATATGGAGGGAGAGATGGAAATATTAAATAGATAGTGGTGGATGGATTTCAACATCACAAGAGGAATTCTAGTCTTAGGTCAATCTCACAAGGGCAAGAAACAAGATATTCTGATATTTTCATGAGATTCCCAACTCAAACTTAAGGAGCTATTTAACAGACTTTGATGTACGTGAGTGGCACGATGATTGACTATCAAGACAAAATAGCATCCCTCTATAATTGATCATGAAATAGAAACAAAGATAGACCACCATATCTTGCAATAATGGACGTATTTTTAATAAACATGAAACTCATTATGCCATCCATAAATAAAAGTTCAAAGATTTCAACTAACCCAAAAAAGCACACTTTTTTTCCATTGTTTTTTTTTATTTGATAATATTTAAAATTAAAAAAAAACAAAACAGATGAGGCGCAAATAAAATAAAAAATGAAAGCGCAAGAAAAGAACCTAAGTTGTGCTACAAGAGAACAAAGGTACCAAGTCATCTAATGGAACCGACTCTAACAGAATTTCTAAGGTCGCTTTTCCTAACCCAAATAGACTTGGTTTTTAACATTGCAGGCCTTTCAATTTTCTTATGCCCCACACTCATATGATACTCTTGCATAGGCTTCCTAAAACTTGGCTTTCGAGTCATACTTGAACTTTGAACATTAAAATGCGACCAATTTTGCCTTTGACTTTTATAGTTGTCTTTCAAAGAAGCACAATGATAGCCATGAAGTTGATAACAATTAGGTCTATTGTGCCCTTTCACCCCACAAAAATGGCAAGTGGGTACAAAATGAGTATCTTTATGATTCTTTCTTTTAAGAGCATGTGGAAAACAAGGAATATGTAATTTATTGCTACGTGGTCTTATTTGGTCAATCGCTACAGATTTATAACATATAGGCACATGCTTGTCAGAGCCATGGGAATATGCTAAGTGCGAGTGGGATATACTTGAATCATGTAACTTCCTACAATAAGGTCTAGTGTGACCTTCCACACTACAATGATGACAAGTAGGCATAGACTTAGAAAAATTTACCGCACCCCGTTTTGTAGTGGCATGTTCACCCATTGCACTTTGCGTCCTTGCCCTTGGAGAATTGGGCTTTGCGCGAGCTCCTTTGACATTAGACTCTTTGATGCAAGACTTGATTTTATTGGCCACAGGAGGAATGGGAGCATTGCTCTTCGGCTTCATAAAATTTCTTTTTTCTTCCACCTTCAACGTTGAAGTTCCTCCCACATATCCAAGCCCTTCTCTCTTTGAAGTTACCTTTTGAACACTTAACACTTCATTCAATGCTTGTGTACCTGTGTTCAATTTCTTCAAAGTAGCATTAGCCTTGTCAAGTTCAACTTGCAAATTTGCTACTTTTGATTCAAGAAGCTTGTTAGTGTCAATAAGATTATTCATATCATTTTCAAGATTCATATGTTTGCGTAAAGCACATCAAGTTCATGCAATGCACCATCTCTCTATCTCGCACCATTTTAGCTTGGTGGTTAATTTTAAACTAGTCTTTTTCTTCAAAGAAGGTCCAAAATTTTTTATAAGCAAATCAATAGCTTTTGTATCATATTTATTCTCTCCATCAGTAGCTTGGATATCGGCCTCAACCTTACTAGAGGTATTACTTATGCTACTTATGCTCTCACAATCAGATTTGATGCTATTTGCACCAAGAAATATAGAGGTAGCACAAGCAATATATTTAGAGCTGTCAAAAATTGGAGGTTTGAAAATAAATTTGCTTTCTTTTGATGAATCCATACTAGTAAATCAAAAAGCAAAAAGGTCCCGCTCGTGGAAAAAAAAATTCACAAAATCAATATGAGCGACCCGCTCTGATACCACTTGTAAGACCCGAAATCGGATCGCCTATTGATTTACCATTACGGTGAATAAATTAATTAAAGCAATTAATTTAATTAAACCCTAATCTATGTGATTATGCAAGATAATAAACGCAACAAATAAACAGCAAGCATAACACACAGATATACGTGGAAAAACCCCAAAGTGGGGAAAAAATCACGGGAGAGAAGAGAGCACTATACGCAAAATGCGGAAACAAAGTTTCTTACAACCACGCTATAAACTCCTTCACTATTGGCTAAGAACTTCTTTGCTGGCTCCTCATGAACCGCTCTAATAGATGCTCCTTCGGATTCGACTCCTCAAATCCTTGATCTACACAGGACTCCTCCTTTAGACCAATCTCCAATCGCCTTTGAACTCCATCAAAGAACCCCAAGTGGTGTAAATGATGAATAAACCAACTTGAGAGAGATTATGCGAGTGTATAGATCCAAGACTTCATCCAATCTCTCAAGAAAATAATCCACAAGTGTTTTTTCTTGCTCTCACGAACTTTTCTCTCTCTATTCACGTTGTGGCTACGAGGGTTTTTATTTTTATTTTTTATGAACCCTAATGAGGTTGTATTTATATACAAATGAAATAAAATGCTACTGTTGCTCAACCAACTCGCTCGAGCAGAACCAATCCAACTATTGACGCTCAACCACTCCCTCAAGCGAACCTGTTGCTTTTTGATTGGGCGAATTACACATCTCCAAATATTTTGTTTCCTTAAACAAAATGATCATCTCCAATTACATTGTTTCTTTATTCTTAATTTCCTTTCTCCCAAGATTCTTGCTTTTCCCAAACACAATAAGTCCATAATTCTTTCCGAGTAAATCTTCACAATCTTCTCAATCTTCCTTAGCGATAAAATCTTGGCATAATGCTTTCTGATCTTTGACTTCACACCAATCAATCAACTATGTAAGTTCCTTATTTGTGATTGGCTAATTCCATGACGTTTCCGTGTAATTGAAATCCTATGTATATGGTAGTTAGTTGATTGATTGGTGTGAAGTCAAAGATCAGAAAGCATTATGGGAAGATTTTATTGCTAAGGAAGATTGAGAAAATTAAGAAGATTGTGAAGATTTTACTCGGAAAGAATTATGGACTTATTGTGTTTGGGAAAAGCAAGAATCTTGGGGGAAAGGAAATTAAGAATAAGGAAACAATGTAATTGGAGATGATCATTTTGTTTAAGGAAACAAAATATTTGAAGATGTGTAATTCGCCCAATCAAGAAGCAACAGGTTCGCTTGAACGAGTAGTTGAGTGTCAGCAGTTGGATTGGTTCTGCTCGAGCGAGTTGGTCGAGCAACAGTGGCATTTTATTTCATTTGTCTATAAATACAACCTCATTAGGGTTCAGAAAATTAAACCCTTGTAGCCACAACGTGAATAGAGAGAGAAAAATTCGTGAGAGCAAGAAAAAACACTTGTGGATTATTTTCTTGAGAGATTGGATGAAGTCTTGGATCTATACACTCGCATAATCTCTCTCAAGTTGGTTTATTCATCATCTACCCCACTTGGGGTTCTTTGATGGAGTTCAAAGGCGATTGGTGATTGGTCTAAAGGAGGAGTCTTGCGTAGATCAAGGATTTGAAGAGTCGAATCCGAAGGAGCATCTATTAGAGCGGTTCATGAGGAGTCAGCAAAGAAGTTCTTAGTCAATAATGAAGGAGTTCATAGCATGGTCGTAAGAAACTTTATTTCCGCATTTTGCGTATAGTGCTCTCTTCTCTCCCATGGTTTTTTCCTCACCTTGGGGTTTTTCCACGTATATCTGTGTGTTATGCTTGCTGTTTATTTCTTGCGTTTATTATCTTGTATAATCACATAGATTAGGGTTTAATTATATTAATCGGCCTAAACTAATTTATTCACTGCAATAGTAAATCAAAAGGCGATCCGATTTCGGATCTTACATACCTTACTATGAACTATTAGAAATATAAGGATCATTTTGCAAATAATAAAATTTAGGCACTTGTCGCATAGGATAAAAACCCAAAAGGTCATCTTTTTGGTGGAAAGTTGAACAAGTTGTTGGAAGGTTGAATCAGAAAATAATTGGGAAGACTTTAAGAAGAAAACTACGTAGTTTTATTGCACCGTAGGTGCTGTGCCCAAACACAGCGGCCACCCTTTATCCGTCTTTAGTACCCTCTATGATCATTTGCTAAAAGCACTTTTAGCAGTTTACTTTTAACAAAGGTGTGTGTAGGATAAATTTAGATTTTAGTAGCAATTTAGCTTTTAGCTAACGAGAAACAAAAGTGATTTTAGTAATTAAGCTAAACTCAATTTTTACGGGAAAACTCATTTGAGCAAGTGGGAAATTAATGCCTCGGTTCGGTGCGATGAGCGAGCGAGCGTATATAAAAATGATGACATTTATGTTACTCCATCTATAGCCTAGTTCCCTTTCGGCTACGGGTTTCGATACCGACATCATTACGTGTGAGTTTCCACCATGCTATTTTCAACAATTATAATGTGAGTGCGAGAATACCAAAAATACAGAAAGTATTTTTAGTGGAAATTACTCAACCTGAATCAAGCATAGATCAAAATCAATTGATTTTTTTAGTTACAAATCAACATCTGTGACAAAAAATTAGGTAAAAATCGTCCCAATCAATGCAGACCGATTTGGGTATCCATCAATCTCAGGTGAGACTGTTTCCTACAAATGTGTATAGCAAACGTTATCACAAACAAAAAAAGAGTTACAAATGTGTACTTAGAATTCAAAACACCATGCCAAATACAATAATAACTCCATACACTGATATGTTTATTGAAACCATGTGAGTGTGCCCGAAGTACAGAAATCATCACCAAATTTCAAAATATTAAAGCCAAAGACAACATCAATGAGAAGATGGCTTCGAACCCAAAAGGGTATGAAGTATATACATACCCCTCAATGAAATCTCTCCTCTCACCCTTTATCTATTCACAGAAAAAATGAACCCATATCAATATCCAAAAGAAAGATGACCATAATGTCCATATGAAAATATAGATTTTTACAGCTCAAATAGCGGTGCTTGAACGGCTCCGGTGGCGGCGTTTCCCGTGGTGGCGACGTACCCCACCGAATGTAACTGGGTCGAAACCTCTGAGCTGCTCAGCTTCCCGTGGATCAATCACACATTCGGGTGGAGGAACTTTGTACCGGTTTTTATCATAGCAATAGGAATATTGCATGTGCTTGCTTCTGAAACTCTCCATTTTGATTCGTTGTTCAGATGTGATACCTGTAGGGATGGATTCGGGATTCGATGCGTGGTCGCATTTCGATAACGGTTCAACCGGGTCGACCGCGCATCCGTGAAGGACAAAGTTGGAAAATTCGGCGATGTAAGGGGAATATTTGTAATTGACTCTGTATTTGCCCCCATTTGTGGCCCAGTCAGAACCATCCCATATTGTGGCATACAAAGTCATTGGCTTAGAGGGAAAGTCCCCACCCATTGCTTCTGTCCTTTTGATCTCTCTTATGGGTATATTGTCAACATAAAATCTGCAGCAAAATAAAAGAACCCAAACAAACAAAACCTAATTATAACACACATGGTATGTTTTATAGCTGTTTGATCTTTAGAGGAAATGAGAACTCCAAGAGGCAGCAGAAAATTTATCTCCAAGGCTTTGTTTGGATCATGGATGTGCCCACGAATTTACGAGCATCACCACAATGATAACATTGCCCATGTCACCATGTATGCCCAGGTGAAGAATGGCGACAAATCTAACCTTTCACAATATATACACAAATTGTGACCGTTCTCGTAAATTTTTACTGCAGAAATAGCAGGCCCTCTTACGAGCAAATCAAAGCTGGAAGACATTGTAGAGGCCGTGCCAAGAAAACCAATTCAATTTCTATACTCAATACCACTGGAAAGGATAAGTATAGGAAGACCAATGCAGATAGTCTAGTTTAATCACTTAATTATCTTCTTGGCTTTTTTCTTTCTATTCCAATATCGTCCACAAAACTATGATCCAAACGAATCCTAAAAGAACCAGACAGGGCTTCCAAATAATTGAAAAAAAACAGAGCATTTCGAGACAACCTTCCTAAAACCTGTCTCCATCCTATAACCAAAAACATGCGTGTGCATCACATCAGAAGTCCTAAAAATAGCAAAACCCCAAAACACAATTCCTGAGATATTATCAGATTCAGCTATCAAAATAAGATAAGAGCCCAGTATCACAGGAGAAAAGGCTATTGGAAAACAGAGAAGATTACCAAACAAAATAGTAACAGATACAAAAGGCTATGGTCCCCTACATGGTACAATTCACAGCAACATGTAGATTACCTAATTACAGAGATTAAGGTGTATTTCTAACACAATTGATCAGGTTTAATTATTGGGGTTAGGTCAGTAAGAATGTAATTTCTTGTGTGAATCCCTAGTACTGGCGTAGATGGCCTGCCTACCGGACAGGAATAGTGAGTAGTCAAGGTGCGCGTAAACTGGTCTGGACACCCCGACCGAGGAACCTAAAAAAAAAAGTGTACTTCTAACTAGAGATAGGTCTATAAAAAACACCATTGAGGCAAGAAAGAAGAAAATGAATTTTAAGGTTGTGTTTGGATCACGAATTCGTAAAATGATTTGTTGATGGAAAGGAAGCAGGGAGGAGGAAAGAAGATGCTTATTAGTGAATAAACTAGAATTTTCCATCGGAGGGAGGAGGGTTTCCTGAAAGGCGCCCCCTTCTAGATATAAGCCGTCCATTGCCGAGATAAAATCCAAACCATTGATTGTCGAAATCAACGACAATCAACACGGCAAAGGAGCCGCCCTACAGGACCTCCCCCTCCAGACCCCAGGGTCCTTCCCTATCATAATATTTTCCTTTCCCTTCGAAAATACTCCATTTAAATATCCCTCTACATGACCCAAGCACAACCACAAAGCAGGGTATCCCATCAAAAACCCTAAAAATATTGTGTAAAACCCTACAGAACAGAAGTGGCTTACATGATCAGATTCTCAGTCCAGAGAATACTGTAGTGATGGAAATCATCAGAAGGATCAAACCACAGGCCATATCTCTCTTCTCTTCCAACACTTGTGCTTCCATTTCCATAAACATTGGTCTGAATCCTCCAGTCTTTGCCTCTGATGTTCCCCAAGAACTCAAAGTCCAGCTCATCATGATTCTTCTCATACTTGTCTCCATTTGACATCTGTAATCACACACAATAAAATTACCCCAAAAAGGGTTTAAAAAATTGGTAATGTGAGAAATAATAAATAGTTAGGTATCCTCAATTAATTCTAAAAAAAAATAAAAAAATACTCCAAAATAAAATCAAGAAATCTAATGGGTCTGATTAGTCCCACAAAATTCTGTATTTCTGCGAAATTATGAACCATCTTTCTTCTCTGAAACTTAAGTGCGTATCTAAAGATCAAATTTGGGATTTGTACAGGAAATTTCACCGTCTCCCACGCGAGCAAATTATTCTAGCATAATTCAAAACGGAATGAATTTTTACGGGTGAAGAACAATTTACTCACATAAAATGCAACAACAACACCAGCAGTATAATCCGCAGGGAGTTTGATAGAAGCACTGAAGAATCCATGGAGATAAAGGTCTTGAGACACAAATCCAGAGCCTACACATAACGCAAAATATTAGTAGTAAAAATTAAACTGTTCAACAACGTAAAAAAAACCCAAGTAATTAATCATAATTTTGAAAACAAAATACAGGGGCAAAAAAAGAGAGAGATAATGGATGACCTGTTCGTTGATCTAGAGAGAGATGGACCGATTTTCCATCACTGAGGACCATGAGATTGTCATCTCCGAAAAGATGTGAATACCCTTCATCAAATGACACGATTGGAAGATTTTGTGAATACCCAGAAGCTAAAACAAAAACAAGAACAGAGCATAGCACGAGAAAACCCAGATGGAAATCCATGAGGGAATTCTGTTGGTTGTGTGTTTGTTGCGTGCCTCAACGAAATAGCAGAGTCCTGAATGAGGAAATTGGAGAAGAGGAGAAGAGGAAAGAGTCAAGAGCGGTGTCAGTCTCTTCTGCAATGAAGAGAGAGAGAGAGAGAGAGAGAGAGAGAGAGAGGTAATGAGGAGAAGTAAGACGGGGAGGTCTTTTTATTGGTGGAGAGCTGTTCACACTGTTGACATATTTTTTTGAGAGTGTTTTGTGCTTTACTATTACGTACAGAATCTGTAAGTTGCAGTATTTGTTTAATGGAAACGTATCCGGTACACGCTCCTTCACCAAATTTTTTGCCTCATTTTATGAATTTTGAGAGATATTTTTGTGGCTCATTTTATTCGTGGGTGTACGGTTATCTTTTACAAATTTTGTGGCAAATTTCTGTTGTATTATTTACGAATTTTTATGGTGTTTTTTTTTTAATAAACTTTTGTGGTCCAATGTACAAATTTTATGGTGTTCAATTATGAGATTTTATGGTGGTTTATGAATTTTCCTGGCTTCATATTCGAATGTTAATGGAGTCAAAATAAATTTATGATTTCTTTAATATATTTTTACACTTTCGAATATTTTGTACAATAGTATAAATTTAGGACTATATTTTTATCGAAATTTTTTTAACCTTACCAGTGAGTTATTTTCAGGAAAAACAAGAATGTCATTTAATATATAGTAATTGCTTGGTTAGTAAGGGTTAGGAAAGAACCAAAACTCCCAACCAGAATTACCATTAACGCTCTTTATCACGTGAGATAAGTCGCATATTCTTAACCAGTGAGGCTGAGTTTTCATTAATCACTAAACGACGTTTTCGGTATTTTACACTTACTTATCTATAGTTTGAAGATTAATGTTGTCTTTCAACTAAATGATTCAACTGGTATTTTTAGTAGAAACGAACGGGCAGTGTTGAGCAGCAATTCATTTTTTGTTTTGTTTTTCAGCGTAATCACATGTTAGATTCGGTGTTTGACTATTGCGGTAGTAGCACTGTTTCCAGTGTGAATATTTCCTGTTTGGAAAAGATGGGATTCAATGTGAATTTATACAAAAGGAGGTTTCAGCTTTTGTGTAATGAAAGAAATGGAGGGTAATTTGCATTTATTAGTTTTCGGTCGATATTTTTTAGTTTCTTGGCTTGTCTCGACGAGAGGAATCTAAAAAGTATAAAATTATTAGCTAAACTTAAAGTTTTGTGAATAAAGACGAAAAATAATCCAAAAAATTAATTTATTTTGGTTTATTTTCGCCTTTATTCAAAAAAACTATTACTTTTGACCATAATTTTATATTCTTTGTATTCGTCTCGATGAGATAAATCTAGAAACCATAAAATCTTGACGCAAAACTAACAAATACAAATTTTTTTTGAATAAAGACAAAATGGAAAAAACCAAAAAACCAATTTTGCCTTTTAATTACCAATTCTTCCTTCATAAGTTCAACATCTTTCACTTTCCTACCCAGTCAAATGATGTTTAATAGTTTATCTATCTTGATTTGATCCATCTTTTTTGACAATGAATATTAATTGTTTGTTCCTCAATTATTCAGAGCATGAAAACATTAGGGCATCGAGATAAGCTTGCGAAGCAATCCATGTGATAGCTACGGCTTGAATATTACACATAAAACTTGTAAATTTTGCTCATTTCCTAGGCTCGGGATAAGTATAGTACAAAGCAAAGGTATATTTTTTTGAGTCCTTGGTGCAGTTTGTAACACCACAATAAAAACTTACATATTCGTATGACTATATACACTTTTTTTTTTCTTTTTTTTTTTTTAAGAGAGACTATGACACGGATTTGGGGTGGCTGTTGTGCAGCCCCCGCACAGCACTTACTGTGCATAATCCGAGCCATCTGTTGCTTGGATGGACGGCCCAAATTTCATCTTGCATGCACGGCAACGAACAGTTCGGATGCAAAGGTGCTGAGGTAAAATCTGGGCTGTTCATCCGAGCGACGGACGACTCGGATGGTGCACAGCAACTGCTGTGCAGCCACCGCACAGCAGCCACCCCGTGTCCCTATGACACATAACTCACCACAATTGTTTGGATTTCGTGATAAATGAATTAAAATATGTGAGAAATCTATAAACTACAGTAAGACGTTATCTATTTGCCTTTTGTTTAGGGGTGAGAGTGAGACCAAGAAAAAGAGAATGCCATCCTTTGACCTTGTATTTATTGATCCTTCCGTTCATAACACAGGAGCATCAACCCTTCATTACAAAGTATGCGTTAGCTGGCTTTGTACACCATGCATTACTAAAAACAAAACACAAATGAGCATCTTTGTTTTTACGTTAACAATTGCAATAATGATTTTTCACTTTATTCCTCCTTTAAACTTTACAGCTAAGATCAAAAAATGAACAAAGCATCATATTCAAATCTTCATATCTCAAACCAAGGATAAACTACCAAAACTATTTTACAAGCAAAGGTAAGGAAAAAAGGCGAATCATTACAAGCGAAAAAATGAGTGACAGATAAATATTTCAACCATATTTCAAAGGTAAATGGGTTTTACTTTATCTAGTGCCTTCAAGTAAATCTTCTATAATATTTTAAAATGGAAAATTCTAAAGTCCGTCTACTAGACTGTTGTTAATGTTTAAAAAGTGTATTGAAACGCATAAAAACAATTATAGGAATATGTAAAAGTGTATAAAAATGTGAAAAAAGTATGCTGAAGTGTGTATTTTTTTGTCCTCTTTTTTGTTAAGGTACTAGAATCCCATATTGCTTAGGAGTGGAATGGGTGATCACTTAATACATGTTGGGACCTCTCCATTCATTGCCAATTAATTTTGAGTTGGATATAAAATCTTCATATGGTATTAGAGCGGAGCCTATTCCACTCCACATTTAAAAAAAAAAAAATCACAATCCACACGTGTACGATGACAGACCAGCAAAAAGGTTGCACGATGATAGGACCCAAAAAGTGGCTACACGTGACAGACTTCAAACGCGTTAGCACGTGCGGGGAGATGTTAAGGAACTAAAATTCCACATTACTTAGAAGTGGGATGATTGATCACTTAGGGGGTGTTTGGGAGCCTACTTTTCAGCTTTTCATTTTCAACTTTTTGGTTTTTTGGCTTTTTGGATTATGGCCAGAATGAGTTTTGAATCTGGGTGGAGTGTTTGGGAGAAATGTGCAGAATGCATTTTGAAAAGTAGTAGTGTTTGGGAGAAGAATGATGAAAATGAGTTATGGATTGATTTTTTACCATTTTGCCCTTGTTATAAAAATGTATACGAATATTGTTTTTAGCAATTTTTTAAAATTCTAATTGGGAAATATTTTTGTAAATTGGACCCATCCAATTTTGAAAATGTATACGAATATTGTTTTTACCATTTTGAAAATGTAAATTGGATTATGGCCAATTTTTTTAAAAATTTATACGAATATTGTTTTTAGCAATTGTTTTTACCATTTTATCCAATATTGGTACAGTAAAATATCAAATATTACTTTAAGAAAAAATTATTGCCTCTATTTCATTATGATTTTCTAAATATTTGTTGCTAGTGAAATAAAAAAACACTGGTACAAGTAAAATATCAAATATTTGTTGCTAGTGATTTTCTAAGTATTCTCTCTCTCCACCAAAACCCATCTTCTTCCTTCTCTGTGAGTCTGCAAAACCCAAACCTCTCCAATTATTTACATCCATTTCGATCACTGCCAAAACCCAAACTCCAATTCTTACATCCCTTGGCCAATTCTTACATCCCTTGGCGAAAATTGGGAACTGGATTAGGGGTTTCAACGCCATTAATCTCTCTCTCTTCTCCTTCTCCTAATAACCGATCTCCTCTGAATGTACGGGAGAACCACGATGGAGCCTCCAGTAACAATGGAGTCTGAAAGATTTTGGGGACGAGAGGTAGATCTGTCGTTCGGTTTGTGTGGTGGAAAAGGGGAGGAAGTGGTAAACGTAAGCAAGGGTAGGAATGGGAGAAGAAATTGAAGGAAAAGTGAAAAGGAGAAACAGAAATGGAAAAGGAGGTCAGGACCAACTTCTAGCTTTTGGCTTAGAAAGTGAAAAACTGAGAATGCATTTTCTGAGAATCTATTTTCAGCTTGGGCGGCCAAACATGGAGAAGCTGAAAATGAGAATGTGAAAAGGAGAAAACAGGACGCCCAAACACCCCCTTAATATATAATGCGACTTCTCCCTACCAATTGGGATTTGAGTTGGATATAAAAAAGTCTTCACATTTTTGTCTTGTTATCAGTCTACCGTTTGGAGTAGTACATTTAAAATTAGTACGTACATAAAAAGGTTTTGGAACAAAAAGGTGCAGCGCCATCGTCTCTGAAACCCACGTAACCGCTCCCGTGAAAAGGGAAAAACGCTCTGGTCGCCACCCGTTATGGATTTTCCCCTCAACTAAGCAGTATTTGCTGATCACGAAAAAAGTTGGAGCATTGGGTAAATCCCTAAAAAAAAAAAAATTACTCTCTCTGTTCCAAAATAATAGCCTACTACGAAAATACGGACAATTTTCGGATAAAAAAATAAAATATTTCCGAGCATACAAAATTAAATTATACTTGGAAACAAAATTATGCTTGAAAGCATTTTATATCCGAAAATTGCATGTCTTTTTGTAATGGACTACTTATTTTGGAAGGGAGTGAGTATTGGGTAATAGGTAACACCCATGGCACAGTCCTGTGGAGCTCCAAACGGAAAACGCTGCAAATACACACTTTTGTTTAAGCATGCATAAATATGCATCACTTTGAGTCACTCTAATTTATATCATTATGAATAACAGTTCCATAACTTTTAGTACTCCCTCGGTCCCTTTTTAAATATGTTACTTTGTATATCCAACTTATTAAAGACATATCATCATTACACCTGTCACATCAACTTTTTCTTTCACTTTACACTTTTCATATCAACTTTTACCTTTACTTTTCAAAATTATCCTCTACTTTTACCCATTAACTCTTTACCCACTAACTTTTCGAAAGGGCAAAAGAATAATTGTACAAAATTTTACCCATTAGCTTTTCAAACCACATACTTATTTAGGAACAACCTAAAATGGAAAGTTAAACACTCAAAAAGGGACGGAGGGAGTATGAAACTCTTTATATTCGTATGAAAGATTCATGACATTAAGACAAAAAAATGCTTTTGTGTTATGAATTCATATCTAAATTTTATGAATTCAATCAAGCCTAATGCTAAGAATCTTTTTTTGAAAAATGTTATGAACTCAAGACATTTTAAGGGATACATAGCTTACACACTTAAATAAATAAAGATATGTTTTGTAGCATTTTTCCCCCAAATTGTTTGAGTTTGGAGTCGTGAGTATCACTTGACCATGCATGATCCAAAACAATTGAATAATTACTTATTTATTGGGTGAACAGTACGTAGAATCAAATCTTTCCTTTTTCTTTTTCTTTTATGAAAAAATGTGGAAGACGGGGTAAACTTTTATTACCTTCTCCGGATGTGGTTATAAAAAGTAGTACAACGCAACGTATAACTTGCTACAGTCCTACCAAAGCGCTCCTAGGCTTCTACTCCAAAGAGCCTAAATCCCTAAAATTGAACACCAATATTAAACCCAAAAATTAACTTTTCAAACAAGGCCCTTGGGTGTGCATAAAAATCAAGCAAAACGATGTAGTTTTGCCACACAACACGGTGCACAACACCTACAGCACAACACCTCCCCCGGATTCTAGGAAAATGACCAATAAAAAAGCACAACCATTAAACTTTAGATGGTTTGTGTTGAGTGTTTTTATTTTCGTGTAAACTGAATTACTTTTTGAAACTATTTTTATTATTTTATTGGCTCAAAATGGAAAATTAATGGGCCATGTTAGTAATTTTTTCCTTATCGAGAGTATCCGAAATATTTTGTCTCAACCAATTCCTCGGATACATGCAGTACCCCCGTTTAACATGTACTAGGTAATTATTACCAGGCCTAAGCCAAGAGTAATCTCGAGAGGGAGTGAGTAATGGAATTTCACTGTAGGTCCACCCCTTAACTTCAAGCCTTAGATCTTCCATTTGGAAATTTTATGTTCCGGCTCAAGGGAATTGGCAAGTAGAATTGAACCTGAGACATTAGGAGGAAGTAAATCCTAAATCCCAAGGCCAAGACCATACTACAGTCATGTAATATGGCATTTGAGCTGTTGATATCAGCAATCAATGATTCAAATTTCATCTATATAATGGATGATCACTCGAATCTACAAGTGCCGAGATAAATTAAGATCATTAATTGTGCAATGGATGTCTCGGATGCTGCACTTCAATTGTAATGCGCATGATTTTTCGATTCCATTGGGCGCTGCACATGATTTTCCGATTCCATTGGGCGCAGTTAAGTTTCTCATTTGCTAAAATCTAACATTTGATAAAATCAAGTGCTGATTTTAACAAATGAGGAGAATATGTGCTAAAATCAACACTCAAATGAGGAGAAGATGAGTGTTGATTTTAATACATCTTCTCCTCATTTGCTAAAATAATCACTTGATTTTATCAAATGTTAGATTTTAGCAAATGGGAAACTTAGACGAGGCTCTTGTTAACGGGCAGAGCGTGGGTCATCTATTTTTAATTCTGGGAGCTAGAGTGTAAATGAGCGGAATAGCTCGAGCTCAGTTCTTTAGTAAATGAGCCGAGCCTTTAATCAGTAGAGTCAGAGTAAATTACTTTAAGAGTCTCATTAAACGAGTCGAGCCGAGTTTTAATGAACCCATTTACTAAACGAGCCTAAACTTGAGCTTAAACTCGGCTCGATTACTAAGAGCATCCTTATCTGACACAAAAAAAAAACATCAAATTTAACTTCAAAAACATCTTTTATAATTTAGCAAGTCACTTTTCAAAAAATTCACAAAATCAGATTCTCTATTCAAATTTTAGCAAGTCACTTTATCAAAAACTCACAGAATCAGACTCTTTATTCCAACTTTTATCTTCCCTCCTCCTCTTTTGGTGAGTGAATAGTAACACACCAAATTTATTAAGTTATTGTAGCAAAGTTAAGAAATCTTCAATTTGGTGAGTTCATTTGGTGAGACTGATAATCGGTAGTTTTGAAGATTTTACTCCCTATTTTAACTTAAAAGTTAGTTTGAGTATCTTGATATTGATGCTCTAAACGAGCCAAGCCTAGTTACGAGCGAACAGCTCAATCCGTTTTGTAGCCATGCCTTTAAGGATTTAGGGTTGTAGCCAGGGACGGAGCCAGGATTTCATATCCGGGGGGGGCCGCAACATAAACAACAATACTGGAGTTGAAAATGGTGATTAAAATTCTTTTTTTAGCTAGGGACCACTCATGTGATGTTTTCGTAGGGTAATTGGTATTTTCATCATTCTTGGACTACATACATCAACTAATTTGACAACTTGTAGTTTAAAAATACCAAAAATACTGAAAATACCTCAGTGAAACTAAGTTTAAAAGACAAAATTTGTTGGCCCATGGAGTTCTATATTAAAGCAGGGGTGGCCCATCCATAAGATATTTGAATAAGTAGTAAAAAAAACTCAATGGAAATTTGCTATTGGGGGGTGGCCTTGGCCCCCAATAGCCAACCAGTGGCTCCGTCCCTGGTTGTAGCACCCACTATAGCACCTGCTTTGTACTATTCGGGTCGTTCGTTACTCGAATGAACGGTTCAGATTTCATCTTACACGAACGACAATGAACGATTCGGATGCAAAGGTGCTGAGATGGACACCACGCGGCTAAAAAAACCCAAGACTTCGTACGCCTTGTCAAGTCAGTTACGTGAGATGTGGTCTCCTGACAGTCGTCAAAAAAGTAGCCGTTGTACCCCAATAGGGTCCCACTAGAGAATCTGACCACTGAAGGACAAAGGCACAGAGCACTTTAGAAAAAGAGCAACTGTACTGTGTCCCCAAGCGTAATTTAAGGATTTTCTCTTTTGCAGTTTTAACGGCGTCAATTTTGGTGTCACCGCATAATACAAATTTACGAATAAATTTAAAAATATAACAAAGTTAATTCATTGAAGTAATCTTATTACACCCTAAAACATCGAGTTCAATTTTGTTCAGCATTACTCTCACTTTTGTTGCTTCTTTCCAGCACTTACATTCCATCGTAGTAAATATTCAAAATCAAAAGGATTAGGGAGGGAAACAAAAAATAACTAAAGGGGTGTTCCGCTAAAGGGTATTTTTAGAATAAACTGGTTTTTCACATTTTTTTATATGATGTATTATAAGAGAATGACGTGTCTCGATTTTTAGAAAAAACTGTTTTTTGTTAGTAGAACACCCTTAGAAACATTTATTAACAACATTACAGAGTGTGTTGATACATTAATTGAAAAAATCATGGAGTTTCCCCTATTGGTGACTCAAAATTTGTTTGTTATATGGCCCCACATTAGACAGAAAAAAACATTAGTTAATTGATCTCATGATAAAGTAAGGGGGTGTTTGGGAGCCTACTTTTCAGCTTTTCATTTTCAACTTTTTGGCTTTTTGGCTTTTTGGATTATGGCCAGAATGAGTTTTGAATCTGGGTGGAGTGTTTGGGAGAAATGTGCAGAATGCATTTTGAAAAGTAGTAGTGTTTGGGAGAAGAATGATGAAAATGAGTTATGGATTGATTTTTTACCATTTTGCCCTTGTGAAAAAAATGTATACGAATATTGTTTTTAGCAATTTTTTTAAATTCTAATTGGGAAATTTTTCCGTTTCATTTTGGCTAAAGAATTCATTTATGCCTTTGATTTCAAAATTAGTATTTTTTTTTCCAGATAACGTTATGGACATTTGAAAGTTTTTTAAAATCATATTGGGTAATATTTTTGTAAATGTGTGTACCGCCTAGATTTTTAAGATAGCAGAAAATGAGAACCATTTTTTACAGTGAAATTCGGCCCAACATTTTCCTGAGTCAAACTCCTTATACCAACATAGAAAAAAATATTTATGAGACCCATCCACTCCCACCGGCCACCTCTAGAATAGTTGCAGAAACTTGAAAATCAACGGGTAGAATGGGAAACGAAAAAGGAGAAACTGAAAATGGGAAAAGGAGAAATGAAAAAGGAGCCTTGGACCTATTTTTGGTTTCTGGCCCAGATTGTTAGAAATGAAAAAACAGTTTCTGGTGGAATGAGTTATGAGAGGTGTAGCCAAACAACCAAAAAGAGAAAAAGAGAAGTTGAGAAGTTGAAAAACAAGGGGCCAAACACCCTCTAAATAGTTGTAAAGTATACACGTACCAGAATGTTAAAAAAACGAGCTTAGTTTAATAACATCTTTTACCATAATGTTAAAAAAACGAGCTTAGTTTAATAACATCTTTTTAATTAGTATTTTTTTTTTTGTTTAAACACACAATCTTAAAACACATGCTTAGCCATAGCCGCTACAACAATAGAATATGGGTACCATTCATGGCTTTGGTTTAAACACATAATCTCTTTAATTATGTGGTTGTTAAAGCAAGAGCAGTCTAGTGTCGGTCGTCAACTAATTGGTTAACCGTTGCAAAGCAAAAAATTAATGCATAATTTGATAAGTAAATCACTAATTCATCTCTTTAATCGTTGATCTTTGACTAAAATGGTGTAACGGGTTTGAATCAAGTCTGACCAACAGAACAACAAAAAAGTGGAGGACTAAAGCGTGGCCCCACTATATCAACGGTCCATAATCTTCAAGAGTGTCAGTGAGGACAGGTGAACGGTTGTGCACGTGAAGATTCCGACACAGTTGCAAAGTGCATTTATCTGGAGGGGATGTTTACCTGCCGCCCAAGAAATCTCTCTTTCTCTCTCTCTCTCAGATTTCAGGGCCAAGCACATACCCCGTGACGCGTGGCTCCAAACGTGAAATGCAGCCAATCAAAACACACTGTTTGGTGCGGAGGTGTTTGTTAGGCACCGTTTGGCGTTTGACACATGGGTCCTGTTCGGTATTGCGTGGCATATTTTGATTAGCCGCGGGTACCACGTCTGCACGACATGTGGCATTTGTTCGGCTCCTGAAACTAGGGATGACAATAGGTCGGGTCGGGTAATGCCATATCCAAAGCCATTACCCAGAACCCAACCGAAATCTGAGCGGGTAGGGGAAAATTGAAACAATTATTAATTAAACCAATCGGGGATCGGTTCGGTTCAGGTACACACCGTTAAATTAGAAAACAAAATAAAAACGAAATAATTATGAATGAAAATCATTTAAACTAGAAATGTCAGAGATCCGTCAATTAAAAAATTATGCAGATGTGCATGTAGATATTTTAAATGCAAAACTAATATACATCTAAGTATAAATTCAATGAATTGAAGTTATATACAGGCTAAACTTCTACATATGAAAGGTAATTTTGTAATTACACATATCCGATTCGGTTCGGGGAATGGTTTGTTTATCAGCTCAAACCAAAACCGAACCGAACTCGTTCAGTTAGCTCACATCTCATACCATACCCACACCTAGGAGTGCACAAGAAAACCGATAAAACCGCCAAACCGATCCGAACCGGACCGAACCGGTCTATTTGGTTAGGTTCTATGGTTCATTGGTCCGGTTATGGTTCTAAAAAATTAAGAACCGGTAATTATGGTTCTGTTACTAGTTCTCAATATAAGAACCATGGTTAGAACCGAACCGGACCGTATAATATTAATTTCACATTTACAAATCATGTATCTTGATTTGGTAAGTAAATAATTTTTTTCTAGTAATGCAGTTTTCTTTATGTCTATTTAAAGTAAAAAAAACTATTTTTTAAGAAGTTTTCAATATATAATATTATAACGTACTTTTTTTTTTTTTGATCGGCTACTATAATAACCTGCTAATACATTACTTAGTAGGTATGATTTGCTAATATTGATTATTGACCCTTTTTTTTTTTCTTCCTATGCTGTATGCATCATGCTTTAATAGAAAAACAACCCTATAGAATGTTGCCGTAAACATCTATTTTTTTAAGAAGTTTTACAATATATATAACTATAACCTAATAATACCAATTTCAATTCTTTATGTTCCACCTTAATTTCACGAGATTGCTACTGCCTACTCAAAGGAAAACTCAAATACCCAATTCTCTTATTCTCTAATCTTGATCTTCTTCCTATTTTTTTGAATTCATGTGTTGTGATAAAGTGTTTCTTAATCGGGTAGAACCGGAACCGAACCAAAACCGGTCCGATCTTGTGGTTTGGATCTGGACAGGTTCTACATGTGTATTGGTTAGGTTTTGGTTCTTGATTTTCTAGAACCGGTCGAAATGGTCCGGTTACTAGATTTCTAGAGAACCGGTCCAATCCGGACCGTGTGCACCCCTACCCACACCCACAAGGAATATTTTGGTTATGGTTCAGGGGAAAAAACCGGCTATGATTCGGATATCTATCAATTAGGTCGAGATTGCCATCCCTACCTAAAACTTTTCCCATCTTTATCCTTGCCCCCCTCTCTCTCCAAATAGATGCACACATAGAGTCATATAGACAACAATAATCCTAGACAGATTGACCTCAATAATTCAATTTAATTATTTTTTATCTTTATTAATTTTTTCCGTATTTGTTAATTTTGTATTTTCTATGGATAATTGATTTGTCTCGACGAGAGAAATCTAAAAAATAAAAAATCATGATCAACATTTTAAAAACTTTCAATAAAGACAACAATAATCCTAGACAGATTGACCTTTTGAAACATTGTTGTCTTTATTCAAAAGTTTTAGTTTGGTTATTTTTACTATTATTTTTTTTACATTTCAATATTTTCCGTCGAGACAAATTAATAATTGAAAAAATAAATAAATACAAAGCAAACAAATAAGAAAAATAACATTTGTCTTCAGCTATGACAAAAAAATTATAAGAAACACACTGGTAATTTCGGTTATGGTGTGGGTCTACCCTACCCAATCACTCTCAACCACGTGTACAAAGACGTGGTCCCTCAAGTTTTTCTTTTGATCAGTCGACGCGCGGAGCAAATTTGGGATTGCCACGCCGAGGAGAATGACTTCCTTTTTTGCCAAGTAGTCTATAGGCACACCCACTCGAACACAGCCATACTCTATTGTGTGGGACCTACATTTGGGTCGTATATAAATGATAAGAACCCGTTCAATTTTTTTAAAATATTTTTTTAAGAGTACCTAAAAAAATTATCTCAGTCGAACATCGGTAAATGCTCGATAAGTTTTTTTAAATATTTGGTTCGTTCGATTTAGGAATTGAAACTTGAATGAATCAATCGAGCCTTTACCGATATCTGATTTAACTAATTTCTTTTTCAGAAACCCTTTAAAAATGTTCTAAAAAATTGAACAACTTCGATTATTCATGTGAGACCCCGAGATAGGTCTCACACAATGGATTTAGCTGGGATGTGTTCGAGTAAGTGAGTGTGCTTGTAGATTTGTTCTTTTTTTTTTTTGCGGCTTTTTAGCGCCGAATTCGGGCTCATCCGTTCACACATAGCCAATGCACACCTGGAGCCTTCAAACGCTGCACGTTATCAAACGCCCCAAGGACCACCACGCGTGGTGCATCACCCCAATCAGTATCTCTGAGTCGAACGTGTGCGGTTCGGAGCTAGTGATGGATATGGAGACAGATCAGAGCCAGATAATACTATCTTCATTTCTAATTCTCGAACCCTATTCTTGATAGGGCTTTGTTTTTATCGTCCATCCCCGCCCCAAAAGGAACACAAGAATCTCCTTGGAAACATGATGTAATAATTTTTATGAATTTTTCGTGAAAATTTTATATTATTTTTGAGTTCTCGTCTTGAATGACAAACATTTTAGTCTATGTACCTCTACTTCTAATGGTACCAACTTTCGTAAGCATGTCACTGGCCTCTTAGCTACTGCTTTTACTGATCTACGATAGACATATTAAATCACGATAGAGTTATTAAAATCATACTAGATACTAATATTACTTCATTTTCTCTAATCCGATTTTTCTGCTGGTGCTACCCCTACAAGCCTGTGAAGATTTTCATATTGATCGATAATAATAATCGAGCCAAAAAAGCAATAACTCAAATTTTCATGGAAGAACAAAATTTAGGGCATACATATTTAGTAGTGACCCAAAGTCTTTGAAACTAGTTTTGTTGGAGTATTTTTCCGTTTTCTGTTATTTTTGTTTTTCGAGCCACAAAACTGAAAAAAAGGCCGTCTGATTTTAAGGAGTCAAAGGAAGAACCCGTGAACCTATACAATCTCAATTAATCACCAGGGGCCGCTGGATTGTTTGACTTCCTAACATAAAATTGGTTGTGATGAACTAGGCATGGGATATGTTAATCTTCGAGTAATTATTCAGTAGTCTTTGGAGAAAATTTTGACTGCAAATAGAGTATTGTTGACGTAGTGCTCTATCGCACGTCGGTCATCAAAAAATATTTTGGACGACTCAGATTTCACTCTCTCTCTCTCCTCTCTCTCCTCTTTCTCTCTAAAATATGGACCGTCCAAAATCCGTCACGGGATACCCACTCGGCACAATTTTTCTCCTTGTCTTCAACAACATCATAAGAATGTGAGGTTTTCTAGCAAATCAGCAACTTTACTACTACAAACTCTCAATGTCTTTCAATTTTTTGTTGAAAGACATTGAGAGTTTAATCCGTCATTTTTTTTTTTTTTTTTTGAAATAATTTTGAGGTCCAATTTAAAATAGTAAAATCTAAGTACGGCAACGAACACACGTCGTATCATGCAGAGAAATCTTTAACGATAAGAATAAATGGATTACGACGTAAATTTCAAAACGTATAAAGACGTGGTACCCCTGCATGAGTTTCTTACAAACCAATAATTTAATGGAATTATAGCTATAATTAATAGAAATTTCGATGATAGAAAGTATATAAAAGCTACTATTATTATATGATAAATGAAACACTAGATTCCACCGAAAAGAGCAAGGAAGCCGAAGAGATAAAAAGAGCATGACAAACAAAACATGCCGTGGTGGGGTTCCTCGTCCATCATTCAACAACTCTTGCCTTTTTTTTTTTTTTTATTGTTTTTGATTTAGTATAAGAAAATCTCTTGGTCTGGTGTAGGCCCATTCCCATCTTTTATTCCCCGACACATCATAACGTACGACAATTTTAAGTTATATATATATATATATATATATATATATATATATATATATATATATATATATATATGGGGCGGTTCCGTTGACACAACGAATAACACTACATTTGACACAATTTTTTTTTTGTGAACCCTACGCGAATGATCGGAGCCATTCAATTTATTTAAAATATGTTTTTAAGATTACCTGTAAAAAATCAACTCATTTGAATATCGATAAAGGCTTGATCAGTTCATTTAGTTGATTCCTGTCAGATTTTACAGGATAAATTTGAATGAACCGATCAAGCCCTTACCGATATCCAAATGAGTTGATTTTTTACTGGTAGTCTTAAAAACAAATTTTAAACAACTTGAACGGGTCCGATTGTAAGCGTGGGTCTCCGATTATTGTTGTGTCAAATGTTGTGTTATTCGTTGTGTCCATGAAACCGCCCCGTATATATATATATATATTCAAAGCGAAATGATTTCCACCTACGTCCCTTTGTTTCATTAAATTATAATTACGTTTCAATTACTTATGAATTCGTATGAAGGAAGACAAAAATAATGGGCATCTCTTAAAAAAAAAATAAAGGAAGTGTAAGAATTAATTCTCTACTTAATTGGAGAAACGGTGGCCAAAGTTCGGGAGCACACTCTTTGGGGCTATATATATCACCTTACGCAAATGCGTGGAAAGCGCTATGAGAGGGATTGGGAAAATTAGTTCAACTCTTCATTCACCACAAGAGAGAAGATCTCTGCCAGTGTTTAAAAGACGCGGCTAAAAGCCCGAAAAACACGGGCTAAACTTGTGGCGACATTTATTGCTAGCGTTAACGACGTGGGCATCGTCTTATGTCCCAAGCAATTTAGAATCGTCGGCATTTTATTGAAACCGGTGTTTTGTTAAATGTCGTCTGTAGGTTGAACAATAAACATGTCCCAAGTGCAAATTTGTTCACCCTTACACCTAACGAGGGTGAACAAAACCCTCAGTTTGATTGGTCGAAAGGACGTGGGGTCCACCACAAAATGATATCATACTTACCAAAAAGTGATGTGATTCTATGGACGCCACACTTTTCCACTAATCAGAGTGAGGTAGGGATGACAACGGGTAGGGTATGGATCAGGGGACCATATTCTACCCCCGATCCCCAATTGGAAAGTTCTTCCCCATTCTCACCTCCATACCCAAAAGAGATAGTGGACAATCCACCATACCCGCCTCCCATTGGAGATCGGGTATATTCGGGTAAGTCCATATCCAAACTAGTTGAACAAAAAAAAAAAAAAGGATAAGATCTAATTTACGTGTCCTATACTAACAAAAACAATCATTTAAAACAAAATAGAATAGAAAGTTGCAAAGAAATAATGTTCGACCAAGATTATATACAATTTTAAAGACTACCATCATTAAACTTGTTTTAACACTTAACCATAGTTTTAATTCGGAACAATATACATAAATTATACCAATATGCACACACACACACATATACACATTTATATACTACTATATGCCCGCATATATACATACATTCATAAAAATATGTATACAATTTGAAACGGGGTGGGTACGGCTATTCGGAGACGGGTATCACAAAATCATATCCTTTTCATTTTCAACCGGAGATTCTTTAAGTTCTACCATATCCGCTCCTATTGGATGAAAAATTGAATAATATCCGCCTCCAAACAGCCAGGGGTGGGGCGGGTATCCATCGGGTTTGGAGAAATTGCCATCCCTAGAGTGAGGGTTTTGTTCACCCTCATTAGATGAGGGTGAACAAATTTGCACTCTGTCAACGTGGCCCGTTAGATTACAGAAGCTGACATCATACACCGATGTTTTTTCCAAAAACGCTTGCTAAAATATTTGTCCTTTTTTTTTCCCCCTGTTCACAGGTTCAAAAGCTTATCAATCCAACAGTGCTATATGCCAAAAAAAGATGCACATAATTTACCCAAAAAACAACAATGAGTGGCTCGAAGTGAATTTGAGCCACCCATTGCTTTACCCAGAACAAAAGTAATGGGTGGCTCAGATTCACTTCCATAATTTACCCTGAAAAAAGCAATGGGTAGCTCAAATTCACTTCGAGTCACTCATTGCTGTTTTTTGGGCAAATTTTGTGCATCTTTTCTGGGCACTTAACATTAATGTTATCAGTCAAATTAGCAACAAAAATATTAGTTCAACAGTTGAACATTTAAATCATCACCCAACACCTTTTTGCAGAACATGGAAATTAGACAAAATTACAAATGTTCACAAAAAACAAATGCATTATAAATTGATCGAGCATTGGATTACTACAGGTCCATCCATGTGAACCCACATTATCCAGCCAAAAAGAAAAGAAAAAATATAAACACCAGCAAATTAGTACATTACAAAAATCTCCTGGGAGCCCTGATCATAATGCCATTCCTTGTGACAAATATTTCCAGGGAGCCCTGACAATGCCATTCCATACAATATACTAATATAGCATCAAAGAATTAAAGAAAGATTTCACAACAAAAAATTGGGAGTCAAAAGTGCCAATTAAATTGAAAGCCATTCACCCAGTGGTTATGCTAAGATCAGTTTTAACCAGAAAATCTGCACAAGTAGCTAAAATCATTCTCCCGTTAATGAGTCTTTTCTAAGCTGGTGCCGTTTTACCGGCGTTTGTCAACTACCGGCTTAGTCCTGGTATCCGGCTCTTCAAAACACGCCGGAATTAAATCACCCGGATAGCCCTTTTTTCTTGTAGTAATATTACAGTATTTCGTACTTTTAACCATCTGATCATGATTATCGATCACCACATGATAGTTTGGTTGGCAATTGATGCCAAAAGATAATAATCATAGTACAGGACTCCATGTATTGATCATTCAACTTGGTTCAATGATTATTATTAGGAAACATGTTAATTATTTGAACGAAAATCAGGATAATCTTCAACTATTCTTTTGACATGCACGTCCATTCGGACTTCACAACCAATTTAGATCTTCAAATTTGATAATTTTTCGCAATTTTTTTTGCCCAATTTGATTTAATTTGATAACTTCTAGTCAAAATCGTTCTTGAAAACCCAAATATGAAAATTCAATCGGGTACAAAAGAGATCGTGCCAATGCATATGGTTCCCGTATACAAAAAGGTGTCGAATATAGTTTTGATGACGCGTATGGAAAATTGAAAAGCCATGTGCTACAATGAATTCCAAGCGACTCTTCGAATGTAAATTGTCCCTTTACTCTCTGTCCCCCTTTTTTTTTTTAAAGTTTAAGGGATCGATTTTTGTGAAAACAATTAATTAGTTAACTGATTTGCTGGCATGATAATACCTTCGAATATAGTTTAATTTTGGTTTTTTCTACCTTCCTTGGTCCCAATATTTAAATAGTCAATACAATATTCATGAACTTGATATGGCCCATTTGTAGCTTAATAATGATTGTTAAGTAGTATTTACCAACTAGCTACCAGCTAGCCTTTATCCAAAAAACAACATGCTCACATCTCACGCTTATGAACCACCACGGATCTGGAGTTAGTCTTGCTAGGCTAAATAAATCAAAATAGTTTTTTTTTTTTTGTCTTTACTCATTTTTTTTTTTTTTGCATTTGTTAGCTTTGTGTCCATTTTTTGTGGTTAATTGGTTCGTTTCGACGATTGGAATCTAAAAAATCTAAAATTATAATCACAATTTTAAAAAAGTTCACTAAAGACAAAAATAATCTTTTTTTTTTGTGTGGTTCATTGGATTATAGTTGTCTTTGTTCACAAAAATTTAAGTTTTGTTAATAATTTTATACTTTTTAGAATCCTCTCATCGAGACGAACCAATAAACCATAAAACATCGACGCAAAACCTTTAGGTGTTTGGGCTTATTTACACACACTCGAAATGTTAGCGTAACTGATCAAATATAAACTTAAGTGTTAATCGGGCCCAGACCTTCAGGTGTTTGGGCTTCGGCCCTTTGGGTGTTTCTTGGGTTGGTTTCTTGCTAACCGAAAGTTTGTCCTTCGGGTTGGCATAAGACTGTTTTTGACTTAGCTTAGAATACGATGCCATCCTCCCTATCCTTTTAATCTTTGTAAAAATTTCAATCTTTGTAACAATTTCAAAGATTAATAAAAAAAAATCGCCTTTCAAAAAAAAAAAAAAAGTGTACAGGCCAGATTCGTTCAATTAGGTGTGATCAGGTGCATATATATTTTTACTTGCAATAACCTGTGCAATTAATGGGAATTTTAAGCGGGCAATTGGAAGTAAATGTTTTTGGATAATAAAACTAAAGTGTAGACATAATGCCTCACAACCTCAGTCAGAAAATATTAGCTCGTCACATTGGTCACACCATTATTTGTACGAGACATCGATACATTTAGGTCGGGGCCGACACTAAGATCTCACCACGTATTAGGTATAGGACGTAGCAGGACTGTGTTTGGCTCTAATGAGTGTTTATTAGGGACCTGAACCTGGACCTTGTCTAACAAAGTTTGAGTTTCCGCCACTGAACCAATTCTTAATTCGTGAGCACTAGAAAGTAATTGCAATAACTATATTTTAAAGATAAAGATAATATCCAACCAACAGAATAAGATAAAGATAATATCCAACAAACAGATTCTGTTACCACATATTCAACATCATTTTGCATTTTTATGTGATGCATCCTAATAGGAATAAATTAAACCAAAATAAAGAAATATCTAGAGTAATAATTTTAGCATACGAACAATATCTACCAATTTTCTTTTTGGCAAAGGAACCACAATTAAATGTCAATGATTTTCTCATCTTTAAAAGTACAAAAAAATTCAACAAATAACGAAGTTAAGAAAAAAAAAAAGGGTAAATTATATTTTTGTAGTTTGATTTCTTGGTTTCTCCGGTGCATTTTTCCCTAAAGTTCTTAATAAATACTGTAATATAATAGGGTTCGGTGGTTGTAGGTCTAAGTCCCATGATTGTAGCTTATGTTTGACAAATGAACAATGCCACCCCCACCCCCACCCAAAACCTGTCCATCATAGGTTGTCCCTCTCCCTTCATTTTCAAATCCTTCTCCTACATCATTGTAAATGGCCCCCTATCTATGTATTTATGTTTCAAGGAATTAATTTTGTTGAACCCCATTCAAGCTTTGATATGGCCTCTCCCTGTCAGGGACTTTTAATTATTTCCTCTAGTTATATCCTTTTGATTAAGCTAAAAATAATTGAATGCCTAACCCAAAATTAATTGAACAACTAACCTCCGAAAATCAGCCCACAAACTAATCCAATGTAAATAACCCAATTAAAAGCCATAAGAGGCTCCATAGCTTAAATTAGAGTGTACGTTAAAAAAAAAAAAACTGTTGAACCTATTCGTCAGATAATTTTCTACAATAAAAGCTAATGTATTTATGTACCGGTTTAATTTTGGTCAGCCTAAAAAATAGAATTCGCCGAGGACATGCAGCATGTGACATATATCTTACGTATTTTCCTTCATTGAAAAAGACAAACAAAAATAGGGAACAAAGTCGGGACGTACTCTGCAAATAGTGGAAGCTTTGTTGGGTCTGGCATGAAAATGTCGAAAAACAGGAGAGTTTGTATGCAATGTAGCAGGAGGTTCTGTATACAGTGTGACCCTCAGTGAACAAGAAAGTTGGTTCCTAGCTAGCTAGACTTGGAAGTTGGAAAGCAAAGCAAAAAATCAAGATACATTATTTATGCACTCTAATTCCTTATAGATTATTTCTGCACTCTAATTTCTTATGAATGTACCTGACAATTTGTTTTTTAGTGGAGTGAAATGCAAAAATCATGGAAACTAATTGAAGACAATGATCCCAATCATAGAACTTTTCCCCTTTTCATGATCTTTGTTGGTTATTTTCTCCCTTTTAATTCCCAATCCTAACTGTGGTACCATATTCCAAAGTACATACCGATTGTATGTGCTCTTTCTTTTTCTTTTTTTTAAATTTTCATGTGATCAAATGGCCGAAAATGTACCGAAATAGAGGAATAGAGAATTTCGGAACAAAGGATTTGATTCCCTTGTTGCCCTTCAGATGGCACAAAGAACAAAACACTGATAGTATGCTTACACACACACACGTTGATACATATCTACCTACATATTCAGTTATATTGCCAACCATTATGACACAAGGTTTGAGTCACATGAATAAGTATCGCGATAAGATGTTTAACCTTTCCAAATTGTTGCAAAGTGAAAGCTAGTCAAGACACGTATGAATATTTGTTCTCCAACCTTATCTAGTTCATTTCCTCATTTGCTTCAACACAAAAGAGTTCCCTAAAGAGCCCTAACTAGTTAGTTAAGAAAAACTCAAAAAAAAGTCTCTAGTGCTCAAAAATTGACTTCCTAAAATCCTAAGTGGCACCCCTCACTACCTAAAGTGCCCTAAGTGACTACCTAAATTTGGGGAGAGACTTAAGGAGAGAGAGAGAGAGAGAGAGAGAGAGAGAGAGAAGGGAAGGAGGGGAGAGAAAGAGGAGAGAGAGAATAACTTTAAGAGAGAGAGAGGAGAGAGAAAAGAAAGACTTAAAGTTAATGAACATTATTAGGGAGCCCCATTAAAGTGCATTTCTCCTTAGCTAGCTAACTAAATTCTTAGCACACAAAATAGAGTCCCACATGTGCTTAGGTGTACACTTTAACAAACATTTTTTAAATAGTGCACTCACTACAAGAAAAAACATCAAAGGTGACAACCTTCAGGGACAACATATGACAGTTGTCACTAAATGTAAAGTAACAGTGACAAAGAATTCCAGTTATGTCACGGAAAATGTTGGCATCTTTCCCGCCAATTGGAGGCATTTTTTGGTGACAAGAATTATGCTTTGGTGACAAGTTTTGTGTCACTAAACTTCCGACTTTCCGTGACAAGGCTTTACTTGTCACCGAATGGTCTAGTTTGAGTGTCAAGTTTTGAGTTGTTATTATCATTTGACACTATCTACGAATGTTTCTTAGTTTTGCTAATGCTATTATGACAATGGATGGTGAATGGAATTGTTTTGACAATGAATGAGAAATATTGACTTGTTGCATATTTTTTTTATGTGATATACTAGAGTTTTTGGTATTGGGTAAATCATATTATGGAATATTGGTTGTGGAATATTGTACAAATGTTTGGTGACACACAAATTCTATGAATCATGTCACTAAATTCACACATTGGGTGACAAAATAAATTGTCGCCCTTGTGTGTGAACCAGGAAAGATTATTAGTGACAGCACAAATGGCTGTCATGGTGTACTTTTAGTGACAACCTTGTCACAGAAAATCACTCTTTGGTGACACCATATTACTGCCACTATTATTTTTCAGTGACATTCGTGTCACAGAAAATCTCTCTTCCGTGACACCATATTCTTGTCACCGTTAAAAACATTCCGTGACAGCTACACAATTTTGTCACTGTTGACTTTCAGTGTCATGGATGTAGTGACATATTTTCTGGTGTCACCGAAAGGTATAAGCGACAAAAATTTGGCCTTCAATGACATTTTTCCGTGTCACCGTTGGCGTTTTTTCTTGTAGTGGCTAAAAATGCTCTAAGTCCCATGATTGTAGCTTATGTTTAACAAATGAACATTAATTGCCACCCCCACCCAAAACCTGTCCATCATAGGTGTCCCTCACCCTTCATTTTCAAATCCTTCTCCTACATCATTGTAAATGGCCCCCTATCTATGTATTTATGTTTCAAGGAATTAATTTTGTTGAACCCCATTCAAGCTTTGATATGGCCTCTCCCTGTCAAGGGATTTGAATTATTTCCTCTAGTTATATCCTTTTGATTACACATTGATGGGGTGTTCAACTAAGGGAGTTTTGTTTTAAAACTGTCTTAGTTTTTGTGTTCACACCTTTTTATGTGATGTATTGTGAAATGATGAACTGTATTGGTTTTTGGGAAAAACTGGTTTTTGGAAAAAACTTCCAAAAACTAGTTTAGTGGAGCACCCCCTAAGTAACCATTTCGGCTGTGATCTCATGTAATTTTGAGAGTTTCTGTTTGAGTTTTGCGTAATGGTTCACCTATTAGGTTTTCGATGAGCTAATTACTAGTTATTCTGTTTTTAAGCAATGTTCGGATCTTAATTTATTACGAGATTTGTTAAGGGAAAAAAAGATAACGAGGAATCTTCCTTCATGTTCACATATACCTTTTCCCTTGACAAGTTCCTCCACAACTTGATAGATCACGTATATCTGCTTTATCAAAATTTAATTTCCTTCATTGAAAAAGACAAACAAAAAGTCCGGACGTGCTCTGTTTGCAAATAGTGGAAGCTTTGGGTCTGGCATGGAAATGTCGCAAAGCAGGAGGGTTTGTATGCAATGCAGCAGGAGGCTCTGTACATCCTAGCTAGCTAGACTTGGAAGTTGGAAAGCAAAGCAAAATGAAGATAAATTATTTATGCACTCTAATTCCTTATACATTATTTCTGCACTCTAATTTGTTATGAATGTACCTGACAATTTGTTTTTTAGTGGAGTGAAATGCAAAAATCATGAAAACTAATTGAAGACAATGAATCCCAATCATAGAACTTTTTTTCCTCTTTTCATGATCTTTGTTGGTTATTTTCTCCCTTTCAGTTCCCAATCCTAACTGTGGCACCATATTCCAAAGTATATACCCTTGTTGTCCGTCTGGGATTCCCTGTTCCAGAAAAATGGTGAGCCTCTGTGCCGAAATGTTTTGGATTGTTGGATTGTATGTGTTCTATTTTTTGTTTTAAAATTTTCATGTGATCCAATGGCCGAAAATGCACAGAAATAGAGGAATAGAGAATTTCGGAACAGAGGATTTGATTCCCTTGTTGCCGTTCAGATGGCACAACGAATGAAACATTGATAGCATGCGTACACACACGCATAGATACATGTATACATATCTACTTACATATTTCGTTATCTTGCCAACCTTTACGACACAAGGTTCAAGTCACATGAATAAGTATCGCGATAAGACGTTTAACCATTCCAAATTGTTGCAAAGTGGAAGCTAGTCAAGACACCTGTGAATATTTGTTCTCCAACCTTATCTAGTTCATTTCCTCATCTGTTTCAACACAGAAGTGTGGGGTACGTGTGGGTAAAAGCATTGTGGGATTGAGAAAAATAAAGAAGGGCTCGCTAGCTATCATTGATATGCAAGCAACATCATGCCATCTCTCTCTCTCTCTCTCTCTAATACATTGCATGGCTTTGATTATTTTGTCATCATTGGTAGAGAGATATTTGATAATGGGATTAGCTAGCAGTGCAAATTATGATCACAGTTTTTTCAGTGGTGGTCAGCTAGGCAGGCATTCTTTTCCGAGCTATCAATTTATATCAACTTTGATTCACGAGGAGGACCATTAGCTTTTATCATCTTCATCCCTTCTTTTTTCTCTCTCTTCATCTGTCCTGCCCTTTCAATTATTCATCTATCTAAAATCTGTATCTACAAAAGGGAAAAAAAAAAAAATGGTGTCAATTTTATTGATCCGAACACGAAAAAGTGTTGTAAAATGAAAAAGTTATAAATGGCATTGTCAAGTTGGCATCAATATTTTTCGCGAATTAAAATGGTGAAAAGGGCTCTACAACTACAGTTTTGTGTGGTGCAACTCCAACCACCAAAATGAATCTGAATTTAAGCAGTAGCTATTTATCTGACTGTATTTTAAGAAGAAAGCCTCATAAACTTGTTGTGATTTGTTTTTCAAATGTTATGTGAGTGTTTCTCAAGGGAAGAATAGTTTTTTTTTATTTCTAATGGTGGGTAGAAGCTAGAATGGTGACCCATGAAGCATTTCTTAGGACTGAAGAAAATTAATCAAATACTTACTCTAAAACTTGCCGAACACACAAGTACATTATTTTTTATTTGAAAATTACACATATTTTCATTGTTGACTAATTTTTTGGGACGAAGGAAGTACATTAAAGTGAATGGTCAACTCTGCTTTTTTAAATACAAAATTTTCTTCCCTTAAGCATAAAGGTCATTACAACACACTCTATTTTTTGTCACTTCTTTTTTGTGGGAGTATTTGTGAAGTTAAGAAAGGAAGTTTGAAAATATATTTTTCTAAAATTGATCTCAAAGAATGCATAGTTTTGGACAGCTAAAACTACAACTAGTGGTGAGCATGGACCGGATTGGTCCGATTTTAGAGTGAACTAAGAACCAAATCACTACCTACGGATTATGAATTTCTAGAACCAAATCAACCCATAAAATTCATAGAACTATAGTATAAACCAATCCAAACTATAAAAACACGGTGTGAATTGGTTTTGAATCACGGTTCCCTTGAAATTGAGATATCTTTATAAGCCATTTTAAGTACTTAAAATTTCAAATAAAATAAACCAAAACTTATATTAATTCAATTTCTAATAAACTCACTAAAATCAACCAACTAAAGAATATTAGAATATCAATAATTACCTAAGTAATAGGGCCAGTATTAGAGTAGAAAATCAATTAATTAAGCTGAAGTTGTGTGTGTTTAGTGTATTAATGGATTAGATGAACAAGTTATCACATTTAAAAGTTTGGGGAATTAATCATTGAAGTGAAGGAATAAGGTGGTGAAATGTAACATTAGATTATGAAACTAATTGACTGTGGGCGAAAAATTCATTCAATTTATCTAAATCAAATTATACTGACCATTTGATTATACCGAATCAAATTAATTCATTCGGTTTGAATTCGTTTTGACTGGAATCGCAGGCTTCACAGTTGTTATTACACAGGGAAACGATGGGTCGGTACTGTTTCCTGAGACTTCTTCCCGCACGCACCAACCCAAAAGCAAAAAAGCACTAGCAAGCAAGCGACCTAATCTTCTACAAAAATGATAGGTACACACCCTCTCAACCACTCCCCACCACACCCTCTCTCACATGTGTGGTGGGGCTCACCAGGTGGGTCCCAGTGGGTCCCACCACACATGTGAGAGAGGGTGTGGTGGGGAGTGGTTGAGAGGGTGTGTACCTATCATTGTTGAGAGGGTGTGTACCTATCAATTTTCTATCCAAATTAGGCTTCCCCAGTACATATTGTTTTAGAATTCTCTCTCTCACACATTCTCTCTCTCTCTCTCTCTCTCTCTCTCTCTCTTACATTTTAAATTTTAAAACCTCATACCATATGAAAGTGCCTAAATCCCAAACCGTATAAAAGTATCTGAATCCCCAAATCATACAAAAGTGCGCAAGCCCAAAAATCATATGGAAGTGCTTAAACTTCTAAAACTCAATGAAACCGTATGATACCATTAGTGCCTAAAACCCCCAAACCTTATAAAGTGCCTAAACTTCTAAAACCCTATGAAACTGTATGATACCCTGAGTGCCTAACCTTAATACTAGTTTAAAAGGGGGGGGGGGGGGGGGGGGGGAAAGAAGAAAGAGTGACTGACCTTAATGATAGTTAAAAAAGAGTAACCGACCTTAGTGGTATTTTTTTCTAAAAAATATGACCTTTATAGTAATTGTTCTTTGTAACACCTCAAACACACTCTCTCCTATGTATTCCACATGCAAGCCGAACGCGCCTTAAAATTAAAACCCATGTCAATGTCATTAACAGGCCTAAAAGCTCAAACCGAAGTCCAACATAGGCCCATTTCATAGCCCGATCCTCTAATTTCTGCTACTACTACTAGCAGCTACTCCTGCTTGACACAAAACGGAGCCCAAACAGTGTGAAAGAGAAAAATGCAGCAGCAAGCACCATCTCCGCTTCACGCCACGCCGGCGCCGGTCCACTCGCCGGCGGAGTCCCGTGAGTCAGGCACAGAGGCGCCGCCCAAACAGGTGGCCCTCGCGATGGACAGACTGTCGAACGCCGGCCGTCTAATTGCCGACATAAGGCTGGGCGCCGATCGCCTTCTCGAAGCCCTGTTTGTGGCATCGCAGCCTCACCAGTCCACCAAACCCTTGAACTTGATCCTTAAAGAAGAGGCCTTAATGCGACAGCACCTCCACGACCTTCGAACAATCGGTAATTAGCTCCCTTTGTATGTGTGGTCGCAATTTTGCTATATTTCACTGTTTTTAGGGTTAGTCGGTTAGGGTTTCGATGCCTAACGAAATATGAGCGTGTTTGGCTGGGGGAGTAGCCCTCTGATTTGCTTCGTCCCCGGAGATACACTCCTGGCCCCACGCCAAATCCGGTGTTTGGCTGGGAAATTCTTCCCCCCTCTTAGTTCACTGTTGGGACTACAAATCCACTTGAAGGTGGATTTGTGAAGCGCTGCTCCCGTCTTAGTGATATTATTGATTGATTTGAGATTTGATATAAATGACGTAGGGATGCAATGTGTTGCTGATAAAACTAAGTTGACACCAATAAAGGGTTGGTTTAGTGGTAGAAACTCAGACTTGGTCGGATAAGGCCCTGGTTTGAGTCCCCGTGTCCCCTTATTGGGGTTAAAATACTCCTAACACCCACCCACACATGGTGGGACTTTAACTTTGGTCCCTGCACAGGTTCGGTGGGGTCCCCTATAGAAAGTGGTGTGGTGTGACGGGACAATACTCCATGGCGGAGGTGTTGGGGTACCATACCTGCACTTCCATTTTTGTACCCAAAAAAAAAAAAGAAATGAAATTGACATTGATGAGGTGAGATTTTGGGCAGATGGGAATGATGATGTATAATAAGATAAATGTATTTGGATAGACAAATGAAACTAAAGCGTGCATTGAGGGGTGAATAATCAGTTGAGTTGCGTTTGCCATGCGGAAAGCAGGATGGGACAAAAGTAAATTGGTTGAGATTGAAGTAGTTGTTGGATGAGGTAAAAAATGTTAAAAGGATGCTAGAAGCGGTACTGAGAGAAGACATAATGCGTTAATCTTGAAATTCATATCTACCAGTCAGGCCTCGGAACCGATTTTGTTCACTTGGAACATGCACTTGATACTCTGCTGAGCTGAGGCCCACGTCGAGATGTTTAGTCATTGTCAATACTGAATAGGACCGCAAATAGTCGAATTGGGATGCTTACTATAGGGATTAAGATTCCATTGGCTCACTGGTGAGTGGTGTCTCATTTGTCTGCAGAAAAATTTGCATAATATAAATCCTTCGTACTTGCTACTTGCCTAAGTACTTTAAAACTTTCTAGTTGGTATTCTCCTGACTTGAGGTTGGTGAATGGGACTTACCTGCGTGAAAATCAGAAAAGTTTATTGTAGCATGTCTTCCAATGGACGACTTTATGGCTGCAAGTTGGGAACTAAAATTATGCTCAGACACGATATTCCAAGTCTTGAACGGAAGAGTCCATATTTTTGTTTAGACTGCATCCATGAAGTTAAAATCTTCTTATTTTTGCTAGGAAGGCAGTTGGAAGATTCTGGAGTTCTTAATGAGTCACTTCGGTCACGCAGCAATTCGTGGGGCCTCCACATGCCCTTGGTTTGTCCAGATGGTGCCGTTGTTGCATATGCATGGAAACGTCAACTTGCTGGCCAGGCTGGTGCATCTGCTGTTGATAGGACCAGGTATGTCTTAAAACCTTTTGTATGCTAATTTTTCTTTGAATTCTTCTTTTTATTCATTCATTTATTGAACTCTTCGCTCATTTTTCCCCTTTTGATTTCGTTTGAATAAAGAGCTTTGATTTCCTTCACTGTTATAGTGAAAGACTGCTCTTTGTGGCGGTCATCGACGCATCGTATTCATGAAATGCTACCAAATCCATTTCCAAGTTTAATCACAGTTTTCATAGTTCAAGTGGCATACCAGTTTTGACTGAAGATTGTTAACTAAGGGAGAGGGATCAATTTTATCTCTAGAACTTTTGACGAGCTCTCTCTGTCTCTCAGAGTTTGCTGAACAGTCTCACCGTGCAGGTTGGCTCTAAAGGCATTTACAGATCAGAAACGGCGATTTTTTCCTCACCTTGATGATGGTGCTGGTACTGGTGCTGAGTCAATTTCAAAGAAAATATGTGGTTCACAAGTGTCAACTGTGAGTCATGAAGAAGAGATTAATGAATACAGATCACTATCAGATTTTCTTGTGCATCTGGAAAAAGAGGTGCCAAATGTGAAAGTCTGTACTTATGAACGGTTGGATTGGTTAAAAAGAGCTGCGTCACTTTCATTCTCGTCCAACGAGAGTGTCTTAGAAACTCCAACAGAACATACTTTTCATAGTTCAAATAACCTAAGACAAGGAACAGTAGGAAACATTGCTGCGGACAAGGCTGCTGTAATTGAGCTGCTGTTTCCTTCTGTTTTTAGAGCTATAGTATCATTGCATCCAGCTGGTTCCATTGATCCTGATGCAGTTGCGTTCTTTTCACCAGATGAGGTAAGTTGTTAAACAGTTCTAGCAGCTTTTTGATTCTTAGCCATACGCTTATACCATTGTTCTTTTGAGCACTGTCACTCCAATGTTAGTTTTGTTGCGTATGACCAGTTAGTTGGCATTGTTGCATCACATTTCCTTGAGTTTCTGACAATGTCAAATTATGAGCAGTGAAATTTCATCACGATTCTGTTAAAACGAGAATGTAGTTCGATGTGTTTGAGAAATGGTAGCTGTCTATTTTTGTACTTGCTTGACTACATTTTTTATATTGGGTTTAGAAGTGGCCCTATTTAGCATTTTGTCGTAAACTTACCTCAATTAACCTTGGTGGACCAAGCAGGAGTTCAGGAGCCTGATCAACTTCATTCATTGAGCTCAGGAGTAGGAACACTGTCGTAGCATTGGTTTTGGGTTGGACTGGGAACTAGTACTGCATATCCTTCTAGCGTAGGCCGAGACTGTGGACATCCTTGCTTGTTTGTACGGAGTATGAATTTGGATATTCACTTATCCAAATTTACTTGTTCCTAGAATTAGTGGGGTGGTGGTAGTAGTAGTACATCGATGTTCTACATACAAGGAACTTTACCACCCGTTCCCTTTTGTTAGCTTCCAATGTTAACAGGTTATCCCTTTTTAGTTCTCGAAGTAATGCGTTCCTTTATTGGCAATTTAACTAGGTTCATTTATGAAGCAGCCTTGAAATTTAGGTAACCAACAAAAAAGCATTATATGAAGGTACGTTTTATTTTATGGTTTCTTGATGAGCCATACAATGAAGTATGGGAAAGAGTTATTGAGTATCGCTTGAGAATGACGACACCAGTGTCAGATAAGCAATTTGGATTTATGCTGGGGAGATCGACTATGGAAGTAATTTATTTTAGGAGGTTGGTAGAAAAGTATAGGGAGAAGAAGAGGGATCTCCATATGATTTTTATTGACTTAGAAAAAGCCTATGGTAGGGTACCCAGGGAGATCATTTGGTGGGTTTTGGGCAAAAGGGAGTGACAAAAGGTTATACTCGATTTGGTTATAGACATGTATGAAAGTGCCGTTACTACTATTAGATAACCAGTAGGGGAAACAAGTGAATTTTCAATTACAGTAGGGTTACACCAAGGGTCAGCTTTGAGCCCTTATCTTTTTGCCTTAGTTATGGTTGAGTTGACTAGACATATTCAGAATGATATTCTGTGGTGCATGTTGTTTGCAGATGATATTGTCCTAGTGGATGAAATTGCAAGGGGGGTTAAAGCTAAATTACAAATTTGGAGAGAAGCATTGGAGTCCAAAGGAGTTAGAATAAGTAGGAATAAAACCGAGTATTTGCATTGTAAGTTTAGCGACAATAGAAGTGCCCAAACAGAAGAAGTGAGGATTCAGGATCAAGAGATACCAAAAAGTGAGGATTTTAGGTATTTAGGTTCAATCTTTAGCAAGGATAGAGAGATTATGGACAATGTGGCATAAGATCCAAGTTGGGTGGCTCAAGTTGAGAGCCGCTTCAGGTGTATTGTATGATCAAAGGATACCCAGCAAACTGAAAGGGAAGTTTTACACAACCGTTGTCAGACCAGCGATGCTTTACGGGATGGAGTGTTGGCCTATCAAGAAGCAACAAGTGAGTAAGACGAGTGTAGTTAAAATGAGAATGTAAAGGTGAATGTGTTGCTAGACTAGAGTGATAGAATTAGAAATGAAACTATTCGTGTTATACCTATATAGGATAAGTTGAGAAAAAAAAGATTGAGGTGGTTTGGACATATCTATCGTAGACTTCTAGACGCAGTAGTCAAGAAGAGTGATATGATAGTAGGGCTAGGGGAAGAGGAAGACCTAAATTGACTTTGGATGCCGTCATACGAAAAGACTTGGGCTTACTAAACATCTAAACCTAAGTGAAGAGGTGGCCTTAGACAGAGCTTAATGGAAAAACAAGATTCATGTAGCCGACCCCAATTGATTGGGACACAAGGTGCGGTTTGGTTTGGTTTCTTGAACAAAATACGTCGGAATGACTTGAATATGGCAAGTATCTGATGGTTCTGTGGTGTGGTTTACTGATGAAGATGTTCACTCATTGTTTTCTTAATGAGCATTATCACAAGATCCAAATGCACTCACTTCAGGGAAGTAGCGGTATAGGTAGAGAACAATTATCCTATTAGGTAACAGAATGGGAAATAGTACTTCAATCTTTTTTCATTTCTGAAATAGGCAAAACTGCTAGGCAATGATGTTTGTGGCTTTGCGTGACAGGGAGGCAGCTATGTACATGCAAGGGGCTTTTCCGTTCATCACGTATTTAAGCATGTCACGGTAACGGCTTTTCTTTCGTAGTTACTTTTGTATCACTATAGCCGGTCGTGTAGGAAGACTAAAAAATGAAGCTGTTAATGTTATTAATTGCCCTATTTTAGGAACATGCTGCTATGGCTTTGCAGTATTTTCTTGGCCAGAGAACAGAAACCGCTCTTCATTCGCTGGTGGTATGTCTTTAACCTGGGATTTACAGTATCCATCTCTACGTTCAGATCATAAAATACAAGGACGAGCAAGGTTTTCTAATCCCTTTACATGGTTTTGCAGCACTGGATCTGCAGCTATCAAACTCTGTTCTCCAAAGTATGCAGGTACAGATCTCTCGTTTTTCCCTGTTTCGTTTCTTCTTCTTTTTCCTCGAAATCACTGAAAAGTTGTTTAGCGAGATTTTCTCAAAACCTATTTTTGTAAAGTTGCCGATAATTTTTGCTAACTTTTTTGAGTTTTCACAGAGGAAAGCAATGTGAACCCGTTGAAATTTTTTTCTTCCTTTTAGTTCCCAAAACATGTAAAACTAAAAGAGAAAATAGACACCAATGCCATTTCATGCAATGTGATTTGGGATTTGGAATACTTGTGGTGCAGTAAATGTCAACGGCTATTATCAATGGACACACAATCAGCACTACTGTTGCCTCCAGTTCATCGCCCTTACCGGAAGTTCTCTATCACTAAAACCACTTCGACACAATCAAGTTCCTCAAAGGAACAGAGTGCAGACGCCATGCAGGCTTATCATATTGATTGCTTTCCAGAGGAAGTATAGTCTATCTTTGATGCAGTTGTGTCTGGAGAGCCTTGTACACGGAAACAGAACTGGAAATCCCACTTGCTTTTGGTGTTTATCTGGTGACTGGAGTTATGGCGTTGCGCGTCTTGTTTTGCCCAATTGGTGGAGTTTTCTAGGGACGTGTAAATCTGTACTTCTGTATGAATCCATTGTTGTTTGTGGAAAGTAAAATTAAATTTGGTTAATTGTTGGTTAAATTACGGTAGCACATACTCTCCGTCTCTTTTTGAGTATGTAGTTTTGAAATTACAACTTATTAGAAAGACATCATTATTATATCTTTCACATCAATTTTTATTTTTACTTTTTTCATTAACTATTCATCCATTATATTTTTAACAGGACAAAATAATAATTGTATGTTTATCATTTTTCAAAATGAACACTTCTTAAGATGCCTAAAATGGATCAGCAGAGTATTACTTGGGGACAGATGGAGTAATACTAATAGAAAATGGGCCTGTTGAGCAATGATTAAATGATACGTGATACATTTGTATTAGTAGCATATAAAAGGACCCATGATACTAAATTAGCATTTATTTAATTGGGGTGTTTTGGCTAAATAATTGAGTCACATTATTTTTGTCCTTATTGAAAATTTTTTCCCCATTTATTAGTTTTTAGTCAATTTTTTTGTGGATTATGGTTTGTTCAACGAAAGAAATATAAAAAGTAAATAATTATGAACCAAACTAAATTTTTTGGGACTAAAAACAAAAATAATCCAAAAATATGTTCAACTTGGTTAGTCGACTGATCAACTCGGTTATTAAAAGCAAGTGTTCGATGTGAGAGTATGGAGAGTTCCCATGAAGGTGTGGCATTTCAAGCCCACTTCTAAGAGGGTCTTCAACTCCGGATTTAGGAGAGCTTGTCGCTCGTGGCTTCAAAATAGAGCTTGCTTTGGGAGTTGATATGAGCTAAACAATTACGAATAAATATCGACCGCGGAACTAATCATTCTCGTAAAAAAAAAAGTTGAACAAAAATCATCAGCCACATGATGAAATCACGACCATGTTAATATGTTATCAGCAAATATAGTCACTATGAAGAAAATACAGAGAATCATCCTACGACGTAACCAGAATTTTCTTAACGGTACAATCAAATATGTAATGGTTGAACTTCCACATGGAATTATCAAAAATAAAAAGTTCTTTTCTTAACCAACTCTGTTTCCAGGACGCAGAAATTTCCATTTGTATCCGGAACAGTTGAATTTCCACATGCATATATGCGTACGTGTGTGCATGAGCGTGTGTATATAAATGATTTAAGCGTACTTTTATATACTTGACACAAGAAAATCCAGTGCCCAACAACCTCAGTACTTTTTTCCCTTTCAACAACAAAATACAGCATATAAACACGTTAAGGTTCATTAATATAATCTGCTACATCCTAAATGGTTTGAATTTCAGCATGTTTAAAAAAACAGACTTATTGATCTGCAATATGCATGTATGTGCTTAAAGCTAAAACATCGAACTCGAAATCAACCTCAATAATTGTTCCTTTCCACAACAAAACACAATGTAGACACTTGAAAGTGCAACTTGTCAAAGTAAAAGTGCAGTAATAGGGCTACTGCCACAAGTATTACATGAAAAAGTCCTACCACAGCTGGTGGAGACGAAAACATGTCTAACCTTTTACTTTAAGTTAGATTTGATTCACTCACTGTTTAAGAGAATCTTCAGCATAGAGAGGAATTCAGTGGAAGCGATTAAGGCACTCAATTAAGATATCTGTGTGCTCAGGCTTACCAACAGAGACTCGAATACAATCCTTCAATTCTTTAGTGTTGAAGTGACGGATCATGACACCCATCTGCGCAAGATCTTCCTGTAAAATGTTATGTATTATCATCGCAAACGGTTGTGAGCAGATGGCATACACTAAGGAATTTCATAGCAATACTGTATGTAGGGTTGAATACACTAAAAGTTGACCTGTCCATGTTTTGTAACTTACAGATTAGCCGCTCAATTTCCAGAAAATCAATGCATAGAGGAACCGAAGCACACAAACACAGATAAATGCACGTCCTACGTTTTAATACCAACCCAAAACATCCCAAAAGTAGAATAATGACTTCCTACAAATGCCGACAAACAATTGTGCTAGAGATCAGCAGCCCAACATCATAACCACCTGCGCATCCTAGATTCCACTAGGCCATTATACTTCTGTTAGAACTTGTCCCACATTGGCTACTTACAACTTCCATAACAAGTATATGAGCCTAGACGGTCAATCCACTCATTGCCACATGGCTTAAGTTGGATGTCTTTTAACATGGTATCTAAACTAGACTTTTGGACAAGACTCTCTTAATCGATTGCCCTATTGCTTGTGCCGTTAGTGCACCTTGTTTTGTTATGATCCCTAATGTAATGGATCCTATATTTACCATATGCACATGGGGGAGTGTTTAAATTCGTCCCACATTGGTTAATTACAACTTCCAAAACTAGTATATGAGCCTAGGCGGCCTCTCCACTCATAAACACATGGTTTTAAGTTGGATGCTTTTACAACTTCTACTGCCCCTTCACAAGCACCAAATCTGTCACTTGGAAAGTACCAAAGCACAAGCAGGAAATCTATAAATTACCAAAGCCACTATTAAACACTTGCAAGGAGCCTACCCTTGATCTTCAAACACAGTCATTCATTAAGCAGCGGGATTCTTCATTACAGAAGCATTTCCTAAAATAGTAGTAAGTCACTTTACTTGGAGATTGTTTCGGACAAAAAATATGGTGCTTTATTATTTTGGGCAAATTTCCATTATTTGAAGTAGAAAACATAAATCATCAATAAAACCTAAAGTTAGATGAGAACAGTTCCTACAATAAAAAGATGCGGTAATCAAAAAACAAGTTTGTACCTTCAGTTTCTTAGCATCCACCCCAGAAGTCACCTCGGAAAGGATGAAATTAGAGTGGCTTGGATATGGGTTGAGAAAAGGCACTTCTTTCAAAAGTTTGAAGAGTCTCTCACGTTCTTCCACCAAAGCCATTTTAACCTTCTGTTAGAAGTCCTTGACTAGTATCAGAATTGGTATTCAACCACCAAGACTACTCAATGGCTACTTAACAGTGAATATTAACATTGGTAAAGCCCAAATTAGTAAATCATGAAGTACCTCCAAATAGTCTGGATTCTTTAGTGCTGCACATGCAGAAATTTCTGCAGCAACAGAGACATTATATGGTTGTTTTGCTCTCCACAGATACTCAATAATACTCAAAGGAAATGCTCCGTATCCAATTCTGAGTCCAGCTAAACCTGTACAGTGTTTTTACACCACATAAATAAGCTATACTTTCATACAAATAAACAAACCTAGTGAAGGTAATTTACAATAGATAGTAAACAATCGGGATGAGAAATGAGGCAGCCATCCATCGAACATCTTCAAAGAACAACCAGATCAAATTTAATCCACACAAGTCAACCACCAAACATTTCAAGGTTGAAATCATCAATCTTACACATATATACAGAAGAAACTACCCCAAGATCTACACTCCAACACAATATTTGTGGTGCTTTCCAAAACACAAATTGAGGTCTGGGCAGCAAGACCTCTAGATGGATACCTCCTCATTAATCATATGAACAGATTCTACATTCAATTTTCAAAAAGAAGAATTCGCTGTTGCATCATTGTTTCCATGGAGAAGTTGGATCATAATGATCATAATGATATTCCACTTCAGCACAAGACACTAGGTGTAGGAATCTTGACCTTGAACAAGTTGCAAGAGTGTCTTTTTCTCTTGTTCAGGACGAGGAGCATCTTAATAATGCTGGCACATTTATCACTGTTATATAGTGGCTGATATTGAGACTTGAAACACTATAAAATTCAACCAGTGTCAAAAAAGAATATATTAATTATTGATAGAGACTAAGTGAGTACATTGTGCATAAGGGAGTTGGTTGAACCGTTGAAGCAAAGTCATTGCCTGGATACCAAAGTAATTATGAAGTATGTAAACTATGATGACACCCATAAATCAGGCTAGCTTTTGGGGTGGGGTTAAGTTCTACCCAAAACCATGTTGCTATATAACTCTTGCCTAACATGAAGTTTGCTATGTCTATGGAGACATAAAATTGCAAAAGGCTGGTTTCAGAAAATCCTCTCTGAGAACAAAATAACTTTGCTTCAACACCGGGCAAGAGTTATGATTATGGCATACAATCATATTAACGGAAATTACAACACAGGACATACAAACATACTCCCTCCGTCCCTAAACTTTTGACCTTTTTGGGATTGCGTGCCATTTTAAATTGCTTATATCTTTTCATTTATAACGTTTTATGTGATTTTGAAAACTTTGTTTAATAGAACTAATTAAAATCTATCCAAAAAGACCCATATTGCATATTTTTTGACATTTACATTGAAAGATATAGGCATTTGAAAATGGCACACTGTCCAAAAAGTGTCAAAAGTTTAGGGACGGAGGGAGTATCTTTTTAATTCCTTCTTTAGATTTGTCAGACAACTTTGCGCATAATTCCAGTTTAAGTAAAAGATCAATATTCTAATTATGCATTCAATAATAACGCATACAAGTTCTTTGATATTAGGAGCAAACTTTATACATACCAGCTCTCTTACTAAATGTGCGGAGGACAATTAGATTTTCATGCTTCTTCACCCATTGCATCCTAGATTCAATTCCTGAAAATTCAATGTACGCTTCATCCAGCACGACCAATATAGGCAGGTCAAGAATCTTCAAGAGGACTTCATCACTGATTATACTGTGAAAAAAAAAGATGCCAACACAAGCAATCATATCAGGATCAGCAATAAAGCCAGCTGGAAAGCATTAAGATACATCAGACTTGCTACAACAAAAGGAAAAGTCAACATAATATTGCCAAAAAATGGAAAAGAGTCAACAAAAAATCATAACATTTATTTGACAACGTTCTACTCATAAACAAACTATATTAAAAAGCACAAAATGATACTCCGCCTGGGTCATGCCTAAAACCTTATCTTTTTTCCAGCCAGTCCCAACCCCGGAAAAAGGGGGAGGGTTGTGTATTAGGTAGCTGACAACCAGCACGTAAAAACCCCCGTTAGATCTTTATAACATGAATCCTAATATGATCATGTAGCCCTTGATAGAGCTCAATGGAAAAACACGATTCACGTAGCCAACCCGAATTAATTGGGAATTAAGGCTTGGTTTGGTTTGGTTTGGTTTGGCATTAAAAAGCTCAAAATGAGGGGCAGATAAACAACAAATCATAAGATCTATTTCAGAAAGCTCTCCTCAAAATCAAAATAGACGGTTTAGGCTATAGAATTCCCAAGTCAAAATCTGAAAACACCAAAATGACTGTTGTATTGATTTCAACATTGCTTTGACTAATTATCTCAAACTTGCAACGTTCGTATATGCCTGCGACAGCCTCTCCCAACAGTACAAAGTCAGTGTTCCCTTCTATAAAATTGAAAAGATAATTTGACATTTCAAAGCCCAAAATATTTGTTGGGGAGTATCCATTGAGTGTAAGTGCATCGGACTAGGCATCTTCTTAGAAGTGAATGTGCTTCTTAGACCTTGTCATAGTTCTACTAGTAGTTCAAACCTAAAATACCAAGTAGCATAACAAAAACATCATTCTCTTGACCCAATCAAAGATTTTCCGCACAAAGAAACATTTACTAGAATGACAAGCATACTCAATCACATGGAAAAACTTTTCTTTTCGTATTACTAACCAGCAAACAATATTAGATACCCTACTTTTGCACCAAAAAATAAACCCATGTGAACTCCCCCATAGCATAACTCTGGAGGCCTTGACAGTGATAGGAAACTTTATATCTCAAAAGGGCGGCAGAAGAGGGACCAACCTTTGTACAAAAACTTTAGCAAATAAAAAAGGTTCAATGGAGGAACATGAATTCATCCACACACTCATGCAAAACCTTTCTCACATAGACCAATATTTTAGATTAGGCACACTATCCTTACATCAATCACCAGGTTTCTAGATTACATAAATCTTCAAGCCACCTAATAGTTGTGGACACTTTTTTGTGGGCAAGATGAGGCATATAGATAAGCCTGAGACATGCATCTTGGGTCGAAGTGAAGTTCTTAATGATTAATGTTTGAACAATTACTACTCTACAGTGAATGTGCAAAACTTGTAACTGTTGACCCAGGCCTAGCCAATTGCATCATCCAGTAAAATCAAATCGTAAGAGGCAATAAAAAGTCACCTCCCATCAGGATTATTGGGAGAAGTTAGAAATATGCACTTTGGTCTCTCCTGCTCAACAACTTCAGCAATCCGCTCTGTATCCAAGCTGAAGTCTGACTTTCGGGGTACTGCATAGTTGGAAAGTAGTATGATGCAAATAATTAACATGGACATTTGACAATGCATGAAAACAATGACGCACCACATACACAGCCCATAAATAGAATGGAGAAAACGTTGGATCCCTATTTAAGAGTAGAATAGAAATTGAAATTCTTTACTTTTTACCTTTTATGACAAGTGCCCCATTAACAGCCGCATCAAACACATACATTGTAAAGGTAGGGGGGCAGTCCACAATTTTGTCCCCGGGATCCAGAACACAACTGAAGTAGAATTAAAATGTCAAAAACATAATAAAAGAATAAAACAAAGACAATAAAGAAACAAAAGTAAATATCAGTCCAAGGTTATAAGAATAGTTAACATCACATTATGCAAATTAGACGGTTAAACCAGGGAAATTACAGTAGCCACAAGATCTTACTGACCGCATAATCAAATCAATTAGTTCATCAGCACCACACCCTGCAAGAATATATTCAGATCCAAGACCCGAATCCTGGGCAAGAGCAGCACGCAATCTACGGCTTTCAGGATCAGGATAAATATATGGAAATTTCATTGACCCCAAAGCCTCAGAAACCTATAAAATACATGATATTCGTACACAGGACATAAGCAAAGAGTTAATGGTCTTCCAATTAGAAGGAATGGCTTTCAAATACAAGAAGTTCAATGAAGTCATTTATATAACTATTGATCATGCTAAGAGAGTGTCCTGTGTTCATAACTTGCCTCTGGAGGTGGACCATATGGGTTTTCATTTGCGTCTAACTTAATAATATCCTCAGGCTTTCTACCCAGACGTGTTGACAAAACCTGTAACAAAAACCACAACACTCCCACTTAAGTGAATAGAACCATATGTTATTTTAAGTAACCAGTGCTGAAAGATAAAACCAATTAATGACTAGCCCCTAACTCAAATAATACATGAACAGTAGAAGAAAATTCAACCCTTTTCGTAACGATGAAATAAAATAGATCACCAGAACTCTAGCAACTGTCATTAGCAAGAAGAAATCCTTAGATGAACCAAACACAAGTCACAAGAAATTGAATGAACCTTGTAGAGATAACCAGAGTCATTAAAATCAAAATGAATCAATTAAGGTGGGGAATAATTGTGAGGTCTGCGTATTATGTTTCACCTTAAAGTAGCTGCATTTTGCTCATTTTACCACTGCCAGAAATAAATATTAAACACCAATTGTCTGACCAAGGCATTCCTTCCGGCTAAAACAACTAATAAAACTTAAGGAACTATTACTTATGTTGGAGTTTGTCCCACATTGGTTAATTATAACCTCCAAAGCTAGTATACGAGCCTCGACAACCTCTCCACTCATTGCCAATTGGTTTTGAGTGGGATGCTTTGACATGGTATCAGAGCTAGGCTTCAGGAGGCCTTCGGACAAGACTCTATATCGTTGATGGTTGGTTCCCCCTTTGTTTGTCGTTGACGGTTGATCATTGTCGTATGTGTTGAATCGTTTGTTTACCTCACCACGTGCGAGTCAGGGGTTGCACATGCGGGGGAGTGTTGGAGTTTGTCCCATATTGGTTAATTATAACCTGCCAAGCTACTATATGCGCCTCGACAACCTCTCTACTCATTACCAATTGATTTTGAGTTGGATGCTTTAACAACTTACAACTAAAAACCTTAGTTGCAGGAAACGCCTATATTGAAGATGCTCCTCCCCAAGAAATGCGATTCGGCGTTTCTTACTCGGAAACGCGATGGGAGCGCATTTCCCATGAGACGGGATCGCGCTCCAAAGGAAGATGGGAGCTTACGATTTTTTTCCGGTCGCCGTCGTCTTTCCTTGCTGTCGGTGTTGTAGATTCGTTCCAGTTGGAGTCGTCATCCCCCTTCAATCAACATCCTTGTCGCCGTTTATGTCTCCGATTGGATTGTTGTTCCTCGTGCAGTCGTCGTCAACTTCCATCCCCGGCTTCATCTCTGATGTTACAGTGGTGCTGAGTCGTGAAAGAGAAGAGAAAGACCAGAGGGGAATGGTAGGTTGTATGAGATGTTTTATTAGAGTTGTATATGTGACGTTGTATCTCATCCTACACGTGTAGGGGCAGATGGGAGATAGCGTACATGTGTCTTTTTTGTAGTTTTTGTTTCTTTATACATCTGTAAAGTTGTAAACCTTTGATAGTGGTGCAGTAAGAAGACTCTTCATTTTCTTCATTTTTAGTTAATAAAATAAAGGACTCTTCATTTTCCACCAAACATCTGTAAAGTTGTAAACCTTTGATGGTGCTGTAACGAGACTCTTCATTTTCTGCATTTTTAGTTAATCAAAAAAAAAAAAAAAAAAAGGGCTCATTATTTCTCCACCTAAAGGCTCATTATTCTCCACCTAATTTTTACTCCTCTTTATGGGTATGTGTGCATGACATTGGAAACAATGAAAAATCAGCCCGAATTTATTTTAAATGTTGTTTGATAGTGTTTTTTTTTTTCCCCCCTTTTTCTTAAAATGAATAATAGAGAAACAAAGGAAGAAAAAAAAACACAATAAATGAATTTGGGTAGTATTTGGGAGAAACACAATAATGTACTCCCTCTGTCCCATTTTAAATGTCCCTTACGTAAAATCGTGTCATTTTGACTTTAAAAGAAAATATATTTCTAGATTTTTTTTCCAAAATTTTTTACACCATTCAAAAGTACTTGTTGAGATCTTTTGAATGGTACAAAAAAGTTTAAGTAGTTCCAAAAGTATTTTATTTTTTAAGGTCAAACTTGCACTGTCAACCGTAGAGGACATTTAAATTGGGACGGAGGGAGTATATTTATTTGGTTTTTGTTAATATGTGCCCCTAGGGTACATGTTAATTTTAATGAAACTAACCCAATAGTAGAATTAGTAAATAGGTATAGCTAACATTGGACAAAGGGAAAAAGCAGTTTAATGAGGCCAAAATATTCTTTTGCAAACCTTCTTTTACCAGTTTTGTTTTAACTAATAATCGATCTCTTTTTCATCCTTCGTGATTTTTTAAAACTTTTTTTAAAAATAATTTACTTCCTGGATTTTGATGAGATAAAACGTAGAAATAAAAATAAGTTTAGTGAATATGAAAGAGGTTAAGAAAAGGTTTAATTTTCTTTTTGGCTTTTACTACTTTCTATGTAAGTGGGTTTGTTACTATCATTTAATGACTACTATCAGATGCCCTTAGGGCACATATTAATAAAATCCTATTTATTTTGGTTAATGTTACCTCCTCTATTTCAAATTGCTGGAGCCCTAAGAACAGTCGTGCAATTTTGATATAAAAAAATATAATATTTCCGTAGATAACTTTTTAAAGTTATTTGCACCATATTAAAGAACTAATTAAGTATGGTGTAAAATTTTTAAAAAATGCACATGAGTACTTGATGTTGTAGTCCAAAAATTACACTTTTTTTTTTTTTTTGGTATACTCCACGTGGTAATATATGAAACAAAGAAAAGAAACAATATATGAATGTCAGTAGTAGTGTATATCTAATTTGGGTAAAATAAAAAAATTACAAAAATCAAATTTTTTATGTATACTCCAGATAGTAATGTATATCTAATTTGGTTAAAATAAATGTTAAGTCTCTCTGTTCCAAATTGCTGGATCCTTACGAAAAGTCGTGTAATTTTGAGATCAAAAAGTAAAATATTTCCGTAAATTTTTAAAATGATGCATGAGTACTTTATTTTTAGCATTTTCCTAAAAAAAATCAGGGAGTAATTTTAGATATGGCAAAAATTCATAACAAAATACTAGGAGCATAGAAAATAGGATTTCGACGGACAACAAACAAAAGCAAAGGGGAATTAACTAATTGAATATTTCTCCTACAAGTTCACATTATATTCTAACTAATCACCGTCACATTGAATCTTACATTCCTACTCTATTTCTCAATCCTATGTCATGATCACGAATAATAATCTCTATTTGTCATACTATAACCAAGCTAAGTTCAATCTATAATGCCTATACTAGTAGTGATCACAGAAAATGATCTCCCTTAGTTACACTCTAACAAAACAGAGTACAACTAACTAATCACCGCCACATTGAATCTTACATTCCTACTCTATTTCTCAATCCTATGTCATGATCACAAATAATAATCTCTATTTGTCATACTATAACCAAGCTAAGTTCAATCTATAATGCCTATAATAGTCGTGATCACAGCTAATGATCTCCCTTAGTTACACTCTAACAAAACAGAATACAACTAACTAATCACCGCCACATTGAATCTAACATTCCTACTCTATTTCTCAATCCTATGTCATGATCACGAATAATAATCTCTATTTGTCATACTATAACCTAGCCAAGTTCAATTAATAATGCTAACGATGTCCCTTAGTTACACTCTAACAAAACACAGCACGACTAACTAATCACCGCCACACTGAATCTTACATTCCCACTCTATTTCTCAATCCTATGTCAAGATCACGAATAATAATCTGTATTTGTCATACTATAACCAAGCTAAGTTCAATCTATAATGCCTATACTAGTTGTGATCACAGATAATGATCTCCCTTAGTTGCACTCTAACCAACACAGTACGACTAACTAATCACCATCACATTGAATGTTACATTCCCAATCTATTTCTCAATCCTATGTCATAATCACGAATAATAATCTCTGTTTGTCATACTATAACCAAGCTAAGTTCAATTTATAATGCCTATAGTAGTCGTGATCACAGATAATGATCTCCCTAATTAGTAACACTCTAACAAAACACAGTACGACACCATCACATTGAATCTTAAATTCCCACTCTACTTCTATAATGCATATACTAGTCGTTATCACCTATAACAGAACAGAGGTCCGAAATCAAAATTTATGTTATAGGTTATGTGGGTGTAAGTGTTATATTCCAAAATCAAATTTTAGAAGTAACAAATATTATGTGGGTCTAAGTGTTATATTCCAAATTAGATATATTTCTACGTTTATTAGCCTTTTGTTTTTAGATTGGGAGAGTAAGACAGAGTAAAAAATAAATAAATAAATAAAAATAAAAAAACAAAAGACTTTAGAAAAGTGGCTTCCCACTTCTGCATCATTTAGAGTGAAGATTTGGAGGTTCCCAATATTCTCGAAAATGGGCAGCAGCCGCCAAAAGGAATATCTACTTCTACTCTATAAACCAGATTGTATTTGCCAAGGAATCCCTGTCTCCATCTGCCGAAAACCCTCTAAGGTATGTTGAGTACTTGATTTCTAGTTACTTCTGAAACTTAAATTTGCAGTTTTGTTGCACAAATCCCCTAATCTAGTTTCTAATCTATGTCATCGTTTATGATAGAACTTGTAAGAAAATGAGTTCAAGAATTGAACACAGGTTGTATTATTCAACTGGAAATGGGTTACAATTGGGAAAAGAATTACAAGTGGAGGAGAGAAGAGAATTACAAGAGGAGGAGAGAGAGGAGAATTTCAGAAGGAAAGAGAGAAGGAAGCAACACACATTCGACACCCCTACTGCTACTCCCTAATGCCCTTATATCCCCTTGAACAGAAGAACTGTCTAACGAACCTAACAAACTACTCTCAGTAATTACACTCTAAACCTTTCAATTACAACAATTAGAGTAAAGCCCCAAATCCTATCATTACTCCCCCCCTTGAAAACAACCTTGTCCTCAAGGTTGAAAGAAAGGAAACCTCTGCAGCCAATCACCAAGCCAAATGAGCACTCCAGGAAACAGTGCCGCAATGTTGCCCAAGCCATATACTTTCAAAGTTCATTGTCCACAATAATAGCCTCGAGTCCAATTACGAGTTGCATCACCAATCCAGGTATCAAAATGGGAAATCTCCTGCTCCATGGCAGTCCTTATAATAGCCCAAATCAGTCGGACCCAACAAACTTCAGGAGGAAACATAGTAGAAATTTGGTTGGCCATTAGAAACCATCATCGCTTCAAGGAACTACTCATCTGCCATTAGCCTTAGATGAAAAAAATATGGTCAAGAATGTTATCAAACACTTTGCACGCACAATCCGGATTGTAAATCGAACCCCTTTCCTCATGTGGGACAGCTTCAAACAATGTTTTTCTGCATCCCTGTATGACTTATGGAGTAACATCAACTCAAAGCCGAATCCCCCTGGATTCCAGAACATGTAAAACCATGCCATGTAGAGGCAAGAAACAACCATCACATCACAATCAACACGTAAAACAATGGTTTTTTTTTTCCCTGAGCATTTTTTGGTGTTCCTGCAGAGTTAACTAGTTCAACTTTAATGTAGTCGCCAACCCCAAAAAAAAAACATGCTTGTTACTATTAATACCCAGCTCCATTATGAAGTTTTGATCCTCCAAGAGAACTGGTCCAGGGGCTGACATCCATTGAACTCCTAAAACTATATCACGACCCTTAAAGGTAGAAACCAGCCATGAACAGAAATCGGGATTTTTCCTAACCTAGTATTAGAGTGGTATTGATCTTGTGCGGTGACAGTCCAAGTTACCACCGTGTAGTAGGAAGCAATTGACCTCAAGGAAAACACCTGGACAATTCTAAATCCTGTATGGCTCATCAAAAATGGAATATGCACAGAATCAACAAAAAGGAAATTGAACCGGAAATTCAGCAGAGAATTGGAGGCATAAGGTGTGTAACCGTCAAACGTAGTTTTCATTGTTTTGGTCATCATCCCATTTGCAACTGGTCGGCAATGCCCAATCGGTGGCATAAAGCCGAGGCTAAAGTTAGAATCAATTCCACCGGGATCCCATAATTTGTAAAGACAGTCACCATTAGTAACCCTTTGGGTTTGTCCTTCAGTAATGGTTTGGACTGTTCCTACCAGCATCGTTTGAGTCTCCATAGCTGCCGTAAGACCAACTCTTTCAAACATGGGTAAGATACATTTGGAGGCTTGGATGAGCAAGTAACAAGGGCTAAAAACACAGCTCCGACTACGACTGTTGACGGAGGAGAGGAAGTTTTCTGATTTGTTCGTAAAGGTCTTCTCTTTAGTCTCAGTACTGTATTGGGTCTTGGATTTCCATACATTCTTCAAGCAATTGTTTTCATCTAATAAGAAATGTGTATCCAAACCCAGTTTAGAATTGTTGTCCATCCCTTCAGACTTAAAATTTTCTCCTAATTTTAGATTCCATTTGTTGCAAATTGAGTCAGAGCCATCCCCATGCATCCGTCGTGAATCAAAAGCAAACCGAGTATCGTTTTTGGTTCCCAAATCTTGTTTCTTATCTTCGTCAATCTTGAAATTGTCATCTTCTTCTTGTCTATTAATTCCTACAGTTGGTTTACATTCAGAAGCAAATGATCGAACAGTTGGTGTGCCCTCTATATTCTCCTTTTCCACAGTATTTAACTCTGTGGGAAGTAGTAATGCTAATTGGGTAGAATCAGTCGTGTTACGACTACAAGAAGATAGGGACACACCTGAAATCTTGGATCTTCTTGCAACTTCTTCAAGACTTTTTTCTCGTAATTCGGCTAGACCCCTGGCTTGGCTCATAGTAGAAGGAAGAAATGGTTGAACAGCGGGATTAATTTCTTCTTTAAGCCCCCTTATAAAACAAATTACTAATTCACTTTCTGGGAATCCTTCAATCTTTCTCGCCAATTCTTGAAATTTTCTGTCATATTCTTTGACAGTACCCGATTGCTTTAGGCTGGCTATTTCTTCAATTATTGCACGCTGAATGAAATCCCCATTCTCCTGAAAGTTGGTTTGGGGGATATTAATAGGTTCTGATTTCGAACACAAGGGAGAAACCTTCTCTGAGCACTCTTCACTATCAACCAAGTAGCTGGATTCTGCGCCCGTAGCTTGTCCACTCTCCGATTGCAATTCCACTTTTGCAATACCATTTTCCATATTTACTTCTTCAGAACCCATTTCTTTGATCAACAATTCAAAGGAATCAAGATTTTCCTTTAATTCTCGACTGCTTTCACGCATATCTGTGACCAGTGCACTGGTTGTTTCAATCACATTTGAAATCAGTGCGTTGAGCTTTTGAAAATCAGGGCGCATGGATTCTAAGATCTCTTGTATTGATGCCATGGCCGAAGATCGATAGCTCTGATACCAATGATAGAACTTGTAAGAAAATGAGTTCAAGAATTGAACACAGGTTGTATTATTCAACTGGAAATGGGTTACAATTGGGAAAAGAATTACGAGTGGAGGAGAGAAGAGAATTACAAGAGGAGGAGAGAGAGAAGAGAATTTCAGAAGGAAAGAGAGAAGGAAGCAACACACATTCGACACCCCTACTGCTACTCCCTAATGCCCTTATATCCCCTTGAACAGAAGAACTGTCTAACGAACCTAACAAACTACTCTCAGTAATTACACTCTAAACCTTTCAATTACAACAATTAGAGTAAAGCCCCAAATCCTATCAGTTTTAATCTATTTTCATATTTGCTATGGATCTTGGCCAAAGCATCCACTCCAAGGAAGAAGATGATCATCAAGAGGATGATATTGAAGAGCCATCAGCCACTCCACTTTGGAAATATGTTACAAAAGTTACTGGCGAAGGAAGTTCCAAAGGTGGAGGTGGATCAGCCAAGTTTAGTTGTAACTTTGGCTGCCAAACTAAGCCTTACACAGGGTCTTATTTGCGAGTTCGGGCACACTTGATAGGCGTACCAGCTGGCCAGAAGAAAAAAGGCGTGCAACGATGTCCAGTGCTGTCCAAAGAGGAGGTGGAATTGCTAAAGGAAGAGGAATCAAATGCACAACGGTTATTCGGAAATTCAAAGTCCAAAAAACAACTCCCCATGGGGCAGCTGGTACGAATACTGCCTTTATAGATAACATATCATAGACATGTGCAAGCTGCCTTTATAGATTTAACTAATACAAAGTTCATAAATTATCGACATGTTTCATGTAGGTGTCTCATGCTACTGTCAAGGGAACAGTTGATAACATGTTCCATATTAGTACGAGGGAGGAAGTTGATCAAAAGATCGCAAACATGCTTTATCAAAACGGCGTACCCTTCAATGTTGTGCGGTCTCCGTCATGGGCAGACATGGTTCATGCCATCAACACTGCACCTAAAGGGTACAAATCCCCTAATTATGAAAAGGTGAGGACTTCCTTGTTGGACAAAGAGCAAAGCAAAGTGCAGCAAGCCCTCACCCCTTTGATGCAAGATTGGAGCACACATGGAGTATCCATTATTTTGGACGGCTGGTCTAATGTGAGGAACAAATCCTTGGTTAACGTCATGGCTGTCTCAGGTGGCAGAGCCATATTTATCAATGCGTATGAAGTTTCTGCAGTGGAAAAAAATGCAGCAAACATCGCTGACTTGCTCTTCAAAGCCATTGATTATGTTGGCCCCTCAAATGTGGTGCAAGTTGTAACTGATAATGCTTCAAATTGCAAGGCAGCAGGAGGACTTATTCAACGGAAACATCCCCCTGTATTCTGGTCTGGTTGCTCACACTCTGAATTTGCTGATGAAAGATATAGCAAAGTCCAAGGATGCATCTCTATCTTTTGTTGCTGAGACGTATAAAAAAGGTAAAGATGTGGTGAGGTACATCAAAAATCACAGCTCTTCTCAGGCCCTATTCAAGTCTCTCTCAACTACAACTCCTTAAAGCGAAGAAAACAAGGTTCGGGCACCACTACATTGTGGTGCAACGACTTGTGAAAGTGAGAGCAACCTTGGTTTCCATGGCTCTTAGCAGCCAGTGGGAAAACTTGAGAAGGAGTTCATCAGACCCGGACAAGTATGATGTTGTTCAAGAGACAGTAATGAATGACGATTTTTGGAGAAAAGCAAAAAGAGTCCTTTGAATTACAAAGCCAATTTACAGGATGCTGAGGTTCTGTGACACGGACAAGGCTGTTATTGGTGAAGTGTATGAACAAATGGACACAATGCTGGGGCAAATCAAGGATATCCTTTCAACTGATCAAGTTGTTTATAACATGATTCACAAGCTTGTCGTCGAAAGATGGGACAAAATGAATATTCCTCTACATTGTCTAGCATATGTTCTTGTTCCCAAATATTATACAAATGCTTGGCTTTTAAAGCCTGCCCCAGGTGGTGAGAAGAGGAGAAAACCTCATTCTGATTTTGAGGTTCAAAAAGGTTATCTAGAAGCAATTGAGAAGATTATTCGTGATCCTATCGAAGCTGGTGTGATAAGACAACAGATTAGTGACTTTGTGAGCAACAAAGGGGTCTTCGCGCAACCACAAGCGGTGCACGATAGAGGAACCATGTCTGCACTCTCATGGTGGCATCCATACGGTGGTGTAGCACCTACGTTGCTCTCTCTAGCATTAAAAGAGTTGTCTCAAGGGGTTAACAGTTCTTGTGCGTAAAGGTGCTGGAGCATCTTTTATCCACAATGTGAAGAGGAATAGGTTGAACAATGTTCGGGCTGAAAAATTGGTGTTTGTGCACTATAATTTTTTTATTCCTAAAAGTATGAAGTTCTAAATTCGTACAGCCAACAGGTAATATAATGGAAGTATGAAGTTCTAAATTCGTAGAGCTAACAGGTAATTGTAACAAAGTATAAAGTTCTAACTGGAAATTCCAAACCCTCACATTCTATACAGAGAAACACCCCATAGGGACCAACAACATATGTCCAGGAATGGGGCAAGTTGTTTGGGGATGTTGAAATCAAATGGGGTCGGGTTTGATCGCAGGAAATACGATTGGAAGCAGATTGAGGAGAAATTTCAGAGTGGATGCCTTGTGTGTGTGTGTGTAAATATACTGTGTGTATATATAAATATACTTATATATGTATACACACACAGCCAGAGAGAGAGAGAGAGAGACTTACAGGAGGAGAGATGAGATCGTCAACCAGAGTAGCTTGTACGTTGATTGGTTTGGGGGAAACATATTGAAAGCCTTAATTACACTTTTAACCCACATATTTTAAGTAATAACAAATTTACCCCCGCGCATATCCGAAATGTATCCTAACGTATCCAAGCGTATCCAAAATGTATCCGAATACCAAAAAATAAATTTAAAATCCAGATACTTTAAAAAATGTATCGGATACATATCCGGAGCGTATCCGTATCGGATACGTGTACGATACGTGATACGGAGGCCAAAATAGAGTATCCGTGCTTCATAGTTCATAAGTCAGTCGGTTGCAATTTTTATTTTGGTGCTTAGAAGTAACTATGTCTTCCCTTTGAGCAATTAATGAATGATGATGGACAATTTGGCTAGATTTGATCATTGTATGTGCAGTTATATTTGAAATAGGATTTCTTAATGTTTATGATTTTAACTTAACTATAATTTATAAAAAAAATATATAAAAAAAATATACATCGGCGCTCCCAACCTCGGGAGCTTCTAGGTACCTCCGCTCCTGCGCTCCCACCCCCACCCCCGCTTCGTGCAACTAAGTAAAAACTCACTAAACATGTCTTAAGTCGGAGTGGAGAGACCATATTTTGGCTCTAAATGTTAAAACAAACATAACAAAATTTGAATTTCACTAATTTATCTTGACTTGGACTTCCCCTTGGTATAGATATAACACCTAAAATCGCCGGCAAAAGTCATTGACCTCTAAGTTTTGTCAAGTAGAAGTACATAATATCAGCAACACATAGGCCTTCATCAATACCTAGATGTCAAAGAATAGAAGCCCTAGCTCGCTCAACTCAATCAGAAACAGTTAGTAGACAGCCTTCACAGTCTACTCCAACAAAAAAAAAACTTCAATACACCGGAAACAATCAACTGCTCTTGCATCTACAGTTCATTAACTCATGTCAAGAAGAAACTTGAACACTGTGCACTAGTAAATATGTTTTGATGCAGATTGGATTTGAATCAATGAATCATTATTGACATGATTACACAACCACCGCAACAACTGGAGTTTGAACCTATAAAAAACTGGTCCCTGTTTGTTTTAACATATTTAAAAGCCGAATTTGCATAACACATCTCAGAATACTGTTTTAGACAATATAAAGTATAAACACTCTGTTTCCAACTCTTATTCGTTTTTAGTATAATGGTACTCAATAATGCAAAATCTTCTTTTGATGTTCTGAAAATGATTCCAAACCATAGTTACCAGAAAATAAGTTTCGATTGCCGTCATATTTTTTTGTCGAAAAATGAATCTAGAAAACACAAACTTTATCACTGCAACAAAGAACATGGGCCTCATCTAGCCGGAACAAATTATCATCATTCGTCATCATCACATTGGTCACACTACATATATAGATGGAATAAATCGAAACGGTTAACTGGGTCAGAACAGATTACCTCAAAAGGCAAAATAGGGTGATAGGGAGACAACTTGCGCAGATGAGGACGAATGAAAGAATCACCAGTCAACCGCGGTTGACTATCCTCTTTCAATTCTTTAACAGGAATAGTGGAGGCCATACAGTTGACCCCCCTCCTCTGATTCCCTTGAAATTTCAAGCAATAAGAAGATGTGGCAGACCAACGAAGAATGCCACTGGAGGATTTAATTGGGCAAATAGATGATGAACTGCAGTGGAAATCAACTGCGCCCATGAATCTGCAGTTTTAAGAGCAAGAAATTCAACGTGGGTTTCAACAAAAACGACAGCTTTACATTCACTTAGAAGCCTAATTTAACAATAGAGAAGGAATGTACCTGGAAATGGCGACAGAAAGTGGACGGAGGAGCTGTGTATAAATGGGGCGTAACAAGCCCAACGACGTTTAGGGACGGCGGCGGAGGCCAGCAATTGGTGGTTTTGTCTTTCAGTAGCCGCCTCCGCGATTCGGCTTCATACAAAGAGAGAAAGTGAGCGAGAAAAAAAAAACCACGCACTGCAGCTAACCGGTTCGGTTCGGTCCGGTTCTTGAGTGTTTTTTAGTGAACCGAGCATACGTTACATAGATATACAACAGTCATAGATATACAAAAATCGAAACAAAACGAGTCCTAAAACGTTACATATTCAAAATACATACATAGACGAAGTGACGAACAGATCTCGAACAGATGATGGACGTCGTCGACTCCGATGACGATGATGGACGGGCCGGCGTCGGTTGAACAGATCTCGGCGTCGATTGGCACTCTCCCTTTGCCGTCGCCTCTCTCTCTCTCTACTCTATCTCGTAATGTTTAGCAGGTTAGGGCTGAGAGTTGGGGAAAACACGGGTTAACTACGTATATATAGTACTAATCCTAAGTACGTAATATATTGTTTGTTTGCCCATTTAAAGCTCAAGGGATCGGCCAGCAGAGTTGGCAAGTGCTTTGCTCCTCTTGTGTGGGGTTGGGAGTTCGATTCCCACCCCTTTCTTTTTTCAAGGCATATACGTATACTAGGTTAGTGGCGTCATGCGTTGCACGAAAGTGATGCCCGTGAGGATTTTTTTTTTGGTTTGCAAAAAATACGGAATGTTAATGAAGCAGTTTAATTTTTAAAATATATTGTTGTAATTTGGTGAAGATTTTAAATTTGATATGGTGTAGTTGAAGTTGATTTGAGTTTGTTTTTTGGTATGTCTTTCTTTTTTTGGGGTTTGTTTGTTAAAGCCAAGGAATTGGTGTTGGGTGGGGAAGTAAAAAAAAATTTGTTAGCTGGATGCGAAAGTTTTGGGCAATTCGAGATAGGTAAGGTCGATGCGTGTGTTGTTTTTTGAAGGCTTTGGGTTAGAGGTTTGGAAAATGATTTATTTTTTGAGATAAGAAAGGTTGATGCGTGTGTTGGTTTTTTAAGGGATTGGGTTAGAGGTTGGGAAAATGATTTGTTTTAAGTTTATAAAATGGAAGGTATTGGTTAGGTAATTAAACGAAAGGAAAATAAGGAGAGAAATATTGTTAGTTGAATAGGAGAATGGAAGAAGGGGAATTTAAATGTCTTGGAAGCGGACTGAAGTTTTAAATGGTTTTTAGGTTTGAGAGAGAGGAGGGTTATTTGTGTGTATTAAGATCATTTGTTTGTTAAAAGGAAATGAAAATGTAATGCAGACAATAAGATTTTTTTATGGATATTGAATCAATTAATTTTTTGAACAAATTTTATAGCAGAAGTGGTTGGAGTGAGGTATTGTATAAAAATAGTTTTGTGTGAGGAATAGGGGTATTCATACTTTTGTTAGGGTGATGAGATTTTTTCCTTTTCTTGAAGATTGAAATAAAAAAAAAAAAAATTCATTTACAAAGATAAAATTGTATGAAAAACAAATGTGATGTTGTAGTGCAGATATCTGATATATGTTGTTTTTCTGAAGAATAAGAAAAGCTATGAATATTCAGTGTTGTCAATGAAAAGGAAAATTAGTCATGGAAAACAGGAATTTTGGATTAAAATGAAAAGAAGTACAAAAGTAGAGAATTCTAAATAGTATCATAAATGTCTGTGTAAGTCTATTTGATAGGATCAGATGGATTAAGCAGAAGCAAGTGGAGGTGAAATAATAAAAAATGAAAATGGAGTCCAAAAATAAGGAAAAGCACGTAGATATGAAAACAAGCTATGTCTCTTCGTTATACATTAATAATGTGCGAAAATTAAACAAAGTTTTAGTTTTGCAGATATTAACAAACGAGGTTATCAAAGCAAAAGAGATTGCAGCTAAAGGTAGGACATTGAAGCTGGGTGAAATCAGTCATCGACGCTTTCTGATCCCGTGATCCGTCAGTGCAGCTGAATACAATGATGTGGACCTTGCAATCTGAAGAAACTGCGAGCATCACGTAGTCAAAGGGTGAAGGCATAAGCTAGAGTTATCAATTTTACTACTCATTTTGTCTTTAAGAAATCTTCTAATTTCCCAAAATAAAACTAAGTAAGCCACTTAGAGACTTGTTAGTAGAAGTCATTCCCAATTTTTGGTATGATCAACCTACTAATTAAAAGTAGGAGAAACTAATTTGAGATTAGAGTGAGTAATCTACTCAATCTTAACTAGTTCTTCCAAATACTTGAATTACTTTAAGAAACCTTCTAGTAGAAACCACACTTAAGCTTGACCTCAATAACCTTCTAATTAACTCTAAACATGTATAATCTAGAGAAACAACCTACCAATTTCAAGTGGAATAGTTTAATTAAAGAATAATTAGTTTTCTACCCAACTTTAATCATGAAATCCTCTCACCTTAAGCTTTCTAGAAAAACTAAATAAACCACTTTAGGACTTCAATTAGTAGAAACCATGCATAGATTTGATAAAATCAAACTACTAATTAGAAATTAGAAGAGCCAAGTAGAAGTTAGGAAGGTAATCTACCTCAAATACCTCAAATTCCGGTGATTAGCCGGAAGTCGATACGCTAATTGGTCCTTTCCGGTAGCTTTGAACTCTTTTAAGCTACTAACTTTTCCTACTAATTGGGATTAGTAGGAAGCTAATTAGGGAGTAATAAGGTTTATTTTATGGGTGGTGGAGTAGAACTAGAGAAGAGAAAGCTCAAATCTAAAAAGGTTCAAAGTTGGCAAGAGCTTTGCATGAGAGTGCATGGGCTTAAATAAATAACAAATGAACTCCCTCTCTCCCTTAATGTGGTTCGGCCTCCCCCTCTCCTTCTATATGGCCAGCCTCCCCTCCCATGTGGGTTTAATGTGCTCAATAAATGAGCACATGGCAAGTACCCAAGTTGGTGAACTAAAACCCTAGACTTAGGTACTTAGAAATCTAGGTATGACATAAGCAAATCTAGAGAAGATATTGGGGTTTTAAAGGGAGGAAAAATATAGTCTCTTTCCTAGTCTCATGTAGTTATGGGCCATGTGCTCACTTAGCCACCTACACATAGCCTAACTAGGTTATTTAATGGTAACATGGGAGGAACATTCCTCTCATTTAGAGGGCACATGCACTCTAAGTTACTTGGTACCAAAGTAAGTAGGGTTTAGGTCTAGGTTATACACTCACATGCACTAATTAAGCACAAAGCAAGTAGGCTATGAACATGCTAAACTAGTTAGGTTTTGACTAGTTTGTCTCACCATAAATGGCAAGACAAAATCTACCTAGTTTGGTACTAAAACCTAGTATTTTAAGGTAGTTCATACAACACATGCATGCATTAGCTCTTGGACAAGTACATGCACACATCGCCCCTCTCTTCCAAACCCCCCCCCCCCCCCCCCCCCCCCCCCCCCCCCCTCTGTGACACAATTCCCTCCCCAAAGTGGGGAGAGTAGAAGAAAAATAAATGAGGGTGGGTTTTGACTAAGAAGTAAGAAGAAGATTGTGTTGGTAGATATGAGACACATTTAGTATGGGAGAAGATATGGGCAAGTTGGTAGTGCAATGGGTGTGTTACTTGGCTTTGTACACTTGCATGCATGGCTTGTTTCACCAATTAACTAATTAAAAAGGAATTTTAATAATTATCGAATAAAGAAACCAATTATTAGAAAATAAAAATAATTTATTGAATTTAATAAACGGAATTTTATTTTACAAAAGCTAGGGTCGTTACAAGTGCGTTGTGTGGTGAAAAAACTAGACTGAATTGCCGTTTAACAACTACACATTTATTTCTAATTAGTAAATTTATTGAATTCTCTGTGATAATTTTTTACTCTGTGGAGTTTATGGCATAACGAATGTATCTAACTAGTCATAGAGGCTGCTCACCAGAGAATTAACTACATCTCTATCTAAAAGAGTTTGCATGACCGGTGGTGCATGAGGGAGTCCTTGCTCGGACTGTAATCTCAAAGGGGATTCCGCTGGTGTGAGAGGTTTATATACCATGCCGTGCAGTGATGTGTCGACCTACAAATGCTTGTGCCGGCTACGTCACAAGTTCTGGTTTTAAATCTCTATTTCAAGAGTGGATAGGTAATAAATGGGCATGAGTATATAGTCAGGCAACTCAGGGGTATCAACTCAGCAAAGCACCCCATCACACAACAACAGAGAATAAAATAGACTACCACAAAGACTTACTATTAATATCTTTCTTACCTCGACTCTTTACAGTCCATATTTGGTCGCCTAAGAAGCATTAGTGTGTGGCAGCGTTCAATGTCAGATCCAGCTACTGCATCAATGAACTAGCATAATTGTTAGCCCGGTGGTTAGTCTCTTAAATAAGTCCAGAAGTTATGGTTTAGCCTTGCCGAAATACTCGTGCTTGAAGCCCCAAATTTGTTCCACGATAGCTCATCCACACACTTCATTTCCTCCATAAGTTATCTGCTGATCAGCCATCTGATGAGTTCTAAACAAAATCCAAAATCCTGGGTGATGTTTGAGTCTATATGTCCTCTTTGCTTCTCGTTACTGGTAGAATTCTGCAAATGACAAAACTTATTAGATTAAACTATCTTACTGCTTCAAAATCAGAACAAGACATTACCATTGATCTACCATCAGTTAGCTTTAAAGCAAACTGAAAAATCCTTTGCACTTTCAGTAAAAGATTGATGATTGATCCTTGCGTGCTCAAGTAACAAACACTTATATGCATGATGCTCGTAGAATGTTATATGTGACACAAAGAACTAGATTTACCTATCTTAGTGCAACAAAAGCAGAAAAGTCACAGCACTAACAGAGTTATTTGAGTAAACAAATGAGTGATTCAAGAGGCTCTTAAGAAATTAGACAAAATACCAAGTGAAGTGGAACTGTTTGGCTTTGGCACTGTGTAATTAGGCCAACTCAAAGAATGCCTAATGACAGGCAGGGCCATAGCTTCTCTGCATGCATAGAGTTATATTTATTTTCAGAACAGGCCTTCTTAGATGCCTTGTTTGGTTGGCTTTAGTTTGCTAGATGCAGAAGTTGATTGTGTTACATGCGACTCGGAGAATGCTAGAAAAATTTACCCAGTAAACGATAATACCAATGGAGTAGATAGTTGCAGGTTTTTACTTTTTGAATCCTATTGTCGATCGAATGGCTGTTGCTGTCTTCTCTTCGGCGCTTACCCAAAGCTGCAGTTTTCGCTGATTCAATGGTTTGAATCTCGCACATGTGTGTTAATTTTGCGTGCCCTCTCAGGGAATGCAACCAATCTTATTTTAACTGCAATCAAACCTTAATCATTATTAGACCTATCATTGTGCAAATCAGTGCTTTGCCATTGCTGAAGTCAACAGGGATACTTGACAATTCGCAATATGCAGGATTTCTGTCTAATGTTGCAAAACAAGCGGCCACCATACTCTGAATGGTCACAGGAAGACAAGGATAGGGGAAAAACAAAGCGGAGAGAAACTACTCTTAAAAAAAAAAAAACAGGCTGAGGAGGAGTTAATTCCGGTTTTGGTTGAGCAACTCGACGACTCCGAAAGGTTTCCTGCGTTCAACACACGTGGACAGGTTGAATCTGATCAACATGGCGTCAATATGAGTCTCTCAAACACAGGGTTGGTAACCAATGTGGTTTCCATGGGCAAGCATGATTATATTCTTAATACTTCACAGGCTTGCAAACACAATTATAGCATATTCTATATCATTCGTTGGATTAATTTGCGACAATGGACCGTTCGTGCACTCTTTTTGTGGGTTCAAGTTCAGCTCAATCAGACACATGCGGGGATCAACCATGTATGGAGTTATTTCCCTATTTATCGTGTAGGTTTGCTCTACAACATTTCAGTAGGTGCGAAAACTTAAGTTCGATATATGGCACTTTGCTATACCCAATTATTCATGTATTCCACGCATTTGAATTGCAGGGGTAGTGTCTGGTACTCTAATGCCTCATCCGAAGTTTGGCATGCGGAGTGTGCCATCTGAGACATATGTCCTACCAGAAGTACCTTCGTGCCATCTTTGCTTGGCCAAAAGATTTCCTTACGAACCTTTGGGCTTCTGCTGCACTAAGGGTGATGTATATTTGTATCCAGTGGCTGTTTCTGATGAATTAAGAGAACTATTCACAGGTTCAACTCCAAAATCAGCACATTTTTAGCAGTTTATTAGGCCATTTAACGATGCATTTGCTTTCACGTCGCTCAAAGTAGTTCTTGATAAGAAGTATGCATCAAGGACTAATGGTGTGTTCACATACCGCGCCCAAGGAGAAATGTGCCATTATATCCATAACCTTTACCCATCTGGATTCGCACCACCATCGTTTTTGCAGCTATATTTTTATGACACAGAGGCAGAGGTGAGTAACAGGAGAGCCTTTGCTACAAAATTGCAGCCAAATACTATCGAGACAGTAATTGGAGCGCTTGATTTGAATCCATATTCGATTTTCTTCCGCAGTCTAAGGACAGTGCCTAATCTTGATACTTTTGCGATTGAATTGAAATTCAATCCCCGGATGGGCGACTCTACTTACTCTGCACCTATCGTGAGCCAAGTGGCTACCCTCTTGCCGGATAGTGCTGAAACGGATTCATTTGAATGGGATATTATTGTTCACCAACATAATGGCTATAGACAGCAAATTCGATATCGATATGGTTGTTATGATGCTCTCCAATATCCATTGTTGTTTCCAAGAGGAGAACCAGGTTGGCACCAAGGAATATAGAAGACAAATAACCACACCCAGTCACAGGCCCAAGAGAGCGTTCTACCCTCGCATTCAAGGTCCGCAGAAGACTTAATAACAAATGAAGAAGCAGGTAAACTTTGGCACTGTAACTGCTAGATTAAATACCAGAACATCTAAAATAAAAATACTGACCACTCCTCCTCTATATGCAGTGTATGAGGAAAATGCACGCCAGGATAGCAAGGTGTCGTGCAGAGAATTCTATGCATATCGATTCCAAATTCGGCCATCAATTGATTCAATTCTCTTGCAATCAGGACGGCTACTGCAGCAGTTTGTAGTTGATATGTATGTGAAAATAGAAACCTCAAGGCTAGATTTTTTCAGAGCAAAACAACGAGAAATTAGAGCAAACCTCTACCAAGGCATCGTAGATAGCATTAACCAAGGTGAAACACAAGCGTCATATGTAGGCAAACGAATTGTTCTACCATCGTCCTTCATTGGAGGTCCACGAGACATGCAAAAACGCTATATGGATGCTATGGCTCTTGTAGAAAAGTATGGCAAGCCAGATTTGTTCTTGACCATGACGTGCAACCCAAAGTGGATTGAGATAACACAAGAACTGAAAAAAATTGAGGAAGCACAAAACAGACCTGACTTACTTACTAGGGTCCTCGGGAGCAAATTTGAGCACCTAAGAAAGGAGGTAATTAAAGAGGAACTGTTTGGCCCGGTTGCAGCCTACACATTTGTCATTGAGTTCCAAAAAAGAGGCCTTCTGCATGTTCACATGTTAATATTGAAAAAAGCATACAAGCTAAACACAACTGAGAAATTTGATGCTTTTATATCAGCGGAAATATCGGGCAAAAATGCACAACAACATCTCCTATGCAATGGTCCTAAAACATATGATGCATGGACCTTGTGGAAAACTAAACCAAGATAAGGTGTGCATGGAAAATAAAAAATGTAAGGATCGCTATCCAAGAGGTTTCAAAGAAGAGACAATGATTGCTCCAAATGGATATCCAATCTATAAGTGAACCATGCACACTGAACTTGTTGAAGTTCGAGGACATAGGCTAGACAATGGATGGGTGGTTCCATACAACCCATACTTACTAGCTATGTTCGACTGCCATATTAATGTTGAGGTTTGTTCAACAATTAAAGCGGTGAAGTATTTATACAAGTATATATACAAGGGACACGATAAGGTAAGTTACAGATTAGTTAGTAAAACACCGGACAGAACTATTGATGAAAGAGAACAATTTCAGTCCGTGAGATGGGTATCACCTCCTGAGGCAATATGGAGAATCTACAGATTTCCTATACATGAAATGAGTCCGGCAATAATAAGTTTGCAGTTACACTTAGAAGGTTGCCAAATGGTCAACTTCAAGAAACAGACTGACCTTCGAACCATAACCGATAATGATGCATACTCACAGACAATGCTAACACAATTCTTTTGGATGAATAGTTGCAATAAATTTGCCAAGGAGAGAGATTCTATATCGAAATTTTTCCGAATATTTTGTCTGGAACAAACAAACAAAAAAATGGAAGGTTTGAAAGCGTGGTGATGTAATAGGAAGAATTATAACAGCAAATCCAGGCAAGGGTGAGAGATATTATTTGAGAATGCTTTTAAATCATGTGGTGAGCCCTACATCATACTCCAATTTGAGAACAATGCTTGCCGTTACATATGACACTTTTAGAGAAGCAGCAGTTGCACGTGAATTATTGGAAACAGATAATAGCAACAAGGCACGTATGCAGGAAGCATCCGCGTACCAAATGCCAGCTTCTCTAAGACAACTGTTTTGCACCATCCTTGTATACTATGGTGCAGTAAATCCAAGAGTATTATTCTTCCAATTCGAAGAAGATATGGCTGATGACTATATTTCATTGCAAAAAATGAGTAAAGAAGGGGCTCGGCAGGAACTGCTCCTCATATTGAACTCGGAGTTGGAATCAATGGGTCGTCGTCTCAGTCATTACCAGCTATCAGATCTGGTCACAGACAAGGGTCCAAAATGTACAATATGTAGGGAGATACAAGATGAAATGAATTTTGTTGCAGCAGAGGATGACCTGAGTAGTGTTTCCCTTTTAAACGAATATCAGTTCGCTGCTTTCAAAGCTATAACAAGTGCAGTTTCTGAAGGGAAAAGCATGGCTTTCTTTATCGATAGACCAGTAGGAACAGGAAAAACTTTTTTGAAACCGAGCAATATTGGCAACTATAAGATTGCAAAATAAAATTACATTAGCAACAGCCAGTTCAGGAGTGGCTGCATCAATCTTGCCAAATGGTCGAACAACACATTCTAGGTTCAAGATACCAATAGACAGCGGCGAAAAAAAAAATCTCCTGCAATGTTGGGAAGCAATCAGGAATTGCGTAACTGTTAACGGATACAGCTCTCATCATTTGGGATGAAGCATCCATGGCCAAGAAACAATCTATTGAAGCATTAGATGATCTGTTGCGTGATCTAACAGGGAATGACACGTTGTTTGGTGGAAAAATTGTGGTATTAGAGGGAGGTTTTCGACAGGTTCTACCAGTTATATCAGGAGGCACAAAAGAAGATTTCATGAATGCAACTCTTATTCGCTCTTATATTTGGCCATCACTTACTAAGTTCAGATTGGAACAAAACATGCGAGCTAAAACAGACCCAGTTTTCAGTGACTAACATTCTCCGAGTTTGTGATGGAGTTGAAGCTGAAAATGAAAAGGGCCAAGTAAAAATACCAGATTCGTTGATTATCACTCCAACTTAGATGATTTAATACATATGCGCAACCCAACTTAGATGATTTAATACATTTTGTATTCCCAACTTTTACAACCGATGCTGGTGAACCACTTTCCACTACAGATTCAGCCATCTTAACGCCAAAGAATAGTGTTGTGGACGAAATTAATGACACAATGATGAGTAAATTCCCGAGTGAAGAAAGTGTCTAACTAAGTTTTAATGAAACAATAGATGGCAGCCAACAAGGACTGTACATTGATTTTCTAAACTCGATCTGCTCTGTTGGAATGCCAGTGCATCGCTTAGTGCTGAAAAAAATTGTCCAATAGTGCTCCTAAGGAACATAAACCCGTTGAAGGGATTATGTAACGGTACTAGATTAATTTGTTTGGACTTTCAACCGCATATAATCATTGCTCAAATTGTCGTTGATGAAAAAAGGGCGACATTTTTTTCATACCTAGAATTACTTTGCAACCAAATGATCCTCACCTCTACCCAGTGGAATTTTCACGCTGCCAATGCCCCGTCCAGGTTTGCTTCGTGGTGACAATAAATAAAGCGCAGGGACAAACGTTGAATTCAATAGGTGTATATCTACCAGAACCTATATTTGCTCATGGTCAACTCTACGTAGCCTTGTCTCGAGCAACAACTGCAACTAAAATTAGAGTACAGCTTGTGCAATTAGATCTTGATCCATTGTCTTATTTTACTCTTAATATAGTGTACAAAGATTTGCTCAACGAAGCCCACTGTGTCTGAAAATCTATATTTCCAGTTTAGCATAGGTGAAGCTTCTTCTATAGATCGTCTCACAGAATGTCCTGCTAATGCTCGCAGAAAAGAGTGCTCTTAGAAACAAATGTTTGAGACGGGTTTGCAGTTCTAGAGTGGTGCCACCAAATAGAGCAGCCACCAACCTTCTAATATCAATTATCTATATGCAGCAGTGAAGTGATGTGTGAACAAAGAAAAAAATTCAGCAAGGCTTTACTTGCTCTACCACTTGGTTGCACATCATTACTTTCTAGGTTTTACTGCCGTTGCAATGCAAAACTTCACTTAATGGTGCCTGCTGAGTTGGTCATACCTGTTCCCAATATCTTAAAGTCGACTTTGGCCATGATTACAGCACTTACTTTTCCATTTTGCCTTTGCTAAAAACTTCAACTGCCCCATCCTACAACAATCAGAGACTAATGACTATTTCCCTCACACTAAATTTTCTAGAATAGAGATATTAAACCACTGAAGTAAAAACTTATAGTGCATTTACAATGCAACAAGGTCTCGAATTTTAGTATCTAAATCTGGTGAATATCTTCACTTCTATCTTTTGCATTTAGCATTTTTTACTTGGCATGCCAAAGTGTTTTGATTCCTTTTGTATGTTGTATAACAGAATGGCAGCCAATGATCCATTTGTGAGGGTCTTCATTGAAAGTCATGACCCAAGGTTTGGCACAGAGGGAGGGCTATTCTACTTGCACACTGCCAATGGGAAATCTCACCTTATAGGTGTGTTAGCAGGTCAGGATCCAGAGAGCTTGACATATGAGGTGTGTTGTGATTTTGTATCAAAATATGTCTACCCCGTCACGCAAGTTCTGGTAGGAGATAACAAGGACGGCTTCTCTGCATGGTTAGATTCCCTTATATACTACTCTTTCTTGCTGAACGGTGACCAAAGTAATTTTTTGTTCTAAATATTCTTATTGTGCCATGCTAATAGAATGAGAGATTCTACCATCTGTAATCATTAATTTTTTATTGGTCTCAAGTATTAGTTATCTCAGCCTGTTTGTTATTAAATTTTAGGAGTTAACCAGCCATGGTTTGTCAAAGATATCGCAGCACTGAATGCTTATCAGTTAACGGTAATTGTTAAGTTTGATAACTATAGTTAGATAATACCCCTTCACGGCAAAAGATAAAGTAACAGCTATCAATCGAACACGCCTATTGGATTTGAGCGATTCTTCAACGAAGAATATGACACTTTTTGGATCTTGTTAAAGAGTGGGAGTAGACTCTATCCGGTACGCATAATCAACAACAACTTTCAAGACGACTAGACTTCATTTCTAAGAGACCATGAGGTCGGACCAAATTTCAAAATAGTGTTCGGATGCTACAAAAAGTGGATATTTGATGTATATGTATTGAACACCAACCTAGTAAGAGTTATGCAGCGCTGGAACATATAAGGAAATTTCCATCAAGAACTGTTCGCTGTTGACTGTAAGATTGCTACCCAATCACTAATTCATACAGTCAGATATTCTTAGTTAACAGTTTTCTTTAAGCTTTGCTTAATCGCTCATGGCACAGATATCTCTGAAATTCGAAGGACCATAAATAATGGGCACGATGCATCAATTGTTGCATGTGCTTCAACCCTTCACAATCAAAGACACGGTTGTTGAATGTGGCTAATTGGATTAAATATCCCATCATTAAAGATTTCATTGTTGCCTACGCTTCAACCCTTACGGCACTGGTGTTCAACCATCGAAGAGATGCGCTACTGCTTGAGGGACTGACAGCTGAAAAAGGTCTCAGATGAGCTGAAGGGAATCCGAGTAGCATTTGAGGAGAGAAACAGGATGCGGCTCGAGGGACTGACAGAGCTAAAAAAGGGCTCAAATGAGGTGAAGGGAATCCGAGAAGCGTTTGAGGAGAAAAACAGGAAGCAGCAACAAAATTGGAGGACTTCCCTATGGACAGGTAAGTCAAATTGATGAGAAGAGAAGTGGAGTTTAGATTGATGTTAGGAAAATTGTAGATTGTCTCGAAATGCTCTGCTTTTCCTTCAATTATTTTGAAGCCCTATCTGGTTCTTTTAGGATTTGTTTGGATCATAGTTTTGTGGACGATCTGGTTCTTTTAGGATTTGTTTGGATCATAGTTTTGTGGACGATATTTGAATAGAAAGAAAAAAGACAAGAAGATAATTAAGTGATTAAACTAGACTATCTGCATTGGTCTTCCTATACTTATCCTTTCCATTAGTACTGAGTATAGAAATTGAATTGTTTGGAGCATGCATGTTTTCTGGCCTAGTATGAAGGCATGGCTTCTTTTACAATCAACAAAGTGAAACGGTGGTATAGTTTTATGCAGAACATGAGTGAGCAGCACCAACGTTTAGAGAGGGAAAAAATAGTAGTCTGTGAATAGGTTGCCCATGCTTATTTGCTACAAATGTTGTATGCACCGACGATGCAGGCATCTGAATTTCAGATTGAGTTTTTGCTCCCATTAATGCCGTTGTATATATCACTCTAGTCCACCGCCTGTATATCTTAGCCTTTTTTCTAAATCTGTCGTCGTTCTTTTTGTTTTAGCAGACAAAGGGGGCATAACACTACCTATATCAAATTCCTTGTCTATTTCCCACACTATTTTGCTGCATCTTCCACTTCACCACCCCTCTTGTTTTTTCTCTCTGCACTCTATGTTCTCATGAGCAGAGTTCTGTTCTACTGCAGTTTAAGCACATGATGATTTCCCGAGGGATGATTTTCGCATTTCTATATCTACAGACGTCATCTTGGAATAAGCCCAGTGCTACTGAATGTTGCTTTTGGGATGGGGTCACTTGCAATGGGCTCACGGGTTATGTGATAGGTGTGTACGTGATATAAGGTTGAGTGCAACTATAAGGTTGAACCTTTTCAATTTTCTAGCACCTGTTTGATAGATAGTTTTTGGCAATTTCAAGTTAACTGTAGCCATGCCGAATTGTGTTGGACCAAGATCTATAGTTCCACATCCTAAACCGACGATCAAATTAATGTTTTGATTTTCACATGCGAATGTTACCGATCACAGAAAACTGCATTATATATTTTAGCTTAAAAGCGAGATTGTACGTCCACGAGTTCCGAGCAACAGTTTGTGTGCTCTATACATTACCGACCCAAAATGAGAATACGTAACTATGTGTCTAAGCACGTTACATACCAAAATATAGAACTGAGAAGGCATGATACTGCTATCTATATTACAATAGAGAGCAGTTTTTGTCTCATTCATCATATTTATCCCTCTCTGCCAACTCACTCCCTCTCTACCATTTTCTTCCACTAGCCTACCATACCCAAAATTTCAAACCACATTCTCTCTCTCTCTCACACACATTTTTGAAATTCAAACCACATTCTCTCTTAGTGCCTTCTCTCCTTTCAAACCGTGCCATGAGCACGGTGCGGGTTGGTCGGATTTACGTCGGGTTTGGGTCGGGTCAGGAAAAATGGCACCCGAAACCGAACTGAACTAGCCTAGAAACCGATTGGATCGGGTGTATCGGATTTCGGTTCGGGTTACCCAACTTTTCCCCACGTCGTCGTCGTCGTCTCTGGCAGTGGAACCGCCGCAGCTTGATTTCACCCAAATTACGTTTTAGTCTACCCAGTTTTTCTTAAACACAAGACAAAAGCCATGGCATAATACTTCAAAGATAATTTTATACTCGTCATGGAGAATTAATATATACCAAGTTAAGTAAGAGTCTGACTTCTAAATTTTGAGACTACATACTAAAATCCCAGCATTTCCTCAAAAGCTTTAATAAGAATATGCACAGAGTACTCACTCGCACCACCAACAGTTTCAACTGCTTTCTCAAAAGCTGCATGCAAATTCTTCGTCCACTGGATGGTTTTTCCTGTGGCTCTAGTCCTGTAAAGCCGACCCACAACCAATGGCAATAGCTGAATCTGCGAACGAAACAAATATCGAACAAATAAGAGAAAATGTAAAAAAATAAGAAAATGATCGAACAAATAAGGTTAAGAGGAACTTACCATTTTGATCAAAAGTTTGACATGGACGCAATCATCTTCTTTCTCTAGAGTTCTCTCGATGTAGCAGAATTCTTGATCCAGAAACTTCTCTCGATGCTGCCGAAGATAGAAATGTGCCCTAATAGTTTAGGAGAAATGTTTAGGCTTAAATGCCGACGATAGAAATGTGTCTTAATTTTTTCAACGTCAGTGCATTTAAACCTAAACATTTCTCCTAAACTATTAGGGCACATTTCTATCTTCGGCAGCATCGAGAGAAGTTTCTGGATCAAGAATTCTGCTACATCGAGAGAACTCTAGAGAAAGAAGAAGATTGTGTCCATGTCAAACTTTCTAAGTTCCTCTTAACCTTATTTGTTCGATCATTTTCTTATTTTTTTACATGTTCTCTTATTTGTTCGATATTTGTTCCATTTGCAAAGCCATTGCCATTGGTTGTGGGTTGACTTTACAGAACTGGAGCCACTGGAAAAACCATCCAGTGGACGAAGGATCTGCATGAAGCTTTTGAGAAAGCAGTTGAAACTGTTGGTAGTGCTGAGAGTGAGTACTCTGTGCATATTCTTATTAAAGCTTTCGAGGAAATGCTGGTATTTTAGTATGTCGTCTCAAAATTTAGAAGCCAAACTCTTACTTAACTTGGTATATATTAATTCTCCATGAGTATAAAATTATATCTGAAGTGTTCTGCCATGGCTTTTGTCTTGTGTTTAAGAAAAACAAACAAACGAAAACGTAATTTGGGTGATATGTTGATGACAAGCTTGAGCATTTGGAACCTGAATTGGCAGAGTAGTCCACCATTCATAATTCACTTCACATCCATCTTGATTGGTACTTCAAAGCTTGGGCTTCTGATCTTAGGATAATCAATTGCTTTACCTCACTCCCCAGAACGGCTCGACAATCGCCAGCAATGGCAATAAGCATCATTCTGCAAACAGAAAAACCAAGTTAAAAGTAACCCAAACACTAAGCCCCAGCTCCAGGGAAATCCTTAAAAGAAGCGACGTTTCACATACAACCCACCAAAAAATGTAGAAACTTCGAATGCAGCATGCAAGACACTACGGTAAGGAAAATGGATGAAAACATATACGACAACCACATCATCCAGGCCAATCCACAGGGCAAGGCAGTAAGCACGAAACCTTCATGAATAAAATGAAAGCTCAATACTTCCAAAAATGAGAGCAATCAAAGCAGTGGTGCAAGAGGAGATGTCAAGAGAACTATAATTTGCAAATGCATGATCAGCCTAGACAAAAGGGTTTTTAATTGCTTTCTCTGTAAAAAGAGGAAAATGGGATTCCTGGACTATTAACTTGAGGATGTTCTTTCTAATAAATGAAGCTGCATTTGTACTATCGTGGCTATCAAACACCTGCCAATATAAGGTAATAAATCTCGGCCTTGAGAAAATACAAAATCAACTACTATAGAAAAGATTGAATTCCCAGTCCATTCCATCACTGTAGATCGTCATTTTGCAATATTTTAAAATTGTATGGAGCTCATCCTAAAACAAAAACCAAGAGTGAGGAAAAAGACCGGGAAAGAGAAACAGCAAGCAATATAAATCTTGCATAAGGTAACAATTTATAGCAAGTTACTTGTTCTTGACTCAGTAAGGCACTGTTTCACCAGCAGTCTGATAACACTTTCTTTTCTTCATTTGAGGTATTTATGGATCTTGATTTGTGGAGGCAAAATAAAAGGCAAGAGATTCTACTTCATGGTACATGAAAAGAATCTGAAGCATTCCCAACGTTTTCTTTTCCTTCAGAAATTGCACCACAATCAAGAGTCCAAAAACAGCCTTATGGGGTAAAGAGCAAGGCAAAATTTCCTTCCTGATTCCAGCACAAGCCAACTGATGGAACAAGAAAACCACCTACTATGTTTTCTAAAGAAATGCGTAACAGTAACTCCAACGCCCTACGGGCTATGTTGTTATGAACAATTTGGACTCAAACAAAAGCCTCATTGACTTATGAACAAATGCAGACAACATGGACCTAACTCATTGTGTTCTTGATAGTTAACATAATGTACTTGGCTTTTATGGGAAAAGAACAGAATGCTCCTCATGTTTTCTGTCATGCAATTAACTACAATGAACGGCAGTCAATGTCGGGTTGGTTTGTAAGGGATGCATGGATAATATGATTGTTCCAGACCTTTGCCACTTTCTTTATACTTTCAATAACATTTCTGCGCGTGCAATTTTTTGCTACCGAATTAAGCATAAGCTTGATCTGCCTTAGATTTTAATAAGCAACTTAACACCATGAATAATTTGGTATGAAAGAGATGCAGATTTTATTTCATAGGATAAAAATACCCATAACATAGTTACAAGATGGAAAGCCTTAATTTGGATAGCAGCTCTCTTTTAGCAACCGCAAGTCCATCCAAACATGCCTGAAGAAAAGAACTTACCATTTCTAGTAGCGCTTTGAAATCCTTGGCATTGAATATTCCTCTTTTGATCATGGTAGAGCCTGAACATAACTGATTCTGTTTCTTCAATTGCCTTTCCTGTGACCTCTGCAACCACAGAAACAATGTGACGGAGATTCATTAATGTGAGTACGGCAGTATCAACAAACTTCCATTACCATTTTTCTCATCCTCTAGTTCAATTCTAGGTGGGTGTTTGACATTAAGAGTGTCATGGATTAAGGGCCTGTTTGTTTGTACGTATTGAAGCATCAGATTGGACTATGAATCCAAAGTGGCACATACCCCAAGTTTGGTTGGAATGCAGTTAAGATTAGATATTTGTCATTGATATAGCACGAGATGGTATTTTGACCTCGGAGGATATGGTATTATTTATCCCCTTGCCATAGTTCAGAAGCACTATTTATACTTCACATCCAGTCAAACAAACCAGCCATAAGATATTAAAACAATTTTTTATCTTACTAAAACAATAATTCGAGAAAAGAACATGCAAATGTATGAAACATCTAGACCTCACCAATTACAGGCCAGCTGTGATTATTTGCAAAAATCTTGTGCCAAACTCCAATTCTCTCTGCCGTTTTCGCCGTGTCCTATTCTTACGTTTAGGATTAGGATAAGACACTGACCCACTCTCCCCGCTTCACTACTCTTACAATGGATGTGATTTGTCATGTGGCCATGCTGTAAACTGGGCATGCCTAGCAAACTTATTTTGCACAAAATTTTGACTGCGGAGAGGACAACGCAAAGAGTTATTACTGGGGAGTCAATGTAGAAACTTAAGCTTGTAACTTGTAACGCAATTACCTCCATGTATCTTATACTTTGAGGTAACTCTTTGGTTAAAATGAAGGACCATAGTAGCTCAAAGGCATGTCATTACGCCAGAAGCCAAAAGCATTGAACAGTAAACACATATCTAGTGAATGAAACAACTTTGAGTTCTCATAGGCATATCATTATTGGTGGCCTAAACATTATTCATTCTAGAGGACATAAAAACACGAGAGTTTAGAAAGATATAAGATGTGTTAAGAGTACCCCGCTTCTAGACACAAGCTCGTGGATCCACCCTCGCTTTTTAAACGCAGTGGACAAATCTCGGGCTCGTTCATGTCTATGACACAATCCGCATTCATGAGTCCATTAATCTCTACCATCCATAATTCTCCAACACATACATGCTCTTTACCAAATCCCAGGGGCTAATGCATTTTAATTAAGATTTTTAGCATCTAGATCAAGAATTTTGCATTTTGACACTTTTCAAAGCATATAAAATCAACATTTAAGATTCATAAATATCAATCACAGCATATAGTACAATTTCAGCACTTAATCAACCTTTTCAAGCACCTCATATCCATTTTCCAGCATAAACAGATTTCTACCACTTTAAAAACATAACAGTTGCAGCAACTATAGGTACCATTTTGAGATACAAATTCCATTACCAGCAACTATGGCCATGGGACTACAACTATCAAAGTATGAGTCCCCATAAGCTCGTTTACTAATTGGGCATTGTTTGGAAAGTTTCTCTGAGGCCCAGTCCGACCCTATTTAAGTATTCCCTCCGCCCCAATTTAAATGTCCTCTACGGGAAATCGAGTTTTTTAAGAAGTTCAAATTTTTACTTTAAATTTCCAAAAGTAACCTTAAAAACTGTGAAGTCAATTAAATGTATTTAAATTGTTTATATCCGTCAATATGGATCTCAAAAAATGTCATATGGATCTTGTTTGGTAGATTTCAATTAATTCTATTGTACAAAATTTTCAAAATCATGAAAAATATTATATGTTGAAAGATATTGTCAATTTAAGAATAATATGAATATCAAAAATTGTCAAATCAATGAGTACTTTTTAGGGGTAGAATTGAAAGTTTGGTATGTTTTGATGGTTATTTATAGAAAGTGGACACTTATTTTGGGACATCCCAAACTATAAAGGTGGACATTTAAAATGGGACAGAAGGAGTAATATTTTTATAATATTATATGTTACCGCTGGAACCTAACTGCTTAGGGTATTTTTATCCAACAAGATCTCTATTATTCAAGAGTACAATTATCTTTGTCAACTCTTCAATATCTCCTCTTTTCTTTTTAAGAGTTTTTTACTATTTTCTTCTTGTTGATCTCCTTAATCTTTTGGTTGGAGGTCCTCCTTGATCGTTATGGTTGATTAATTTACGTTTATGATCGCATGCTTTAGAAAAATAAAAATTGGCTTGTTGGACGGACTTGGGAAATTAAATTTCCAATTGGGCGGAGCTTCGGCAAATTAAATGAAGCCCGATTATTAATGGACCGGGTTTGGGAATGTACAAATCTCATTATTATCTAGTATAATCCTGGCCCGAACCCGGCCTAGCCAGGTGTTTGTGCACTTTCCCGTTGGGTTTTAAACTAACTAGTGCTCAAGGCACACGCGTTGCATGTGCACGTCGAACTTTAACAAAAAAATCTTGGTGGCAGTTAAAAGGGCAAGGGGTAATTGCGATTTGTGTGGCAGTTTGGGTGCCGATAAACAAAAAAAAAGGGGCAATTTGGGTATGGTAAAAAAAGGGGCAGTTAAAATGTCAATCTGTCTCTCTCTCAAATCACAGTCCTTAATGCTCTCTCTTCCTTTTTGTGTGAATGGAAGACGCGCACACGCACCAGAGCCCTAGTAATCTAGAACGGTGGAACAAAAGTTAACCTCCTGTGTCATAAACTCCCCCTCTCAGAGAAAACGTCTAACAAAATAAAAGAAAAATATTTCCAAACAATTTAAAAACGGATTGCTTCAAAAGTAGGGTTTCGTTGTATTAAACACGGGAGAGAATCGGGGTTTTTTTATTTCAAATATGGATGATATATGGGGTTCACCAAAAAATTTAAAAATAAAAAATTCAAAAAATTCATCAACAATCTTAGACCGATCAGATCTGCCAGCCAAAAATAAAAAAAAGAAAAAAAAAGAAAGAAAACTCACCAGAAGAGTCGGACCGATTAGATCTGTGAGTACTTTAACAGCTTTGACAACTCTGACTGCCAAACATGGCAATTTTAAGAACCTGGGCCACCGGCTTATGCAGCAGAACAAGGCCCCGTTTGGAAGGCCCCGTTTGGATGGGGGTAAAGCCCCCCCCTGTCACCCCTGATAAGGGGTGGATCTCACCTCATTGCCTTGATTTGGCAACCAAAACTCTCTCCCGGATTATTCTTCACCCCCTCTTCCTTTTCTCCCGTTTGAGTCATTCTCCCGGATAATTTTTTGGCACCCCTTGGCCTACCCAAAAATTATACGGGAGTGAAGGGTTGGTTTTTTTACCAATACACCCCTCCTTATCCCCCTCCTCCATCATCCAACACAAACCACCCCGCCACTGTTGACGCCGGACAACAGTATTTTATCGGCGTAGAAATCACAAAACAACCCTGAAAGCAACAGATCTGGGTTTCAGATTGAAAAAAAAAAAAAACCCTTAAAAATTGTAATTTTTTTACATTCCTAGAAATCAAAATCAAATTTGAAATCTGAACCATACCCTGACCGTCGCTCCTAAACCGTAACCGCACCCGTACCCAGATCGCCGGGCTTCCAAGCATCGGTCGTTGCTCCTGAAAGACGCCGGAAAACGTAGATGAAAAGAGATATATCCGGGTGAGATACGTGTAAGAGAGAGAGGAGGCCTAGAGAGAGAGAGAGAGAGATCAGTTTATCTTTGACATGGGAGATTTTTGTTGCTCCTGTGATAACTGATACTCCAGTAAGTTTTATGGAATCATCGAGAGGCCAGAGCACTTCGATGAAAACAAAAGGAGCAGCCAATGGAAAATTATCCTGTGTGCACTAGTGCACTAGACTCCCTAGTAAAATTAATCTGTGCACTGGGCTCCCTTAAAATAATAAATTTCTTAGAGCATTCTTATCTGGGTCATCAAAATTTTCATCAAATTTAACTTTAAAAACACCTTTTATAAATTAGTAAGTCACTTTATTAAAAACCCATAAAATCAAACTCTCTATTTTAACTTTACTATATTAAACTACTCCCCTCAAATCTATATTCTCCCCCACCTGGGGAGAGGTTCTTGGTGGGAAAAGTACTGGGGGGCCCATTACTCCCCCACACCCACCCACAAGTTGCCACATGTTATGACCCCCCCCCCCCCCCCCCCCCCCCCCCCCCTCTCTCTCCTCTCTCTTGTGCCCTTTCTCTGACAGCAACCACGCAGCAGCAGCAGCAACCGAAAAACAAAACAATAAAAAATTAGTTGGTGCGTGAACAGTACCGCACCAAATTTGGTGCGGTACTGTAGCAAAAATAATTTGGTGAGGTAAAATAGGGAGTCTGATTTTTGAGGGATTTTGAGGGTTTGACTACTCAATTTAACTTAAAAGCTAAATTGTTAAGCCAAATGGGGATGCCCTTAATTAATCAATTAATTAATAATTCAAATTATTCAAAATTAATTAAATATATTGAGTTTTGCATTATATACTTAATTTATTATATAATCAAATTTAACATTGTACAAGGGCAAATTAATCATTTCAAAGTTTTTTCCATCATTCACCCTCTCTTATTTATAAAACATCCAAACCAAGTTAAAAATTATTCCCCTGTTTAATCCCTCATCCAAACTATCTATTTTTTACCCCCTCCATAAACATCAAATCAATGTGGGCCAACTCTCTAAAAATAATAGCCCATTTTATCTTATCCCTCTATAATTTATCCCCTGAAATTTTAGCACCATCCAATCTGGGTGATAAAAAGAAGTACAGGGATCGATATACTCGTATAATTGTGTTTTTTTTTTTTTTTACTTTGTCCCTTTGTGTGAGACCCGGATCCTCTATCAATATTGCTATAGAAAATTCAGGCAATACATGTGACACGCTCTTATTATTACCACTCTAAAAAAAAAAATTAAGACTATATTATTCAAATAAAATTACCTTAGAAAGAAAACATGCATGAATTTTAGAAATCACGTAGAAATCACCTTATATAGACCGTATATTATTCACGTAATAATAGATTGTAAAAGGAAGAGACATTACTCACAACTAGCCCCACCAACTATAATACCAAGTAATTATTTTCATTTCCCGTAGAGATAGGTTGTAAAAGGAAATGGAAAACAATAATTAGGCCATGAATAAAACTTTTGATTTTCCTTCCTTCCATATATGTTTTCTCTACTCGGTTTCTAAATTAATTTATACACACATAAGAGTAGAGTTTGTGAGAGCACCAAAAGTATTCGATTGTATTGACTATATATATGTATTATACATCATCCAACTCTCAAAGCCTAGAATAAATTTACTATACGATATTTTCATTTTCTTGATTGCGTTGTTATGATCTCTCACACTTATTTAGTTTTCTCCCTAATTTCAAAGTTAATTAAGATTCAAGAATTTACAAAGTAAGAATAATTGGTCATATGATCTCTTCTTCTTTTTTTGGGTGGGAAATTATATGAATCATTTTATAATTTTTTTTTTTTAACATATGAATGTGATCAACAAGAGTTACTACACGACTTGGCTTAAGGATGTCCTATTTTCAATTAATCCTTCCCGATTTGGTTTCCTATCATTTGGTTCTTTTGCAAAAAATTGGAAGAAAAAAACATGAAACTGTGAGCGAATAATATCAAAAGATTTATTTAATGGTTTTATGATGTTGGTCAAGTATGGATAATGGAATAGCTTATCAACGTATGTGTTTTTTTTTTTTAATTGGTTCGTTTATGCAATAATAGAATTCCAAGACAATTCATTACTCTGCCTCCCATATTCTCATGTTAGGTAACTGCTTGATTGAACTTTTATCCTTTTTTTCCTTACCTTTTTTGTAAAGTCGCTCAATTTTTTATTTTATTTTGTGTGTGGTTAGAATAGATTTTGGCATCATGAAATGTCAATATGCTAAGGGCTAAGGGCTTAGGTATTTTGTGTCCCTTTACTTTTATTATTCACACCAAAGTTTTTTAAAATAGAAATTTGGTAGTGTTATTATTTTCCATTAGCAAATTTTAATTTGTTGTTTTTAAAGGAAACTATCTCAATTTTGCAGAATGGAACATGGGATAGATATTGATCCTAAAAAGAAAGAATAAATTTTATCCTTTGAAGCTTGCTATTTGGACTTTGAAATTTCAAACACTCACCATACACCTCTATCCGTCAATTTAAATCCAAAGTGAAAATTCAATTGTTCGAAATAAGTGAATTTAGATTTTTAGGATAATAAGATTTGTAAGTGGGTAATCAAAGAGTTTCAAATTTCATATTTTACTCATATTTTCTTCCGTGCATAGCAGCATATATAGTGCGGGTTATATTCTACATTTATACTATTCCAAGGTGTTTTCGTGATAAATTCCCAGGTGCTAAATTTCAAAATACCTTTTATGTTTTAAATGTTTGTAAAATCTAATTGGTATAAGATAACGTAGATTTTTTTTTAAAAAAATTTACCATTATTTAAGGATCAACCTAATCTATTATCTCGAATTACATATGTTGCAGCGACAAAATACGCTCTTAAAATCTTTTTCATTTTAATTTTTTTCTTTCAATAACTATGTATAGCATGGGTTCATGCTAGTAGTTGTTTTATCGCCTAATTTCAATTACTAAACAAACTAATTGGAGTATCTTAATCTCCCTTTCTAAAATACTGTCATTTAGTCATATCTACCTCTTTATCCTTCTCTTAGTATATTCTTCTTCTTCTCCCATTCAAAAACATATCATTCTAATAATCGACCTATTGTTATGAAATATCTATGTATGACCATTGAGTCATTATCAAAGTGCCAATTAGTCTTTAGTTGCATAGTAATGCAGATACAAAAATGGTTGTAATAGTATTTACATTTATTAGGTTGTCTCATTTCATTGTCTATAAAAAGAAGAATATGGACATTCGGAAGTGAGACAGAGAAAAGGAAAACAATCAAAGAAGAAAGAAAGAAGATCAAAGGAAAGAAAAGTATTAGACAGAAAGGTAATGAGAACAAGATCGGTCTAGAAGATCGATCTTGATAGTTCTTGAAGAACTATTTCATATATATATTGTGCTCAATATTTGTCTTACTTTAAGTCCTTTTATTATTTGCTTAGTTTTATAACACGTTATCAGCACGATGCTCTAATCAGAAAGGGTGTCCTACCAGAAGTAGTGTACCCCTAATACCTGAAGTGAAAATACCAGAAGTATTTATATTTGAAAGATACTTGCAGTATCCTATTCCAAGAAAAAAAAATGGATACATGAATTCCATTAAAACTTACTCAAAGTATTTTTCTGAAATAGTTAGTTATCGTCAATTTGTTTTGTTATTAATTTCATTTTATCCATGTATACTGTTTTTATAAGAATCATGGTAAAAATTGTTGGTAAAAACCTAGAAAAAATGTGACGAGAGTTAGCGGGTCTTCAGTTAAGAATCCACCGCCCTATCTCGAACTCGTGACCTCCTTAAGGGAGGGCATTGAGTTTGGCCACCAGGCTAACCCCAGTGGTTACTTTTATGTTACCATATTTTTATATTTATACAGACTATAATTTATGTGTGTACTGTGCAGGTTGTTATATAATTTATTTATTTGACCCGTGCACTAATCTCTTAGTACTTTTACTTATCAGAAAAATATCACGGGCTAAAATTACATGTTTAATTAAGGAACATTACTTCATTATTATTATGAGTAGTGTAAATTGTAGACAAGATATGTTTATTATTTTATGTAAAAAAATAATTCTATTTACAGTTACACATGTGATTGTTAGATAATTATTGTGGAAGGATCTATTTTTCTCTTCATATCAATCAGTCTGGCTCAAAGAAGAAAAGAAAAATTTTGAATGGTTCGTATTCTGTTAAAGTCTCAATATTGGACTTTTCTTTATACACATAACACATATCTCCCTTGAGACTTAAGAAATCATTATTTAGTCCGCAGAGTTGTGATCATTACATTTTAGCCCTTTTAATTTTATTACTGTTTAAACCTCAGTTCTTTTATTAAACATATGTTATTGACTTGGTAAATTCTTATTAAAAGTTTATCTAAGGACATATTTCTTGTTTTATAGAAGATGTCGAACATAAAAAAATCTGGAACATAAAAAATCTGGAATTTATAACAAAAATTTCCAACAAGTCTCCACACACACCATACACCATGCGAGTGTGTTTCAGACTTGTTGGAGCTGGTTGTTATACATCTATCATTTTTTATTGAAAAGAGAAGCACAGACTTTACACGTGGAAGCTATTTATTAAATGAACTTGACAGTTGCTTTCCCAATGTTGCGCCCACTGGGCTTAGTATAGCAGAACTAGTTTTATATACATCAAGGACATCTCTAGTGCACTACCTAAAAGAGTACCCAAAGCTCCCTTTTTTTTTTTTTAGCTAACTAAGAAAAACTCAAAAAAATGCTCTCTAATATACAAAAATTGACCTTCTAAAATCCTAGGTGACATCTCTCATCCTTAAAGTGCTCCAAGTCACTACCTAAATTTGGAAAAAGACTGAAAGGGGGGGGGGGGGGGAGAGAGAGAGAGAGAGAAAGAGAGAGCTGAGAGAGATGAAAGACTAAAAGATAATGAACATATATAGGTAACCCATTAAAGTGTCTTCCTTCTTAACTAGCTAATTAAGTTTTTATCTCATAGTAAAATAGGGCCCCACATATGTCTAGGTGTATATTTTAACAAATATTTTTCAGATAGTACACTATAAAAATCTGTCCACTATTTAATTTTCTTGGTAATTCCCAAAAAATTGGACCCCTTCAATCCATCACACAATTTTGTATGTCTACACGAGTATTGATTCATTCACCTTTGTTTCCTACACTAGGGTGCCGGCCACCAGTGGCCAACGTGTTATCCTAGGTTGCAATTATCATCAAATGGTATACTCAAAATTGAATAACTAAAAGTTACCGAATCACTTTTTAATTTTTTGCTTAGTGAATAACTAAAGTTAAAATTATAGAGGTCCACAATGACAGAGTGAAATTGAGTGCCATATCACATTTTCAAACTAAAAAAAATTAAATTATTTTAAAAACTATTTTTTCAATCAAAACTATTTTCTTTTTTCAAAAACTCAAAAAAAAAAAATTGAAAAGAAAAAAAAACAAATTTCCCAGAAAAAAATTCGAAAAAAATAACCAGTTTTCTAAAAAAAGTTTAAAAAAACAATTCAATTTTAAAAACCAAGCAATTTTTGGGGGAAAAAAAAGGTTTTGAAGAAAATAAAAATCAATAATTTTTTGAAAACATTGTTGAGAAAATAGAGAGAAGGTTCAATTTCCGAGAAAGAGAAAAAGGAGCCCTTGTGATTAGGTACAGGTTGGGGATAATGATTGTGACACACAAATAATCCAATAATCCGGATTATTCGTTTATTCAAATTTTTTTTGCATTCGTTAATTTTGCATCAAAATTTTGTGGTTTCTGGATTCCTCTCGACGAGAGGAATCTAACAAGGGAGTATAAAATTATGGTCAAAACTCAAATTTTTTTGAATAAAGCCAAAATAGGTTTGACCATTTTTTCAATAATCCACCTATTTTGGCTTTATTAAAAAAAATTTGAGTTTTGACCATAATTTTATATTTGTTAGATTCGTCTCGTCGAGAGGAATACAGAAACCACAACATCTTGATGCAAAACTAACGAATGCAAAAAAAATTTGAATAAGGACAAACGAATAATCCGGATTATTGAATTATTACCCAAAGGAGACCTTAACCACACACAACCATACACACACTCACATGCGGTGGGACTCACCCCGGTGGACAATCATTTTCGGCTGTGGCAGCAACCTGGAATGTCGCATAGGATAGAGAGAAAAAGTAGTACCTCCAATTTAAATTTACATTTCCCAGGCATTTTATTTCCAAAGTTTTTTTTTTTCCATTTATTCTATTTTGTCTGTTATTCTTTCTTTGTCTTTTGAAGAAGTTCGCTTCTCAGTTTTTTTTCACTCCATCGTGCTTTTTCTTTTGGTATGTGTTTTGTATATGTTTTTAGAAATATTTAAATTTTAGCACTTTAGCCGGTTAAAAGAATTAAAAGTTGGATATTTACAAAAAAAAAAAGGGGATAAATAAAAGTTCTACTAATTTTGTTACTTTTCTGATTATTCTCGGTGAGAGGAACAAATAATCCACAAAAGATTAACGCAAATAAACGCTTCAAAAGATTTGATTTGAGTTAAGTCAAAACCCAAAAGGCATTGTTTTGGGAAACCATCCCTTCGCATTTTATCTTCCTCCGAATATTTTATAAACCCCTTTGAAAATTTAACACTCCCTCTATCCCTTTTAAATACACGGTTTCGTAAATTCAATTTATTAAAAAGATCATTATTATACCTTTCACATTAACTTTTATCTTAACTTTTCAAAATTATTCGTCATTTTTACCTATTAACTCTTTACCCACTAACTTTTCAAAAGGGCAAAATAATAAGGGAAATGATTTTCACACCCCATTTATCCCCAAACACTCCATTTTTTGTCTCTAATAACTTGAAAGTACCAAATTGCCCATTTTTTTTTCCATATGAAGGGCTGTTTGGTGCTTACAAGTGAATAAAGACAAAAAAATAAGGGAGTGCTTGGCGATAAAGGTGAGTGTGAAAATCATTTCCCAATAATAATGGTATAATTTTTTACAAACTAATTTTTCAAAACACGCACTTCTTAAAGGACAAGCCCAAATGGAATAATCTCAATAATAAAAAAGGGATGGAGGAGGAATTTTTTTTTTTTTGGTCATTAAAATTAAATACCTTTGGTCTTTTAATTGGGTTCCTAGAAATTGTAATCGAGTAGCTCACTGGTGGCTTCTAACTTTCTTAAACCACTCCAGTGAATTGGGTCTCCATTCTCTAATCCCCCTCCCCCCACTTTCCTCTTTATGTAACTCTGATATCTTCTTGACTTCTTAGATTTTGGTCTTTAATGAGAATGTCTTTCAGTTAAAAAAAAAAACAAAACAAAACTTACACTTGGGCCACGGGTCAATGAAAGTATTATGGACTGGACTCACTATTCTAGATCATTTCCCACCAAACCCTTTGACAAAAAACCTTGGGCGTGGTGCGTTATGAAAGATAAGGTATGGATGGAAGACAATATCTCCACCCCTAACTCAGATTTTTACCTAAATTTGAGTAAAAATTTAAGTAAAAACTTGATTTGGTATGGAGCACTCCAATGGGGAAAAGAAAATGTAGGCTATAAATTTGAGTAAAGGCCTCATTAATGGCATTGTCGTAAATTTGAGGTGGAGAAAATGGCCTTCAAAATTTGATGTTGGATTTGGTTTTTACTAAATTTGGTGAAGAATTTGAGTAACATCAAATTTGGTGAAGGAGTGGAGTGAGATTTTTTGTAATTTTTACTCAAATTTGAGTTTTGATGTAGGATTTGGGTAAGGAGTGGAGATGCTCTAACCTCTGTCCCAATGATCAAGAAAAATGATTGTCCAAATGGGCCAACAATTTTATTACTACAACTGAAAACAAAGCATAAAACAGGGGGAAAAAATAACTACGGGTACAATTCGAGTAATTATTCAATGGTTTTGGGCACCGACACGTAGTGCCCCAACATCCGTCTCCACCACATATTTCTGTGAGGTACATACATTTAGTATCGGGTTCTACAGAAATATGTAGTAGAGAGCGTACTGGAGCACCATGGGGTGATGCCCAGTACCACCAAATAATTGTTCATACAACCCCACCCCATTTTGGGTGTACTAAATGTATTTCGGGCTGTGTGGGAGCCACATTATATTTAATATTTCGCGGACTCAATATATTTGTTGGTTCATGGGCTCAACATATTCGCTGGTTTGTGGGCTTGTTGGGTCAACATAACCTTTTACCACATGCTCTTTTATATGACTTAATTCATAAGCCTAATATATAAAATCTTGACAATAAATGTCAAAATTTGGTTGAAATTTATGTGCCAATAGAGACAACTCTAGTCAAAGCTTGGTTGATCTGTGGGGTGATAATATGCTCAATAAGGCTCAACATATCATCAAAATTCCTAGTTGGAGGAGCACTGTAAAGAGACTGAAAGTGCCTCCTAATAATACTAGCTATTACTTTAAGAACCATCTCCCAATTCCCATCCCCATCTTTAATCCTCACAATTTGATTCATTTGACAACGGTGAATAGTACTGAGATGGAAGAACTTGGGGTTTTTATCCTCCATCTGGAGCCATTTTATACGAGATATTTAATGCCAATATATTGAATCCTTTTGCCATAAGTCTTCGAGCTTTCTAGATAACTCTCTTTCCTGAATCTCACGATCTTGATTAAACCCCTGCTTTGAATTCCTAACAACTGCTCTTTGATTACTGTAATTTGAAAACGCAGATCTCCAAAATTTTCTCGGTGCCATTCCTTGAGTTTATATTTACAAACACAGTTTTTTGCACACTTTAAGCATCCTTGAGCCCACTTGGTGTTGTGACCAAGTAACTGTTATAATGTCTCTACATTCTTCCTCCGTTATCCAAAGACACTCAAATTTGAAGGGCTTACCAACCTTTTGGGTAGGAGACTCAGTATTTAGGAGAAAAGGATTATGATCTGACCCAATTGTAGGCTCCACAAAGACCATAACCTTGTCATGTAATTCTCGCCACGTTGATTCAACAAAAGCCATATTGATTCTTTCCATAATCAAATCGCCGTCTGCTCTATTGTTCCTCCATGTAAATGTCAGACCTTTATTAAAGTCTCCCATACACATCCACGAAAGACATTCAAATCTTGCAATTTCTCATTCCACACCTGACCCCCACAAGCTTTCATAGGGCAGCCATAAACAGAAGTAGCAGCCCAAGTTGAAGAGTTTACCTTATCCTTCACAATCGCATGAATCAGATTCTTGGATCAAGATTCAATCTCCATTTCCACATCCAAATTCCATCACAATGCTAATCCACTAGCTAGCCCTTCCGGATCAACATAGCTACCACTGTCAAAACCCAATCTACTGCGAATGGTCTCGAGCTTGACCTTATTATTCTTTGTCTTCGCTAGAAACACAATGGAGGGGCGATTTTTACGAACCATATCACTTGAAGCCTGGCTTGTCAGGTACGCCCAATGCCTTGACAGTTCCAGGTTAGGATCAGCATAGGGAATGTGGTTGTTTCGGACCAGCCACATGCCCTTTAATCACTTTATACAGTGGTGCAGTACTTTGACAAATTCCCTTCAGCGAGACCACTTCCACTGGAACATGCTCCAAATCCTTACCAGTAGCGTTGGAACTAAATTGGATACTAACATCTTTACGTTGATTTTCTAGGCACTAGAGGTTTTTGTGTGAAATTCTCCGAGAGACACAAGTGGAGTTGAGGGGTTTTTTTAGGTTTTGGGGTAGG